>OX393560.1:25585795-26785795 GCA_947650365.1 Chamaelirium japonicum | reverse complement strand
ACCTTTCAGGAGCATTTGGTTCTGGGAAAAGTCGATCTGAGGTAACCATTCTTCTCCCAGAACATCTTTTAGTGTACGACAATCTAATTAATCTTAAAAATCATCAACTAGGAAATACATTCCTACAAAATTACTTAATTGCACTTGAGGAAAAAAATAAAATATTGAAAATCAAAAGCTGAAATAATAAGAGGGAAAAATATGCTGTTTGATAAAAGTTGAAAAGGCTAGGTTTTTGGGTATTCGGCAAGAACTCTCTATGCTTTGATATCAATATCACAGTTGTTGGTATTGTTGAACAACTTCCTTATCAGATTAGGAGTCCTAGGTTTTAAAGAGAGATGAGTTTAAGGGGGTGTTTGTAATTTTGTGTTTGGTGCTGGAGTCTGAAAGGAATATATATTTGAGCCCAAGAGTGATTGAAACTTCTATTAGTAGAAGAGGGTACGGGTTGCATGTTGTACATGAGATTGAAAAAAAGAAAGTTTTTCAACCTGCAAGATCTTCACGTGATTGTGCTCAAATTATTTGGCTTAGGTAATTAGATGTGAAGCATGATAAGGTAAGTGATCAAGGTTACTTGACCAAGGGGTAAACACTCGTATATTGACCTGAATGGACCCTCACTAGTCACTACACTGCCTGTGCTTTATCATATTCAAGAAGGGGGCATGCTGACTCTATCATATTTACAATCTAGTGAGTCTTTTCTAGTTGAATCTCTCCTTTGTTTTCAACAGCAATCTCGTTTCAGCACTTAGTCCTAGATTTCAGTGGTAGAAGAAACATGGTATTTTTTGTCTGAAGACCATGCATGCACGCATGTAGACAATTGCGTCATGAAAATATTTTGAGGACCATGGATCATGAAGTTTTATTACGTGTGTATGTTAATCAATGTGATTGATATGACAATTCTATCTCTGCTCCAATTTTGTTTTCCTGCCTTTGATTTCAAAAAATTAACTGAAAAAGAGTACGCTTTTAGTTCACCTCCATCATTAAATGACTGGGTTATATGTGGTTGGTTAAAAGGGATTCAAGCAATGCATTATTCTGAGTGATGTAAAACAAATCTCCCATCACTCCAGTTTTCATGAAATCCCTTTTTATCTGAAATTAAATAAGTTAGCGTAAAATTCTTAATAAGTAACGAACTTCATAATTATGTTGCTCAAGTTCTAATTTATATATTGTCCTTTTCTTTCAGAATGATGGAACAAAAAACAATCAGGTTTCGTTCCATATATTAGAAATGTGCAATACTATGATGCTTTTAGTGGTTTCTGCTTTTAATCTCAGATTATTTGGGACTCAATTGCTTTCTCGCTGGGATTGGCAACAACATTAGCCATTCTAGGCATTGCTGCTGCTTTTGCTGGAAAAGCTTATGGGCAAATAGGACAAGGACTTCCTTTGGCTGCTTCAGGCGTGGCAGTTCTTATGGGTTTAAATCTTTTGGAGGTAACTCTGCACCGCAATCGTCATTTCTTCTTTTAAGGATGAGGTGGACATCTTTAATTCATTTCAGATTATACTGAAGAGGATATTGACTTTTATTTGTATTTGGATGTCAGAATGGATATTTTTGATGTTGCATAATCTGATGTATTAGATAAGTATTTTTTTTTCATGAGATCATTGCTTGCTCCATGTATGTCATCCCGCCAAACCTAATGCAATAAGTTGTCTTATAGTTTCTTATAAAGACCTCTTATTCTAAATAAACAATTGATTGAACCATTACAGATCCTTTTAACATAAAGCCTTTCATTTATGTTGATAGAAATTGATAAAATTAAATTTATGGGACAAGTAAATTTTAATTTTGCAGTAATTGATTATCATAAAGAGTAATTATCCTCAAGCTGGAAGCTTTGATCACCTGATAACTTCTCCAATATCTCTAGTAAAGGATACTGATGTCATCCAAGACATGATGACCACCCTGTGCATTGATACGTGTGTGAGAAAGCCCAAGAACTTTTGAGATTAATTTCACAGGTGTCCTACTAGGAGCTCCAAGAACTGGAGTTATATTCCTTAAAAAAGAAACCTCTTAGGATTTATTCAAGTCTATCTTAATTCATTTTTTGCCATTGGCAATACTTGAGTATAAAGTATAAGCCCTTGGGCAATCATCTCTAAAGAACAAGCATCTATCATTTATTCTCTATAGATTGTTTGGAAAGTGAAAACTACAACCTTGTTGATTTCCTAAGACCAATCCTGGCAACTGAAGATGATTTTTTGTCATGGGCAGCGGAGCTGCATAAGTGCTTCAACTTTAGGAATTAAAGCACGAATATGTTTATATCAAAGGTCATTGTCTGTTGCTTTGAAATCAAAGTCTAATCCCATTAGTGAGGACCTGGGAAGCACGGACACTTCATCCGTCTACCCGGACACGTGTCGGACACGGACACGGCTCGATAGGTTTTAAGTTGATTTGGGCTTCGGACACGGGCCGGACTCGGGTTGGACACGGACAAACTCTGAACGGGTTTTTTTTTTTAATTTCTGTACCCGACCCGACCCGACCTGACCCTAACTAAATAACCCCCACCCGCCCGGCCTCTGTTCTGCGCGAGATCGAGGGATGAAACCCTAGCGATCCTTCAACCCTCTGTTTTGCTCGAGATCAAGCGATCTTCCGACCCTCTATCGCTGACCTCGCCGCCGACCTCACCGCTGACCTCGCCGCCGGTCTGCCACGCGATCCTTCTGCCTCGCCACCGACCAGTCCAGACACCACCGACTGCAGGTACTCCTTTCTCTTCCTCTCCTTTCTCCTTTTTTTTTTCTTTTTCCTGATTCTCTTCCTTCTCTTCTTCCTCTCGTTCCTCTGCTCCAGCTTCATCCTCTTCTCCTTCCTCCTCTCCTGTTTATGCATTCAAAAACAAAAAAATTGTTAGTTTTTTTTAAGAATGTTTTTTTTTTGAAGAATTTTTATTTTTGAATGCAAAAACATGAATCAGTCATGACTGATTCCTGTTTATGCATTCAAAAACAAAAAACTGTGGATTTGTTTTTCTACATAAAATAGTGAGCATAAAACAGTGAGTTTTTTTTTTATTTTTCCTGATTCTCTTCCTTCTCTTCTTCCTCTCGTTCCTCTACTCCTACTTTATCCTCTTCTTCTTTCTTCTCTCATGTTTATGCATTCAAAACAAAAAAATTGTTAGTTTTTTTTTAAGAATGTTTTTTTTTTTTGAAGAATTTTTATTTTTAAATGCAAAAACTTAATCATGTTTTTGCATTCAAAAACAAAAAACTGTGGATTTTTTTTTTCTACATAAAACAGTGACTTTTTTTTTTGAAGAGTTTTTTTTTTAAGAAGTTTTGTTTCTTAATGCATAGACATGAATCAGTCATTGACTGATTCATGTCATGCATTTAAAAACAAAAAAAATTATGGACTGATTCACTGTTTGTAGTTAATTTCTGGGCTTCATAAAAAATTATGTCTAGGCAATTCATTATTCACCGGATTCAGCATTGTTTTGTTAATTACTTCTATAATTCTATATTGCTTGTTAGTAGTTAATTCGTAGTTGTTTGTTAGTTTTGTTACTGTTAATTGCATGAATTATAATTTCTAAGTTTGCTTCATTTGTAATATATTGCTAATGCCAATTATGTTTGTCACATTTTTGTAATGTATAATAATAGAAAAATGGATCAAGAGAGTTTCGCATCTACCGGTGCCGGTGGTAGTAGTCATACTCCCCAAGATGATCCTAGTAAGTCTCTTTGGCGGTTTGTGACAAAGATAGCAGAAAAAAAAGAAGGAGGGGGAAACATAACTTTTCGGTGCATCTTCTGTCAAACACAGTTCAAGGGCTCTTATTCTAGAGTAAAGGCGCGTTTGTTGAAGATAGCCGGTCATGGAATCCGGGGATGCGTGAAAGGTACATCCCAACAAATTCAAAATATGCAAAGGCTTATTGAACAAGCAGAGTTGCAGGCGAAGAATGAATTGCCCAAGCAAGTCCCTTTGCCATCTTCCGCTTCTACTAGATCTTTGGGTGCAAGTACGGGGACAGGGGTCCTAGGCATCACGTCATTTAGGCAAGAGAGTTTCGAGCCAAGGAAGAGGAAGACCGGTAGCTCCGCTTTGGAAAAAGCATGGAACATTGAGTGCCGTGATCAATTGCGAGCGGAGATTGCTAGGATGTTTTATTCAGGGGGCTTACCGTTTCATCTTGCAAGGAATCCATATTATGTGAGTTCTTATACCTTTACTGCTAATCCCGCCAACGCGAACAACGGTTTTGTCCCTCCCGAGTATAATATGTTAAGAACCATTTTACTTCAAAAGGAGCGAGCAAATATTGAGAAGTTGTTAGAACCAATCAAGACCACTTGGAAGGAGAAGGGAGTAACAATTGTTTGTGATGGTTGGACGGATGCTCAAAGAAGGTCTCTTGTGAACTTCATGGCGGTGACGGAGTCCGGGCCTATGTTTTTGAAAGCTATCAATTGCGAGGGAGAGTATAAGGACAAGTTCTACATTGCTAATTTAATCAAGGAGACTGTTATAGAAGTTGGGTCTCAAAATGTGGTACAAGTTATCACGGATAATGCCCCGGTGTGTAAGGCGGCGGGGATGCTTATCGAAGCACAATGGCCCCGTATCTTTTGGACTCTATGTGTGGTCCATACTCTTAATCTTGCATTGAAGAACATATGTGCGGCGAAGAATACAGAATCCAATGAGGTCACGTATGATGAATGTAGTTGGATAACTATCGTTGCTGGGGATGCCAGTGTCATCAAGAATTTTATTATGAACCACTCTATGAGGCTAGCAATGTTCAATGAATTTGTGAAATTAAAGATGCTCGCAATTGCCGACACACGCTTTGCTTCCGTGGTGATCATGCTCAAGAGGTTTCATGACATAAAGCGCGGTCTTCAAAATATGGTGATTAGTGATCAATGGGATTTGTATAGAGAAGATGATGTGGGGAAAGCTCAATTTGTCAAACAAAAGGTGTTGGATGACTTATGGTGGGACAAGATAGATTATATATTATCTTTCACCGAGCCCATCTATGACATGTTGAGAGTTACCGATATGGACAAGCTGTCTCTACATCTAGTGTATGACATGTGGGACACAATGATTGAGAAGGTCAAGGCGGCTATATATCGATATGAGAAGAAAAAGGAAGGTGAAGAATCAAGCTTTTATGAAGTGGTCCATGATATTTTGGTTGATAGGTGGAACAAAAGCAATACTCCACTTCATTGCTTAGCGCACACATTAAATCCAAAGTAAACTCTCTAATCTCTAATTCTCTATTTTATTGTTGATAACATCATTCAATAATTCAAATTAATTAAGCAATTTATCTTTTACTTTCTTTAGATACTATAGCAAGGAGTGGCTTGAAGGGGCTTTGAATCGTGTAGCTCCTCATATGGACGTGGAGATCTCAGCCGAGAGGAACAAATGTATTAGAAGATACTTTTCAAGTCCGGATGAGCGTCGGATGTTAAATGTGGAGTTTGCAAAGTTCTCGGCGGCTTTGGAAGAATTTGCAGAGTATGATTCTTTGCACGATAGGGGAGAGATGGATCCAAAGATTTGGTGGGTCGTGCATGGGGCTTCTACACCTACACTCCAAAGTTTGGCTTTCAAGCTTCTCGGGCAACCTTCTTCCTCTTCGTGTTGTGAGAGGAACTGGAGCACCTACTCGTTTATTAATTCAATGCGGAGGAATAAGATGACTCCGCAACGTGCCGAGGATCTTGTCTTTGTTCACTACAACTTTCGTCTTCTATCAAGGAGAAGCCCACAATATTTGGAGGGAGAGACGAAGATGTGGGATATTGGAGGGGATGCATTTGACTCTCTCGGGGACATTGGAGGAGTTCTAGAGGTTGTGGAGCTTTCACTTGATGAACCCGATTTAGAGGCAGTGCTTTTTACGGATGAAGGCGAAGACGAAGGAAATATTGGAGAGGACACCATCATACTTGGGGCAAATTGAAGATCTTTTTTCATTTGCGTTTTGAATAATATGGAAGAGGGATTATGACATTATGTTTATGTTTTTGTTTTTTTGGATATTGTTTATCTATTTTGGACCGTTTATGTTTTGTTAGGATGCATTTGCGGAGTATGATTTTTATTTATTTTGGTTGTCTATTACTCGTTTTAGTATGATATGTTAGATGATGTATTTTAGTTTCTAGCATAGTATGATATGTTAGATGGACCGTTTAGTTTTTATGAATGATTATGTCATCTTATATATATATATATATATATATATATATATATATATATATATATATATATAGGGCCATGCTATAATGCGGCATGCGGTAAGTGCGGCACCACATCGTAGCCGTCTGATGCACCCGCTGTGTGCATTGCATGCATGCAGCGGTGCATCAGACGGCTGTAGTGCGGTGCCGCACTTACCGCATGCCGCATTATAGCATGACCCTATATATATATATATATATATATATATATATATATATATATATATATATATATATATATATTGCCGTGTCTTAGCCGTGTCGTGTCCTACTTTTTTGAGAAAATGCCGTGTTACCGTGTCGTGTCGCCGTGTCCGTGTCCGTGCTTTATAGGTGAGTACTACTGGAAATCCTACGAAAAAACAATGTTATGTTTTCACCTAAATTCTTCCATACGTGTACCTACCATTAATGTTGGCTTCAATATGTGTACCCATTTTGGTGTATGGAGAGGTAAGGGACAATGGGAGGTGTTCCTTTTGGAGACTCATAGCATCGTCCCATTCTCAGTCAGAAGCCGTCTTCTTTTGTACCTATCAGTTTGTCCATCTAATTATACCGAGCACATAAATGACTGGAATAAAAGTGAGACATGAATTTCTAAAGTGAAGGGCCTACGTTTACCCTCCAAATTAGAACACTACAACACATCAATACCAATTTGATAGTAGATGTTTGATGAAATTTTTGGCTTATTTTTGTCTTAGTTTGAGTCTAACTGGGTTTCTTCAAGTATTCTATTTTATCTAAGATTACGAGGTTATCTAGCTTTTCAATTAATGCTAGATTCAATAACAATTTTGACTTTCAAGGATCATAACATAAGATTTGTGTCGGTTTTTATATAGTTGTTTAGGGGTAGCACAACGAGACTATGGCATTGGAGGTCTAAGAACTTTAAGCGATTTATTTTTAGGGGCGTATTCAAATGGGACTTCGATCTGATGTGGATATCCAATCCTGCCGTTGAGGTGTCCAGTTTCATGAAAAAGCTATTTCTATTCGATAGAACAAGTTTATAGACCATTACCATAGACAAATGAAAGGCTTCTAGTGAGGGCAAGCTTTCTAAGGTGGGTCTCCATTGCCTGGTGCTACTCTAATCATCTTGCTGGTGTAAACTCCATGGTCTTGCTGACTAACATGCTCACTAACAATGTGGGACTCAAAATTTTTGTTTAAGAAGAGAGCTGCAACTCCTCTATTAGCTCTCTAGTTATCTTTTGAAATTGAAAAGAGAAGATAACATACATTCTTCTCGTTATTATATTACCTATTGGAGAAGATTTTATTTGGTTATGTTGCATCAACTTGATACCAGAGCTTTAGCACCACCTGTTTTATCAAACTATCTGTTCTGTACTTGTGCTAGAGATTTTTTGAAGTGCTTATGTTTAGATTGGATCATGAAAATCAACAAGAGCAGTTCTTCATGTTACATCATTGTTGATGATACAAATGAAGAAAACACATTGACAAAAAAGTTCCTCCCGACATAGAGGTCCTTGAAGGTATGATGGCATTTGGAACCATGCTACCAATGTATGAGTGCATAAGGTGCACAAGAGTTTAGTGGCTCTTACGATTGGAGATTAACCAGGAGAAAAATACAATATTCTTTTTATATTCAGTCATGGGAGAGATCTTTAACTCATACGATTAAGACATAGACGGATGCACGGAATGACATCCACAGGTGGGATTCTTTATTAACCACACATCAATCTGTAATCTGAGTTGTTGAGGTCTTTTCTTCATCAACGAACCCAGATTCGTTCCTATGCAGCAGTTGGTAGTGGCGAAAAACTTAATTTTTTATTGTATTCTTGTTCTATAGAATTTAACATGAATTTCTGCATGATAAAAGCAAAGATTGTGACAGAGAAATGTTAACATTCTATATTCTTTTGGGTACTGGTTTGTGTCCAAAATTGAGCTCTTCAAGTATAACAACATGCATTACATTACCTAGAAATGAGGCTATTGTTTTATTTGTAATTAGAACAACCAAGGTGCAACCATTATTTTTATATTACTTCCCTCCACATTACCAAGAAATTAAGAAGAAAGTCCATGTTATCAAGTAGACAACAAATTCGATTTAAGCTCATAGCTCAAATTCCAACCTTGCAAACAAATATTTAAATTCTTGAAATTAGACTCTACAAACATAAACATAAACCATGATAATTCCTATTGTAAAATTGCAAAATGTGCATAAATTATGGTATTCACATATTGCTTCTAAATTTCTAATAGCATTTAATTGATCATAGTTGTTACTTGTTACTTTTATTGGTCACGTATAAAACATGATTTGACATATTTCCATAGTGGATAATTACTTGAATAATACTGAATGCTTTCCCAAAATATTAGACCCTTTTTACTACCGGTGAGTATGAAGCTCTGTCATGTTTTGATATATTTATTGATGTTCATCTTAAGATGATGTGAAGAACTTTAAGCCACTGTGAGATTAAGTCCTCTATTTTAAAATAGGGGCAATTGGCATCAAAGTTTTTAGAATTTACTTGTTATTATCAGTCACTTGAGGTGCAACCATCTTGAAACAATCTAGAGAAGGCTATTTCTTGACTTATTAAGCAGAAAGGTTTACAAATATTGTTTAAATGTTAAAATTATTTCCAACTAAAACTAAGAGCAGCCCCTTATTAGGTGGTCCTTTCTTCTAGATTGAATTAATTCAAGAACTTTATATTAACTAGTAACAAGAACTAACGTTTTATATGTGTGTTTATATTTGCTAACATGAGTTAGTGTTAAGAGCAAACCAATTATGATGTTTTTGTGTGCTGCCTAAGACACTGAATATATTCCATGAACCTTGCTGATATATATGTTGCTGTATTAGCCACAAAATGGATGTACATTTCGTGATGGAAATCATGCTAATCCCAATTTGTTATTTTGGATCCTTATCATTCAATGAAATCAGTATCAAGATTTAGAACCTTATTTCATATTGCATTTTTTACAGATTTTATAGAATAGTGCTCACTACTTCTTGTAGCGCTACCATTTTCTCCGTTTTGCAGATACTTGAGTTCCAACTTCCCTCATTCTTTAACAACTTTGATCCTCGTGCTGCCGCAGCTAACTTCCCTTCCAGTAATTGGATTTCTCTGTCATTTAATACTCATTTTTTTCTTAAATATTAAAGTTACATGCAGCTTTCCCCTCATTTTCAATGTCTCACTTAGATTTGTGTTAATGTTTTTCTGTAAAATTTCTTTCAGGTGTACAAGCATATTTGGCTGGCCTTACCTTTGCCTTAGCTGCATCACCTTGCAGTACACCCGTGCTTGCTACTCTTCTGGGTTATGTAGCAACATCCAAGGTGCCATAGTATATGACTAGTACTGATAGTTGCGTATTAAATGAAGGACACACTTAACTAAATAATGCTTCAGTATCAAGTTCCTAGGGTTGCCAAATCGAGTTGTGTTATAATTATGGGGTAAATGATGGCCTAAATGGCTCATAGTTTCTAAAAAATAACACAAGTATGAATCAACTATGTTAGGTCCTTCCCATAGTGTACATGGACCAAAAATTGCCTTAAGTTGTCCAATAAAATAGAAATAAAAACATGCTTATTGGGTTCGCAAGTCGGGCTGGGTAAGTCGGGTCGTTTGGATCAAGATTTGGAGTTTCGGCCAAAACCGATCCGTTTCGGCCGTTTCGGATTGGTTTCGGTCGGAACCGAAGTACATGATCTTCATGTTTTCCATTTGCTTTAAGTTATTTTATGTAATAAGCAAATATCCCCCATTTGGATTTAATAAAAATATCAAAACAATCAAAATCCAAAGGAATCAAAATGTAATTTTTTAGTTCCTATACAAAATCAGACTTTACAGCTTTTGGCGAAAAAAGAAAATTCAGTGAAAAAAAAACCACAAAGTATTTTGGACCGGAAAAAAATCTCAGAAATCTAGAAGTATAAGATCAACTTAAAAACCCAAAGTCCGGTAAAATATTTTGAATCTATAAAAAAATTCTTTCACAGGAACTTTTTTTTCCTCCAGACTTGGCCAAACTTCAGAATCATGATTTTTTAACTTTTTGACAATAAATCGGGGTAAAGCAAAAGCCACTCTCTTTTGAAAATAAGACCACAATGAAGTGGGTACCGATGTAATTATTTTATATTATTGTTATATTTTGTAATTATTTTAAATTTAAACAACGAAACCAAAGCCACCGAAACTCCGATCCGAAACTCCGAAACCGACCAAAACCGATTCTCGGTGGGTGGATCGAAACCGAAACTACAAACCTTGGTTTGGATCAAATCGGGTACGGTCGAGTTATTTGGGTTAGGTTCAATGTTTAAGGGTGTAAAGGTTAATGGGTTTTATCTACTACTATGAGAATCGAGGATCAATAAGGGTTGTCAGAGAAAATAATGAATTAATGGTGGAAATCACAAAAGGAACTGCTTGCTAGAACTTTTTTTCTTATGGTTCTCACCTTCTGAGAATTTGAAAATCTTGGTTGAGTTTTCCATTGATTCTAGACTACTAGATGAACTGTTGGTAAGTCCAGAGAATGAAAGAATCATGTTATTGTAATTCAGAAATTCGATTGAAACCCACAGAAAATAATAGGCGCCTTAGTTTTCCGAGGCATCGAATCAGGAATTCACAACAGAATTTGAAGCAAATAGAGCACGCTTACAGCAGTTGATAACTACAAGATGGGCCTTAGACCCCCTTATATGGCTCTACCCCCCCCCCCCCCCCCCCCCCCCCCCCCCCCCGCCCTACCAATCCAAGTGGAACCCAATATTGATGGCTTCTAGGTTACCGGCCCTTCTCTTCATCTATAAAAAGAGGCATGTTTTCCTACTTGACTCACATTACGACTCTATAATTCAACAGTAATTGGACCCCTAAACAACTTGAAAGTTCGAAGAATATAATAATCTAGACTCACTTCCAAAATTGGAGCCCTAACGACGATAGATTTCCATTAAAGTAAAACAAAGAGGGCTGTACCCCTTGTGGGCTCCATCAATGGTGGATATCTTCATGGTAAGCAAAATAGACCCATTGTATTGCTCCTATCCAGCTTGTTTACCTGTTACTGACTGCAAAATTTGTAGAATAAAACTGTGGTATGAGTAGTGGAACTGTGTTTTTCCTTTGATCGAATAATATGCTCCCTATGTATTAAAGCACATAAAAACTTAGAACTCGGTTAACAATCAACGCCTTGTCCGCTTCTCGTTATGTTTTTACAATAGCTCTTATTTAATACTACGGATAACTTTTTTTTTAATGTTGACCAATTGCAATACATTGGATTGAATATAAAATTGTTTTTTTTTTTTTTTTTTGAGAATTCCTCTCCGAGAGAGAGAGGATGGGGTTAAGCATACCCCAAGCTTTTATTAATGGAAAAAAATTGTTTTTTCTTATTGCGTGCCTCTCTATCGTATGTTGCTTGATCTCTTGCCTCCCATGTTCTGCATCATGGTTGTCATCTCACTATCATTGCATAACTCAAATGAAAGTTTCAATTTACTTTTTCAAGTAACATCATCTGTTCATGTCTCATTTCAAGTCGCCGAAAGAGGTGGTAAGACCTTTTAAGCTGCTATTGGTGCTTGAAGTGAAAACTTGTTGTATCAGGATCCAGTTATTGGGGGGAGCTTACTTTTAACATACACAACCGGCTATGTTGCTCCACTTCTACTTGCAGCTTCCTTTGCTGGAGCCTTGCAGGTGCAGAACTCTTTTCAGATTTCTCACTGTTATTTTTCCCCCTTCTAACATGAACACCTTATCAACAATTAGTATTTTTTTTGTTGGATGAGAGATGTACTACCTTATTGGAATAAATGCTTAAAAGTATTTTTTCCCCAAATAAATATTAAGATAATATATAATTCCCAGATAAACATTAAATACCCTTTGAAAATTAATTCCTGAAGTAGCCTATTTCTCTAGGATGGAAGCCACGTCGTTTCTCTTCCAGGAAAACCGTAAATATGAATAATGGTTTATTATAGAACACTCCTCACATCCCAGGAAAATGACCCTGGCGAATTGCGAATAGCTGTTTATGCTGGAGACAGATCTTTTGGTTTGGCCATGTACAATATATAGTAGAGACGGCCCCGATAAAGAGAGGGTCCTAGATTAGTGTGGAAGGTCCGAGGAGGGGAAGACCTAGAATAACATTGATGGAAGTTATTAGAAAAGTCAAGGAAGAACTTCCATTGACAATTGATATAGCCCTAAATAGAAATGAACGTGGAAGAAGGACTCATAAAGCCAACCCCAAGTAGATGGAACATGGCTTGATGATTTTGGTTATAGCTAGAAACATTTTTTTTGAAGGTTAAACAGCCATCTTGGGTAGCGATTTTCTTCGAAGCCTACAGAAATAGGTTACTTTCGGAATTAGTTTCGGATGAGTATTTATATGGTAATTATTTATTTATTTAATATATATTATATGGGAAAAAAATTCTAGTTAAATACACATTTCCTCATGATCGATAACTTGGTCATAAACCGATGGAATTCTAAAGCTAAAAAAAACTAAGTTAATGACTTTATTATCCCTAACCTCGGTGGCAATGATGGTTGTTTAATGTGCAGAGCTTGCTTTCTTTTCGGAAGTTCTCGGCTTGGATAAACCCCGTGAGGTACAGTTCTGTTTAGGATAGCATGATACCTGCATCATCCTCACTGCTTGTTTCTCTTTTTTTTTGTTCTAATGGGGGAAATGTGAATGCTTGTGTGTTTGGCTTCTACAGCGGGGCTTTTCTACTGGGAGGTGGTGTGTATACTCTGTTGGATAGGTTGTTCCCTGCCAGCACCATGGTAATGTAGCCATTCAAAGCGAAAACCGCCCGCCCGATAATGTGATGTTCATATCGAATTACGAGGTTTGTCGGTAATAGCAAAATCTATGAATTATGAGGTTGAAATCAGATTTGTTTGTTCATCTCATACGGCGTCGCCACAACAAGGTCGATTGCGAGAAATACACAAACATATGCATCGGATTTCGTCAAAAGACAGTTAAATTCCAAAAATTGCTCTGTGGATGGATGGATAGTGAAGCTGTAAGAACCCTAGAGTTCTTTATAATGTACTCAAACCTGATCTGTATATCCAACTCCCCAGTCTTGTTACAATGCAAAGGTTACAGTGTAGAACTAATGCAATATCTTTTAGTAAATACCACTAGGCCACCCAAAAATAGATTAAAATCACTGCATGATTTTTTTTTAATGGAAAAATCACTACATGATATTAAAGCTTTTTTCAGTTTTTATTTTTGAGAGACCAACCGTTGTCGATGAATCGTGATCTCAAGATTAGGGTTTTTGAGAGAGCGAGGGAGGAGAGAAGTGGAGGGGGGAGATATGGAGTCTACCGGATTTGAAGAATCTACCCCTAATGGATTCCAATCTTGGAAACCCTAACGAAGCTCGCAAATTGTTATTTTTTATAAGAATTCATAGCATTTATTTATTCATCATAGGGGATACCTATAAATAGGTTTACAAGATTTAGTCACCAAGTAATCATAAAAAAATATCAAAATTAAAAGATAACATTTACCAAATTTAAAAGATTTAAATCTGCCCAAATTTAAAAGATTCCTATCTATCCCAAATCATATCTAAACACGTAATTAATTATTATCATATAAATAAATCTGAAAATGACTATTTTTGAATTAAAATATTAATTTTGGAATATAATAGCTATTTTATTCCTAAAATAATGTTTTATTCTGAAAAAATATATATTTTTGGAATTATTAAATGAAAATTGATTTACTCTTCTTCTTATGATGCATGCTGGGTGTGCTGGGTGGTCCACTGGTGCGCACTCATGGGCGGCTCAGATGCTGCCGCATCATACTCCTCAACTACGAAAGAGCTTAACCTTGAGTTCTGGAAAACTAAAAAGCTTGTGTTGAAAAAGTCCAGATCACCAGGGTCACCATGGAGTTGCCTCGAAGTCAGTAATTGGTGATGGAGGTCTAGCCGATATGGTCACGCTGCATTGTAGTTATTTCTTGGGTCCCATGAGAAGGTATGACTATCGTCAATCATGAGTCAGGAGTTCGAGAAGAGCTGACACATACTAAAGAATATATCCCCTATGGCTGACTGATAATGATGTCTAGGAGTAACGATGTAGACATATTGTTGAGGAAAGCAAATCCTCTAATAGTTGCTCTACTCCGAGAAAGTATATGGGTTGAAGGGCATGCCCATATAAATCAATCACTGGAAGTGCAAGTACTGGTGAAGAATCTATTGGGGTCGCTGGTGACATCGGATGCTCAACAACGGGCTCTGATGAAGACCTCACTGAAGGTGTTGTAGCGGGAAGCGGCTCCACTGAAGGTGGAGGTAGGACCGGTGGTGCAGGCACCGCAGGTGGTGCTAACGGTGCAGGAGACGCAATCGATAGAGGTCCGACTAAAATTTGGACCCTGCATCGTTGTTTGATCAATGCCTCTTACTCAATTTCGTCCATCAACTGCATCACATCATCATGTCTTTTGTCAAACGATCTTACTTGACGTAGAAACCACTGAACAAAGGGGTCAGTTGGCAAAGATAGCTCTCGGGCTCGATCCTTGATGAGCCCAACATAAACAAACTCAAGAAATATGGACGGATAAAGGGTATGACTGATTGCGTCCATCCAATCTAGGAATTGTGAAAGGAGGATCGTCGAACAGATGCGGGACATAGTGATCCTTGCAGATGGGGTCCAAGATTTGTGAGCAATTTCCAAGGGTCAATCGAGGGGTGACTTTATCATCCGTATATATGTGGCTAAACTATAAAGTCTCATAAATATGATGTGTCATACTATTATGAGGTAATTATTAATACAGAAGATTATTAGAGGAGTCTAAATATAGCCCCCTCCTCCCCGACTACATAATTAAGGGGTACATTGATGTATCAAAGAGGTAGCTATAATATCTGTTTGTATATGGCCAAAATAAAAATTATATCATAACTACGAGGGGTCCTACTACTTATTCATATTACAAATTATGAGAGGAGTTCAAGTACCCCCCCCCCCCCCACCGCCGCTGATGATTTAATAAGAGGGGGTACATCTCTATGTCAAAGAGTTGACTTTAACATCTGATTGTGTGTGGCCAAAATATAAAGAGTCTCTTAACTTGGATGGGTCCCACTATTATGGGATCCATATTAATATAGCAAATTATGTATAGTCCAATTATATCACCCCCATCGACATCATTGGGGGGTACATCTATGTGTCAAAGGTGTGACTTTACACTCGTATATTTATGACCAAAATATAAACAGTTCTATAGCTAGAAGGGGTACCATTATTATGGGATCTATTTTCATGTAGTAGATTATGAGTAGTCAAAGTATACCCCCCAACTACTGTTGGAAATAAATCCATGGTAGAGGCCCGCAGCGGAAGCAAAGTGAAGGTCCGAGGACCGTGAGCGGTGTGCGTTACATATCAAAATTTTCATCGAAACGATCTACATATGCGTGTATGAATCTAGCATGGCAACTACGCGAACCCCTAACGACGATCTAACTCGAAAGAACAATCTAGCATGTATGCATGTTCTAATTATGTTAGATCTACTTGTTAGAGATCATACCTGCGTGCGGAATCTTTCACCGCGACAAATTTCTTCTTTGTCGATGGAGACGGGCTATGGATCTGCTCGACATAGCTTCGGTGCGACGGCCATAACTTTCTGCTCCAACCTCTGATTGGGCTGAAATTTGGACTGCAGGTAGCCAACTTCGAGACGCAACTTTTCCAACAAGTTTCACGTCGTTTGGACTTCTGTAGCTCCCGGAATCGCAGAAACAACGTTGATTTTCTGTGCAGATTCTGGACAGCAAAAGGTTGCGGGAGACGCCTTCTAGTTCACCCGATCTCACACGATGCACGGCACCTCGTCGATGGATCTCTGAGTGCCTCCATACGACGAGCCTTCTCCTTCTACAAAACACCACGTGAGGAAGACGAGTCGCCATCCAATGGCGCAAGCGAGAGAGAGAGAGACGAGAGAGGAGATGCGAAGAGAGGAGAGGGGGCGGCTAGGGTTTCCCCATGCCATGGCCGGCCCTAGGGCTTGCATGGCTCTATGAATTTCGTGCACCCTCTCTCTCCTTATCATATATATAGCCGGCCTATCCATATGGATAAGGACAGTATGGATAAGGATGATTGATTCAAGCCTTATCCCTATATATCTCTTCTTTATCTCTATCCTTTCCTTGTTTTCGAAAACGGTCAAAACCAGCCCGTTTTCTGCGCCTCATAACCGGCCCCTTCATCAGAGGCAACAACCTCCCGAAACTAATGGGGCCGGCCTTGACCAGTCTCTCAACACTTAGGGCCGGCCCCCTTAGTGCATAGTGGCGCATGGTATGACCAAAACGCCCTTATGTCACTAGTTGGCCGTTCCTCGTGTACGAGACTTTACAAGGCACACATAAGTGAAGTGCACCAGTGATTTCACTATTCTCTGAGGTTCCCATAGGGTGCCCCTAGTGAAGTCAACTAGTCAACTCGCAACATGTCCCGGTGCATCGCACCTATGTGGCAAAGTCCACTTATGACAAGGAATTGCTACATGTGTCTCTGCACTAACCTAGGGTTTCCCCTTAGTGCACACACGTAGCTACGCATCTACCGTGCACTAGTGCGAAGCACTCACGGAGCGTATGCTTGGACTTCTCGCTTCCTCTAACTACGTTCTGTGTTTCGAGGAGATGGTATAAGAACCATACATAATGTCGATAAGGTGGAACCTTCAGGGACCAGGGTTCATGGCTTCCAACTCAGACTCGATCGACACACTACCCGAGTGTACCATCGATCCTCTGAGTTCGAGTTAACCTGCGTAGCCACCCAGAGTGCGACGCAGGCTGCACTCCAATCCCCCCGGACTTACTATGTTCTCCCACATACCCCTGCTCTCCGCTTAGTATGGTAAACTCGCTGTCCCTCCACTGGTGCCATGATGCAACTCGAGCGGTGGAGAATACCGTCAGACTCGAGTGCTCATATGACTCGGTTCCTTCCAGGTTGACCACATACATCGTACCTCCGATTACTCTGACGAGCAACCGGATCCGTCATCAGTCCAACTGATGACCACCTGGCCAGGGTTTAATACGACGTAGGTCAGACCAAGGAACGCACCTCCCGTTAGGGGTGTGGATAGCCTGCAGGAGTGACATGCTGATGCAACGCCAGCCGGGTAACCCAGTACACCGTGGTTTTGGATCACTGCATCCGGATCCTCACACATTGGTGCGCCAAAGCACCACACAACTGGTTAGTCCACCAGACATGGCTCCTCAGGGTTTAGGACCGTTTTACCCTAAGCAGAAACACGGTTTAGTGCACCGGTGTCTGCTCACCGATCTGTGCACCGTGTTGGTTCCGTTCGGCCACAGACACTGTGCCTGGTAATGACCGTGGTGGAGACACCCACGCTCTGTCATCCCAACAGCTTATCCTGATAGGGCGACCAACCCTAATCAGAGCTGCGAACGTATTTAGGTTACATGGGACCAATCCATTGAGTCTCCCACTCAAGTGGATTACCATGTAGCCATGGCTCTCTGTTCTGTAATCAGAACACGTACTAAGGTACGTACCAATATGCATTCCTATACTATCAACCATACAAAGCTAAACACTAGGTTTTTACGAGCTATAGACCTCACCAATTCTAACAATCTCCCACTAGGTCTAACGAGGAATAACGGTGTTGAGCTCTGTAGCTTCTACATGCTGCCCAAAAGCCTTTGCAGGAATTCCCTAAAGGAATTAGCAACATTGTCTGTAGATTCCACCTCAGTACCGCTACTTGCATTTCCTCCTATAACTGTCAGATCAAGTGGAGTTTGTACTTGATGGGTTTCCCCTCACGGCGGTGCCTAGTCTCCTTGGACCTTGCTTACCACTCTTCTGTTGTAACAACAGATACCTGAGCCTCTGGTACGCGTCCCAAGTTCTCTAAGAACTTCCTAAGCCTTACCACCTGATATACTACCTCGCACGCAACAACGTGCTAAGCCATTGTGGTAGAGTCTGTGATGCACTCTTGCTTCACACTCTACCAACTACCGCTTCTAATCCCAAGATAAAAATAATCCCTGAAATCGATTCTCTGGTACACACATCTGACACCAAAGTCAGATCCTGTGTGTCCAATCGATATCAGGACCTGTGAAGTGCAAGCTAACTCACAATCCTTACTTAATGAGGATTTCTGAGTATACCCTTCACATCGGTCCAGAGATCTGGACCCGGGTTCGACTGAAACCGACCCATCTTCCTGCTGCGCAATAGATATCTAGCCTCGTAAACCGAATCTGGCTAGAATCTTATCTTCATGTGTAGCCTGTGACAGCAAGAGAATCTTGCTCTGGTTATCTCGAGTTACCTTGATTCCCAAAGCATAACTCGCCTCACTAGGGTCTTTCACATCGAATTGTGATGACTACAAACCTTTACCGTAAACAATATTCCTACGTCATTTTCAATCAGTAGAATATCGTTAACGTAAAGTACTAAATATACCCTTGTAGCTATTTCACCTTTCCTGTACCATCTTGGTTTATCCTCATTCTGATCAAATCCGTATGAGCGGATTTCCTTGATCAAAATAGATATTCCAACTTGGATGCTTGCATCAGTCCATAAATGGACCGTTGCAACTTGCATTCCAAATCTTCCTAACCTACTGACACAAAGCTTGGGGCTACATCATCCATATGTCCTTTCTAAATTCCCGTTAGGGAATAACTGTCTTGACATCCATTAACCAGATCTCCCAACTATAATGGGCTGTGATGGATTAAGAGGATCCGTTATAGACTTAGGCATAGCTACTAGTGAGATGGTTTTGACATAGTCAATCCCTTCTCCTTTGGTAACTAATCTAGCTACTTAAGTCTTAACCGGGTGCTCTTCTTATACACCTCCTACACCCCGAAGGGTGATAGTGCTATAAGTGTCAAGACTGTCACAAGGGACATTGATGCAAGCTTGCCTCCATGGTCTTTTGTCAGTCAGAGCTGTCGGAAGCTCCCACTACTTCTTCGTAGCTCTAGGGGTCATCCTCCTGAAACTCTGGATTAACTATCAAAGTCTCTCCATAGTATCTTTCAGGAGCTCTGAGGGTCCCACAACGATGAGGTGGTGGTGGTTCAAAGGAAGCTCCCACTACTTCTTCGTAGCTCTAAGGATCATCCTCCTGAAACTCTGGATTAACTATCAAAGTTTCTCCATAGCATCTTTCAGGAGCTCTGATGGTCCCACAACGACGAAGTGGTGGTGGTACAAAAGTGAATTGTTTCTACAATACCTGGTATACTAGTTTCTTGTATCATCTACTCCCACTACATTTTTCAGATGCGCACTCTCTACCAGTACCCAGTAGTTCACCCAGAACTACCTTACCGGCAAACTTATGGTCTATAATATAATCCTGGTCTAGGTAGATGGTATTCGTAGAAACGATTACCTTCCTAACCTCAAGATCATAAAACAGTCCACCTTATGCCTCCTAAGGGTAACCTACAAACAGATATACCTGAAACTATATCTCCATCTCATCCCTCTTGTCCTTTTGCACAAGTGCAGGACAACCCTATATCTCGAGACACTATAGTGTCAGCTTTCGCTTAGACCATAGCTCTCTATAGGTCTGAGGCACTGATTTAGATAAGAGATAGTTTCAGATATAAGCTACTGTTTTAAGGTACAACCCCACCAAAAGGTGGGTAGTACACTTGGCAATATTCATCATACTACGGACTATGTCAAACAGGGTCCGATTCCTTCTCTCGGAGACTTTATTCTGACGTGTCATCCTTGGAGCATTTAACTGGGAGCTAATCCCATGCTCCCTCAGGATCCTATGGAACCCATCCGATAGGTTTTTATTTCCTCGATAAGTCGAAGAGACTCCTTCGTCTGGACGCTCTTGGAACCATAGACGTCAAAATTAACTAACTCCCATACCTTCATGGCCCTTTTAGTTATTCTGCCGTCCAGATTACACTCATAGGTTAGAAGGATCTCCGATGATTCTGTGAACAGAAAATCGGCCTTCTTTTACCTCTGAATTTATCTGAGGAAGAATATCTAAATAAGAGGGGTCACAAATGGGATAGCTTCTCCGAAGGATTTAGATGAATTTCAGTTAGACGCTACAGCAGTCATGAAATCTATTTCCGAATTAGGATTAAATACAAAGAGATTATTCTGATCTATTCCTCTAGTAATGAAGCTATCTATTCAGTTTATGATACACACCAACGGTGCTGTCTAAAACTAAAAATTTCATTTACCAAGGAGGAAACAGAACTACATCTCTAAAGATCAAAATCCGTGTTTCGGAAAAACTAAGACAATCATATCTAACAGCTTCCGCAGTGGCTTATGGCATCAGTACCTATGTTAGGATTCCTTCACTATAAAGTAGCCTTCTGCTTTCCTTGAATCTCTGTAGACCCGAAGTCTACATTCCAAGAAGCATAAGAACTGCTACTAGATAGAGACTCAACTCCTAACATCCTGAGGCCATACTCAATCTTCAAATACCGCCTATGCTCACCACAACAGAAATACTTCCGTCCTTGGCGTTACCAGACTTAGGATTCCACACCAGTTTCTGCACTAGAATAGTTTTCGATCTCTTATAAGTTATTCCCTTAGGTTCTTCTAAAGAAGACCTAGGTTAAGCACTAAAGGCATTGCCTTTAATCTTGATCTCATCCTTTGTCTCTTGGAAATCTCCTTAGAAGTTCTGCGTTTATCATCTCTAACTTGTTAAAGCTAAAGTCTCTGATAACGCCTTCGAAGGTTCCAGACAGGGATGCAAGATAGACGTCTTCCACCACCTCGTCATCTGGTACTATGTCTTTGGAATCTAGTTCGATCTGGAACTCAAGGATGTGTTCCCGAACAAGCATTCCCTCTGACATCTTGGTACCGACAAGTATCTTGGTGGATAAGCGATGAGTCTACTGACTTCGCCTAGCAGATATCTTATGCAAGTAAAACTTTATTAGAGAAGACCCGGCATATCTCTGACTCGCTTCTAAAGAGTTGTCCGCAAGTCTACTATAACATAGCACTTGCACATCTCCTTAGACGCTTGCTAGTCGTTATATGCCCTAGTTAGTGCCCTAGTAATATCTGGACCCATTAGGTCTAATACAGGGATATTTAGATTGCATGCCAATGTACATTTACTACCCTAAGCATAAGCTAAAGATTGCGCTTCCACTCTACGTAGTTAGAGACCCGATAACTGGTTCTCTTATGGGATAGCGGATAGGGGAACTATATGGTTGAATGAAAATGAATGCAAAATAACTTATTTTATGGATTTTGAAACTAAGCTAATTATATCCAAATGTCAGCGCTACCCTCACAGCGAAGACACCTCTATGGATTAATTAACCATGTATGTAAGATCTCGGAATCGACTACACCTGCCCTAGGGGGCATCATGCAGCGTCAATCCGCTTACACGGGCCTTTCCTTGACCCAGTCCAAATCTGCCAACTAAGGGCTTTGATGGACCATGGTTATCTTTTGGCCAGTGCCACGTGATCACCGTTGTCTTCGCAACGAATACCTCACGTGCACTTAGGATGCTTACCCACGAGCCTAAGCAATTATGACACGGGAGTTCATGCGGCCCCCACTAGGGTGGGATGAAAAGCCCTTCTCTCCTGGCCTCATAATCGCCATATCCTTAGGGAGGTCATTAAGTAATTTGGCATGGAAACACACAGCTCCCACCCTAGGGGGTGTGAAGTTATGCATCCCCACCCAAACACAAAACGACTGGCCGTGGAGGCCAGAGGATCTCTAAAAGTCCTCTCTTACATCCCTTATTAAAGTTGAGGGTTATTTAATGCAAGTATGAGTGTACACTAAGGTCACGACAACCTATACACTAGACCCTGGTCATACCGTGGTCCCACTAGCATTCAAGCCTTTCGCGAAGCATTAATCGATCTTGGAATATCATAGTCCCTGCCTCGAGTGGATTTCTCCACTCAAGGGTCACATTACATATTCCAAAAACATCGATGCTCCGCAAACTTGGCTATCACGCTAATGCCCTGGAGCCTAGCCTAAGGTCAGACTGACAGAAAAGGTCTTCCACTACCATGGCGCCTTGCTTATAAATTTGACGAATGATGTCATAGTAGAATTCCAACTCATTCTAGGTTTCGATGCTTGCCAAATAGGCACACCCGACTAATCGGGTGTTGACCTAATGGGGGCATAACCAAATGTGAGGAATTCATACTATCATCAAGGGTCAATTAAATAATAGGCGTCACTAGTGGAATCCAATCCTAATAAGGTCGCTAGGACCCGAGGGGAAAGGGCATCCCTCTAACACAGATAATCAAATTATCGCATCGGGGTTCTCTACAGAAATATAAAGAACTACTGAAAGAAACAAGCACACAACTGAATCAAGTTCAGGGTCCGACCCCTGAACCTGACTGGCACAGCGCAGGCTCTCTGTCTCCTTCGCAAGGCTCCTCGATCCGGTGCAAGCCTCTGTATACGATCTCCTGACGCTTTTGCCCTTTGCCGTCATCGTGTACGCTTCGCCGGATCGCCATCGTCCTCCAAGGTTTCGCTCATCTTCCCGGTAGTGGATCTCCATGGCAAGTCCTCCTCTTCAATCTGTAACCGAAAAAGATCTAGTACGCTTCGAGCAAGTGCTCGCTCGTACACAATTTCCTAGAAAGAAAAGGAAAACAAACCTAGCAAAAGCCTGGGAATCAAGGGTGGTAAATCTTCACCTCTTGCCCGACTATGGCTCTAAAATCTATCCACACACAGAAGAAAAAACATCCAGATAAAATCGCTAACACGGGGTCCGACCCCCGGTAGCAAGCAATCACATATCCAGAATAATTTTAGAAGCGGCGCCCTGCAAGAACGATTCATAGAACATACAAAATCTACTATGCATGATCTACTCGTAGAACCCCGATGGCGGCACATACTATTCATGCGCGCACATGACGGTTTCATGAAAAAAATGAAACGCACACCACTAGCGTGGCTCTGATACCAATTGTTGGAAATAAATCCATGGTAGAGGCCCGCAGCGGAAGCAAAGTGAAGGTCCGAGGACCGTGAGCGGTGTGCGTTACATATCAAAATTTTCATCGAAACGATCTACATATGCGTGTATGAATCTAGCATGGCAACTACGCGAACCCCTAACGACGATCTAACTCGAAAGAACAATCTAGCATGTATGCATGTTCTAATTATGTTAGATCTACTTGTTAGAGATCATACCTGCGTGCGGAATCTTTCACCGCGACAAATTTCTTCTTTGTCGATGGAGACGGGCTATGGATCTGCTCGACATAGCTTCGGTGCGACGGCCATAACTTTCTGCTCCAACCTCTGATTGGGCTGAAATTTGGACTGCAGGTAGCCAACTTCGAGACGCAACTTTTCCAACAAGTTTCACGTCGTTTGGACTTCTGTAGCTCCCGGAATCGCAGAAACAACGTTGATTTTCTGTGCAGATTCTGGACAGCAAAAGGTTGCGGGAGACGCCTTCTAGTTCACCCGATCTCACACGATGCACGGCACCTCGTCGATGGATCTCTGAGTGCCTCCATACGACGAGCCTTCTCCTTCTACAAAACACCACGTGAGGAAGACGAGTCGCCATCCAATGGCGCAAGCGAGAGAGAGAGAGACGAGAGAGGAGATGCGAAGAGAGGAGAGGGGGCGGCTAGGGTTTCCCCATGCCATGGCCGGCCCTAGGGCTTGCATGGCTCTATGAATTTCGTGCACCCTCTCTCTCCTTATCATATATATAGCCGGCCTATCCATATGGATAAGGACAGTATGGATAAGGATGATTGATTCAAGCCTTATCCCTATATATCTCTTCTTTATCTCTATCCTTTCCTTGTTTTCGAAAACGGTCAAAACCAGCCCGTTTTCTGCGCCTCATAACCGGCCCCTTCATCAGAGGCAACAACCTCCCGAAACTAATGGGGCCGGCCTTGACCAGTCTCTCAACACTTAGGGCCGGCCCCCTTAGTGCATAGTGGCGCATGGTATGACCAAAACGCCCTTATGTCACTAGTTGGCCGTTCCTCGTGTACGAGACTTTACAAGGCACACATAAGTGAAGTGCACCAGTGATTTCACTATTCTCTGAGGTTCCCATAGGGTGCCCCTAGTGAAGTCAACTAGTCAACTCGCAACATGTCCCGGTGCATCGCACCTATGTGGCAAAGTCCACTTATGACAAGGAATTGCTACATGTGTCTCTGCACTAACCTAGGGTTTCCCCTTAGTGCACACACGTAGCTACGCATCTACCGTGCACTAGTGCGAAGCACTCACGGAGCGTATGCTTGGACTTCTCGCTTCCTCTAACTACGTTCTGTGTTTCGAGGAGATGGTATAAGAACCATACATAATGTCGATAAGGTGGAACCTTCAGGGACCAGGGTTCATGGCTTCCAACTCAGACTCGATCGACACACTACCCGAGTGTACCATCGATCCTCTGAGTTCGAGTTAACCTGCGTAGCCACCCAGAGTGCGACGCAGGCTGCACTCCAATCCCCCCGGACTTACTATGTTCTCCCACATACCCCTGCTCTCCGCTTAGTATGGTAAACTCGCTGTCCCTCCACTGGTGCCATGATGCAACTCGAGCGGTGGAGAATACCGTCAGACTCGAGTGCTCATATGACTCGGTTCCTTCCAGGTTGACCACATACATCGTACCTCCGATTACTCTGACGAGCAACCGGATCCGTCATCAGTCCAACTGATGACCACCTGGCCAGGGTTTAATACGACGTAGGTCAGACCAAGGAACGCACCTCCCGTTAGGGGTGTGGATAGCCTGCAGGAGTGACATGCTGATGCAACGCCAGCCGGGTAACCCAGTACACCGTGGTTTTGGATCACTGCATCCGGATCCTCACACATTGGTGCGCCAAAGCACCACACAACTGGTTAGTCCACCAGACATGGCTCCTCAGGGTTTAGGACCGTTTTACCCTAAGCAGAAACACGGTTTAGTGCACCGGTGTCTGCTCACCGATCTGTGCACCGTGTTGGTTCCGTTCGGCCACAGACACTGTGCCTGGTAATGACCGTGGTGGAGACACCCACGCTCTGTCATCCCAACAGCTTATCCTGATAGGGCGACCAACCCTAATCAGAGCTGCGAACGTATTTAGGTTACATGGGACCAATCCATTGAGTCTCCCACTCAAGTGGATTACCATGTAGCCATGGCTCTCTGTTCTGTAATCAGAACACGTACTAAGGTACGTACCAATATGCATTCCTATACTATCAACCATACAAAGCTAAACACTAGGTTTTTACGAGCTATAGACCTCACCAATTCTAACAACTACGTCATGGGATGGTATATCTATATGTTAAGGGGGTGGCTTCAATACCCGCATATGTATGGCCAAAATATAAAGAGTTCAATTGCTAGAAACAGGACCACTATCGTGGGATCCTTATTTATGCAGAAGATTATGAGAGATGTCCAAGTGTATCCCTAGACTAAATCCTGGTGGGGTTCATCTATTTGTCAAAGGGGTGACTTTCACATTCAGGTTTCCTACCTTATCTTTGCAGATGATCTCTTTGTTTTTGTCAAACCAGCTAAAGCGACATTAACCAAATTATTAGCCATGATAGAACAATTAGGTAAGACCTCTGGTCGCAAAATCAGTCAACCGAAATCCAATGCTTTCCTATCTAAATCCAACAGTGTATTAGAAGTATATTGGAGAATCTAGGACTAAATCTAGGATCCCTGCAAGTTAACTACTTAGGATTGCCTCTAATCTCCACCAAGATCAAGGGTCACTTATTTAAGCCTCTTTTTGACAAGATCCACTAAGTAGTGCATTTATGGTCTTATAAAACTTTCTCTCTCTTAGAGGCAGCCTTGAACTTATAAGATAAAGTCTCTAGAGTTATATTAATTATTGGTGTTCATCATTTGCTGCTTCTATCTCTATCCAGAAAGAAATAGAAAAGATGATGAGAAATTACCTATAGGGAAATTCTTTCATCCATGTCATGTCAAATGGGCAGATGTTTGCAAACCCAAGAATGAAGGTGGACTGAATCAGATGCATGTCAGATATTGTCAATGCTAGCACTCTTAAACTTAGTTGGATCCTTCTAACTGATAAATACTCCCTTTGGCCACAATGGATAAAGGATAGATATCTTGGTTCTCAAATTTTTTTAAGCATTGAGGCTTCAAGTTCTTCCTCTGTAGGCTGTAAAATCATCTTAAATTCCAGGTTAGTTTTGGCTAAAAATATGGAGTATACTATTCATGAGAACTCTATAGTTAATATTTGGTTGGATCCCTGGTTGAACCAGTCAATATCATAGATCGAGACTGTTTACTAATCCAAAATATAGGATAACCTACTTTAGGAGATCTCATTTATGTAGGGAACTGGAAGCTACCTAACCCGATAAACTACAGAATCAAAGCCCTCTGGGACCATATCAAACAAGTCACTATTGATGACACTTTACAAGATGATTTGTTATGGAAAAACACTAAAAGGGGGGACTTCTCTTTCAGTATAGCCTGGGACTTTATCAGAAAGAGAGAGGACATATTAAGAGCGTGGCTCCATTCATATGGAATCATCCCATCCTTCCCAGATTTAGGTTCTACTATTGGAAGGCAATGCATAATAGATTGTTCAATAACATTGTTGCTACCTGGAAATCTCTTCTGCATATAATCAAGGAAGCTAAAATCATTTTAGACAGTACTTATAGCCCAGTAGGATCTACATCTGATAAGACATTTCTAGATAGATGGTTAGCTAGGATAAGAGCCCTTATGCATTGAGAGATCCTATTGGACTTCTTTTCATCTTCCTGAAGTTTTGTTTTTCTTTTTAGAGTTTTGTTTAAGCCTTGACCTACTTCTTTTTTCTAAGTTATGTTGACTGATGGAGTATTTCTTTTTATTACCTTTTGCCTTGCCCTACTTAAATAGTAGTACTATTTAAATTAGGTTGGCCTCCTTGTACATTTTGTACTATTTTAATAAAATACTTATCTTTTTTAAAAAAGAGTATCCTATATCTTCGGGGGGTGCTACTATTGTGGGTTTTTTATTCAAGTAGCAGATTATTAGAGGAGTCTAAGTGTTCCTCCCCGACTCCATCATTGGGGGGTACATCTATGTATGAAATAGATGACTTTAAAACCCACATATGTGTAATAAAAATATAAGAAGTTTCATAGCTATGAGGGGTCCCACAGTTGTATATTCCTTATTCATATAGCAGACTATGAGAAGAGGCCAAGTATACTGCCCCTGATTAATTACCTTATAGGGGGTATATCTATCTGATAAAGGGGTGGCTTTAACATCTATATGTGTATGGACAAAATATAAAGAGTCTCATAGTTAGGAGGGGTCCCACTATTGTAGGATCCTTATTCATGTAGCAGATCATAATTTTTGTCCAAGTATACTCTCTCTTTTCGACTATATCATAAGGGGTTACATCTATGTGACAAATATATAACTTTAACACCTGCATAGGTGTGCAAAATATAAGGAGTCCCCTAGCTAGAAGGTGTCCCACTATTGTGGGATCCTTTTTCATGAAACAGATTATGAGAGAAGTCAAGTGTTCCCCCCCCACTATATCTTGGGTAAATTCATCTATGTGTCAAAGGGGTGACTTTAGCACCCATAGTGTATGTCAAAGTATAAAGTCCCATAGCTAGGTGGGGTCCCAATATTGTGGGATCCTTACTCATGTAGCAGAGTATAAGAGGAGTACAAGTATACCTCCACCCCACTCCCTCCCCCAACTATATCATGGTGGGTACATCTATATATTAAAGGGGTGACTTTAATAATCATATGTGTATGGCCAAAATATAAAGAATCTCATAGCTAGGAGAGTTCCCACTATTAAGGATCTTTATTCATATTACAGATTAGTAAGAGTCCAATTGTACTCCCCTAACTATATTATGGAGGGGAATAACTATGTATCAAATGAGTGACTTTAATACATGTATATATGTGGCGAAAATATAAAGTGTCTGATAGTTAGGAAGAGTCCCACTATTGTGGGATCCTCATTAATATAGCAGATTATGAGGAATACAAGTCTACCTTCCAACTATATCATGGGGGTGTATATCTATATGTCAATGGGGTGACTTTAACATCTGTATGTGTGTGACAAAATATAAAGTATCCTATATCTAGGAGAATACTACTATTATAGGATCTTTATTTATGTAGTAGATTATAAGAGGAGTCCAAATATAACCCCCCTCCCGACTATATCATGAGGGGTATATTTGTGTATCAAAGGGGTGTCCTTAACACCCATATATATATGGTAAAAATATAAAATATTCATATAGCTATGAAGGGTTCTACTATTGTAGGTTTCATATTCATGTACCAGATTATTAAAATAGTCAAAGTATACCCACTCCTCTAATTACATCATGGGCGCATATCTATGTGTCAAAGTGATGACTTTAACACCTACAAGTGTATGACCTTTATAAAGAATCATAGCTAGGAGGGGCTCTGCTATTATGGGATCCTTATTCATTTAGTAGATTATGATTGTAATCCAAGTATACCCACTCACTATATCATAGCAGGTTACATTTATGTGTCAAAATAGTAACTTTAACACCCATATATGTGTAACCAAAATATAAAGAGTCACATACCTAGGTGGGGTTCCACTATTATTGGATCCTTATTAATGTACCAGATTATGAGACGAGTTCAAATATACCCCCCATCCCCGACTACCTCATGTGAGATATATTTATATGTCAAAGGGGTGATTTTAACACCCATATGTATATGGCCAAAATATAAAGAGTCTCAAAGATATGAGGGGTCCCACTAATATGAGATCCTTATTCATATAAAAGATTATTAGTCTAGTCAAAGTGTACCCCCCAACTATAATATTGGGGGGTATATCAAAGTGTCAAAGGGGTGGATTTAACACCTGAATATATATCGCCAAAATATAAATAATCTCATATCTATAAGGCGTCCCACTAGTATGGGATCCTTATTTATGTAGCAGATTATAAGAGGAATCCATGTGTACCCCCTCCTCTCTATGACTACATTATGAGGGGGGCACATCTAGGTGTTAAAGAGTTGACTTTAATACCCGCATATGTGTGGCAAAAATAAAAATAGTTACATAGCTATGAGAGATCCCACTATTGTGTAATCCTTATTTATGTAGCAGCTTATAAGAGAAGTATAAATATACCACCCTACCCCCGACTATGTCATTAGAAGGTATATCTATGTGTCTAAATATCATGAGTTTAACACCCTTATGCGTGTGGCATAGGGTCCTACTATTATGGGAACCTTATTCATATAGCATATTATGAAGAGTCCAAGTATACCCCCATGGCCAATTACATCAAGGGGGGATATATCTATGTGTCAAATAGTGACTTTAATACCCATATATATATATAGCCAAAATATAAATTATCATATATATAGAAGGAGTCCTACTATTATGGGATCCTTATTTATGTGGCAGATTATGAGGAGTCTATTTGTATCCTCCCAACTACATCTCGGGATTGTTCATCTGTGTTAAAGGGGTGACTTTAATACCCGTAGATGTATGGCCAAAATATAAAGAGCTTGATAGCTAAGAGGGTTTCCACTATTGTATGATCCTTATTCATTTAGCTTATTATGAGATAATTCCAAGTGTACCCTCCCCAACTACATCATGGGGGGTACATATATGTATCAATGGAGTGATTTTTATACCCACATATAAGTGGCCAAAATATAAAGAGTCTCATAGCTATTAGGGTCTCACTATTGTAGGTTCCTTATTTATATTGCAGATTATGAGTGGAGTCAAAATATAACACCCCAGCCCTCGATTATATCTTGGGGAGTATATCTATGTATCAATGTGGTGACTTTAACACTTGCATATATATGGCCAAAATATAAGGAGTCTCATAGCTAAGAGAGATCCAACTATTGTGGGATCCTTATTCATATAACAAATTTTTATTGTAGTTCAAATATACCCTCCCTCCCCCCTCCTTCCTCGATTACTTTATACTGGGGTACATCTATGTGTCAAATGTATGACTTTAATATCCAACTATGTGTTGCCAAAATATAAAGATTCCCACAGCTTGGCTTGGTCCTACTATTTTAGGATCCATATTTATGTCACAAATTATGAAGAGTCCAATTATACCACCCCAACTATATTTTTGGGGGGTACATCTACATGTCGAAGATGTGACTTTAATACCTATATATATATATATATATATATATATATATATATATATATATATATATATATATATATATATATATATATATATATATATATATATATATATATATATATATATATGGCCAAAATATAAAGCTGCATAGCTAAGAGTGGTCCTACTATTGTGGAATCCTTATTCATGTTAGAGATTATAAGAAGTCCAAATGTACCCCCCCTCTCCAACTACATTATGGTGGGTGCATCATGTGTTAAAGTAGTAACTTTAATACCCATATATAGGTGGCTAAAATATAAAATTCTATATCTAGGAGGTGTCCCATTATTGTGAGATCCTTATTCATGTAACAGATTATAAGAAGTCCAATTGTACCCCTCCAATTATATTATGGTGGTACATCTATATATTAAAGATGTGACTTTAACACATATATGTATGGTCAAAATATAAAGACTCTAATAGCTATGAGGGTCTTACTATTATAGGTTTATTATTTATATAATAGATTATGAGAGGAGTCCAAATGTACTCCTCCCCAATTACATCATGGGAGTACATCTATGTATCAAATTGGTGACTTTAACACCCATATGCGTGTGATCAAAATATGAAGAGTTACATATAGCATATATGAGAGGTCCAACTACTATTGGATCTTTATTCATAAAGTAGATTTTGATTATAGTCTAAGTATATCCTCCTCTTCCTCTAACTACTTCATGGGGGTACATCAATGTATCAAGGGTGACTTTGATACCCATATGTATGTGGCCAAAATATCAAGAGTCCCATAGGTAGGAGGAGTCCTACTATTTTAGGATTCTTATTCATATAGTAGAATATAAGAAGACTCCAAATATACCCCCTTGGAGGGACTACCTCATGGGGGGTACATTTATATATCAAAGGGGTGACTTTAACACGTGCGTATGTGGCTAAAATATTAAGTTTCATAGCTAGGAGTATCCCACTAATATAGGATCCTTATTTATATAGTAGATTATAGGTCGAGTCCAAGTGTACCCCCTCTATCATATTATTAGGGGTGGGTGCATCTATGTATCAAAGGGATTACTTTAAAACTCATATATATGTGGCCAAAATATAAGGATTCTCATAGCTATGAAAGGTCCCCTTAGTGTGGGATCCTTATTCATATAGCATATTATGAGATGAGTCTATGTGTACCCCCTCCCCATGGTAATATCATGAAGGGGAATATATATATGTCAAAAGGGTAACTTTAATAACAGTATGTGTGTGGGCAAAATATAAAGAGTTTCATAACTAGAAGAAGTTCTATTATTGTGTGATCCTTATTCATATAGCAGATTATGAGATGAGTCTAAGTATACCCCCCCACCCCGACTACATTATTGGTGGGTACATCTATATATCAAAAGGGTGACTTTAACAACTATATGTATTTGGCCAAAATATAAAGTCCCATAGTTAGGTGTGGTCCCACTTTTATAGGATTCTTTTTTATATAGTAGATTATATAAGGAGTTCAAGGGTGCCCCCCATTACATCATAGAGGTAGGGTAAATCTATATATCAAAGTAATGATATTAACACCCGTATGTGTTTAGCCAAAATATAAATAGTCCCATAGCTAGAAGGGGTCCCATTATTATGGGATCTATATTCATACAACAGATTAATAGAGGAGTCCAAGTGTACTCCCCCCTTCTCAATTTCATTATGGGGGTATATTTATTATCAAATAGGAGACTTTAACACTTGCATAGGTGTGTCAAAATATAAAGGGTCCCATAACTTGGAAATGTTATATTATTATGGGATCCTTATTCATATAGTAGATTATAAGAGAAGTCCAACTATACACCCCCCCTCTCCCGACTATATCATGGGAATTAGATCTATGTGTCAAAGGGGTAACTTTAACACCCATTTGATTGTGGCCAAAATATAAAGAGTCACATAGCTAGGAGGGGTCCTATTATTGTAGGATCCTTATATAAGTGGTAGTTTATGAAAGAAATCCAAATGTACCCCCCGACTATATAATGGGGGTATATATATATATATATATATATATATATATATATATATATATATATATATATATATATATATATATATATATATATATATATATATATATATATATATATATATATATATATATATATATATATATATATATATATATATATATTAAAGGGGTGACTTTAACATCCGCATATGTGTAGCCAAAATATAATAAGTCTCATGGCTTGGTTAAGTCCAACTATTATGGGATTCATATTAATATAGAAAATTATGAAGAGTCCAATTATATGGATATTTATCATTTTTATACGAATGAATTAGAATGGCTATATTTGTTCGTACGAATAAATTAAAATTGCTATATTCGTACGAATGAATTAAAATGGCTTATATGAATAAATTAGAATGGCTACCTTCGTACGAATAAATTAGAATGACTATATTTGTACGAATGAATTAGAATGGCTACATTTATACGAATGAATTAGAATGACTATATTAAATACCATTGTATATAAATTCACATAGTTAGAAGCGGTCTCACTATCATGGGATCCTTATTTATATAGCAGATTATAAGAGAAGCCCAAGTATACCACCCTTGACTATATCATGGAGGGATATATTTTTGTGTCTAAGGGGTAACTTTAATACCCGTATATGTGTAACTAAAATATAAAGAATCTCATAGCTTGGAAGAGTCCAACTATTATGGGATCCTTATTTATATAGCAATTATACGAGGAGTCCCAGTATACCCCCATCAACTATATCATAGAACGATATATCTACATATCAAAGGGTTGACTTTAACACCCGTATATATAACTAATAATAAAGTTCCAAAGCTATAAGGGTTTCCATTATTATAGAATCCTTATTTATTTAGCATATTATATGCAAAGTTCAAGTGTACCCCCACTATATATATCATGAGGCGATATATATCTAGGTATCAAAGGAGTGACTTTAACACCTGCATATGTGTGACCAAAATATAGAGTCCCATAGATAGAAGGAGTTCCATTATTTGTGTATCAAAGGGGTGTCATTAACATTCATATATATATATCAAAAATATAAAATATACATTTAGCTATGAAGGGTCCTACTATTATAGGTTCATATTCATATACCAGATTATTAGAAAAGTCAAAGTGTACCCACCCCCCCAATTATATCAAGGGGGGTATATCTATGTGTCAAATGGATGACTTAAACACCTACAAGTGTATGACCAAAATATAAAGAGTAATAGCTAGGAGGGGTTCAACTATTATGAGATCCTTATTCATTTAGCAGATTATGATTGTAGTCCAAGTGTACCCACTCACAATATCATGGCGGGTTAAATCTATATATCAAAATGGTAACTTTAACACCTATATGTGTGTGACCAAAATATAAAGAGTCACATAGCTAGGGGGGTTCTACTATTATTAGATCCTTATTAATGTAGCAGATTATGAGACGACTTCAAATATACCCCCCCTCCTCGACTACCTCATGGGGGATATATTTATATGTCAAAGGGGTGACTTTAATACCTATATGTATATGGCCAAAATATAAAGAGTCTCATACCTAGGAGGGGTCCCACTATTATAGGATCCTTATTCATATGATAGATTATGAGAGAAATATAAATATACCCTCTTACTATATCATCGGGGGTATATATATGTGTAAATGAGGTGATTTTAATACCCGTATATATATGACAAAAATATAAAGGGGTAACTTAAACACATGCATGTGTATAGTTAAAATAAAAAATCCCACAACTAGGAGGGGTCCCCTTATTGTGCAATCTATATTCATATAATATATTATGAGAGAAGTCCAAGTCTACCCCCTCCGATTATATCATTGGAGGGTATATATAAGTGTCAAATGGGTAACTTTAATACCTACATATGTATGGCCAAAATATAAAGTGTCATATAGTTAGGAGCGATCTCACTATTATGGGGTCTTTATTTATATAGCAGATTTTAAGAGGAGCCTATGTTGCAGAATATAAGAGGAGTCTAAATATGCACCCCGACTATATTATGGGGGGCATATCTATATATCAAAGGGGTAACTTTAACACCCATATGTGTGGCCAAAATATAAAAAGTAATTTAGCAAGGAGTGGTCCTGCTAGTATAGGATCCTTATTTATATAGCAGATTATAAGAATAGTGCAAGTATACCTCCCTCGGCAATATCATGGGAGGGTATATCTTTGTTTCAAAATGGTAACTTTAAAACCTGAATATATGGCTAAAATATAAAGAGTCATATAGCGAGCTAGTATCCCATTTTTGTGGGCCTTACTAATATAGTAGATTATGAGAGGAGTCCAAGTATACCCCTCCCTGACTATATCATGGAGGGGTATATGTATATGTCAAATGAGTGATTTTACCATATATATATATGTGACCAAAATATAAAGTATCTCATCGCTAGGAGGGTCAAACTATTATGGGATCCATATTAATATAGCAGATTATAAAAAGAGTCCAAGTGTACCCTTTTTCCCTGACTACATCTTGAGGGGGTATATCTATATATAAAAGGGGTGACTTTAACACCCGTATTTATGTGAAAAAAATATAAAGAGTCTCATAGCTAGGAGGAGTCCTACTATTATGGGATCCTTATTTATGTGGCAGATTATGAGAGGAGTATAAATATACCCCCTCAATATATCATTGGGGGTACGTCTATGTGTCAATGGGGTGACTTTAACAACCCAATATATATAGCAAAAATATAAAAGTCTTATAGATAGAATGGGTCCTACTATTGTGAAATCCTTATTCAGGTAGCAGATTATAAAATGAGTCCAAGTATATACTCCCCGACTAAATTAGAGGGGCATATCTATGTATCGAAGAGGTAAATTTAACCTCCTATGTTTGGTTAAAATATAAAGAGTCCCATAAATAGGAAATGTATTATAATTCTGGGATCCTCATTCATATAGCAGATTATGAGAGGAGTATAAACGTACCCCTTCCCCAACTATATCATGGGAGAGTATATCTTGTGTCAAAGGGGTAACTTTAATACTTGCATATGTGTGGCAAAAATATAAAGAGTCCTATAGCTAGAAGGGGTCAAAATATTATGGGAACCTTATTCAAGTAGTAGATTATGATCAGAGTCCAAGTGTACCCCCTCTGACTAACTATATCATGGGGGTACTCTATATTTTATATGAGTGAGTTTAATACCTGTATATATGAGGCCAAAATATAAAGAGTCACCTATCTAAGTGGGGTCCCATTATTATGGAAACCTTATTCATATAGCAGATTATGAGAGGAGTCTAAGTGTACCCCTTGACTATATCATGGAAAAATATTTATATGTGTCAAAGTGGTGACTTTAACACCCAAATATTTATGGCTAAAATATAAAGATTCCTATAGATAAGAAGGGTCCCTCTATTATAGGATCCTTATTCATGTAATAGATTATAAGAGGAGTCTAAGTATACTTCCCCTAACTAAATTAAGGGGGTATACTAATATGTCAAAAGAGTGGCTTTAAAACATGCATGCGTATAGCCAAAATATAAAGTCTCATAACTATCAGGGGTCCCACTATTATAGGATTCTTATTCATATTGCAAAATATAAGAGAAGTCTAAGTATACACCCCCCCACCGACTATAACATGGGGGGTATATTTCTATGTCAAATGGGTAACTTTAACATAAGTATTTGTATAGACAAAATATAAAGAATCTTATAACAAGAATGGTTCAAGCTATTAAGATATCCTTATTAATATAGCGGATTATAAGAGGAGTTCAAGTATACCCCCTCCTCTCGACTACATCATTGGGGGGTTCAGTTATGTGTCAAAGAAGTAACTTTAACACCCGTATTTATATAGCCAAAATATAAAGTGTCTAATACCTAGGAGGGGTCCCACTATTATAGGATTTTTATTCATATAGTAGATTATGAGAGTAGCATAACCCTAACTATATCATGGGGGGGTATATCTATGTGTTAAAATAATAATTTTAATACCCGTATATGTGTGACCAAAATATACAGAGTCACACATATAGGAGGGGACCTACTATTGTGGGATTCTTATTCATAAAGTAAATTATGAGATGAGTCCAAGTGTATCCCTTTCCCCCGACTATATCAGAGGGGTAAATCTATATATTAAATGGGTGACTTTTATACCCATATATGTATTGCCAAATTATAAAGACTCCCATAGCTAGGAAGGATCCCACTATTATGAGATCCTTATTCATATAGAAGATTATGATAGGAATCGAAGTGTACCCCCCCTTCCCGACTATATTATTGTAGGGTATATTCCTGTATCAAAGGGGTGATTTTAACACATACATATGTGTGGCCATAATATAACGTATCTTATAACAAACAAGTATCCCACTATTATGGAATCATAATATAAAGAGTCTCATAATATAAAAAGTCATATATAGTAAGCGGATTATAAGAAGATTCCAAGTATACCCCCTCTTCCTGACTACATCATAGGGGGTATATCTATATATTATTGGGATGAATTTAAAACCCGTATATGTATAGTAAATATACAAAAAGTCTCATAGCTAAAAGGGGTCAAACTAATATGGGATCCTTATTCATATAGCAGATTATGAGAGGAGTCCAAGTATACCTCTTTCCCCCGACTACATCATAAAGGGGTACATTTATATTTCAAAATGGCAACTTTAATACCTATATATATGTGGCTATAATATATAGAGTCCTATATCTAAGAAAGGTATCACTATTGTGGGATACTTATTCATATAGCAGATTATAAGAGGAGTCCATATGTACCCCGGCCTTCTCCGACTGTATCATAGAGGTACATCTATGTATCAAGGAATGACTTTCACATTCATATGTATATGGATAAAATATAAAGAGTCTTATAGATACGAGGGGTTCCACTATTGTGGGATCCTTATTCATATAGCAGATTATAAATGAGTCCAAATATACCACTCTCCTTCCCCTTTTCCTAACATATCATTTGAGGGTATATCTATATGTCAAATGGGTGACTTTAATATCCGCATGTGTGTGGCTAAATTATAAAATATCTCATAGCTATGAGTGGTTCAGTTATTGTGGGATTTTTATTTATATAGCAAATTATGAGAAATAACCAAGTGTACCCCCTTCCCCTAACTATATAACGGAAGATATATAAATATATCAATGGGTGACTTTAATACCCGCACGTATGTGGCTAACATATAAAGTCTCATAGCTATGAGGGGTCCCTTATTATGGGATCTATATTCATGTAGTAGATTATAAGATAAGTCTAAGTGTACCCCCTCTGATAATTTCTTAGGGGGTACATATAAGTATCACAGGGGTGGCTTTAACATCGATATATGTGTGGTCAAAATATAAAAAGTCCAATAACTTAAAGCAATCACATTACTATGGTCTCCTTAATTATATAATTAATTATAATAGGAACCCATGTAGAATATTTTATGAGAAGAGTCCAATTATGCACCCCCGACTATATCATACATGCTACATATATGTATCAAATGGGTGACTTTAACATCCATATATATATATATATATATATATATATATATATATATATATATATATATATATATATATATATATAGTCAAAATATAAAGAGTCTTATAGTTAGGAAGGGTCCCACTATTATAGGATCCTTATTCATTTAGCAGATTATGAGTGGAGTCAAAATATACCTTCCCCAACTATATTAGGACGATACATCTATGTGTCAAAGGGGTTACTTTAACACCTGTGTGTATGGCCAAAATATAAAGAGTACCATAACTATTAGGGGTTAAACTATTATGGGATCATTATTCATATAGCAGATTTTGAGAGAAGCCTAACTATACCCCCTCTCCTCGACTATATTTGCGTGGTACATCTATGTGTTAAAGGGGTGACTTTAACACTCGTATTTGTATCACCAAAATATAGAGTCACATAACTAGGAGGTGTCCTAATATTATTTGATCCTTATTCATGTAGCAAATTATGAGAAGAGTATAATTATACCCCCCAACTACGGGTATAACTATATAAAAAAATATTAACTTTAACATATTCATATGTGTAACCAAAAACTAAAGGGTTCTATAGATATGAGGTGTTCCATTATTAGCAGATCAGTATTCATGTAGTAGATTATAAGATGAGTCCATATATACCCCCTCTAACTAAATTTGAAAGGGTATATCTATATATCAATAAGGTAATATTAACACCTTATGTAAGTGGTCAAAATAAAAAAAGTCTCATATCTAGAATGGGTCCTACTATTATGAGATCCTTATTCATGTAGCAGATTAAAAAAGGAGTCCAAGTGTAACCCCACCTGACTATATCTTCGTGGGGTATATATCTGTGCCATATGAATAACTTTCATACCTTCTTGTGTATGGCTATAATATAAATAGCCCCATAGGTAGTACGTATTCCACTATTATGGGATCCTTATTTATGTAGCAGCTTATGAGAGGAGTCTAAGTATACGCCCCTCTCTCCGACTACATCATAGGGGTACATCTATGTGTTAAATTGGTGACTTTAATATCTATATGTGTGATAAAAATATAAACAACCTTATAGCTAGGAAGGGTCAAATTATTATGGGATCCTTATTCAAATAGTAGATTATAAAAGGAGTCCAAGTATACCTCTTCTTTCGACTACATCATTGAGGGTATATCTATATTTGAAAGAAGGTAACTTTAATACCTATATATGTGTGGCTAAAATATAAAGAGTCCTATAGCTAAGAGAGGTCCCACTATTATGGAATTCTTATTCATATAACAGATTATGACAGGAACCCCCCTGACTACATCATATGATGGGTATATCTATGTCTCAAAGGGGTAATTTTAATACCCGCATATGTGTGGGTAATATATAAACAGTCCTATAGATAGGAGGGGTCCTACTATTATAGGATCCTTATTCATGTAGCAGATTATGTAATAAGTCCAAGTATACCTTTCCTTCCTTTGACTACATTATTGGGGGTACATCTTTGTGTTAAAGCGATGACTTTAATACCCACAGGAGTATGCCAGGTGTATAAAACGTTCCATAGTAAGGACGGGTCCAACTATTATGGGATCTTTATTTATGTAACAAATTATGAGTGGAGTAAAAATGTACTCCCCCATGACTATATCATAGGGGTACATCTATGTGTCAAATGGGTGACTTTAAGTCCCTTATATGTGTGGCCAAAAATAAAGAGTCCTATAAGAATAAAGCGTCTAACTAGTTTGGGATTGTTATTAATATAGCAGATTATAAGAAAAGTACAAGTATACCTTACCCCTATATCATAGGGTGGTATATTAATATATCAAAGGGGTGACTTTAACACCCACAGGTGTATAGCCAAAAATAAAGTCCCATAGCTAGGAGAGGTACCCTTATTGTGGGATACATATTCATATAGTAGATTACGAATAGAGTCCAAGTATACTACCTGCGACTACATCATAGAAAGGTATATATAAATATCACAGGGGTAACTTTAACACCTATTTGTGTGTGGCAAAAATATAAAAAATCCCATAGCGAGGAATAGTCCCATAATTATGGTTTCCTTATTTATGTAGCAGATTATATAAGGAACTTATTTATACCCCTCTCTCGACTACTTTTTATGGGGTACATCTATGTATAAAAAAGATAACTTTAATACCTATATATATGTGGCCAAAATATAAAGAGTTAGATAGCTAGGAAGGGTTCTACTATTATAGAATCCTTAATCATATAGCAGATTATGAGAAGAATCCAAGTGTGTACCCCGACTACATCATTGGGGGGTATATTTATGTATCAAAAGGGTGACTTTAACACCTGCATATGTGTAGCCAAACTAAGAAGTTCGATAGCTAGGATAAATCCCACTATATATTATAGGATCCTTAATAGTGTATTAGATTAATAAAAGAATTCAAGTGTACCCCCCTGTCAACTATATCATAGGGGAAGGGGGCTATATTTATATATCGAAGTGGTGACTTTATCACCTTAATATACCTGCCCCGAATATATTAGTTTGGGTACATCTATGTGTCAAATTAGTGACTTTAATACCTATACATGTATGGATAAAATATAAAGAGTCATATAGCTAGAAGAGATTATGAAAGAAGTCCAAGTATATACCCCCTACCATATAATGAGGGGTACTTCTATGTGTGAAATGTGTAACTTTAATACCCATATGTATATTTTTAAACTATGAAGTCCCATATCTTGGAGGGGTCCTATAATTATGGGATCCTTATTCATGTAGCAGATTATGAGAGGAGTCCATGTATGGGGTACATCTTAGGGGGTATATTAATGAGTCAAAGGGATAACTTTAATACCCGTATGTGTGGGGCCAAAAAGGGTCCCTCTATTATGGGATCCTTATTTATGTATTCCCTAACTACGTCATAGAAGAGGGTAAATCTACATATCAAAGGGGTGAGTTTAACATCCGCTTATATGTATCAAAATATAAATAGTCCTATAGCTAGGAGGGGTCCTACTATTATTGGATATATATTCATATAGTAGATTATTAGAGGAGTCTAAGTATACCCCCCTAACTACATTATGGAAATTTTTATTTATAAAAGGGGTAATATTATGACCCATATGTTTGTGGTAAAAATATTAAGAGTTCGATAGCTAGGAAGGGTCCTACTATTTTGTAATCCTTATTCATCTAGCAAATTATGAAAGAAGTCTAAGTATACCCCCTCTGACAATATCGTGGGGGGTATATTTATCTATCAAAAGGGTGACCTTACCACCCGCACGGTTGGGGCCAACAATTAAAAATTCCTATTGCTAGAAGGGGTCCCATAATTGTGGAATCCTTATTCATGTAGTAGATTATGAGGAGTCCAAATGTATTCCCCAACTGCATCATAGGAGTACATCTATATCAAATGGGTGATTTTAATACCCGTATATGTATTGTCAAAATATAAAGAGTTATAAAGCTAGGAGGGGTCCACTATTGTGGGATCCTTATTCATGTAGCAAATTTTGAAAGAAGTCTAGGTGTACCCCCCTTAACTATATTATGAAGGTACATCTATGTATCAAAAGGGTAACTTTATAAGAGAAGTCCAAGTGTACCCGCTATGGTTATATCATAGGGGATACATCTATGTATAAAAGGATGACTTTAACACCCGCATGTATGTGGCCAAAATATAAAGATTCATATAGTTAGAAGGGGTTCAACTATTATGGAATCCTTATTCATGTAACAGATTATAAGGAATCCAAGTGTACCCCCCAACTGCATCATGGGGGATACAACTATAGGTCAAAGGGGTAACTTTAACACTCAAAAATATATAGCATAAATATAGAGTATCGCATAGCTAAGAGGGATCCACTATTATGGTATCTATATGTCAAAAGAGTGACTTTAATATCGGTGTATGTGTGGCCAAAATATAAAAGGCCCAAAGGTAGGAAGGGTCCCACTATTATGTGATCCTTATTTATATAGTAGATTATAAGATGAGTCCAAGTGTACCGCGTCCAACTATATGATGAAGGGGTGCATAGGAATATCACAAGCGTAACTTTAATACCTATATATGTATTGCCAAAATATAAAAAGTCGTATAGCTAGCTGGGGTTCCACTATTATGGGATCCTTATTCATATAGTAACTTTTAAGAGGAGCCCATGTGTACCCCCCCTTGATTACATCATGGAGACTACATCTATATGTTAAAGGGGTGACTATAATACCTATTTGTAGGTAGCCAAAATATAAAGCGTCCTGTAGCTTGGTAAGGTCTCACTGATCCTTATTTATCTAGCAGATTATAAGATGAGTCTAAATATATACCCCTGACTACATCATGGGGGGTACATCTATGTATCAAAGGGGACTTTAAGACCCGTATATATATTGCGGAACTATGAAGTCTCATTGGTAGGATAGGTTATACTATTATAGGATCCTTATTCATATAGCAGATTTTGAAAGAAGTCCAAGTGTCCCCCCACACATCAACGAGGTATATCTATATATCAAAGGGGTGACTTTAATACCCGTACGTGTGTTACCAAAATATAATAAGTCTCATAGCTAGAAAGGGTCCTACTATTATGGGATTCTTATTTATATAGCTAATTTGAGAAGAGTACAAGTGTAATTCCCTGACTATATCATGTGAGGGGGGTAAATCAATGTGTCAAAGGGGTGACTCTAACATCCATATATATGTGTCAAAAGATAAAGAGTATCATAGCTATAAGGAGTCCTATAATTACATGATCTTTTTCTACATACTAGATTATGAGAGAGTCCAAATGTATCCCTCCAGACTACTTCTTTAAAAGATACTTCAATGTGTGAAAGAGGTCACTTTAACACCCGTACATATCTGGCCAAAATATAGAGAGTCCCATAGCTTGGAGGGGTTTTACTATTATGGGATCCTTATTCATATAGAAGATTATGGGAAGTCCTAGTGTACCCCCCAACCGGACTATGGGGGTGTATATCTATGTGTCAAAGTGGTGACTTTAACACCCTCATATATATAGCTAAAATATAAAGTGTCTCAAAGCTTGAAGGGGTCTATTATTGTAGGATCCTTATTCATGTAGTAGATAATGAGGGAAGTCTAAGTTACCCTACCCCCCTCCCTGATGGTATCATAAAAGAGGTGCATCTTAGTATCAGACGGGTAACTTTAATACCAAAATATATGTGACCAAAATATAAAAAGACTCAAAATTATAAGGGGTCCTATTATTGTGGGATCCTTATTTATATAGTAGATTATTAGAGAAATTCAAGTGTACCCTCCCCTGCACCCCCCGGACTACATCATTGGCGGAATATCTATATATCAAAGCGGTAAGTTTAACATCTATATATGTATTACCAAAATAGAAAATATCATTGTTAGGGTTCCACTATTGTGGGATTCTTATCATGAAGCAGATTATGAGAGGAGTTGTACCCCCCCACACATACTATACTATGGAGGATACATCTATGTGTTAAAGGGGTGGCTTTAACACCAGTATTTGTGTGGCTAAAACATAAATAGACTTATAGCTAAGAGGGGTTCCACTATTATAGGATCCTTATTCATGTAGTAGTTTATAAAAGAAGTTTAAATTTACCTCCCTCGAGTACATTATTAGGGGTATATCTATGTGTCAAAGGGGTAACTTTGACACCCGTATGTGTGTGACCAAAATATAAAGAGTTTCATTGCTAGGAGGGGTCCTACTATTATGGGATCATTATTCATATAGCTAATTATAATAGGAGTCTAAGTATACCCCCCGACTACATCATGGGGCGTACATCTATATATCAAAGGGGTGACTTTAATACCCGCCTATGTGTAGCCAAAATATAAAGTCTCATAACTACGAGAGATCCAACTATTATAGGACCCTTATTTATATAGCAGATTATTAGAGAAGTCTATATGTACTACCCCTCCCCCGACTACGTAATGAGGTGATATATCTATATGTCATATGGGTGACTTTAACACCCGTATTTATGTAGTCAAAGAATAAAGAGACTCATAGATAGAAAGGGTCCCACTATTGTGGGATCCTTATTCAAGTAGCTGATGAGGAGAGAAGTCCAAGTGTACCTCTCGGACTATATCATAGAGGTACGTATCAAAAGGTAACTTTAATACCCATATAAGTGTGTTAAAATATAAAAGGTCATATGGATAGGAAGAGTCCTACTATTGTAGAATCATTATTTATATAGCAAATTATAAGAGGATTCAATGTATACCCACCCCCCCTCAACTTTATTATTATGGGTATATCTATGTGGCAAATGGGTGACTTTATCACTTATATGTATATGGCTAAAATATAAAGAGTCTCATAGATATGATTTTTTTTAAAAGGTAAAATTATTAAATTGCTAAAAAAAAATCTTATAGATATGATGTGTCCTACTATTATGGAATCATTATTAATACAGAAGATTATTAGAGGAGTCCAAATATAGCCCCCTCCTCCTGACTACATAATGAAGGGGTACATCGATGTATCAAAGAAGTGGCTATAATATCCATTTGTATATGGCCAAAATAAAAATAGTCCCATAACTAGGAGGGGTCCTACTACTTATTCATATTGCAGATTATGAGAGGAGTCCAAGTGCCCCCCCCGGCTACCGTCGCCGACATAATGGGAGGGGTACATCCCTGTGTCAAAGAGTTGACTTTAGCATCTGACTGTGTGTGGCCAAAACATAAAGAATCTCTTAGCTTGGATGGGTCTAATTATTATGGGATCCATATTACTATAGCAGATTCCAATTGTATCACCCCCATCGATATCATTGGGGGGTACATCTATGTGTCAAAGGTGTGACTTTAACACTCATATATTTATAGCAAAAATATAAATAGTCCCATAACTAGAAGGGGTACCATTATTATGGGATCTGTATTCATGTAGTAGATTATGAGTAGTCAAAGTATAACCCCCAACTATATAATGGGACAATATATCTATATGTTAAAGTAGTGACTTTAATACTCGTATATGTATGGCCAAAATATAAAGAGTTTAATTGCTAGAAGCAGGGCCACTATTGTGGGCTCCTTATTCATATAGCAGATTATGTGAGATATCCAAGTGTATCCCTGAACTAAATCCTGGTGGGGTTCATTTATGTGTCAAAGGGGTGACTTTCACACTCAAGTTTCCTACCTTATCTTTGCAGATGATCTCCTTGTCTTTCTCAAACCAACTAAAGCGGCTTTAACCAAATTATTAGCCATGATGGAACAATTAGGTAAGACCTTTGGTCGCAAAATCAATCAACCAAAATCCAATGCTTTCCTATCTAAATCCAGCAGTGTATTGGAAGTATGTTGGAGAATCTGGGACTAAATCTGGGATCCCTACAAGTTAAGTACTTAGGATTGCCTCTAACATCAACCAAGATCAAGGGTCATTTATTTAAGCCTCTTTTTGACAAGACCAACAAAGCAATGTATTTATGGTCTTATAAAACTTTCTCCCTTTTAGAGGCAGCCTTGAACTTATAAGATCTATTCTCAAGAGTTATATTTATTATTGGTGTTCATCATTTGTTGCTTCTATCTCTTTCCAGAAAGAAATAGAAAAGATGATGAGAAATTACCTATAGGGAAACTCTTTTATCCATGTCAAATGGGTGGACGTTTGCAAACCCAAGAATGAAGGTGGACTGAATCAAATGCATGTTAGATATTGTCAATGCTAGCACTCTTAAACTTGGTTGTATCATTCTAACTGATAAATACTCCCTTTGGCCACAATGGATGAAGGATAGATATCTTGGTTCTCAAAAATTTTTAAACATTGAGGCTTCAAGTTCTTCCTCTGCAGGCTGTAAAGCCATCTTAAATTGCAGGTTAGTTTTGGCTAAAAATATGGAGTATACTATTCATGAGAACTCTATAGTTAATTTTTGGTTGGATTCTTGGTTGAACCAGTCAATATCATAGGTCAAGACTATTTGCTAATCCAAAATATGGGATAATCTACTTTAGGAGACCTCATTTATGCATGGAACTGGAAGCTACCTAACCCTATAGACTAAACAATCAAAGCCCTCTAGGACCATATCAAACAAATTTCTTTTGATGACATTTTACAATATGATTTGTTTTGGAAAAACACTAAAAAGAGGGACGTCTCTTTCAGTATAGCCTAGGACTTTATCAGAGAGAGAGAGAGGAAATATTAAGAGCGGGGCTCCATTTATATGGAATCATCCCATCCCACCCATATTTAGGCTCTACTGTTGGAAGGCAATACGTAATAGATTATCCACTATAGATGTCTTAAAGAAAACTAGGATTGAGATAGCAAATATGTGTGGCTTATGCATGATGAATGAAAAATCTATTGATCACCTATTCTTCAAATGCTCTTATTCAAAAGAAATATGGAGAACTATTTGCTTAGTTAATGATGTTTATCTGTATGGTAATGAATTGAGAGATCCTATTGGAGATCCTATTGGACTTCTCTTCCTCTTCCTGAAGTTTTATTTTTCTTTTTAGAGTTTTGTTTAAGCCTTGCCCTACTTCTTTTTTCTAAGTTAGTTCAACTGATAGAGTATTTCTTTTTATTACCTTTTGCCTTGCCTTACTTAAATAGTAGTACTATTTAAGTTAGGTTAGCCTCCTTGTACATTTTTTCCTATTTTAATAAAAAACTTATCTTTCAAAAAAAATATATCTCATATCTTCGAAGGATATTACTATTGTGGGATTTTTATTCAAGAAGCAGATTATTAGAGGAGTCTAAGTATTCCACCCTGACTCTATCTTGGGGGGGTACTTCTATGTGTCAAATAGATGACTTTAAAACTTACATATGTGTGATAAAAATATAAAGAGTTCTATAGCTATGAGGGGTCCCACAGTTGTATATTCTTTATTCACATAGCAGACTATAAGAAGAGGCCAAGTATGTCGCCCCTGATTAATTACCTCATGGGGGTATATTTATCTGACAAAAGGGTGCTTTAATACCTGTATGTGTATGACCAAAATATAAAGAGTCTCATATCTAGGAGGGTCCTATTATTATAGGATCCTTATTCATGTAGCAGATCATAATTGTTATCCAAGTATACTCCCTCTTTCGGACTATATCATAAAGGGTTAAATCTATACGACAAATATATAACTTTAACACCTGCATATGTGTGTCAAAATATAATAAGTCCCCTAGCTAGGAGGTGTCCCACTATTGTGGGATCCTTTTTTATGAAGCAGATTATGAGAGAAGTCAAGTGTACCCCTCCACTACATCCTGAGCAAGTTCATCTATGTGTCAAAGGGGTGACTTTAACACCTATATTGTATATCAAAGTATAAAATCCCATATTTATGAGGGTTCTTCTCTTATGAGATCCTTACTCATATAGCAGAGTATGAAAGAAGTACAATTATACCTCCACCCCACGCCCGCCCCCCCGCCCCCGACTATATCATGGTGGGTATATCTATATGTCAAAACTGTAACTTTAATAATTGTATGTATGTGGCTAAAATATAAAGAGTCTCATAGCTAGGAAAGTTCCCACTATTAGGGATCCTTATTCATATTACAGATTAGTAAGAGTTCAATTATACTCCCCCAACAATATCGTGGAGGGGTATAACTATGTGTCAAAAAATAAATTTAATACCCGCATATGTGTGGCCAAAATATAAAGTGTCTGATAGTTAGGATGAGTCCCACTATTGTGGGATCCTTATTAATATATCAGATTATGAGGAATACAAGTCTACCTCCCAACTACATCATGAGAGGGTATATCTATATGTTAACAGGGTGACTTTAACATCCGTATGTGTGCGACCAAAATATAAAGTGTCCTATATCTAGGAGAGTACTACTATTATAGGATCTTTATCAATATAGTAGATTATAAGAGGAATCCAAATATAACACCTCTCCCAACTAGATCATGAGTGGTATATTTGTGTATCAAAGGGGTGTCTTTAACACCCATATATATATGGCAAAAATATAAAATATTTATATAGCAATGAAGGGTCCTACGATTGTAGGTTTCATATTCATGTACCAGATTATTAGAAGAGTCAAAGTGTACCCACCCCTCCAATTACTTCATGGGGGGTATATCTATGTGTCAAAGGAATAACTTTAACACCTATAAGTATATATCCAAAATATAAAGAGTCATAACTAGGAGGTGCTTAGCTATTATGTGATCCTTATTTATTTAGCAGATTATGATTGTAGTCCAAGTGTACCCACTCACTATATCATGATGTATCAAAATGGTAACTTTAATACTATATGTGTGGCCAAAATATAAAGAGTCACATAGCTAGGTGGGGTTCCACTATTATTGGATCCTTATTAATGTAGCAGATTATGAGACAAGTTTAAATATACCCCCCTCCCCGACTACCTCATAGGGGATATATTTATATATCAAAGGGGTGACTTTAACACCCGCATATATATGGCCAAAATATATAGACTCTCATAGCTAGGATGGGTCCCACTAATATGAGATCCTTATTCATATAAAAGATCATTAGTCTAGTCAAAGTGTACCCCCCAACTACAATATTGAGGGGTATATCTAAGTGTCAAAGGAGTGGATTTGACACCCGAATATATATTGCCAAAATATAAATAATCTCATATCTAGGAAGGGTCCTACTAGTATGGGATCCTTATTCGTATAGTAGATTAGAAGAGGAATCCATATGTACCCCATCCTCTCTATAACTACATCATAAGGGGGTATATCTAGGTATTAAAGAGGTGACTTTAATACCCGGATATGTGTGGCAAAAATAGAAAGAGTTATATAGCTATAAGGGATCCTACTATTGTGTAATCCTTATTCATGTAGCAGCTTATAAGAGGAGTCTAAATATACCGCCCTACCCCCAACTTTGTCATTATAGGGTATATCTATATGTCAAAATATCATGAGTTTAACACCCATATGCTTGTGGCTTAATATAAAGTCGCATAGCAAGGAGGGGTCCTACTATTATGGGAACCTTATTCATATAGCAGATTATGAAGAGTCCAAGTATACCCCCATGGCCAACTACATCATGGGTTGATATATTTTTATATCAAATAGTAACTTTAATACCCACATATATATAGCCAAAATATAAATAGCCCTATATCTAGAAGGAGTCCGACTATTATGAGATCCTTATTTATATGGCAGATTATGAGGAGTCTAACTGTACCCTCCCAACTATATCTCGGGATTATTCATTTATATGTTAAAGGAACGATTTTAATACCTGCATATATATGGCCAAAATATATAGAGCTTGATAGCTAAGAGGGTTTCCACTATTGTGTGATTCAAATTCATTTAGCTTATTATGAAAAAGTCTAAGTTTACCCCACCAACTACATCATGGGGGGTACATATATGTGTCAATAAGTGATTTTAATACTCATATATAAGTGCCCAAAATATAAAGAGTCTCATAGCTATTAGGATCTCACTATTATAGGTTCCTTATTTATATTATAGATTATGAGTGGAGTCAAAATATAATACCCCAGCCCTCGATTACATCTTGGGGAGTACATCTATGTGTCAGTGTAGTGAATTTAACACCTACATATGTGTGGCTAAAATATAAGGCGTCTCATAGCTAAGAGGGGTTCAACTATTGTGGGATCCTTATTTATGTAAAATTTTTTTATTATAGTTCAAATGTACCCTCCCTTCCCCCGCTCCCAATTACTTCATACGGGGGTATATTTATGTGTCAAATGGGTAACTTTAATATCCAACTATGTGTTGCCAAAATATGAAGAGTCCCACAATTTGGATGGGTCCTACTATTTTGGGATCTATATTTATATCACAAATTATGAAGAGTCTAATTATATATCCCCCAACTATATCTTTGGGGGGTACATTTATATATAAAAAGGGTGACTTTAGCACCTGTATATGTGTGGCCAAAATATAAAGCTGTATAGCTAAGAGTAGTCCTACTATTGTGGAACCCTTATTTATATAATATATTATAAGGAGTCCAAATATTCCCCCCTCCCCAACTATAATATGGGGGGTACATCATGTGTCAATGGGGTAACTTTAATACCCATATATATATCGCTAAAATATAAAATTCAATATCTAGAAGGTGTTCCACTATTGTGGGATCCTTATTCATGTAACAGATTATAAGAAGTCCAAATGTATCCTCCAACTACATCATAGGGGTACATCTATATATTAAAGGGGTGACTTTAACACCCATATTTTGACTAAAATATAAAGACTCTAATAGCTATGAGGGTCCCACTATTATAGGTTTATTATTTATATAACAGATTATTACAGTAGTTCAAGTGTACCCCTTCCCGATTACATCATGGGGGTACATCTATGTGTCAAATTGGTGACTTTAACACCCATATGTGTGTGGCAAAAATATAAAGAGTTACATAGTTAGGAGGGGTCCAACTATTATTGGATCCTTATTTATACAGCAGATTTTGATTATAGTCTAAGTATACCCTCCTCTTACTCTAACTACTTTATGGGGGGTATATCTATGTATCAAAGGGTGACTTTGATGCCCATATGTGTGTGGCAAAAATATCAAGAGTCCCATAGGTAGGAGGAGTCCTACTATATTAGGATTCTTATTCATATAGTAAAATATAAGAGGAATCTAAATATACCCCCTCTGAGGGACTACCTTATGGGGGGTACATCTATATATAAAATGGGTGACTTTAACATGTGCATATATATATATCCAAAATATTAACTCTCATATTTAGGAGAATCCCACTAATATAGGATCCTTATTAATATAGTAGATTATAGATCGAGTCCAAGTGTGCCCCCTACATATTATTGGGGGTGGGTACATCTATATATCAAAGGGATTACTTTAAAACTCATATATGTGTGACCAAAATATAAAGATTCTCATAGCTATGAAAGGTCCCCTTAGTATGGGATCCTTATTCATGTAGCACATTATGAGAGGAGTCTATGTGTATCCCCTCCCCATGGTAATATCATGAAAGGGAACATATATATATCAAAGGGGTAACTTTAATACCAGTATGTGTGTGGCTAAAATATAAAGAGTTTCATAACTAGAAGAGGTCCTACTATTATATGATCCTTATTCATATAGCAGATTATGAGATGAGTCTAAGTATACCCCCCCATCCTGACTTTATTATTGGGGGGTACATCTATGTATCAAAAGGGTAACTTTAACAATTACATGTGTTTGGCCAAAATATAAAGTGCCATAGTTAGGTATGGTCCCACTATTATAGGATTTTTTTTTATATAGTAGATTATATAAGGAGTTCAAGTGTACCCCCTATTACATCATAGGGGTAGGGTAAATCTATGTGTCAAAGTGATAACATTAAAACTCACATATGTATAAGTAAAATATAAGTAGTCCTATAGCTAGAAGGGGTCCCATTATTATGAGATCCATATTCATACAACAGATTAACAGAGGAGTCTAAGTGTACCCTCCTCCCTCTCCTGAATTCATTATGGGTACATCTTTGTGTCAAAGGGGAGACTTTAACACTCGCATAGGTGTGTCAAAATATAAAGGGTCCCATAACTTGGAAGGGTCCTATTATTATGGGATCCTTATTCATATAGTAGATTATGAGAGAAGTCCAACTATACACCTTCCCTCACTCGATTATATCATGGGGTTTATATCTATGTGTCAAACGGGTAAAATTAACACCCATTTGATTGTGACTAAAATATAAAGAGTCATATAGCTAGGAGGGGTCCTACTATTGTAGGATCTTTATATATGTAGTAGTTTATGAAAGAAATCCAAGTGTACCCCCCGATTATATAATGGGGGTACATCTATATATTAAAGGGATAAGTTTAACATCCGTATATGTGTGGCTAAAATATAATAAGTCCCATGGCTTGGATAGGTCCCACTATTGTGGGATTTATATTAATGTAGAAAATTATAAAGAGTCTAATTGTATAGATATTTATTATTTTTATACGAATAAATTAGAATGGCTATATTCGTTTTTACGAATGAATTAAAATGGTTATATTTGTACAAATAAATTAGAATGGCTTGTATGAATGAATTAGAATGGCAACCTTCGTACGAATGAATTAGAATAGCTATATTTATACGAATGAATTAGAATGGCTATATTTATACGAATGAATTAGAATGGCTATATTAAATATCATTGTATAAAAATTTACATAGTTAGAAGGGGTTCCACTATCGTGGGATCTTTATTTATATAGCAGATTATAAAAGAAGTCATACCACCCTTGACTACAACATGGAGAGGTATATCTTTATGTCAAAGGGGTAACTTTAATACATGTATATATGCAACCAAAATATATGGAGTCTCATACCTATAAGGGGTTACACTATTATGGGATCCTTATTTATATAGCAGATTATGAGAGGAATCTAAGTATACCCTCATCGACTACATCATAGAGGGATACATCTACGTGTCAAAGGGTTAACTTTAACACCCGTATATATATGACTAAAATATAAAGTTCCAAAGCTATGAGGGTTTCCATAATTATAGAATCCTTATTTATTTAGCATATTATAAGCAAAGTTCAAGTGTACCCCTAACGTCTATATCATGGGGCGATATATATCTAGGTATTAAAGGAGTGACTTTAATATTTGCATATGTGTGGCTAAAATATAGAGTTCCATAGGTAAAAGGACTTTTAATATTGTGGAATCCTTTAACATGAACAAGATTATGAGAAGAGTCCAAGTATAACCCCCTTTCCCCCTGACTATATCATGGGGGGTACATCTGTGTCAAAAGGGTGACTTTAACACCCGTACGTGTATAGCTAAAACATAAAGAATCTCATAATTAGGAAGGGTCCCACTATTGTGAGATTCTTATTCACGTAGCAGATTATAAGAGGAGTCCAAGTATACCCCCTCCTCATCGACTACATCATAGGGGGTATATTTTTGTATAGAAGATGTGACTTTAATTAACATCGCATGTGTGTAGCCAAAATATAAAAATCTTATAGCTATGAGGGATCTCGCTATTATGGAATCCATATTCATATGACAAATTTTGAGAGAAGTCATATACAACCCTCAAGATTATATAATAAAGGGAAACATCTTTATTTCAAATATGTGACTTTAATACATGTACGTGTTTGGCCAAACTATAAAGTTCCATAGCTAGAAGACATCATATTATTATAAAATCCTTATTCTTATAGCAAATTATAAGAGGAATCAATGTGTCATCCCCCTTTAACTACATCATCGGGGGGATATATATTAAAGGGGTAATTTTAACATTCGTAGTTGTGTGACCAAAATATAAAAAGTTTCATAGCTAGGAGGGGATCCACTATTATGTGATTTTTATTCATGTAGTAGATTATAAGAGGGGTCCAAGGATACCTCCCATAACTATATTATGGGGGGGTATATCTTTGTATCAAGATGTGAGTTTAACACCCGTATGTATGTAACGAAAAAATAAAGAGTTCCATACCTATGAGGGGTCCCACTATTGTATGATCTATATTCATATGGCAGATTATAAGAGGAGTCTAGGTGTAACCCCTCTGACTATATTATGATAGGGTACATATATATGTTAAAGGACTGACTTTAAAACCCGTATGTGTGGCCAGAATATAAAACGTTCTATAACTAAGACTGGTACGTCTTACTATTTTAAGATCCTTATTTATATAGTAGATTTTGAGAGGAGTCCAAGTATACCCCGTCATCCCCAACTACATAATGAGGGGGTATATTTATATGTTAAAAGGGTGACTTTAATACCCGCATATGTGGCAAAAATATAAAGAGTCTTATAGCTAGAAAGGGTCCCACTATTATGGGATTATTAGCCATATAGCATTATATGGGAGAAGTCCAAGTGTACTCCCCACCTTTACTAAATCATAGGGGTAGAACTATGTACTAAAAGGGTGAGTTTAATACCCGCATATGTATAGTCAAAATATAAAGAGTCTAATTGCTAGGTGGGGTCCTATTATTGTAGGATCCTTATTTATATATCAAATTATGAGAGGATGCCAAGTGTACCCCGTTACATCATAGGGGGGTACATCTATGTATTAAAGGGGTGAGTTTAGCACTCGTATGTGTATTGCCAATATATAAAGAGCCCCATAGGAAGGAGGGGTTCCACTAATATGGGATACTTCATGAAGCAGATTATGAGAGAAGTTTAAGTGTATTTCCTCCAACTACATCATACAGGGGCATATCTATATATCAAGTTGGTGATTTAACACCCGTATGTCTGGGGCCAAAATATAAAAAGTCCCATAACTAGGAAGGGTCATACTATTCTGGGATCCTTATTTATATTACAGATTATGGGAGGAGTCCAAGTGTACCCTCCTGACTACATTATAGGGGGTATATTTATGTGTCAAAGAGGTGACTTTAACACCTATATGTGTGTGGCCAAAATATATAGTCCCATAACTAGATGGGATTATACTATTGTGGGATCACACTATTATAGGATACTTATTCATGATGCAGATTATTAGAGAAGTTTGAGTATACACCCCCCCAAAGACATCATGGGTGGTACATCTTTGTATTAAAAAGGTTACTTAAATACTCACATGTTTGTGGCCAAAATATAAAATATCCCATAGCTATAAGGGGTCTAACTATTGTTGGATCCTTATTCATGTAACAGATTATAAGAATAGTCCTAGTGTACCCTATCTCCTAATTATATAATTGGTGGGATGAGTAAATCTTTGTATCAAAGGGGTAACTTTAACACCCCCATATATATGGCCCAAATATAAAGAATCTTATAGTTGGCTAGGAGGGGTCCCATAAATATGGGATCCTAATTCATATTATAGAATATAAGAGGAGTCCAAATGTACGCCTATGACTATTTCCTTGGGGTAGATCTATATCAAAGGGGTGACTCTAACACCCTCGACTATATCCTAGGGGTAAATCTATATGCCAAAGGGATATATCTATATATTAAAAGGGTGACTTTAACACCTACATGCTTGCGATCAAAATATAAAGAGTCATCATGGCAAGAGCTATGAGGGATCCTACTATTATGGGAATATAAGGGGTCCCACTATTATGGGATCTATATTCATGTAGTATATTATGAGAGGAGTTCATATATACCCCTCCATAACTATATCATGGGAGATACATCGAAGTATGAAAGGAGTGACTTTAATACCCACTTGTATATGACCAAAATATAAAGAGTCTCATAGTTCAATGGGGTCCCACTATTGTGGGAACCTTATTCATGTATCAGATTATAAGAAGAGTCCAAGTGTACCCTCCCAACTACATTATGGGGGGTATATTTAAATATCAAAGGGGTAACTTTAAAATATATATGTGTGTGGCCAAAATATAAACACACATAGTTATAAGGGGTCCCATTATTGTGGGATCCTTATTCTTATAACAGCTTATGAGAGAAGTTTTAGTGTACCCCTCTCTTGACTATATCATTGGGGGATAGATTTATATGCCAAAGGGGTGACTTTAATACCTGTATGTGTGGTACCAAAATATAATTAGTCATATAATTAGAATAGGTCCCACTGTTATGGGATTATTATTTATATATAAAATTATAAGAAGTGACACCCCCCCCCCCCCCCCCCCCCGACTATATTATGCAAGGTATATCTATGTATCAATGTGATAACTTTAACACCCGCATGTGAGTCAAAATATAAAAAGTCTCATAACTAGGAAGGGTCCCACTATTATGGGATCCTTATTCATGTAATAGATTATGAGAGGAGTCCAAGTATATCCCCCGATAATATTATACGGGGATACGTCTATGTGTCAAAAATATAACTTTAACTCCCGTATGTATGTGGCCAAAATATAAAGTTCCATTACTAGAAGAGGTCCCACTATTATATAATCCTTATTTATATAGTAGATTATGAGAGTAGTCCAAGTATACCCTTTTTAACTACATCATTAGGAAGGGGGGTATATCTATATATAAAAGGGATAACTTTAACACCCGTATATGTGGCTAAAATTTAAAAAGTCTCATAGCTAGAAGGAGTTTCACTATTGTAAGATCCGTATTCATATAGCAGATTATGAATAGAGTACAAGTGTACCTCCCCCCGACTACATCATAGGGGGTGCATCAATGTGTCAAAGGGGTATTTTTAACACCCGTATGTTTATGGCTGAAATATAAAAAGTCTCATAGCTAGGAGGTATTCCACTATTTTTAAATACTTATTCATTAAATAGATTATGAAAGGAGTCTAAGTGTAGTTCCCCCGACTACATCATTGAGGGGTATATTTATATATCAAATGGGTGATTTTAACTCCCGTATGTATATGGCCAAAATATAAAGAGTCCGAAAGGTAGGAAGGGTTCCATTATTTAGGGATTCTTATTTATATAGCAAATTATGAGAGGTGTCCGAGTGTACCCCCCGACTTCATTATAAGGGATACATCTATATGTCAAAAGGGTAACTTTAACACTCGAATGTGTATAACTAAAATATAAATTTCATAGTAAGGAGGGATCCTACTATTATGAGATACTTATTTATATAGTTGATTATGTGAGGAGTCCTACCCCCCTCACCCGACTATATCATGGAAGGTATATCTATGTGTTAAAAATGTGACTATATCATGGGGGGTTTATCTATATATCAAAGAGGTGACTTTAGTACCCATATATGTATGACCAAATTATAAAGAGTCATATAGGTGGCTACGAGGGGTCCCATAATTATGGGATCCTTATTCATGTAGCAGATTATAAGATGAGGCCAAATATATCCCCCTCCCCGACTACCTCACCAAGGGGTATACCTATGTGTCAAAGGGGAAACTTTAATACCCGTATGTGTGTGGCAAAAATATAAAGTTTTCTATTATAAAAAGGGATCCCACTATTATAGGATCCTTATTCATGAAATAAATTATGAGAAGAGTCCAAGTTTATCCCCTCCTCCCGACTACATCAAGTGAGGATGATATATCTATGTGCCAATATGGTTACTATATCACCCACATGTATTTATCAAAATATAAAGAGTTTCATTGCTAGGAGGGGTCCTACTATTATGGGATCCTTATTCATATATTAGATTATCAAAGGAGTCCAACTGTAACCCCCCAAATAATATCATGGGAGGGTACGTCTATGTGTCAAAAGGGTGACTTTAACTCCTGCATGTGTAACCAAAATATAAAAAATCTTATAGCTTAGAGGGGTTTCACTATTATATGATCCTTTTTCATATATCAGATTATAAGAGGAGTCCAAGTAAACCCCCTCTGATTACATCATTGAGGGGTACATTAATGTATCGAAGGGGTGACTTTAATTCCCGCATATATGTGACCAAAATATAAAGAGTCTCATAGTTAGGAGGGGTCACACTATTATGGGATATTTATTCATCGAGCAGAGTATGAGAAGAGTCCAAGTATACCCCCTGTCCCTGACTATATTATGAAAGGAAGGTATATCTATGTGTCAAAGTGGTGACTTTAACATTTACATATGTGTGTCAAAATATAAATAGACTCATAGCTGCAAGGGATCATACTATTTTGGGATCCTTTTGAATATATTAAATTAGAAAAGGAGTCCAATCATCCCTCCCCGACTATATCATATAGGGGGTACATCTGTGTGTCAAAAGGGTAAATTTAATTCTAGCATGTGTAGCCAAAATATAAAGAGTCCTATAGCTTGGACGGGTCTCACTATTGTGGGATCCTTTTTTATGTTGTAGATTATCAGAGGAGTCCAATTATCCTTTGATTATATTATTAGGGGGGTTCATCTATATATCAAAGGGGTGAGTTTAATATTCGTATGTATATGACCAAAATAAAAGGAGTTCTATAGCTCGAAAGGGTCATACTGTTGTAGGATCCTTATTCATGTGGCAGATTATTAGGAGTCTAAGTATACCGCCCAACTGCATAATGGGGGGCGTACATCTATGTATCATAGGGGTGACTTTAACTCTAGCATATGTATGGCCAAAATATAAAGAGTCCCATTGCTAGAAGAGATCCCACTATTGTTAGATCCTTATTTATGTAGCTGATTATTAGAGAAGTCCAAGTGTACCCCTTGACTATATCATAGGGGGGTATATTTATATATCAAAGGGTTGATTTTAATACCCACGTGTGTATGGATAAAATATAAAGAATCCCATAGTTAGGAGGGGTCCTATTATTATGGGGTCTTTCTTTTTATAATAGATTTAGAGTCTAAATGTACCCCCTCGACAATATCATAGGGGGTATATTTATATATTAAAGTGGTGACTTTAACACTCGCATATGTGTTGCCAAAAGATAAAGAGTCCCGTAGCTAGGAGGGGTCCCACTATTGAGTGGAATCCAAATATTCCCCCTTTCCGACTATATTAAGGGGGTATATTTATGTATCAAAGGGGTGACTTTAATAGCCACATAGGTATGGCCAAAATATAAAAAATCTCATAGGAAGAAGGGGTCCCACTATTTTAGGATCCTTATTCCTGTAGAAGATTATGAGAACAGTCCAAGTATACCCCCCTAATTACATCATCGGGATATATGGGGGGGCTACATCTATGTATCAATAGGGTGACTTTAACACCCCAATGCAAATAACCAAAATATAAAATCACATAGCTAGGAGGGATCCCATTTTTGTGGGATACTTATTCAAGTAGCAGATTATATGACTAGTCGAAGTATACCCCCCGACTACATCATGGGGGTACATCTATGTATCAATGGGATAAATTTAACACTCGTATATTTATATCCAAAATATAAAGAGTCCCTTAGCTAGGAGTGGTCCCACTATTATAATATTCTTATTAATATAGTATATTATAAAAGGAGTCCAAATGTACCTCTCCCAACTACATCAGGGGGGATAGATCTATGTGTCAAAGAGGTTACTTTAGTAGCCACATGAGTATGGCTAAAATATAAAGAGTACATAGCTAAGAGGGGTCCTACTATTATGAGATCATTATATATACAACAGATTATGAGAGGAGTCCATGTATAACCCCCTCGACCACATCATAGGAGAGTATATATGTGTCAAAGGGGTGACTATAAAACTCAAATGTGCATGGTCAAAATATAAACAGTCCTATAGCTAGTAGGTGTCCCACTATTATAGGATTTTTATTCATATAGCAAATTATGAGAGGAATCCAAATGTACCCCCCACCCGACTACATTATGAGGGCTATATTTATGTATTAAATTGGTGAGTTTAATATACGTATTTGTATAGCCAAAATATTAATAATCTTATAATTAAGAGGGGTCAAGCTATTATGGGATCTTTATTCAGGTAGCAGATTATAAGAAGAGTCCAAGTGTACCCTCTCTCCCGACTAAATCATTGGGGGTACATCTATGTGTTAAAGCGGTAAATTTAATACCCATTGTGGGTGCAAATTTTGGCAAGAAGTCTGCAAACAGCAGGGCCCACCAACCCTGCCTGGTGGGCCCCCGAAGACTACAGCGGGACCCACCGGCCCTGCCTGGTGGGCCCCCAAAGACTACAGCGGGACCCACCGGCCCTGCCTGGTGGGCCCCCGAAGACTACTGCGGGACCCACCAGCCCTGCCTGGTGGGCCCACGAAGACTATCACGGGACCCACCGGCCCTGCCTGGTGGGCCCAGGAGCCTGTGGAATCCTCCAGGAGACGGAAGCGGAGCCCACTAGCTTTACCTGGAGGATCCCCAGATACTACAGCAGAAAACCGCCATTTACCACCAGAGAATTCTATAAATAGCAGCCCTTCGAATGCAAATGGATCCGATTTCCAATTCTGAGATCTGATTTTCAGAAACCAGAGCTCTGGATTTCAGTTTCCATCCCTCCTCTTCCTCTCTTTGATCTTCTTCTTGTCTTTGAAGAGATCAGAGTGGTTTCAGTGATACTCGGCCTGTCAAGATCACTTCGATACAAGTGTTAGTGAATTCGGGTTGCTCCCTATAGCACGAAGACGTAGGCTTCGGCTGAACTCCGAGATCACACCTCTTGTGTCAAACTCTCTCTGTTTGCATATTGAAAGCATCAACTTCAATCAATAGATCGAACAACGATCTTCGACTCGAACCTTCAATTGACTGATGCGGCGAAGTCTTCGGGTCGGCACGAAGATTTTCTCCCACAGTTTGGCGCTGTCTGTGGGATTGAGCGAAAAGTCAAGTTCTCTCCACAACAACTAACAGATCAGTTAAGCAGACAACTGATCGATAGTCAAACTTCCTCACCCCTTCGGTTGAGCAGACAACCAACAGGACACCGGCACTCTCGTTGTACCCTTCGCTCTCTACTAAATGGCGAGGACGAAGCATCAGGGGCAACCAGAAGGAAGTAACACTCGATAACCTCATCCTGAGACTCGTTCGATGAGTCAAAGGCTCAATTTTAGACAGCCCCTTGCTGTCCCCGATATGAGGGTTTACTCAGGAAGTGGGAGATCAGTCAATCGACCGATCGCCCCTCTTCATCAATCAATTGGACAGACTGCTCTTCCTCATGCCGAGAACCCTCCATCGACTTATCAAATCTCGGCGGTCGACTTTCAACTGCTTCAATTGGCAAAGCAAAATGCCGCCCTCACTGCTGAGAGAGATACTCTCAAGAAGGCAGCCTCTGAAGCTGGGATCGCCCTTCCCGTTCCCTCAACCAATGAGAGAATCGATCTACCACACCAATCGATTTACTCCGAGCAGCAGAAATCAATGGGCACTGCTGCCCCTGAGAGGATTCGTCGTGACCCCACTCCTTCTGCTGCCCCGTGGAAGCAGAGTGTTTGGGATCGCATCGACGATAAATCCTCCCAATCCTCTTCTGGTCGCAACTGCGCCAAGAGGCCACCTTCAAAGCTTGATATAACAAGGAGACGCCAGATGAAGGGGACTCCCTCGAAGAGCAGAGTTTCTCCTTCCATTCCACTTCAGCGTGGGCTCGGATCGGACCTTCACCACCGACTCCAACCTGCTGACACTCAGAGGCCTGAACAAGACCTCTCGATCTACATCCAAGCCGGGGGCATGGTCATAGAGATGGGTACTCCTCTACCGGACCTCTCCATCGGAGCTTGTTCGAGTCAACATTTCCAAGGGGATGGAGAACTCCCACTCTCCCCAAATTCAATTGCATTAGAGGAGATCCAACCCTCCATGTACTCGCCTTTAAGCAAGCTCTGACGCCACACGAAGAAGAGAACAACGTACTCTGCCGCACCTTCGCGGGGAGTCTCGATACCTTCGCGGGGAGTCTCGACGAACCATCCCTCGATTGGTACCATAATATCCGAGCTGGGTCCATCACCCAGTTCAGTGTTTTGGCCAATCTCTTCGTGCAGCATTATCAGCTAAACTTGAAGCCGAAAAAGAAGCTCGACTCCCTCTACCGGTTGAGGATGGGTGCCGATGAGAGTCTCCGAAGCTTTACAAGGAGATTCCACAACGAGCACGTCGCCCTCTCCGGAAGACATCTGGATGATGAAGCCATCATATTGGCTTTCCATAACGCTCTCCGCTTCGACCTACACATCTACAACGACTTCATCCGTAATCCCCCTCCTTCCCTGGGTTCAATGTTTGATCGAATCCAGAGAGAGATTGAGGTTGAGGACGATCAAGTCGCCCGAAAAGGGCGAGAGTCGAAGCGAAGGACTGCTGAGAAAGAAGCTCCGAAGTATGCTGCTAAAGCTCACAACGCTGAGGCAGCAGCCCCCCTGCCAATAAACGGTCGAGGAATGACGGACGACGATCCCCGACAAAGACCACTTTCACCGAGTGGAATTTACCGGTCGAACAGATCCTCGACCGTATTCAATACGAAGAATTCCTTCGAAGGCCTAATCCTCTTCAGCCAAACACCAAATTCACGGCTGACAAAATGGTCTATTGCGACTTCCACCGAAGTCACGGTCATTCCATCGATCGGTGCTATCGGCTAAAATTTCATCTCGAAGACTTGCTGCGAGAGGGCCATCTCCAAGAGTTCACCAAAGAAGGGCAAGATCAACGCCGACCCTCTGCGAAGGGAAAAGAAGCTTGCTGGGTCCATCAAATCTCTTCCAACCGATCTCCTCTTACTGTGAGTGCCAACGTCTTCGGTATTCATGGATCATTGCACAATCAATCGGTGACCGGGAAGGAAGTTGATCGGCAAATTTGACGTATCTTTCACATTCGCTCTTCTGCAAACAAAGAGGACACCTGGGTCGAGAAACCTGTCGAAGGTTTGGCTTGGCCCTCCATCGTCTTCAATGACACCGACCTTCAAGGAGTTCACACTCCACATCGTGACCCCTTGGTCTTAAAGCTCCTCATCGACGGAAGCACTGTCAATCGAATCCTTATCGACACCGGAAGCTCCATCGACATTATGTTCTCAGACTGCTTCAAATGTCTGGGATATAAATACTCAAGCCTCGACGTTGTCCCAACGGTTATCACAGGCTTCAACGGCGAACAAAGCATCACTATGGGCGAGTCAAGATTCACTCTCGATCTCAGCCGAGAGACTCGAGTCTCGGTAAGATTCGCGATCGTCGAAGGAACGTCCAGCTACAACGCCATTCTCGGGTGGCCATTCCTCCACCAGATTAATGCCATCTCCTCTTCTTACCATCAACTCCTCAAGTTTGCAACGGGAGAAGGTATTGTCTGCATTCGAGGTGATCAACAAGCCGGTCGTTCTTGCGAAGCTGCTGCTGCGAAAACAGATCGCAAGATTAATATTGCTCCTCCAAAGCGACCGCTAGATGAAGCCGGCCCTTCTTCCAAATAGCAATCAAAGGAGATTCCACTGACCGAACCCCCACCAATCGAGTGGGAGGCCTCACCATCAATCGAAGAAATCATTCCAATCAATATCGGCAGTGAAGATCTCCCTCAACAAATATTCATCGGTACCGGTCTTAGCGACACAGAAGTGCGAGACATGGTATCCTTCCTTCAGTCCAACATCGACGTCTTCGCTTGGTGTTTCGAAGATATGCCTGGGATCAATCCAGATAATGCTTGCCATCGCCTAGCAATCAAAGAAGAAGTGAAGCCTGTTAAGCAAAAGCCACACACAATTCGACCAGAAATATAAATTGCCTTTCAAAAAGAGATCAGTAAACTACTCGCAGCAGGCTTCATCCGTGAAGTAGAGTATCCTACTTGGATCTCCAATATAGTTGTGTCCCAAAGAAGAACGGGAAGGTCAGAGTGTGCATCGACTTCACCAACCTCAACAAGGCTTGCCCCAAAGACCCATTCCCCATGCCAAGAATAGATAGACTCGTCGATGCCATTGCTAGCCACGAGTTGTTATCTTTCATGGATGGATACTCCGGATACAATCAAATTCCACTTCACTCTGATGATCAAGAAAAAAACATGCTTTGTGACTAGCCGAGGTCTCTACTGTTACAACATAATGCCATTCGGCCTCAAAAATACTGGTTCAACCTATCAAAGGTTAGTCACAAAGATGTTCGAAGATCAGATCGATCGCAACGTCGAAGTCTACGTCGACGATCTCCTCACAAAGAGTTCCACTCGAGGAAAACATCTATCCGATCTGACGGAAACCTTTCAAGTCCTTCGAAAGTATCGTATGAAGCTCAATCCAGCCAAGTGTGCTTTCGGAGTTCAATCGGGCAAATTCCTAGGTCACCTTGTGACCAGGAGGGGTATCGAAGCTAACCCAGATCAAATTCGAGCTATTCTGGATATGCCCTCACCTACAAATCGAAAGGAAGTTCAACGCCTCACTGGAAGGTTGGCAGCCCTTAATCGATTCATCTCAAAATCTTTCGACAAGTGTAAACCACTATTCGACAAGCTACAAAAGGCTGATACATCTGGGTGGAGTCCAATTTGCGAAGAAGCTTTTCAAAGCATCAAGAAATATCTGGTGCAAGCTCCTATCCTAACGGCTCCACTTCTAAAAGAAGATCTAGGGCTCTATCTCGCCGTCACCGATCAAGCAATCAGTGCGGTTCTGGTCAACAGAAGAGAAAGCATCAAGCAGCCGATCTATTACATTAGCCATACACTTCTCCCTGCTGAAACTCGTTATTCAAAAACGGAGAAGGTCATACTAGCCTTACTGCGTCACGTCATCTCCAACCTTACTTTGTCTCTCATCAGATCACAGTCATTTCAGAACACCCACTCAAAGATATTGTTGACAAAGCTGGTCGAGCGGGTCGAATGACCAAATGGGTGATCGAAATGAGTGCCCTGGGAATACAATTCGAACCTCGCACCTCAATCAAGGGGCAGGCAATTACTGATTTTCTAGCCGACTTTCCAGTCGAAGACCCCATAACTTGGGAAGAAGATGTCGATATGTGCCTTAAAGATGAAGCTGATCCTCCATTCAATCCAGTTATAAAAGTCGATCCAAGCCTTGAGGCTATTGCCACAACCCCTCCATGGAAACTTTATACAGATGGAGCTTCAAGTGCTATCGGTTCGGGAACTGGGATAGTCTTGATATCCCCCGAATTTGATCATCTCCAGAAGGCCACTCTCCTCGGATTCAATGCCACCAACAACGAAGCCGAATACGATTCGAAATGGCTGAATCCTTGAGGGTAGATCGAATCATCGTCTACAGTGACTCCCAGTTGATCGTAAGGCAAATCAACGAGGAGTACACAGCTCGTGAAGAAAAAATGCAGAATTACTTAGCCCTAGTGTGACGTCTTTAATAACGTTTTACTAGCACCGAATTCATTCAAATTCCAAGAGCAGAGAATCGAGAAGCCGATGCTTTAGCCAACGCTGCCTCAGTTCTTGGAGATTCGCTTGGAGGAAGACAAATACAAATCGATTATCAAGAAGTGCCCAAGACCACCCCCAAACAACAGATCATTGCTACTACAGAGAGATCTGGGGGTGGAAATCAACTGGCCACCACAAGTGAGCTTGAAGATTGGAGACATCCCATTTTCAACTTCTTCAAACATTGCAAAATACCCGAAGATCCAAATCAAGCCCGAAGACTTCAAAGAAAGCTTCCGTGTTATATCACTCAAGGAGGAAATCTATACTTCAAGTCTCACAACGGGATGTTGCTCAAGTGCATTGGCCCTGAACAAGCAAAGGCAATCCTGATTGATATCCACTCTGGAGCCTGCAGAAATCATTCAGGAGGAAGATCTCTTGAGGTCAAAATAAAATTGCAAGGTTACTATTGGCCAACAATGGCAAGGGATGCTCACCAAGTGGTTCAAAGGTGCGAGCCATGCCAACGAAACGCTCAGGCTATCCATCTCCCTGCAGATGAGCTTCATTAACTATCAAGTCCATGGCCTTTCCATCAATGGGGGTTGGACTTCCTGGGTCCCTTTCCTCCAACTCCGAGCAAGAAGAAGTATCTGCTACTGGCCACAGATTACTTTACCAAATGGGTCAAAGCTGTGCCACTCTTCCGAGAGACCGACGATGTAGTGATCAAGTTCATCCGCCATAACATCTTCTCAAGGTTTGGTACACCTCAAGTTCTTGTTGCTGACAATGGGGCTCAATTTGACTCCGACAAGTTTTGTGAATTCTGTCTCAACAACGGAATCAAACTTTTTTATTCAACTCCAAGATACCCTCAATGCAATGGTCAAGCTGAAGCCTCCAATAGAGCTATTCTTGATATACTCAAAAAGAAACTCAACGACAAGAAAGGATTGTGGGAACAAGTCCTACCCGAAGTTCTCTGGGGATATCGCACAACTCCGAGAAGATCAACAGGGTTCTCACCCTTTCGTCTGACATATGGATCGGAAGCAGTACTCCCAACAGAGAACATATCAAGTACTTTGAAGACCAGGGCAGTCGAAGAAGGAATAAACGAAGAACTCCGAGTCGATGATCTGGATTTCTCCACAGAACTACGAGATCGAGCAACCCTTCGTGTGGCCAAATATCAACAGAAGATCAAACGAGCCTACGATCAGAAGGTTTACAAGAGACAGTTCCCAATTGGTAGTCTAGTCCTCAGAGTAGTTTTTTACAACACAAAGGAGCACAACAGCGGGAAACTAGCTCCCAACTGGGAAGGACCCTATATTGTTGAATCAATAGGAGGCAAAGGGTCTTACCGGCTGATTTCGCCAGAGGGAAATAGACTACCACGAGCTTGGAATGCTAGACATCTCAAATTTTTCTATCCATGATGTAAATTCCATGATGAATAAAGTTCCCTTTCAATGTTCAAATGCCCAGCTTTTTCAATTCAAGTTCTGAAGCAGTTTCGAATTATCTACATTCAAATTACGAGGTCGTTTAATAAGTTTGGGTGCTTGAGTTGCGACTCAACCCCTTACAGGCAAATGTTAAACGGTTTCGGGTTGTCATACAAAGCAACCTTCAAGTTACTGGTCAATTTAACAGGTTTGGGAGTTTGTGTTGCGACACTACCCCTTACTTACAAATGTTAAATGACCTTCAATTTCAATCAATTTCGATATCGTCTAGCAGGTTTGGGTGTTTGAGTTGCGACTCGACCCCTCACATATGAATGTTAAACGAATTCAAGTTCAATTTTCAAGTTACTTAACCAGTTTGGGTGATCAAGTTGCGACTTGGCCCCTTACATTCAAAGTGTACATATATTCAAACATTCCAGAACACAACATTCAAAGAATTCAATACCAGAGACACTCGATTTCAAATAACCAAAAAGATATCTTTATTATCAAAAAGATTCAAGTACAGGAGTGAGTTTCTATCTATGAAAAGTTTATAGGTACAACTAGGGGTGCAACTTGGTCCGGGTCAAACCGAGAACCGACCCGACCCGACCTCATTGGGTTGGTTTGGGTCTGTTTTCTAGTTTATAATGGGTCGGTTCTGGTTTCATTATTAGCAGACCCGATCTAAATCGGTTCGGTTATGGATCGAGGTTTGTATGACCCGACCCGACCCGACCCGACCCGACTTTGTATTATTTAATACTTTGGTAAGATATGCATTCATCTTACCAATGGTGTTGATTCAAATACATGTTATACTGATCACTTAAATACTTCGTTTCTAATCCATCTTTAGGATAAGTAAATGAATGGTCTTGTTGAAAAGCTTGCAATAAATTTGTTGGAGTCACTACTATGCTTTCTTGTTTGTTTCTTGATGCAAGTGTCTGAATGTTCCATTTTTCACGATGTCTTTATCTGAACCGTTTCCACTTTTTAGAGGCTTGGTATATTATTTTTGTTTTCCTTCGTTTGATTTCGGATTGTTCAAAAAAAAGTCTTAAACCCGAACCGACCCGAACCGACCCGAACTTTTTATGGGTTGGGTTGGGTTGGTTCAATATGTCCATGGTTTGGTTCTGGGTTAGGAAAGTTGGAACCGACCCTAGGTTGGGTTGGTTTTGGTTTGAGGCCAAACCGAACCGAACCGAACCGACTTGCACCCCTAGGTATAACAACCAAAGAAGAGATAGACTACATCAGGGTTTGGCTACACTTTGCGCGCGCGACTTCTCTCCTTCGGATCCACCATGAGCTTTACTCACCGCAGAAGCTTTAGAAGATCGGACACTGCTAGCATGAACCCTGAGTGCTTCCACCGCCTTCTCGACCGTCTCCCTGAAACTCGTGCATTCAGCGCGCATATGCTCCAACTCCTTTGTGAGAGCCTCCTCCTTGGCAGTAGAAGCGGCCTCCTTAGCAACAAAAGCCACATCCCTGGCAGCAAGTTGAGCCTTCAACTCCTTTATTTCAGTTGCGCGTTCAAATGATAGAGTCTCGATCTTATAGAAGCGGTTCTTCAATTCTTCGAGCTCGTGACCCCGAGCCTCATAGCCATTCTGCCAGCCTTTGCTTTCGAGCTTCTCCTTGCGAAGAGCCTCGATCTTGGCTTTCAAGGCCTCCTTCTTGGAAGAAAGAATTTCTCTCAGCTTATCCTTCTCTTCGTTTGCAGTCTCCAATTCAGTTGTCAAACGGGATATCTCAGATGAAACTTCCCGCTCTCCTGCCTTCCTAAAGAGTTTACTCGCGAACTTCAAAACTACTGAGTTCTGTAAGTAAACATAAGAGTTAGAATTATTCTGAAAATACAACTCAATGATCAAATCAAGCAGATGCACATACCACTACTTCAAGCCTGTCAAAGGCTTCATCTAGAGAAGCATCCGGAAGGTTGCAGAGCTTCCGGATTATACTTGTTGGGTGGTTGATATCAACCTCACCCAAGTTTTTCAATTTTTGAGCCATGCCAGCAGGAGTACCTACAATCAACACAAAAGTTCGAAGAGTTAGAATATTTTCAAATTTCGAAGACAAGGCAATCAAGGAAGCAAGTTAGTATGGATACCTGTGGCATCGACTCGAGATGCTTTCCCCTTCCCACGGTCAGAGCTCTTACCCTTGGGGGTCGACTTCTCCTTAACGGGGGTTGGCTCCGACTGAAGTGGGGGAGCCCCATCGCCCGCATGGCTCTCTCTCTCCATATGTGCGGGAGAAAGAACGCCTCGAGGAGGTGAAATCTCTCCTTCATCTAGTTGCTTGATCGACTGCTCAAGTCCGGCCACAATGGCCGCCATCTCCTCTGCCAAAGACCGCGATGGAGGCGGAGGTTGCTCCACCTCCAGACCCCCGCTTGTCGTCGCGCCTTCGAGATAGAGAACATCTAGAGGCAGTTGGTCGAGGGGAGTGGGGTTGCTACCAACCCCACCACTTCCCGAGAACTTGATCTTCAAGCGCACTGGGCACTTCTTCAATTCTTCGAAATGGTAAACGGGCTGCGCCTTCCGACCATCACCCTTTGCATCCAGTACCTCCTCCAGAGGGGGTGGGAGGAATTTCTTCCCCACCACCCCCATGTCCATCACCTCCAGTGGGGGTGGGAGGAATCTCATCACCTCCCTGGTCTCCCCCATCATCGTCTTCATCATCGCCATCTTCGTCATCACCTTCGCCACCTTCATCATCACCTCCCTCTTCTCCACCTTTTTTTTCTCCCCCTTCTTTATCTTCTTCTTCCTCTTCTCTCTCTTTCTCTTCCTCTTCCTCTTCTCTCTCTCTCTCTTCTTCTTTCTTCTCTTCGGCGATAACTTTTCTCTTCTTCGCCTGTCCCTGGTGGCGTATCACCAACTTCTCTTCCGTGGTGGACAAGCAGCGCCTCGCACTATATGCTTTCTTCTCAGTCCTGATTTTTCTGATAATCTTGCCTGATTGAGGATCCTCCTCATAATCAGAATACAAGACTTCATTATCTTCGTATCGGTCCTATAATCGATGGAAGAGATTGGCGTTGCCATATCTGACAGGACAATTCGAGAACTGCTTCCATGATCTAGTACCGCAAGTCAACTCCAAGAACCGATTATCGATGGCACCAACCCGCTCCGAAGGCCATGCTAAGGCACCTCCCGTGTAATACATCTTGATCTCCTTGTTCACATCGCTCCAGGGGGTCTCGGGCACTGAGAGGGGGGTCCAGGCACCGAAAACCGAAATCGGTCAATCGGTGTAGAGCTTATCAGACGGGACAGTATCGGCGATTGGGTGTAAGGCAGAGACACCTGTCAAATTGAAGAACGGGCTGTCCTTCCTCGAAGCCCATCTGTAGTGATAGAAGAAGTATCCCAGTTCGATCCGGGCCTCTTCATCATCAAGGATGCTGGAATAGCATTCCCGGAGCTCCTTCTGGAAATCAGATTCTACGCGGCAGAAAGCGTAGATTATCCTCCATGCGTTCCCGATAAGCTGCCCAGGACAAAGTCCAGATGTATTCAGAAGCCTCGCGGCGAACGGCAGAAGTGGGAGGCGCAGTCCGCAATTCAACTGGCCTATCGTGACCACTGTCCCCATCACCTATTCCATGCTGGCTACATTCACGAAGACCATCCTCTTGTCGATACCGAAGGCCGACTGAATCCCTGGGAGCGACGGTCGAACCTTCCCTTCTGTGAAGCAGGACATCAATGTCTACCACTTTGCCCTCTTCAAATCTGTGAGTTTCCACCAACATTGTACATATATGCAGGCTCCTCCATCAGCGACAGCATAGGACCAAGAACAAACTTTGCCTTGGGGATTTGCTCTGGCCGAGAAGGTGCTGAAGCAAATCCAACTCCCGCGTGCCTTTTGCCTAACTGACCGAGCTCGACAAGCACCGCCTTGCCCTTGCCGCGACCTTTCGGAGGGGATGAAACTTCAACGATCTCCTTCCCCTTCCTCTTCGAGGGGACTGCATTCTTCTTCGAGCTGCCGGAAGATGCCATTCCACCGATCGGGAGAAAACAGAGAACAGAGAACAGAGAACAAGAGAATCGAGAGCAAAGAGTCTGGACTTCGAAAAATTCTAAAAACGTGGGGCGAGAATGACAGCCAAAGAAACTTATATACCCTGAGGGAATTGGCGCTCAAATCGAGAGGACACATGTCATCACTATATCAAATCCCGTGTTTTTGTAGGGACACGTGGCGTCTATCCATAGCAAGTGCAAAACCAGGAGAACCGTCGGACCAGACGAAGCGTCGGACCACCGGTCCAAGCGAACCGTTAGTCCGAGCGAACCCACCGGCCCAACTGGACTGCCGGTTCAAAAGACTCCCCGATCCAGATGAACCGAAGATTCAAGCAGAAAAAATCAAACTCCATCACCGCTCAAGACTTTGCCCGAAGACCTCGCAAAAAAACAGGCTCTTCTGCCACCTCGACTCGGCAGGTTCAAAACTTAACCTCGATTGGTCAAATTCATCCGATCGGTCAATTTTCTACTGGATCAAGCAAAAAACTTGGCTTTTTTGCCCGATTCCACCAACCTCGACCGGTTGAATTTAACCGATTGGTCAGACTTGACCGATCGATCAAATTCATTCGATCGGTCGATTTTTTACTAGATCAGGCAAAAAACTTAGCTTTTTGCCCGATCCCGCCAACCTTGACCGGTTGAATTTAACCGATCGGTCAGACTTGACCGATCAGTCAAATTCATCCGATCGATCGATTTTCTACTGGATCAGGCAAAAAACTTAGCTTTTTTGCCCGATTCTGCCAACCTCGACCGGTTGAATTTAACCGATCGGTCAGACTTGACCGATCGGTCAAATTCATTCGATCGGTCGATTTTCTACTGGATCAGGCAAAAAACTTAGCTTTTTGCCCGATCCCGCCAACCTCGACCGGTTGAATTTAACCGATCGGTCAGACTTGACCGATCGGTCAAATTCATTTGATCGGTCGATTTTCCACTAGATCAGGCAAAAAACTTGGCTTTTTGCCCGATCCTGCCAACCTCGATCGGTTGAATTTAACCGATCGATCAGACTTGACCGATCGGTCAAATTCATCCGATTGGTCGATTTTCTATTGGATCAGTCAAAAAACTTGGTTTTTTGCCCGATCCCGCCAACCTCGACCGGTTGAATTTAACCGATCGATCAAATTCATCCGATCGGTCGATTTTTTACTGGATCAGGTAAAAAACTTGGTTTTTTGCCCGATCCCGCCAATCTCGACCGGTTGAATTTAACCGATCGATCAGACTTGACCGATCGGTCAAATTCAACCGATCGGTCGATTTTCTACTGAATCGGTCAGAAAACTATGTTTTCTGACCGATCACTTCAACCTCAACCGGTTGAATTTAATCGATCGGTCAGACTTGACCGATCGATCAAATTCAACCGATCGGTCGATTTTCTACTGAATCGGTCAGAAAACTATATTTTCTGACTGATCACTTCAACCTCGACTGGTTGAATTTAACCGATCGGTCAGACTTGACCGATCAGTCAAATTCAACGAATCGGTCGATTTTCTACTGAATCGGTCAGAAAATTATGTTTTCTGACCGATCACTTCAACCTTGATCGGTTGAATTTGACCGATCGATCAAATTCAACCGAACGGTTAAAATTGACCGATCAATCAATTTTGACCGATCAGTCTGAAACTGACCGATCGGTCTTGTTTTCAACACTAACACTCAGAAAAGCTCCTTTGCATTTATGACAGGGGGTCGTTAGCTTTGCACCAAGAATCCAAGCCAGCCAAAGAGGCCTCTTAGCTAACTTGGAGGGGGTAACTGTGGGTGCAAATTTTGGCAAGAAGTCTGCAAACAGCAGGGCCCACCAACCCTGCCTGGTGGCCCCCCGAAGACTACAGTGGGACCCACCGGCCTTGCCTGGTGGGCCCCCAAAGACTACAGCGGGACCCACCGGCCCTGCCTGGTGGGCCCCCGAAGACTACTGCGGGACCCACCAGCCCTGCCTGGTGGTCCCACGAAGACTATCACGGGACCCACCGGCCCTGCCTGGTGGGCCCAGGAGCCTGTGGAATCCTCCAGGAGACGGAAGCGGAGCCCACCAGCTTTACCTGGAGGATCCCCAGATACTACAGCAGAAAACCGCCATTTACCACCAGAGAATTCTATAAATAGCAGCCCTTCGAATGTAAATGGATCCGATTTCCAATTCTGAGATCTGATTTTCAGAAACCAGAGCTCTGGATTTCAGTTTCCATCCCTCCTTTTCCTCTCTTTGATCTTCTTCTTGTCTTTGAAGAGATCAGAGTGGTTCCAGTGATACTCGGCCTGTCGAGATCACTTCGATACAAGTGTTAGTGAATTCGGGTTGCTCCCTGTAGCATGGAGACGTAGGCTTCGGCTGAACTCCGAGATCACACCTCTTGTGTCAAACTCTCTCTGTTTGCATATTGAAAGCATCAACTTCAATCAATAGATCGAACAACGATCTTCGACTCGAACCTTCAATTGACTGGTGCGGCGAAGTCTTCGGGTCGGCACGAAGATTTTCCCCCACACCCATATTTATGTGGCCAAAATATAAAATAGTCATATTGCTAGGAGGGGTCCTATTATTGTGTGATCCTTATTCACGTAGCAGATTATAAAAGTACAAACGTACCCCCACCCGACTATATCATGGGGTATACATATATGTGTCAAATGGGTAACTTTATCACACGCATGTGTAGGGATAAAATATAAAGAGTTTCATAGTTATGAGTGATCAAACTATTGTGGAATCCTTTTTTATGTCGCAGATTATAAGAAGAGTCCAAGTGTACCCCCTCCTCTCGACTATATTTTGGGGAGGTATATCTATATGTCAAAATGGTAACTTTATAACAAATATTTGTGTACATCTATGTACCAAAGGGATGACTTTAAAACTCGTATACGTGTGGTCAAACTATAAATAGTTCCATAGCTAGTAGGTGTCCCACTATAGTAGGATCCTTTTTTATATAGCAGATTATGAGAGTAGTCCAAGTGTACCCTCCTGCACTGCATCATGGGGGGTACATCTATGTGCTAAAGGGGTGACTTAATCACACACATGTGTGTGGCCAAAACATAAAGAGTCATATAGCTATGAGAGATCAAACTATTATGAAATCCTTATTCATTTAGCAGATTTTGAGAGGAGTTCAAGTGTACCCCCTCTCCCCAACTACATCCTGGGGGGGTACATCTATGTGTCAAAATGGTAACTTTAACACCCATATTTATGTGACTAAAATATAAAGAGTTCTATAGATAGGAGGGTCCCACTATTATAGGATCCTTATTTTTGTAGCAGATTATAAGAGGAGTACAAATGTACCCCCTGACTATATGATAGGGGGTATATTTATGTATCAAAGAAGTGACTTTAACACCTGTATGTTGTTTAGTCAAAATATTAAAATTCTCATAGATAAAAGGGGTCCCACTATTGTGGGATCTTTATTCATATAGCAAATTATGATATAAATCCAAGTATACCCCCCTCCTCTCGACTATAAAAGGGGGAATATATTTATGTATCAAAGGGGTAACTTTACCACATGTATATGCTTGGCTAAAATATAAAAAATCACATAGCTAGGATGATCCTACTATTGTGTGATTATTATTCATGTAACAGATTATCAGAGGGGTCCAAATGTAGCCTCCTACTACAATATGGGGGTATCTTTATGTCAAAGGGGTGAGTTTAACACCTATATATATGGCCATAATATAAAGAGTTATATAGCTAGCAGGTGTCCTACTATTATGGGATCCTTATTTATATAGTAGATTATAAGAGGAGTCCAAGTATATCCCTACTCTCTAACAACATCATAGGGTATATCTATGTGTCAAAAGGGTGACTTTAATACCCGTATATATATGGCAAAACTATAAAAAAATTCTATTGCTATAAGATGTCAAACTATTATGGGATCCTAATTCAAGTAGCAGATTATGAGAGGAGTCCAAATATACCCCTCCCTCTAAATATATCATTGGGGGGTATATTTATATTTTAAATAGGAAACTTTAACACCTGTATGTGTGTGGCCAAAATATAAATAGTTCCAAAGCCAAGAAAGGTCCCACTATTGTGGGGTCCTTATTCATATAGCAGATTATAAGATGAGTCCAAATATACCCCCCTGACAATATCATGGGACGGGATATATCTATGCCTGACAGGGATAACTTTCATACCCATATGTGTTTAACTAAAATATTAAAAGTCCCATAGTAAGGAGGGGTTCCATTATTGTGGGATTCTTATTTATGCAGCAGATTATGAAAGGAGTCTAAGTGTACTCCCCCCGACTATATCATGAGGGTATATATATATATATATATATATATATATATATATATATATATATATATATATATATATATATATATATATATATATATATATATATATATATATATATATATATATATATATATATATATATATATATATATATATATATCAAAAGGGTAACTTTAACTCTTGTATATGTGTGGCTAAAATATAAAAAGTCACATAGGTAGGAGGAGTCCAACTATTGTGGGATAATTACTTATGTGCATCTTAAGAGAAGAGTCCAAGTATACCGGCCCCCGGACCACATCATGAGGGTACATCAATATGTCAAATGGGTTACTTTAACACACATATATGTGTGGCCAAAATATAAAGTCTCATAACTAGGAGGGGTCTCCCTATTGTAGGATGTATATTAATGTAGTAGATTATGAGAAAAGTCCAAGCGTACCCCCTCCGACTATATCATGGTGGGTACATATAAGTTTTATAAGAGTGACTTTAACACCCATATGTTTGTGGCCAAAATATAAAAAGTCCCATGGCTAAGAGCGGTCCCACTATTATGATATCCTTATTTATGTTTCAGATTCTAAGAGGAGCTAATATATATCCTCCGACTACATAATAAGGGGTATATCTATATATCAAAGGGGTGACTTTAATACTAGTATGTATGTGGCTAAAACATAAAGTCTCATAGCCAAGAGGAGTCCTACTATTGAGGGATCCTTAATCATATAGCAGATTATAATATAAGTTTAAGTATGCATCCCCATCTATATCCTTGGGGGGGTATATCTATTTATTAAAGAGGTGACTTTAATATCTGTATGTGTGTTAAAAAACTATAAAGCCCATAGCTAAGAGGTGTCCTACTTTTGTGGGATCCTTATTCATATAGTAGATTATGAAAGAAGTAAATGCGTACCCCCCAGAATACATCATAAGGGGAGGCTACATTTATGTGTCAAAGGGGCAACTTTAACACCAGTATGTATGTGACCAAAATATAAAATCTCATAGCTATGAGAGATCCCACTCTTATGAGATACTTATTTATGTAGCAGATAATAAGAGGAGTCCAAGTGTAGCCTCCCCTGACTAGATCATGGGTGCGTACATATATTTTACAAAGGAGTGATTTCAACACCCGCATGTTTGTGACCAAAATAAAAAGAGTCCCATAGCTTGAAGGTGTCCCACTATTGTGGGATAATTATTAATGTAGCTTTTATGAGAGGAGTCCAAATATACCCCTTGACTGTATCTTAGAAAGTACATTTATGTATCAAAGTGGTAATTTTAATACCCGTATGTGTGTGACCAAAATATAGAGTCCCTTAGCTATAAGGAGTTCCTCTATTATAGTATCCTTATTCATGTACCTGATTATTAAAGAAGTCCAAATATACCTCCCGTGACTATATTAGGGGGTACATCTATATATAAAAGGGGTGACTTTAACCTCCGTGGGTATGTGCCAAAAATAAAAAAACTCCAATAACAAGGAGGGGTCCTGTTATTGTGGGATCCTCTTAATATAGTAGATTATCAGAGGAGTCCAAGTATGCCCCCTCCCCTAACCACATCATGGAAGGGTACATTTATATGTCAAAGGGGTGACTTTAAAACCTACATATATGTGACCAAAATAAAAAGAGTCTCAGCTAGGAGGGGTCTCGCTATTATGAGATCCTTATTCTTATATGAAATTATAAGAGGAGTCGAAGTGTATCCCCCAGCTCTTCTGACTACATCATTAAGGGGTACATCTCTTTGTCAAAGAGGTGACTTTTATAATCATATGATTCAGGCCAAAATATAAACAGTCCCACAGTTAGGAGGGGTCAGACTATTATAGGATCCCTATTTTTGTTATAGATTATGAGAAGAGTCTAAGTGTAACCCCCCCACTATATCATGGGGGTACATCTAGCTCTTAAAGGGGTGACTTTAACACTCACATGGTATGGCTAATTTATATAAAGAGTCCCATAACTAGGTCCCACTACTATGAGATCCTTATTTATATAGCAGATTATAGAAGGAGTCCAAATATAACCCCCCACTTCATCATGGGGGTATATCTATGTGTTAATGGGGTTACTTTAACACCCATATTTGTGTGGCCAAAAAATAAAGAGTCTAATTTCTAGCAAGTGTCGCATAATTGAGGGATCCATCTCCAAGTCTACCCCCCTCACCTCGACAACATCATAGGCGTACATGTATATGGCAAAAGGGTGACTTTAACAAACACATATGTGTGGCCAAAATATAATGAGTCTCATAGCTAAAAGCAAAAGGAGGAAACATAATCTACAATATGGGCAAGGTCACAATTGGTCGACTCGCTTGCCTCCTTCTTGACGTCGGAGTTTGACTCGTCCCAACATGCGCTAAGAGATTGATCTTGAGAAAAAGATATCATTATGGGACACTCCCTTGCAAAAATAGCATAAGCCTTTGCAATTAAATCATCGACGAAGTGCCAAAAAATCAGACCAACACAAAACAAAGCAAAAAGCCTAAAGAGAGTTCCACTCGAAGTAAGATATACAAAAGCTTCGTAAATACCCTAAAGAGGGCCATAAGCATATACCATAAAAACTTATGAATAAAACACATAATCACGTGCGATAAATTGGTAATCTAAAACGAATCCTACTCCAGGAGTGTTAGCTCCAATAAAAGAGACATGCTCTAAAACAATTAAAATTTTCTATATGTTAGGAGTTCTAAGAACTATGGTAAAATAAATCTACTAATTAAAGCTAGTGGGACACCCAATAATGGGCAAATATAAGCACGGGTTAGATCACACAATCTAAAGAATTAGCAAAAATTATGAGTAATGATCACGAGTTATAACGCTAATGTACACATAAGTATATATAAGGTGGAAACCCTTAACAGGGATAAAAACTACCCTCCATTGGACTACTTTTATAATCTACTATATTAATAAGGATACTATAATAGTGGGACCATTCCTAGCTAAGGGACTCTTTATATTTTTGATATAAATATATAGGTGTTAAAGTTACCCCATTGACATATAGATGTACCCCCCATGATGTAGTCGGGGTATACTTAAACTAGTCTTATAATCTACTACTTGAATTAGTATCCCATAAGAGTGGATCCCTCTTAGCTATGTGATTTTATATTTTGGTCATATGCATGGGGGTATTAAAGCCACCATATTGATACAAAGATATAGCCCCCCCATACATCCCGATGATGTAGTCATAGGGGTATACTTGGACTGTTCTCATAATCTTCTGCAGGAATAAGAATCCTAAAATAGTGAGACCCCTTCTAGTTATAAGACTTTTTATATTTTGGCCACACACATATGGCTATTAAAGTTACCCCTTTGGCACATAAATATACCCCTTTAATATAGTCGGGAAGGGGGTATACTTGGATTCCTCTCAATAGTGGAACCCCTCATAGTTATGAGACTCTTTATATTTTGGCAACACATATGCAAGTATTAAAGTCACCACTTTAACATATAGATATACCCCCATGATGTTATCGAGGGGGTATACTTAGACTCCAAATCTATTATATAAAGAAAGATCGCATAATAATAGGGCCCCTCTTAACTATGGGATTCTTTATATTTTATCCATACACACGTGGGTGTTAAAATCACCCCTTTGATATATATATATATATATATATATATATATATATATATATATATAGAGAGAGAGAGAGAGAGAGAGAGAGAGAGAGAGAGAAAAAGAGAGAGAGAGAGAGAGGGATGCTAGGGTGCAGCGTGCGGTGCGTGCGGCACCGCACCGCAGCCATCTGATGCACCACTGCGGTGCGTGCGATGCACGCAGCGGTGCATCAGACGGCTGCGGTGCGACGCCGCACGCACCGCACGCCACATTTTAGCATTTCTCTCTCTCTCTCTCTCTCTCTCTCTCTCTCTATATATATATATATATATATATATATATATATATATATATATATATATATATATATATATATATATATATATATAGAGAGAGAGAGAGAGAGAGAGAGAGGTATGCTTGGTTGCGCTGTGCGCTGCCGAACCAAATGTGCGCTGCGCACACGGGCTTTCCGATCCGGGACGATCAAACGGTTCGGCCTGATTCCCGTTCCAGCTCCCGCACCGCACCGCACAGCCTGCACCGCACCGCACAGCAACCGTCCGATCGTGCCCACCCGTCCCGATCGAGCGGCCGCTACACATTTCACTGTTACTATAGCGGCTACAATAACATCGAAATATGTTTCGGGTCATTCGATTGAAGAGTTTGATGGGAATCGAGTTGCCAGAAACACTTTTCGCTGTTACTGTAGCCGCTACAGTAACAACGAAATGTGTAGCGGCCGCTCGATCTCAAATCAAAACACGATCGGATGGTTGCTGTGCAGTGCGGGATCAACTGTGCGGTGCGGTGCAGGCTGTGCGGTGCGGTGCGGTGCGGGAGCGGGAGCGGGAATCAGGCTGAACCGTTTGATCGTCCCGGATCGGACAGCCCGTGTGCGCAGCGCACATTTGGTTCGGCAGCGCACAGCGCAACCAAGCATACCTATATATATATATATATATATATATATATATATATATATATATATATATATATATATATATATATATATATATATATATATATATATATATATATATATATATATATATATATATATATATATATATAGGGCTGGGATCCGTTGACAACCCAAAATGGGAGGTAAATTTACCTCCCATTTTAAACTTGATTTAATCGGTGGATAGAGGTTTCCGAATTTGCTGATTTTTTGTGAGGATGATCAACATGGCAAGTTGATCATCCTCACAAAAAATCAGCGAATTCGAAAACTTATAAGGGTGTCAAATGTGTTATTCAAATTAACGGTTCAAATAGACGGTTCAGAAACGTTTGATTCAATCGGCGCCCTTAGAAGTTTCAGATTTTGTTGATTTTTTGTGAGGATGATCACTATGGCATGTTGATCATCCTCAAAAAAAATCAGCAAATTCAGAAACCTCTAACCAACGATTATGGCGAGTTATAAGTGGGAGGTAAATTTACCTCCCATTTTGGGTTGTCAACGGATCCCACCCCATATATATATATATATATATATATATGTACCCCTCTAAGATATAGTCGGGGGGTACACTTGGACTTCTCTAATAATCAGCTACATAAATAAGGATCCAACAATAGTATGATCTCTTCTAGCAATAGGACTCTTTAAATTTTGGCCACATATATGCTGGAGTTAAAGTCACCCCTTTGATACATAGATCTCCCCGCCTCCCTATTATGCAGTTGGGCGGTATACTTAGACTCCTAATAATTTGTTACATGAATAAGGATCCTATAATAGTGGAATCCTTCTGAGCTATAAAACTCTTTATATTTTGGTCACATACACACGAGTGTTAAACTTATCCCTTTGACATATAGATGAACCCCTCTAATAATATAGTTAGAGGGTAAATAGACTCCTCTCATAATCTACTACATAAAAAAGGATCCCACAATAGTGAGACCCGTCCAAGCTATATGACTCTTTATATTTTGGCTACACATGCTAGAATTAAATTTACCCTTTTGACACATAGACGTACCCCCTACATGATATAGTCGGGAAGAGACGATTGGACTTCTTTTATAATTTAATATATTAAAAAGGATCCCAAAATAGTAGGATCCCTCCTAGCTATGAGTTTATTTATATTTTAACACATACATGAGGTGTTAAAGTCACCACTTTGACACATAGATATACCCTCCTTTCATAATATAGTCAGGGAGAGGGGGTACACTTGGACTCTTTTCATAATCTACTATATGAATAAATATCTTATAATAGTACGACTCTTTTAACTATGAGACTTTATATTTTGGCCACACACATACAGGAGTTAAAGTCACCCCTTCGATACATTAATATACCCCTCAATGATGTAATCAGAGGGGGTTCACTTAGACTTATAATCTGATATATAAAAAAGGCTGACATAATAGTGAGACCCTTCTAAGCTATAAGACTCTTTATATTTTGGTTACACATACGGGAGTTAAAGTCACCCTTTTGATACATAGATGTACCCTCCCATGATGTTATTTAGGGGGGTACGCTTGGACACCTATGATAATCTAATATATGTATAAGGATCCCATAATAGTGGGACCCCTAGTAGCAATAAGACTCTTTATATTTTGACAAATATATGTGAGTGATATAGTAACCACATTGGCACATAGATGTATCCTCTATCCTTAATGTAGTCAAGAGGAGGGGGTAAACTTGGACTCTTCTCATAATCTATTACATGAATAAGGATCCTACAATAGTGAGATCCTTTTTTATAATAGAAAACTTTATATTTTGGCCGCACACATACGGGTATTAAAGTTACCTCTTTGACACATAGATATACCCTTTGATGATATAGTCAGGGGGATATATTTAGACTCATCTCATAATCTGCTACATAAATAAGGATCCCATAATTATGGGACCCTGACCTTATAGCCACCTATATGACTATTTATAATTTGGGCACAGACATGTGGGTACTAAAGTCACCTCTTTGATATATAGATGTACCTCCCATGTTGTAGTCAGCTTTTTAACACATAGATAAACCTCCCATGATATTGTCGGGTGAGGGGGGTAGGACTCCTCATATAATTTGCTATATAAATAAGTATCTCACAATAGTAGAATCCCTCCTTACTATGAACTTTTATATTTTAGCTATACACATTCAAGTGTTAAAGTTACCCTTTTGACAAATAGATGTACCCCCCATGATGTAGTCGGGGGGTACACTCGGACTCCTCTCATAATTTGCTATATGAATAAGGATCCCTAAATAATGGGACCCCACCTACCTTTTGGACTTTTTATATTTTGGCCACATACATACGGTAGTTAAAATCACTTTGATATATAAATATACCCCTCAATGATATAGCTGAGGGAACTACACTTAGACTCCTCTCATAATCTATTTAATAAATTAAGATTTCAAAATAGTGGAATGCTTCCTAGCTATGAGACTTTTTATATTTCGACTATAAACATACGGGTATTAAAGTTACACATTTGATATATTGATGTACCCCCTATGATGCAGTCGGGGGGGTACACTTGTACTCCTCTCATAATCTGCAATATAAATAAGGATCTTATAATTGTGGGACTCCTTCTAGATATGAGACTTTTTATATTTTAGTTACATATCCGGGTGTTAAAGTCATCCTTTTTATATATAAATATATCCCCCTTCTGAATGCTATAGTTAAAAAGGGTACACTTGGACTACTCTCATAATCTGCTATATAAATAAGGATCATATAATAGTGGGACCTCTTCTAGTAATGGGACTTTATATTTTGGCCACATATATACAGTAGTTAAAGATATATTTTTGATATATAGACGTACCCCTGCATGATGTTATAACGGGGTGCACTTAGACTCCTCTCATAATCTATTGCATGAATAAGGATCCCACAATAGTGGGACCCCTCCTACCTAGGAGACTTTTTATATTTTGATATACATGCGGGTATTAAAGTTACCACTTTGATACATAGATGTACCTCCCATAATATAGTCGAGAGGGTACACTTCTCATAATTTGGTATATAAATAATAATCCCATACCAGTGGGACCTATTCTAACTATAGGATTAATTATATTTTGGTACCACACATACAGGTATTAAAGTCACCCCTTTGGCATATAAATATATCCCCTAATGATGTAGTCAGAAGAGGGGTCCACTAGAACTCCTCTCATAAGCTGCTATAAGAATAAAGATCCTATAATAGCAGGACCCCTCATAGCTATAGGTGTTTATATTTTGGCCACACACATACAGATTTAAAGTTACCCCTTTGATATTTAAATATATCCCCCATAATATAGTTGCGAGGGGTACACTTGGACTCTTCTTATAATTTGATACATGAATAAAGTTCCCACAATAGTGGGACCCCATTGAACTATGAGACTCTTTATATTTTGGTCATATATAAGTGGGTATTAAAGTCACTCCTTTTATATTTAGATGTATCTCCCATGATGTAGTTGTGGTGGGGTACATATGAACTCCTCTTATAATATACTATATGAATAAGGATCCTATAATAGTGGGAGCCGTTATAGTTATGAGACTCTTTATATTTTGGCGACATATATGTTTAGTGTTAAATTCACCCTTTGACAAATAGATGTACCCCCGTGATATATTTGGGACGGGGTATAATTGGACTCATCTCAGAATTTACTATATGAACAAGGTTACCATAATAGTAGGATCCCTCCTAGCTCTAGCTATAGGAACTATTTATATTTTGGTCGCACGTATGTAGGTGTTAAAGTCACCCCTTTGATATATAGATGTACCCCTTTGGTATATAGATTTACCCCTAGGATATAGTCGGGGGTGTTAGAGTCACCCCTTTGACATAAATCTACCCCAAAGAGGTAATCACGGGCGTACATTTGGACTTCTTTTATATTCTGTAATATGAATTAGGATCCTATATTTATGGGACCCCTCTTAGCCAGCTATGAGATTCTTTATATTTGGGCCATATATATAGGGGTGTTAAAGTTACCCCTTTGATACAAAGATTTACTCATCCCACCAATTATGTAATAGAAGATAGGGTACACTAGGACTCCTCTTATAATATGTTACATGAATAAGGATCCAATAATAGTTAGACCCTTATAGCTATAGGACTTTTTATATTTTAGCCATAAATATGTGGGTGTTTAATTAACCTCTTTAATACAAAGATGTACCACCCATAATATCTTCCGGGGGGGATATACTCGAACTTCTCTAATAATCTGCATCATGAATAAGGATCCCATAATAGTGTAATCCCACCTAGTTATGGGATTTTATATTTTGGCCACACATATATGGATGTTAAAGTCACATCTTTGATACATAGATATACCCCCCTATGATGTAGTCAGGAGGGTATACTTGGACTCCTCCCATAATCTATAATATGAATAAAGATCCCAGAATAGTAAGACCCCTCCTTGTTATGGGACTTTTTGTATTTTAGCCCCAGACATGCGGGTGTTAAATCACCCATTTGATATATAGATATGCCCTTCCATGATATAGTTAAAGGAAATACACTTAAACTCCTCTCATAATCTGCTTCATGAAGTATCCCATAATAGTAGAACCCCTCCTTGTTATGGGGCTCTTTATATTTTGGCCACACACATACGGGTACTAAACTCATCCATTTGATACATAGATGTACCCCCCTATGATATAACGGAGCGGAGTACATTTGGCCTCCTTTTATAATCTGCTATATGAATAAGATCCTACAATAATGGGACTCTACCTAGTAAATTGACTCTTTATATTTTGACCACACATATGCGGGTGTTAAACTCACCCTTTTAGTACATAGTTCTACCCCTATAATTTTGTCAAGGTGGGGAATACACTTGGACTCCTCCTATAATTTGCTATATGGCTAAGAATCCCATAATAGTTAGACCTATTCTAGCTATAAGACTCTTTATATTTTTGCCACACATATGCAGGTGTTAAAGTCACCCGTTTAATATATAAATATATCTCCTCATGATGTAGTTGGTGGTGACGGGGTATACTTGGACTCCTCTCAAAATCTACTACATGAATAAGGATCTTAAAATAGTAAGACTTACCCTTCTTAGTTATAAAACTTTTTATATTTTTGCCACACATATGGGTTTTAAAGTCAGTTCTTTAACACAGTACCCTATTATAATATAGTCAGGGGGTTACACCTGGACTCTTCTTATAATCTGCCATATAAATATGGATCCTATAATAGTGGGACCCCTCATAGGTATAGAACTCTTTATATTTTAGTCACACGCATGAGGGTGTTAAAACTCACATCTTGATACAAAGATATACCTCCCCATAATATAGTCATAGAAGGTATACTTGGACTCCTCTTATAATCTGCTATATGAATAAAGATCCCATAATAGTAGATCCCTTCCTAGCTATGAAACTCTTTATATTTTGGTCACACAACTACGGATGTTAAAATTACCCCTTTAATACACAGTTGTACCCCTTATGATGTAGTTAACGGGGGGGGGGGGGGACACATTGACTCCTCTTATAATTTGCTACAAAAGTAAGGATCCTATAATAGTATGATATCACATAGCTATGGAACTTTATATTTTGGCCAAATACATGCAGGTATTAAAGTCACTTATTTTAAATATAGATATTGCCCTTTAGTATATAGTCGGGTGGGTTGTACATGGACTCATTTCAAAATCTGTCATATTTATATAGATTCTATAATAGTGAAATCCCTCATAGCTATGAGATTTTTATATTTTGGCTACACACATGCGGTGTTAATTAAAGTCGCATCTTTTATACAAAAATATACCCCCGTATGATGTAGTCGGTGAGGGGACTCCTCTTATAATCTGCTACGTGAAAAAGAATCTCACAATAATGAGACCCTTTCTAGTTATGGGATTCTTTGTATTTTAGCTATATACGTATGGGTGTTAAAGTCACCCTTTTGACATATAGATGTACCCCTCCATGATATAGTCGAGGGGGTAAGAGGGTTATATTTGGATTTTTTTCATAATCTTGTACATGATTAAGGATCCCACAATAATGGAACTCCTTCTATCTATGGGACTCTATATTTTGGTCACACATATACAGGTGTTAAAGTCACTGATTTGATACCTAGATATACATCACCCTATGATATAAACGGTGGGGGTACACTTGAACTTTGCATATAATATGCTAAATAAATAAAGATTATATAATAATAGAAGCCCTCATAGCTTTGGAACTTTATATTTTAGTTATATATATACGGGTGTTAAAGTCAACCCTTTGACATGTAGATATACCCCTCTATGATATAGTCGATGGGGGTATACTTAGACTCCTCTTATAATTGCTATATAAATAAGGATCTCATAATAGTGGGACCCTTCCTAGTTATGAGATTCTTTATATTTTGGTTGTACATATACAGGTATTAAAGTTACCCCTTTGACACAAAGATATACCCCTCCATGATGTAGTCAAGGGTGGTATACTTGGACTTCTCTTATAATCTGCTATATAAATAAGGATCCTAAGATAGTGGGACCCCTTCTAACTATGTGAATTTCTATACAATGATATTTAATATAGCCATTCTAACTCATTCATATAAATATAGTCATTCTAATTTATTCGTACAAATATAGCCATTTTAATTCATTCGTACAAAGATAGCCATTCTAATTTATTCATATAAGCCATTTTAATTCATTCATATAAATATAGCCATTTTAATTCATTCGTATGAACAAATATAGTTATTCTAATTCATTCGTATAAAAATAATAAATATCCATATAATTGGACTCTTTATAATTTTCTATATTAATATGAATCCCACAATAATAGGACTTATTCAAGCCATGAGACTTATTATATTTTGGCTATATATATGCAGATGTTAAAGTCAACCTTTTAACATATAGATATACCCCCATTATGTAGTCGGGGGTTATACTTGGATTTCTTTCATAAACTACTAATATATAAGGATCCTACAATAATAGGACCCCTCTGAGCTATGTAACTCTTTATATTTTGGCCATAATCAAATGGGTGTTAAAGTTACCCCTTTGATACATAGATCTAAACCCCATGATACAGTCGAGAGAGGGGGGTCTATAGTTGGACTTCTCTTATAATCTACTATATAAATATAGATCTCATAATAATAGGACCTTTCTAAGTTATGGGACCCTTTATATTTTGATACACCTATGCAAGTATTAAAGTCTCCTCTTTGACAATAGATGTACCCCTATAATAAAATTGAGAGGGGGAGGGGAGTACACTTGGGCTCCTCTCTTAATCTGTTGTATGAATATAGATCCTATAATAATGGGACCCCTTTTAGTTATGGGACTATTTATATTTTAGCTACACACATGCATGTGTTAATATCATCACTTTGACATATAGATTTACCCTACGTCTATGATGTAATGGAGGGCACACTTGAACTCCTTATATAATATGCTATATGAAAAAGAATCCTATAATAGTGGGACTTTACCTAACTATGAGACTTTATGTTTTGGCCAAATACATATAGTTGTTAAACTTACCCTTTTGATATATAGATGTACCCCCCAATAATGTTGTCAGGGTGAGGGGGGTATACTTAGACTCATCTCATAATCTACTATATGAATAAGGATCACACAATAATAGAACATCTTCTAGTTATGAAACTCTTTATATTTTGGCCACACACATACTGGTATTAAAGTTACCCTTTTGACATATATATGTTTCCCTTCATGATATTACTATGGAGAGGGGGTACATATAGACTTATCTTATAATATGCTACATGAATAAGGATCCAACACTAAGGGGACCTTTTATAGCAATAAGAATTTATATTTTGGCCACATATATATGAGTTTTAAAGTAATCCCTTTGATACATAGATGTACCCACCCCTAATAATATAGTAGGGGGGTACACTTGGACTCGACCTATAATCTACTATATAAATAAGGATCCTATATTAGTGGGATCCTCCTAGCTATGAGACTTAATATTTTAGCCACATACGTACGTCTTAAAGTCACCCCTTTGATATATAGATATACCCCCCATAAGGTAGTCCCTTCGAGGGGGTATATTTGGACTCCTTTTATATTCTACTATATGAATAAGAATCCCAAAATAGTAGGACTCCTACCTATGGGACTCTTGATATTTTGGCCACCTACATATGGGTATCAAAGTCACCCTTTGATACATTGATGTACCCCCATAAAGTAGTTAGAGGAAGGAGAGGGTATACTTAGGCTATAATCAAAATCTGTTATATGAATAAGGATCCAATAGTAGTTGGACCTCTCCTATATGCTAGATATAACTCTTTATATTTTGGCTACATGCATATGGGTGTTAAAGTCACCAATTTGACACATAGATATACCCCCATGATGTAATTGGGGAGGGGTATACTTGGACTCCTCTCATAATGTGTTATATAAATAATAAACCTATAATAGTAGGACCCTCATAGCTATTAGAGTCTTTATATTTTGGCCATATATATAGGCATTAAAGTCATCCCTTTAATATATAGATGTACCCCCATGATATAGTTGGCGGGTACACTTGGACTTCTTATAATCTGTTACATGAATAAGGATCTCACAGTAATGGGACCCTTTCTAGATATAGAATTTTATATTTTAGCTATCTATATATGGGTATTAAAGTTACTGCTTAAACATATGATATACCCCCCATAATGTAGTTGGGAAGGGGGGTCATATGGACTCCTTATAATCTATCATATGAATAAGGATTCCACAATAGTAGGACCACTCTTAGCTATGCAACTTTATATTTTAGCCATATATATATAGGTATTAAAGTCACCCCTTCGACATGAAGATGTACCCCCAAAGATATAGTTGAGGGTGGTATAATTAGACTCTTCATAATTTGTGACATAAATATGGATCCCAAAATAATAGGACCTATCCAAGCTCTGGGAATCTTTATATTTTGGCAACATATAGCTGGATATTAAAGTCACCCATTTGATACATAGATGTACCCCCGTATAAAGTAATCAAGGAAGGAGAGGGGAAGGGAGGGTACATTTGAACTACAATAAAAATTTATTATATGAATAAGGATCCCATAATAGTTGGACCCCTCTTAGCTATGAGACTCCTTATATTAAGGCCACACACATGCAGCTATTAAAGTCACCACATTGACACATAGATATACTCCCCAAGATGTAATCGAGGGATGGGGTGTTATATTTTAACTCCACTTATAATCTGTAACATAAATAAAGAACCTACAATAATGGGACCCTCATAGCTATGAGATACTTTATATTTTGGCCACTTATATACGGGTATTAAAATCACTTCATTGACACATATATGTACCCCCCATGATGTAGTTGGGGGGGTACACTTGGATTTCTCTCATAATAAGCTAAATGAATAAGGATCATACAATAGTAGAAACCCTCTTAGCTATCAAGCTCTTTATATTTTGGCTATATATATACGGGTATTAAAGTCACCCCTTTAATACATAGATGGACAATCCCGAGATGTAGTTGGGAGGATATAGTTAGACTCCTTATAATTTGCCACATGAATAAGGATCCCATAATAGTAGGACTTCTTCTATATATATGACTATATATATGACTATATATATATATATATATATATATATATATATATATATATATATATATATATATCGGTATTAAAGTCACCATTTGATACTTAGATATATCCCCCTTTGATGTAGTTGGCCATGGGGGTATACTTGGACTCTTTATACTATGCTATATGAATAAGGTTCCTATAATAGTAGGACCCCTCTTTGCTATGTGACTTTATATTTAGGCCACACACATGCGGGTATTAAACTCATGATATTTTGACATATAGATATACCCCCAATGACATAGGCGGGGATGGGGTGGTATATTTAGACTTCTCTTATAAGTTGCTACATGAATAAGGATTACACAATAGGGATCTCTCATAGCTATGTCACTATTTTTATTTTTGCCACACATATACGGATATTAAAGTCACTTCTTTAACACCTAGATATACCCCCCTCATGATGTAGTCATAGAGAGGAGGGGGTACACATAGATTCCTCTTATAATCTTCTATATAAATAAGGATCCCATACTAGTAGGACCCCTCCTAGATATGAGATTATTTATATTTTGGCGATATATATTCGGGTGTCAAATCCTCCCCTTTGATACTTTGATATACCCCCCAATGTTGTAGTTGGTGAGGTACATTTTGACTAGACTAATAATCTTTTATATGAATAAGGATCTCATATTAGTGAGACCCCTCCTAGCTATAAGACTTTTTATATTTTGGCCGTATACATATGGGTGTTAAAATCACCCCTTTAACATATAAATATATCCCACATGAGATAGTTGGGGACGGGGGGTATATTTGAACTCGTCTCAGAATCTACTATATTAATAAGGATCCAATAATAGTGGAAGCCCACCTAGCTATATGACTCTTTATATTTTGGCTACACATATATGAGTGTTAAAGTTACTATTTTGATACATAGATGTAACCCGCCATGATATAGTGAGTGGGTACACTTGGATTACAATCATAATCTACTAAATGAATAAGGATCCCATAATAACGAAGCCCCTCCTAGCTATGATTCTTTATATTTTGGTCATACACTTGTAGGTGTTAAAGTCATCGCTTTGATACATAGATATACCCCCCATGATGTAATTGGGGGGGTGGGTACACTTTGACTCTTCTAATAATCTGGTACATGAATATGAAACCTACAATAGTAGAACCCTTCATAACTATATGACTATTTTATATTTTTGCCATATATATATACGGGTGTTAAGGATACCCCTTTGATACACAAATATACCCCTCATGATATAGTCGGGAGGGGGGTTATATTTAGACTCCTCTTATAATCTACTATATAAATAAAGATCCTATAATAGTAGTACTCTTCTAGATATGGGATACTTTATATTTTGTCACACACATACTGATGTTAAAGTCACCCCATTGACATATAGATATACCCCCCATGATGTAATTGGGAGGTAGACTTGTAATCTGCTTTATTAATGAGGATCCCATAATAGTGGGACTCATCTTAACTATCAAACACTTTATATTTTGGCCATATATATAAGGGTATTAACGTCACTTATTTGACACATAGTTATGCCCCTATATGATATAGTTAGGGGAGTACAATTAGACTCTTACTAATCTGTAATATGAATAAAGATCCCTAATAGTGGGAACTCTCATAGCTATGAGATTCTTTATATTTTGGCCATGCACATACGATTATTAAAGTCACCCTTTTGATATATAGATGTACCCACCATTATATAGTCGGGGGTGGGGGAGAGGGCATGGGGTGGAGGTATACTTGTACTCCTCTCTTACTCTGCTACATGAGTAAGGATCCCACAATATTGGGACCCCTCATAGCTATAGGACTTTATACTTTGACATATAGATGAATTTACCCAAGATGTAGTGGGGGGGTACACTTGACTTCTCTCACAATCTGTTTCATAAAAAAGGATCCCACAATAGTGGGACACCTTCTAGCTAGGGGACTCATTATATTTTGACACACATATGTAGGTGTTAAAGTTACATATTTGTCACATAGATGTAACCCCTTATGATATAGTCAGGAAGAGGGAGTATACTTAGACAACAATTATGATCTGCTACATGAATAAGGATCCTACAATAGTGGGACCCCTCCTAGCTATAAGACTCTTTATATTTTGGCCATACACATATAGGTGTTAAAGCCACCCCTTTGTCAGATAGATATACCCTCCATGAGGTAATTAATCAGGGGCGGTATACTTGGCCTCTTCTCATAGTTTGCTATATGAATAAGGAATATACAACTGTGGGACCCCTCATAGCTATGGAACTCCTTATATTTTTATTACACATATATGGGTTTTAAAGTCATCTATTACACATATTGATGTACCCCCCAAGGATGGAGTCGGGGAGGAATACTTAGACTCCTCTAATAATCTGCTATTTGAATAAAAATCCCACAATAGTAGCACCCCCCAAAGATATGGGATACTTTTTTTCAAAGATAAGTATTTTATTAAAATAGTACAAAATATAAAAGGAGACCAACCTAACTTAAACAGTACTACTATTTAAGTAGGGCAAGGCAAAAGGTAAAAAAAAGAAATACTCCATCAGTCGGCCTAACTTAGAAAAAAGAAGTAGGGCAAGGCTTAAACAAAACTCTAAAAAGAAAAACAAAACTTCAGAAAGAGGAAGAGAAGTCCAATAGGATCTCTCAATGCATAAGGGCTCCTATCCTAGCTAACCATCTATCTAGAAATATCTTATCAGATGTAGATCCTACTGGGCTATAAGAACTGTCTAAAATGATTTTAGCTTCCTTGATTCTATGCAGAAGAGATTTCCAGGTAGCAACAATGTTATTGAACAATCTATTATTTCTTTCTTCCAAGATTTTGAAAATAGCCCCTTCAAAGGTAATTCTAATAACTTTCCATTGTAGACTTTTAGTTTTTTTCCATGGCAACAAATTCTGAATAGTCTATTGAAGGTTTTTATTACCGTGCAGATAAACATCATTAACTAAGCAAATAGTTCTCCATATTTATTTTAAATAAGAGCATTTAAAGAATAGGTGATCAATTGATTTTTCATCCATCTTGCATAAGCCGCATATATTTTCCATCTCAATCCTAGTTTTTATTAAGACATCTATAGTTGACAATCTATTATGCATTGTCTTCCAACAGTAGAACCTAAATCTAGGAGGGATGGGATGATTCCATATGAATGGAGCCCTGCTCTTAATATGTCCTCTCTCTTTCTGATAAAGTCCCAGGTTATACTGAAAGGGAAGTCCCCCCTTTTAGTGTTTTTTCACAACAAATCATCTTGTAAAGTGTCATCAATAGTAACTTGTTTGATATGGTCCCAGAGGGCTTTGATTTTGTAGTTTATCGGGTTAGGTAGCTTCCAGTTCCCTGCATAAATTAGGTCTCCTAAAGTAGGTTATCCCATATTTTGGATTAGCAAACAGTTTCGATCTATGATGTTGACTGGTTCAACCAGGTATCCAACCAAATATTAACTATAGAGTTCTCATGAATAGTATACTCCATATTTTTAGCCAAAACTAACCTGAAATTTAAGATGGTTTTACAGCCTGCAGAGGAAGAACTTGAAGCCTCAATGCTTAATAAATTTTGAGAACCAAGATATCTATCCTTCATCCATTGTGTCCAAAGGGAGTATTTATCAGTTAGAAGAATCCAACAAAGTTTAAGAGTGCTAGCATTGACAATATCTGACATGCATCTGATTCAGCCCACCTTCATTCTTGGGTTTGCAAATATCTGCCCATTTGACATGGATAAAAGAATTTCCCTATAGGTAATTTCTCATTATCTTTTCTATTTCTTTCTGGACAGAGATAGAAGCAGCAAATGATGAATACCAATAATAAATATAACTCTGGAGAATAGATCTTATAAGTTCAAGGCTGCCTCTCATAGAGAGAGTTTTATAAGACCATAAATGCACTACTTAGTGGATCTTGTCAAAAAGAGGCTTAAATAAGTGACCTTTGATCTTGGTAGAGATTAGAGGCAATCCTAAGTACTTAACTTGCAGGGCTCCTAGATTTAGTCCCAGATTCTCCAATATACTTCTAATACACTGCTGGATTTAGATAGGAAAGCATTGGATTTCGGTTGACTGATTTAGTTAATGCCGCTTTAGTTGGTTTGACAAAGACAAAGAGATCATCTTCAAAGATAAAGTAGGAAACCTGAATGTGAAAGTCACCCCTTTGACATATAAATGAACTCCACCAGGATTTAGTCTAGGGATACACTTGGACATCTCTCATAATCTACTACATGAATAAGGGTTCCACGATAGTCGTCCTGCTCCTAGCAATTGAACTCTTTATATTTTGGCCATACATATACGGGTATTGAAGTCACCCCTTTAACATATAGATATACCATCCCATGATGTAGTTGGGGGGTATACTTTGACTACTCATAATCTACTACATAAAAACATATCCCATAATAATGGTACCCCTTCTAGCTATAAGACTGTTTATATTTTGGTCATAAATATACGAATGTAAAGTCACACCTTTTACACATAGATGTACCCCTCAATGATATCGATGGGGGTAATACAATTGGATTATACATAATTTGCTATATTAATATGGATCCCATAATAGTGGGACCCATCCAAGCTAAGAGACTTTATATTTTGGCTACACACAGTCAGATGTTAAAGTCAACTCTTTGACATAGAGATGTACCCCCTCTTATTAAATCATCAGCAGCCGCGGGAGGGGGGATGGCGGGGGTACTTGGACTCCTCTCATAATCTGTAATATGAATAAGTAGTAGGACCCCTCCTAGTTATGATATAATTTTTATTTTGTCCATATACAAACAGATATTATAGCCACCTCTTTGATACATCGATGTACCCCTTCATTATGTAGTCGGGGAGGAGGGGGCTACATTTGGACTCCTCTAATAATCTTCTACATTAATAATTATCCCATAATAGTATGACACATCATATTTATGAGAATTTATATTTTAGCCACATATATACGGGTGATAAAGTCACTCCTTTGCCACATAGATATACCCCATAATAATAAAGTTGAGGGAGAGGGGTGGGGCGGGTATACATTGAATCCTCTTATAGTTTGCTATATGAATAATGTTCCTACAATAATAGGACCCTTCCTATCCATATGACCCTTTATATTTTGACACACTTATATGGGTGTTAAAGTTACCCTTTGACACATTAATGTACCTCTATGATATAGTCCGAGGGGTACACTTGGACTTCTCTCCTCATCAGCTACTTGAATTAGGATCCTACAATAGTAGGACCCCTTCTAGCTGTGAGTCTTTTTATTTTTTGACCACATAAATACGGGTATTAAAGTCACCCATATGATACATAGATATACCACCTTATTACGTAGTCGGGGAAGGGGTAGTACATATAGACTTCTCTAATAATCTATTATATAAATAAGGGTCCTGCAATAGCTGGACCCCTTATAGTTATGAGACTTTATATTTTAACCACACATAGGCGAGTGTTAAAGTTACCCCTTTGATATATAGATGTACCCCCCATGATGTAGTCGGGGGCTATACTTGGACTCATCTTATAATTAGCTATATGAATAATGATCCCATAATAGTGGGACCCCTCTTGGCAATGAAACTTTTTATATTTTTGTCATACACATGTGGGTATCAAAGTTACCCCTTTTGACACATAGATATGCCCCTAATAATGTACTCGAGGGAGGTAAATTTATACTCCTCTTATAAACTACTACGTGAATAAGGATCCTATAATAGTGGGACCCCATTTAGCTATAAGACTATTTGTAGCCATACAAATACTGGTGTTAAAGTCATCCCTATGACACATAGATGTACCCTTTATAATATAGTGTGTGTGGGGGTATATCTCCTCTTATAATCTACTTCATGATAGGAATCCCACAATAGTGGAACCCTAACAATAATATTTTTCTTTTGGTAATACACATATGGGTATTAAACTCACCGTTTCGATATATATATGTTCCCCCAATGATGTAGTCGGGGGGGTGGGGGGGTGGGTACACTTGAACTTCTCTAATAATCTACTATATAAATAAGGATCCCACAATAATGGAACCCCTCATAACTTTAAGTCTTTTTATATTTTGGCCACATACATTTCGGTGTTAAAGTTACCCATTTGATACTTAGATGTACCCCCTTTGTGATGCCATCAGGAAGGGAGGCGGGGCAACTTAGATTCCCCTCATTATCTGCTATATAAATAAGGATCCCATAACAGTGGACCCCTTCAAGCTTTGAGATACTTTATATTTTAAATACATATATGAGGGTGTTAAAGTCACCACTTTGACATATAGATATACACCCCCATAGTGCAGTTGAGGGGTATACTAGGACTTCTCATAATCTGCTATATGAATAAGGATCCCATAATAAAAGAACCCCTCTTAGCTATATGACTTTCTATATTTTGGCCACATATATACATGTGTTAAAGTGACCCCTTTCACACATTGAAGTATCCTTCGAAGAAATAGTCTGGAGAGATTCACTTGGACTTCTCTTATAATCTAATATATAGAAAAGGATCCTGTAATAGTAGGACTTCTTATAGCTATGAAACTCTTTATATTTTGATACATACATGTGGGTGTTGAAGTCACCCTTTTGATATATTGATTTACCCACCTCACATGATATAATCGGGGGAGTACACTTGTACTTTTCTCAAAATTAGCTATATAAATAAGAATCTTATAATAGTAGGACCCCTTCTAGCTATGAGACTAATTATATTTTGATGACACACGTATGAGTATTAAAGTCACCCCCTTTTAATACATAGATGTACCCCGTTGATGTAGTGGGGGGAACACTTGGACTTCTTTCAAAATCTGCTACATGAATAAGGATTCGATAATAGTGTAACCTATCCTACCAATAAGACTTCATAGTTTTGCAATATATATGTCTGTCTTAAGTCCCCTTTGATATATAGATATACCCCCCATGATGTAGTTGGGGGTATATATTTAGACTCATCTTATAATCTACTAGATGAATAAGGATCAGTGGGACCTTTCCAAGGTATATAACTCTTTATATTTTGGCTACCTATAAATGGGTATTATAGTCACCTCTTTGACACATAGATGTACTCCCTATAATGTAGTTGAGAGGGGGTATACATGAGCTCCTCTTAAATATTGCTATATGAATAAAGATCCCATAATAGTGGGACCCCTACTCGCTATACGACTTTTTATATTTTGGTAATATATATAGGTATTAAAGTCATACTTGTGATATTCCTATGTACCCCTTCATGATGTAGTTGGATGGTCTACACTTGGACTCATCTTATAATCTACTATATGAATAAGGATCCCATAATAGTGGGACCCTTCCTAGATTTGGGCTTTTTATATTTTGGCCACACATATATCGGTGTTAAAGTCACTCTTTTGATAAATAGATCCCATAATAGTGGACCTCTCTTAGCTATGAGATACTTTATATTTTGGCTCATATTTACGAGTGTTAAAGTTACCCCTTTGAACCATAGATGTATCCTCCCATGATGTAGTTGGGGGGTACACTTAGATTTCACATAATCTATTACATGGATAAGGATTCCATAATAGTTGAACCCCTTCTAGCTATATGAATCTTTATATTTTGGCCACATACATGCAGGTGTTAAAGTCATCCTTTTGACACATAGATATACCTCCTATGATATAATCATAGCGGATACACTTGGACTTCTCTTATAAAGTCATCCTTTTGATACATAGATGTACCCCCATAATATAGTTAAGGGGGGTACACCTAGACTTCTTTCATAATCTGCTATATAAATAAGGATCCCATAATAGTAGACCCCTCCTAGCTTTATGATTATATTTTGACAATAACCCCTCCTAGCTTTATGACTTTTTATATTTTAACAACACATATACGGGTATTAAAGTTACTCATTTGACATGTAGATGTACTCCTATGATATAGCTGGGGGATATATTTGGACTCCTCATAATCTACTACATAAATAAGGATTCCACAATAGTAGGACCCCTTCTAGTAATAGGAATTTTTAATTGTTTGCCCTAACCATGCGGGTGCTAAAGTCACCCTTTTGATAGATAAATTTACCTCATATGATATAGTCAGAGGGGGTATACTTGGACTCCTCTCAAAATTTACTATATAAATAAGGATTTCAAAATAGTGGGACCCTTCCTAGCTATCAGACTCTTAATATTTTTGCCACAAACATGTTGGTGTTAATATTACCCCTTTGATAAATAAATATTTCCATAATAAAGTTAGGGGGGTATACTTAGACTCCTTTAATAATCTACTATATGAATATGTATCCAATAATAGTAGGACCCCTCCTAGCTATAGTACTCTTTATATTTTGATACATATAAGTGGGTGTTAAACTCACCCCTTTGACATACCCTGTGATATTTATTTGTACCTTCCTATTATGTAGTCGGAGGTAGTACACTTGGGCTCCTTTCGTTATCTACTATATGAATATGCATCCCATAATAGGGGTACCACTCCTAGCTATGGGACTTTATATTTTTGTTATACACCTGTGGTTGTTAAAATCACCCCTTTGATATATTAATATACCACCCCAAGATATAGTCAGGAGGGTAGGGTATACTTGTACTTTTTTTATAATCTACTATATTAATAACAATCACAAACTAGTTAGACCCTTTATTCTTATAGGACTCTTTATTTTTGGCCATACATATGCGGGACTTAAAGTTACCCATTTGATACATAGATGTACCCCTATGATATAGTTATAGGGGAGTATATTTTAACTCCACTTATAATTTGTTACATAAATAAAGATCCTATAATAGTTAGACCCATCCTTGTTATGTGACTCTTTATACACTTGGCATACACCTGTGGGTATTAAAGTCACTGTTTTAACACAAAGATGTACCCTGTATGATATATTCGAGGGGAGGGGAGGTATACTTTGACTTGTTTTATAATCTGCTATATGAATAAGGATCCCATAATAGTAGAACCCCTACTATCTATGGGACTATTTATATATTGCCCATATATATACGGGTATTAAAGTTACCCCTTTGAGACATAGATATACCCCTCATATGATATAGTCAGCGGGGTTCCTGTCATAATCTGCTACATAAATAAGGATTCCATAATAGTGGGACATCTCTTAGCTATAGGGCCTCTTTATTTTTAGCCAAACATATACGGGTGTTAAAGTTATCCCCTTTGAAATATAGATATACCCTCGATGAAGTAGTCAGAAGAAGGGGTATACTTGGACTCCTTTTACAATCTGCTACTTGAATAAGGATCCCATAATAATTTTACCCCTTCTAGTTATAGGATTGTTGATATTTTTGCCATACATATGGGTATTAAAGTCACCAATTTAACACATAGATGTACCCCCATGATGTAGTCGGAGAGAGGGGGTATACTTAGACTCGTCTCATAATCTGCTATATAAATAAGGATCCCATAATAGTAGAACACCTACTAACTATGGGGCTATTTATATTATGGCCACACACAAAAAGGTATGAAAGTTATTCATTTGGCACAAATATATACCCCACCATGATATAGTCAAGGGGGGTTACACTTGGACTCCTTTATTAATCTGCTATATGAATAAGGATCCCATAATAGTAGGATACCTTCTAGCTATGGGACTCTTTATGTTTTGACCACTTATATACAGGTGTTAAAGTCACCTTATTGATACATAGATATACCCTTTTAAATTTAATCAGGGGGGGTATATATGGACTCATCTCATAATCTACTATATAAATACTGATCCGATAATAATGGAACACCTCATATCTATAGAACCCTTTAGTTTTTGGCTACACATATGAATATATTAAAGTTAACCTTTTTTTACATAGATATACCCCCAATGATGTAGTTGGGGGGTACAATTATACTTCTCTCATAATTTGCTATATGAATAAGATCAAATAATATTAGGATGCCTCCTAGCTATGTGACTCTTTATATTTTGACCATATAAATACGAGTGTTAAAGTCACCCCTTTAACACATAGATATACCTTCCAAGATATAGTCGGGAGGAGGAGGTATAGTTGGGGTTCTCTGAAAATATGCTATATGAATAACGATCCATAATAGTTTAACCCCTAATAACTATAATACCCTTTATATTTTGGCCATACACATATAGTTATTAAAGTAACCCCTTTGACATATAGATGTACCCTCCTAATAAAGTTGGGGAAGGTATATTTGAACTCCTCTTATAATCTGCTACATGAATAAGGTCCCTATAATAATATGATCCTAACTATGCGACTCTATATATTTTGACTATATATATATGGATGTTAAAGTCACCCATTTGACACATATATGTAGCCCCTATGATATAGTTGGGGGTGTATAATTGGACTCTTCTCATATAGTCTTCTATATGGGTTCCTATGGGACTACTTTAAGTTATTGGACTCTTTATATTTTGACCGCACACATATCGATGTTAAAGTCACCCCTGTGATAATTATATGTACCCCCTAAGAAGTTATCAGAGGGGGTACACTTAGACTCATCTTATAATCTACTATATGAATATAAATCCCATAATAAGGGACCCCTCATAGCTATGAGACTTTATATTTTAGTCACATACATACGGGTGTTAAAGTCTTACCATTGATATATTTATATACCTTCCGTTATATAGTTGGGGGGAGGGGGTATACTTGGATATTTTTAATAATTTACTATATAAATAAAGATCCCATAATAATTGAACCACTCATAGCTATGAGATATTTTATAATTTGGCTACACACATGTGGGTGTTAAAGTAACCCATTTGACATATAGATATACCCTCTAATAATATAGTCAAGGAAAGGGGAAGGAGAGTGGTATATTTGGACTCCATTCATAATTTGCTATATGAATAAGGATCCCACAATAGTAAAACCCCTCATATCTATGAGACACTTTATATTTTATCCCTACATATATGAATGTGAAAGTCACCCCTTGACACATAGATGTACCTCAATGATACAGTCGATGGACGGGTACATTCGGACTCCTCTTATAATCAGCTATATGAATAAGTATTCCACAATAGTGTGACCTTTCTTAGCTATAGGACTCTATATATTATGGCCACACACATATGGGTATTAAAGTTACCCTTTGAAATATAAATGTACCCCTTCATGATGTAGTCAGGGGAAGGGTTTATACTTGGACTCATTTCATAATATTCTATATGAATAAATGATCCTACATTAGTTTGACCTCTTTTAGCTATGAGACTTTTTGTATTTTTGCTATGTATATGTGGGTTTTAAATTCATCCCAATAATATATAGATGTACCCCTTATGATGTAATCAGGAAGAAGGGGTATACTTGGAATCCTCTTATAATCCGCTTACTATATATAATTCTTTATAATTTAAGACTCTTTATATTATGATCTTATAATAGTGGGACACCTGTTTGTTATAAGATACTTTATATTATGGCTACACATATGTAGGTGTTAAATTCACCCCTTTGATACAATAATATACTCTACAATAATATAGTCGGGGGAGGGGGGGTACACTTGGACTCCTATCATAATCTGCTATATAAAAAAAGATCTCATAATAGTGGGATCTTTCTTAGCTATGGGAGTCTTTCAACACACATATGGGTGTAAAAGTCACCCATTTAATACATAGATTTACCCATCTGATGTAGTCAGGGGGAGAGGATATATTTGGACTCATCTCATAATCTACTATATGAATAAGAATCCGATAATAGTAGGACCTCTCCTATCTGTGTGACTCTTTATATTTTGGCCAAACATGTACATGTATTAAAGTTATCATTTTAACACATAGATGTACCCCCCATGATATAGTTAGGGGTATATTTATACTACTCTCATAATTTACTATATGAATAAGGATCCTACAAAAGTGGGATCCCTCCAACCTGTTAGACACTTTATATTTTGGCTATATAAATACGGGTATTAAAGTCATCTATTTGACACATAACTGAACGCCCCCATAATATAGTCGGGAGGAGGGGGTATACTTGGACTCCTCTTATAATCCGCTATATTAATAAAGATACCCTAGTAGCTTGAACCCTCCTTGCTATAAGATTCTTTATATTTTGTCTTCATAAATATGTATGTTAAATTTACCCATTTAATATATAAATGTACCCCCCATGTTATAGTCGGAGGGGGGTGTATACTTAGATTTCTTTTATGTTTTGTTATATGAATAAAGATCCCATAATAGTAGGACCCCTGATAGCTATGAGACTTTATATTTTGGCTATACACATGCATGTTTTAAAGCCATTCTTTTGATATATTAATATACCCCCTAAATTTAGTTAGAGGAAGTATATTTAGACTCATCTTATAATCTATTACACGAATAAGGATCCTATAATAGAGGGACCCTTCTTATCTATGGAAAACTTTATATTTTAGCTACATATATTTGGGTGTTAAAGTCACCACTTTGATACATAAAAATATCCTTCCATGATATAGTCAAGGGGTACACTTAAACTCCTCTCATAATCTACTATATGAATAAAGTTCCCACAATAGTAGGACCCTACTTAGATAGAGGACTCTTTATATTTTGGCCTCATACATACGGGTGCTAAACTCACTCATTTGAAATATAGATGTACCCCCATAATATAGTTTATGGGAAGGGGTACACTTGGACTTTGATCATAATCTACTACTTGAATAAGGATCTCATAATATTTTGACCCCTTCTAGCTATATGACTCTTTATATTTTGACACACATATGTAAGTATTAAAGTTACCCCTTTGACACAAGATTTACTCCCTCATGATATAATTAGGGGAGGGGTACGTTTATACTCCTTTCATAATCTGCTATATGAATAAGGATCCCATAATTATAATACTCTTTCTAGTTATGAGACTCTTTATATTTTAACTACACATACGAGGGTTAAATTTACCCCTTCGATATATAGATATACCCCCCTAATTTAGTTGAGGGGTATATACTTGGACTCATTTTATAATCTGCTGCCTGAATAAGGATTTTACAATAGTAGGACCCCTTCTATCTATATGACTTTTATATTTTTGCCATATATATATGGGTGTTAAAGTCACCCTATTGATACATAGATGTACCCCCAATGATATAGTGAGGGGGTATATTTATATTCTTCTTATAATCTGCCATAAGAATAAGGATCCTATAATAGTAGGACCTTTCCTAGCTATGAGACTCTTTATATTTTTTTTCATATAAATACGGGTGTTAAAGTCACCCCTTTGATATATAAATGTACCCCCCCAAGATGTAGTCAAGGAAAAGGGGTACACTTGGTCTCATCTTATAATCTGTTATATTAATATGGATCCTATAATAGTTTGACCCCTCCAAGCGATGAGATACTTTATATTTTGGTCACACATATATGTGTGGTAAAATCACTCATTTGACATATACATGTACCCCTCTATGATATAGTAAAGGAGGGTATACTTGGACTCCTATCATAATCTGCTATATTAGTAAGGAGTCCACAATAGTGGGACACCAGCTCGCTATACGACTCTTTATATTTTAGCCACATATTCTGGATTTAAAGTTACCCTTTTGACACAAAAGATGTACCCTTTCATGATGTAGCCGAGTGGGGGTATACTTGTACTATTCTTATAATCTGCTATATATATAAGGATCCCATACTAGCAGCACCACTCCTAGCTAAATTATATTTTATATTTAGGCCATACACATATGGGTGTTAAAGTTACCCCTTTGATATATAGATGTGCCCCCCCATAATATAGTCTAGGTGCATATTTAGACTCCTTATATTCTGCTACATAGGCTCCTCTTAAAATTTGCTATATAAATAAGGACCCCATAATAGTGGGATCGTTCCTAACTATATGACACTTTATATTTTGGCCATACACATACGGGTGTTAAAGTTACCCATGTGACACTTATATATACCCCCCAATGATATAATCGAAGGGGGTAGACTTGTATTTCTCTTATAATATGTTATATGAATATGGATTGCACAATAAGGAAACCCCTCTAAGATGTGGGATTTTTTATTTTAACTATACACATGCGGGTGTTAAATTCACCCCTTTAACATATTGATGTACCCTCTATGATATAATCAGGGAGGAGGGGTACGCTTGGACTTTCCTCATAATATACTATATAAATATATATCTTATAATAATTAGTCCCCTTAGCTATGGGATTCTTTATATTTTGGCTATACATATATGGGTGTTAAACTCATCCATTTGACAAGTAGATGTAACCCTAATGATGTAGTCGAGGGGAAAGAAGGGTGGTATACTTGGATACTATTTATAATCTACTATATGAATAAGGATCCCATAATAGTGGGACCCCTTATATCTATGAGACTCTTTATAATTTGGTCACACAAATAAGAGTATAAAAGTCACCACTTTAATACATAGATATACCCTCCCTATGATATAGTCAGGACTCTTCTTATAATTTGATATATAAATAAGGATCCTAGAATAGTACGATCCCTTTTAGCTATATGACTTTTTTATATTTTTGTCACATACATATGGGTACGTATTAAAGCCCCTTTGAAACATAGATGAACCCCCATGATGTAGTCGGGTTTCTCTTATAATATTCTACTTAAATCAGAATCCTACAATAGTTTGACCCCTCTTAGCTATGGGACTCTTTATGTTTTTGTCACACATACGATTTTTAAAGTTACCTCTTTGACACATAGATGCACCCCCCATGAAGTAGTCGGGGAGAGGGGGGTACACTTGGACTCTCATAATCTTCTATATGAATAAGGATCGTACAATAATAGGACATGTGCTAGCTATAAAACTTTTAATATTATGGCCACATATATGCAGGTGTTAAAGTCACCCCTTTGACATAAATATATACCCCCATGATATAGTCAGGGAGGGTGGGGGCTACTCTTGGACTCTTCTCATAATTTGATGCATTAATAGGGATCTTACAAAAGTGGAACCCCTCCTAGCTATAGCGGTCTTTATAATTTGGCCACAAACATATAGGTATTAAAGTCACCCCTTTGATATCTAAATGTACCCCGCTAATATAGTCGGGGGATACACTTGGATTCATCTCATAGTCTGCTACCTGAATAAGGATCCAATAATAATTAGACCTATATTATCCCTGGGAATCTTTATATTTTGGCCATACACATGCAAGTATTAAAGTTACCCTTTTGATACATAGATGTACCCCCCTATGTTATAGTCGGGGGGAGAGGGGGGTAAATTTGTACTACTCTTATAATCTGCTATATGAATAAGGATCACACAATAGTAGGATACCTTCTAGCTATGAGACTTTATATTTTGGCTATATAAATATGGGTTTTAAAGTCACCCCTTTAACCCATAAATATACCCCTATGATATATTCAGGGGGAGGGGGTATACTTGGACTCCTTTTAGAATCTATGATAAGAATAAGGATACCCCAATAGCTTGATCACTCCTAGATATGAGACTCTTTATATTTTTCCTACACAAATAGATGTTAAAGTCACCCTTTTGACATATAAATATATTACCTTGTTATGTAGTCAGGGAGGGGGGTACACTTGGACTCCTATCATAATTTGCTATATGATTAAGGATCCCATAATAGTAAATATCGTCTAGCTATTGGACTCTTTATATTTTGGCTACATACATTTGGGTTTTAAAGTCACCCTTTTGATACATAGATGTACCCTCCTATAATGTTATCTAGGAGAGGTACACTTGAACTCCTCTTATAATATGGTCAATGATATTTTAATCATACACAAACTGGTATTAAAGTTACTTATTTGACACATAGATGTACCCCCCTAATGTAGTCAGGAGAGGTATATTTAGATTCCTCTCATAAAAAAGATCCTATAATAGTAGGACCCTTCTTATTTATTGGACTCTTTATATTTGGGTCGAGCACATGCGAGTCTTAAAGTCACCCTTTTAATATATAGAAATACTCTCCTACGATATAGTCAGGGGGTACACTTGGACTACTCTAATAATCTACTATATAAAAATAATCCCATAATAGTGGAACCCCTCTTAGCTATGTGATTATTTATATTTTGATACATATAATAGGGTATTAAAGTCACCATTTGATATGTAGATTTATCCCCTCCCATGATGTAGTCGGGAGGGTACACTTGGATACTTATTATAATCTACTATATGAATAAGGATCCCATAATAAAGGGATTCTTTTTAGCTATGAGACTATTTATATTTTGACCATATATATACGGGTGTTAAAATTACCATTTTGACACATAGATATATCCCCCAAGATGTAGTCAAGGAGTGGTGGTACACTTGGACTCCTCTTATAATCAGCTATAAGAATAAGGATCCAATAATAGTATGACCCCTTCTAACTATGGGCTTTCATTGTTTGACAAGACTTATGAGGGTATTAACATCACCCCTTTGATATATAAATGTACCCCCTCATTATGTATTCAGGGGTATATATTTGGACTCCTCTTATATTCTGTTACATAAAAGAGATTCAAGAATAGTGGAACACCTCCTAACTATGAGACTTTGTATATTTTAGCCATATACACGTGGGTATTGAAGTCACCCCTTTGATACATAGATATACACCCCTAATATTATAGTCGATGGAAGGGGGTGCATTCAGATTCCTCATATAATTTGCTAAATGAATAAGGATCTCATAATAATTTTACCCCTCCTTGCTATGAGACTTTCTATATTTTGGCCACATAATACTGGTGTTAAAATTATATCTTTGACATATAAATATATACCCTATGCTATAGCCAGGGAGTATAATTGGACTTATCTAATAATCTAATACATAATTAAGGATCTGATAATAATAGGACCCCTTCTCGCTATGTGGTTCCTTTTATTTTGGCCATAAATATATACCAGTATTAAAGTCAATCTTTTGATATGTAGATGTACCCTGTATGATAAGGATCCTATAATAGTGAGACCACTCCTAGCTATAAGACTCTCTATAGTTTGGCCATACATATATGGGTATTAAAGTCACCCCTATGATACTTATATATACCCCTATGATGTAGTCGGAGGAGGTATACTTGGACTCCTCTTATAATTTACAACAAGAATATGCATCTCATAATAGGGGACACCTCATAGCTAAAAGACTTTATATTTTGGCCACACATATATGGGTATCAAAGTCACCCCTTCAATATATTAATGTACCCCCTATGATATAGTTAAAGGGATACACTTGGACTTTTTTCATAATCTGTTACATGAATAACGATCCCATAATAGTTAGCCCTTCCTTCCAATGGGACTCTTTTTATTTTAACCAAATATATACGGGAGTTAAAGTTAGCTATTTGACACATAGATGTACCCTCCATGATATAGTAGGGGGGAGTATATTTGGACTCCTCTCATAAATTGCTAAATAAAGAAGGATCCCATAATAGTGGGATCCTTCATTACTTTGGGACTCTTTATTCCTTGGGTACACAAATATGGGTATTAAAGTTACCCTGTTGATACATAGATATACCCCCTTATTATATAGTCAGGGGGTATATTTTGGCTAATCTCATAATCGATCTGTTATATGAATAAGAATCCCACAATAGTGTGACATCTCTTAGCTATGAGACTCTTTATATTTTACCTACATATATGGGTGTTAAGTCACCCCTTTTAAACATAGGTGTACCCTCACAATGTAGTCAGAAGGAGCGAGTACACTTGGACTCCTCTCATAATCTTCTGTTTGAGTAAGGATCCCATAAAAGTTTTACCCCTCCTAGCTAGAAGATTCTTTAATTTTTGCGACATATATGTGGGTATTAAAATCAACCCTTTGATAAAAAGATGTACCCCATGATGTTGTTAAGGTGCGAGGGTACACTTGGACTCATCTCACAATCTGTTATATGAATAAAGGTCCCACAATAGTGAGAATACGCTAGCTATGAGATGATTTATATTATGTCCACATACTTATAGGTCTTAAAGTCAACCCTTTGATATAAAGATATACACCCTAATGAGTATAGGGGCGTACTCTTAGACTACTCTTATAATCTATTACATGAATATGGATCCCATAATAGTTGGACCCTACCTAGCTACGAGACTCTTTAATTATATTTTGGCCACACACATATGGGTGTTAAAGTCACCCCTTTGATATATAGATGTGCGCCCTCTAATTTAGTCAGGGGGTATACTTTGACTCATCTTATAATCTGCATCATGAATAAAGATCCTACAATAGTAGTATCCAATCTATCCATTGGACCCTTTTTATTTAGGCCACATAATATGGGTGTTAAAGTCACCCCTTTAACATATATATATACCCCCAATAATATAGTCGGGAAAGGGGGGTATATTTGTACTCCTCTTATAATTTACTACATGAGTAAGGATACAATAAAATGGTCCCCCTTCTAGCTATATGACTCTTTATATTTTGGTCACACAAATACGGTTGTTAAAGTCATCCCTTTGATACATTGATGTACCCCCAAGATGTAGTCGAGGGTAGGAAGTACACTTGGACTCCTATCATAATATGCCATAAGAATAAGGATCCCATAATAGTTTGACCCTTCTTAGCTATATGACACTTTATATTTTGGTCACACTTATACGTGTGTTAAAGTCACCCCTTTTGCACATAAATCTTTCCCTCTAAGATATAGTCATGGAGGCAGAGGCAGGGGGTACACTTGGACTCCTCTCATAGTCTATTATATGAATAAGGATCCTATAATAGTAAAATACCTGTTAGCTATGTAACGCTTTATATTTTGGCCATACACATACAGGTTTTAATGTCACCCCTTTGACACATAGATATACCCTTTCTTGATTAGTCAAGGGGGTACACTTTGATTTCTCTTATAATCTGTTATATAAATAAAGATCCTATAATAGTAGGACCACATCTAGCTATGAGACTCTTTATATTTTGGCCACAAATATGAGTATTAAAGTCACTCCTTTTATAAATAGATATACCACCCTAATAAAGTCAGGGGGGTATATTATGACTCCTTTCATAATCTATGACATAAATAAGGATTCTATAATAGTGGGACCCCTCCTAGCTATGAGATTCTTTTTATTTTATTTTTATATATATGGATATTAAAGTCACCTGTTTGACACATAAATGTACCCCCCCCAATGATATAGTCGAGGGGGGGGTATACTTGGACTCCTCTCATAATCTATTACATGAATAAGAATCCCATAATAGTTGGACCTCTCCTAGCCATAAGACTTTTAATATTTTGAACACACATATATAAGAGTTAAAGTTACCCATTTGATATATATATTAGGTCTCTTTATATTTTTATTAGTTTTTAACGACTTAAACAAACCTACTTTACTGGTATAGTGAGTAACTATAAGCTAAAGTCAGGATGATAGAGTTAGGTTTTTTTCTTTCACGATAAAGATATACCGTTGTAGCCAAAATAGCTTTTATCATTGTCTCCCACGATATTTAGGCATGAAAGTTATATTTTTAACTCTTTGGGAATAGACGTTACTATTGCATTTAAGGTTTAGGTGCATGACTAGGTAGTATATATACATACATACACGCACACACCTGGTTTCGTTTAATCTTTTTTATCATGTTAGTTCCACACATACATGTTTATTTTAGAATCAATGTTAAAAGATGTACGAGTATCTTTTTAATAAAGAAATAACCAAATGAGCATGCCAGACTTCAATATTTTACCTCGCTTGGAATAAGGGCTGAAGCCCTAATTAGTGTGTAGTGATAAGCTATTTATTTACTACATGAATATATATCCTACAATAAAGGGACTTTAACACCTTGTGGGAAGTATATCTTGTGTCAAAGGGGTAACTTTAACACCTGCATATGTATGGCAAAAATATAAAGACTCCAATAGTTAGAAGGGGTCAAAATATTATGGGATCCTTATTCAAGTAGTAGATTATGATCGGAGTCCAAGTGTACCCCCTCCCACTAACTATATCGTGGGGGTACATTTATGTTTCAAATAGGTAAGTTTAATACTCATATGTATGAGGCCAAAATATAAAGAGTCCCCTATCTAAGTAGGGTCCCACTATTATGAATACCTTATTCGTATAGTAGATTATAAGAGGAGTCTAGATGTGCCCCTTGACTATATCATGGAAGGATATTTTTATGTGTCAAAGTGGTGACTTTAACATCCAAATATATATAGCCAAAACAAAAAGATTTCCATAGATAAGAGGGGTCCCTCTATTATAGGATCCTTATTCATGTAATAGATTATGAGAGGAGTCTAAGTATACTTCCCCTAACTAAATTAAGGGGGTATATTAATGTGTCAAAAGAGTGGCTTTAAAATATGCATGTGTATAACCAAAATATAAAGTCTCATAGCTATTAGGGGTCCCACTATTATGGGATCCTTATTCATATTACAAAATATAAAAGAAGTCTAAGTATACACCCCCCTCCGGCTATAACATGGGGGGTATATTTATATGTCAAATGGGTAACTTTAACATATATATTTGTGTAGACAAAATATAAATAATCGTATAGCAAAGAGGGTTCAAGCTATTAGGGTATCCTTATTAATGTAGTGTATTATAAAAGGAGTCCAAGTATACCCCCTCCTTCCAATTACATCAGGGGGGGTTCAGTTATGTGTCAAAGGGGTGACTTTAGCACCCGTATTTATATGGCCAAAATATAAAGTGTCTAATAGCTAGGAGGGGTCCTACTATTATAGGATCCTTATTCATATAGTAGATTATAAGAGGAGTATAAATATACCCCTAACTATATCATGGAAGGGTATATCTATATATTAAAATAATAACTTTAATACCCTTATATGTGTGGCCAAAATATAAAGAGTCACACAAATAGGAGAGGTTCTACTATTATGGGATTCTTATTCATGTAGTAGATTATAAGATGAGTCCAAGTATATCCCCTCCCCTTGATTATATCAGAGGGGTAAATTTATGTATTAAATGGGTGACTTTTACACTAATATGTGTGTTGCCAAATTATAAAGACTCCAATGCTAGGAAGGATCCTACTATTATGAGATCTTTATTTATATAGTAGATTATGATAAGAGTCCAAGTGTACCCGTCCCCCCTAACTATATTATTGTGGGGTATATTATTGTATCAAAGGGGTGACTTTAACATGCATATATATGTGGCCATAATAAAAAGTGTCTTATAGCAAACAGGTATCCCACTATTATGGGATTATAAAATAAAGAATCTCATAATATAAAGAGTCATATATAGCAAGCGGATTATAAGAGGATTTCAAGTATACCCCCTCTTTCCGACTACATCATGGGGGGTACATCTATATATTATTGGGATAAGTTTAAAACCCACATATGTATAGTAAAAATATAAAAAGTCTTATAGCTAATAGGGGTCAAACTATAATGGGATCCTTATTCATATAGCAGATTATGGGAGGAGTCCAAGTATACCCCTTTCTACCGACTATATTATAAAAGGGTATATTTATGTTTCAAAAGGGTAACTTTAATACCCGTATATGTGTGGCATTAATATATAGAGTCTTATAGCTAAAAGAGGTCTCACTATTATTGGATACTTATTCATACAGCAGATTAAAAGAGGAGTCCATATGTACCTGTCCCCCTATTGTATCATAGGGGTACATCTATGTATCAAGGCATGCCTTTTACATTCATATGTGTGTGGATAAAATATAAAGAGTCCCATAGATAGGAGGGGTTCCACTATTATGAGACCCTTATTCATGTAGTAGATTATGAATGAAGTCCAAATATACCACTCTCCTCCCCCTTTCCCCGATTATATCATTAGAGGCTATATTTATATATCAATTGAGTGACTTTAACACCCGTATATATGTGGCCAAATTATAAAACATATTATAGCTATGAGTGGTTCAATTATTGTGGGATCTTTATTTATATAGCAAATTATGAGAAATATCCAAGTGTACCCCCTCCCTCTAACTATATAACGGAAGGTATATAAATATGTCAATGGGGTGACTTTAACACCTGCACGTATGTGGCAAAAATATAAAGTCTCATAGTTATGAGGGGTCCCTTATTGTGGGATCTATATTCATGTAGTAGATTATAGGATGAGTCTAAGTGTACCCCCTCTGATAACTTCTAAGGGGGTACATATAAGCATCACAGGGGTGACTTTAACATCGATATGTCTGTGGTCAAAATATAAAAAGTCCCATAAGTTAAAGTAACCCATTACTACGGTCTCCTTATTTATATAGTTAATTATAATAGGAACCCATATAGAAGATTATATAAGAAGAGTCCAATTATGTACCCCCGACTATATACTAGGGGCTATATATATGTGTTAAATGAGTGACTTTAATATCTTTATATATATATATATATATATATATATATATATATATATATATATATATATATATATATATATATATATATATATATTCAAAATATAAAGAGTCTTATAGTTAGGAGGGGTCCCACTATTATAGGATCCTTATTCATGTAGCAGATTATGAGTGGAGTCCAAATATACCTTCCCCAACTATATTAAGAGGGTACGATATGTCAAAGGGGTTACTTTAACACCCGTGTGTGTGGCCAAAATATAAAGAGTCTTATAGATATTAGGGGTTAAACTATTATGGATTCATGATTCGTATAGCAGATTTTGAGAAAAGCCCAACTATACCCCTCATTCTGACTATATATTAGGGGGTGCATCTATGTGTGAAGGGGTAACTTTAATACTCGTATTTGTATGGCCAAAATATAAAGAGTCATATAGTTAGGAGGGGTCCTAATATTATTTGATCCTTATTCATGTACCAAATTATAAGAGAAGTATAATTATACCCCCTAACTATATCATTGGGGGTATATCTATATAAGAAAATACTGACTTTAACACATTCATATATGTATCCAAAAACTAAAGGGTTTTATAGATAAAAGGTGTCCCATTATTGTCGGATCATTATTCATGCAGTAGATTATAATATAAGTCTATATATATCCCCCATGATTAAATTTGAAAGGGTATATCTATGTATCAATAAGGTGACTTTAATAACTGTATGTGTGTGGTCAAAACATAAAGAGTCTCATTGCTATAAGGGGTCCTACTATTATTGGATCCTTAATCATATAGCAGATTAAAAAAGGAGTCCAAGTGCCCCCTGACTATATCATGGTGGGGTATATGTTTGTGCCAAATGAGTGACTTTCATACCTTCTTGTGTGTGGCCATAATATAAATATTTCCATAGTTAGTAGGTGTTTCACTATTGTAGGATCCTTATTTATATAGCAGATTATGAGAGGAGTCTAATTATACCCCCTCTCTCCGACTACATCATGGGGGTACATCTATGTATTAAATTGGTGACTTTAATACGTATATGTGTGGAAAAAATATAAATAATCATATAGCTATGAGGGGTCAAATTATTATGGGATCCTAATTCAAGTAGCAGATTATAAGAGGAGTCAAAGTATATCCCTTCTTCCGACTACATCGTCGAGGGTATATCTATATTTCAAAGGGGGTGACTTTAACACCTGTATATGTGTGGCCAAAATATAAAAAGTCCTATAGCTAAGAAAGGTCCCACTATTACAGAATCCTTATTCATATAGTAGATTATGACAGAAACCCCCCTGGCTACATCATATGAAGGGTATATATATATCGCAAAGGGGTAACTTAATACCCGCATATGTGTAGGCAATACATAAACTATCCCATAGATATGAGAGGTCTTACTATTGTGGGATCCTTATTAAGGTAGCAGATTATGAAATAAGTCCAAGTATACTACCCCTCCCCTCGACTACATCATTGGGGGTACATCTTTATATTAAAGCGATGACTTTAATACCCACAGGTGTATGCCAAGTGTATAATGAGTCCCATAGCAAGGACATGTTTAACTATTATTGGATCTTTATTTATATAACAAATTATGAGTGGAGTTAAAATATACTCCCCCATGACTATATCATAGGGGTACATCTATGTGTCAAATAGGTGACTTTATGTTCCGCATATGTGTGGCCAAAAATAAAGAGTCCTATAAGAATAAAGGGTCTAACCAGTTTGAGATTATTATTAATATAGCAGATTATAAGAAAAGTACAAGTATACCCTACGCCCTCGACTATGTAATGGGGTGGTATATTAATATATCAAAGGGGTGACTTTAACATCCACAGGTGTATAGCCAAAATATGAAGTCCCATAACTAGGAAAGGTATCCTTATTGTGGGATGCATATTTATATAGCAGATTACGAAAAGAGTCCAAGTGTACTACCTTTGACAACATCATGGGAAGGTATATATAAATATCACAGGGGTAACTTTAACACCTATTTGTGAGTGACAAAAATATAAAGAATCCCATAGCTAGGAATGGTCCCATGATTATGGGTTCCTTATTCATATAACAATGAGGAACCCATGTGTACCCTCCCCCTCCCGACTACTTTTTGTGGGGTATATCTATGTGTCAAAATGGTGACTTTAATACCCATATAGATGTGGCCAAAATATAAAGAGTTAGATAGCTAGGAGGAGTTCCACTATTATAGAATCCATAATCATATAGCAGATTATGAGAAGAATCCAAGTGTGTATCTCTGACTATATTATTGGGGTGTACATCTATATATCAAAGGGGTAACTTTAACACCCATATATGTGTAGCCAAACTAAGAAGTTCTATAGCTAAGATGAATCCTATTATATATTATGGGATCTTTAATAATATAACAGATTAAGAATAAGGATCATATATTAGTTTGACCCTTCTTAGCTATAGGATGCTTTATATTTTGGCCACACTCATGCGTGTGTTAAAGCAACCTCTTTTGCATATAGATCATTCCCTCCAAGATATAGTCGGGAAGGGGGGGCAGGGGGGGTACACTTAGACTTCTTTTATAATTTGTTATATAAATAAGGATCCTACAATAGTGTGAAACCTGCTAGCTATGTGACTCTTTATATTTTGGTCATATACATGCAGGTTTTAAAGTCACAATTTGATACATAGATGTACCCTCCCTGATGTAGTCAAGGGGGTACACTTGGATTCCTCTCATAATCTACTATATGAATAAAGATCTCATAATAGTAGGACCCCATCTAGCTATGAGACTCTTTATATTTTGGCCACACATATGAGTATTAAAGTCACCCTTTTTATAGATAGATGTACCACCCTAATAAAGTCAGAGGGGAGGGGGTATATTAGGACTTCTTTCATAATCTGTGATATAAATAAGGATTCTATAATAGTGGGACCCCTCCTAGCTATGAGACTCTTTTTATTTTAGTTATATATATATGGGTATTAAAGTCACCCTTTTGATACATAAATATACCCCCCAATGATATAGTTGAGGGAGGGTATACTTGGACTCCTCTTATAATCTATTATATGAATAAGAATCCCATAATATTTGGACCTCTCCTAGCCATGAGACTTTTTATATATTGACCACACATATATAGGAGTTAAAGTTACCCATTTGATATATATATTAGTCTCCTTATATTTTTATTAGTTTTTAGCGACTTAAACAAACCTACTTTACCAGTGTAGTGAGTAGCTGCAAGTTAAAGTCGGAAGGACAGAGTTAGGTTTTGTTCTTTCGCAATAGAGATATACCATTGTAGCCAAAACAACTTCTATCATCCTCTCCCACCATATTTAGGCATGAAAGGTATATTTCTAACTCTTTGGGAATAGACGCTACTATTGTGTTTAGGGATTGGGTACATGACTAGCTAGCACATACACACACACACACATACACACACACACACACACACACACACACACACACACACACCTGGTTCTGTTCGATCTTTTTTATCGTTTTAGTTCTATATATACATATTTATTTTAGAATCAATATTAAAAGATGTACGGGTATCTTTTTGACAAAGAAATAACCAAATGAGCATGCTAGACTTCAATATTTCACTACGCTCGGAACAAGGGCCGAAGCCCTAATTAGTGTGTGTATTACAAGCTAGTTATGCGCACGACTTTATATCGTATGTATAATTTTTCCTTAGTCTTTTGGGGACTATCAAGCATAGTCTGCTAGACTAAGTCGTGCAAATAACTTTCCCAAGTTGTGCGCACAATCTGAATCGGCAGCACTCTATTTGATATCCACCTTATGCCCTACATGGGACGGTCCTATAGCATGATGATATATGGTCAGTCATGCGTACGACATAAAGTCGTGTGGATGTCGCAGTCTAGAACCTATTAGAATGGTTAAATTGGTAGGGTCAACCAATCCTTGTCTGCCATGTGTTGGTCGTGTATACGACTATGTAGTTGTGTGCTCGACTTAGCTGAGACAGACCCTTAAAGATAAGGGTCTCTTGCTTGGTCTTAGCCATCCACTTAAGGACTTTCTTGGACTATAAATAGCCCATCCCTACACCCTGCAGCTGCTCATGAGTCTATGGATAATAAATCCATGCTTATTAATTAGAGAGATAATAAGAAGGTCTTAGGATTTAGTGAGTTCATTATTGAGCTCCATCTCCTTTTTTCTTTCCCTTTTCCTCCTCTCTTTAACTTTCTACCTAGATCAAATCTATGGAGGTTGGACTCATACCTTGAATAATTACTTGAGAGTCTTCAATCTCGTTATGTTCAATCTCGTTATGTTTATTCAAATTAGAGAGGGCAAAACTAGCTATAGATCTATGGTGTCATCCAATATCTTGATCTAGAATAAGTCCTTGAGGGTTTTCTTTAGAATTTGAATCTCTTGAGTGTATAAGGTTTAGAAGATTGATCGAAGATCTCGAAAGAAATCAAGATTACTTTCTATTCTAGTTACTCCTTAGATCCAAATTCTTTTTCTTTTTATTTTGTTTCCTTCTACTTCACTTGCACACACCTTGTGCTCCCATCGTCATGTTAAAGTCTCTTACGAGAGCGCTCCGTGATGCCGTTCATGTTGAGCACCCTTAGCGACACCTCTTATTTTGGGAGGCTTCTTTGGAAAAAAGGATAAGTGAAGAAGAGAAACGACCACGGAGGTGCAAGGGTCTATGTGTCAAAGAGGTGACTTTAATACCGACATGAGTATGGCTAAAATATAAAGAGTCTCATAGCTAAGAGGGGTCCCACTATTATGAGATCCTTATACATAGAACAGATTATGAGATGAGTCCAAGTATAACCCCCTCGACTAAATCGTAGGAGAGTATATATATGTGTCAAAGGGGTGACTATAAAACTCAAATATACGTAGTTAAAATATAAAGAGTCCTATAGCTAGCCGGTATCACACTATTATAGGATTATTATTTATATAGCAAATTATAAGAGGAATCTAAATATACCCCCCCCCACCCGAAAATATTATGGGGGGTATATTTATATATTAAAGTAGTGACTTTAACATATGCATTTGTGTGGCCAAAATATAAAGAATTTCATAATTATGAGGGGTCAAGCTATTGTGGGATCTTTATTTAGGTAGTAGATTATAAGAGGAGTCCAAGTGTACCCTCTCTCTCAACTAAATCATTATGGGTATATCTATATGTCAAAGGGGTGAATTTAATACCCATATTTATATAACCAAAATATAAAATAGTGGCATAGCTAGGAGGGGTCCTATTATTGTGGGATCCTTATTCATGTAGCAGATTATAAGAGTACAAACGTACCCTCCCTCACGGTCTATATATATGTGTTAAATGGGTAACTTTATCACACGCATGTGTGTGGCCAAAATACAAAGAGTTTCATAGCTATGAGGGATCAAACTATTGTAGAATTCTTTTTTATGTAGCAGATTATGAGAGGAATCCAAGTGTACCCTTTCCTCTTGACTATATTTTGGGGAGGTATAACTATATATCAAAATGGTAACTTTAATACCCATATTTGTGTACATCTATGTGTCAAATAGATGACTTTAAAACCCGTATACATATGGTCAAAATATAAATAGTTTTATAGCTAGTAGGTGTCCAACTATAGTGGGATCCTTTTTCATATAGCAGATTATGAGAGTAGTCCAAGTATACCCAACAGCACTACATCATGAGGGTGCATCTATGTGCTAAAGGGGTGACTTAATCACATGCATGTGTATGGCCAAAACATAAAGAGTCATATAGCTATGAGAGATTAAACTATTGTGGGATCTTTATTTATTTAGCATATTATGAGAGGAGTCCAAGTGTACCCCCTTCCCCCAACTACATCTTGGGGGGGTATACCTATGTGTCAAAATAGTAACTTTAATATCCATATATGTATGACTAAAATATAAAGAGTCTTATAGATAGGAAGGGTCCCACTATTATAGGATCCTTATTTTTGTAGCAGATTATAAGAAGAGTACAAATATACCCCCCTGACTACATGATAGGGCTACATCTATATATCAAAGAAGTGACTTTAACACCCGTATGTTATATAGTCAAAATATAAAAGTTCTCATAGATAGAAGGGGTCCCACTATTGTAGGATCTTTATTTATATAATAAATTATGATATAAATCTAAGTGTACCACCCTTCCCCGGACTATAAGAGGGGGAATACATTTATGTATCAAAGGGGTGATATTACCACATGTATGTGCTTGGCTAAAATATAAAAAGTCACATAGCTAGGACGATCCTACTATTGTGGGATCATTATTCATATAACAGATTATCAGAGGGGTCCAAATATAGCCCCCTACTATAATATGAGGGTATCTTTATATTAAAGGGGTGAGTTTAACACCTGTATGTGTGGCTATAATATAAAGAGTTCCATAGCTAGCAGGTGTCCTATTATTGTGGGATCTTTAATCATATAGCAGATTATAAAAGAACTCCAAGTAGACCCCCACTCTCTAACAACATCATAGGGTATATCTATGTATCAAAAAGGTGACTTTAACATCTATATATGTGTGGCAAAACTATAAAAAAATTCCATTACTATGAGAGGTCAAACTATTATGGGATCCTAATTCAGGTAGCAGATTATGAGAGGAGTCCAAATATACCCCCTCCCCCCGAATATATTATTGGGGGATATATTTATGCTTTAAATAGGTAACTTTAACACCTGTATATGTATGGCCAAAATATAAAGAGTCCCAAAGCTAAGACGGGTCCCACTATTGTGGGGTCCTTATTCATGCAGCAGATTATAAGATGAGTCCATATATGCCCCCTCGATAATAACATAGGGATGGATATATCTATGTCTAAAAGGGATGACTTTCACACCTGCATGTGTTTAACTAAAATATTAAGAGTCCATAGTAATGAGGGGTTCCACTATTATAGGATTCTTATTTATGTAGCAAATTATAAAATAAGTCCAAGTGTACTCCCCCTGACTACATCATGAGGGTACATCTATATATCAAAGGGGTAACTTTAACTCCTGTATAGTGTGGCCAAAATATAAAGAGCTCCATAGGTAGGAGTGGTCTAACTATTGTGGGATAATTACTCATGTAGCATCTTAAGAGAAGAGTCCAAGTATACTGCCCCCCGGACAATATCATGAGGGTACATCAATATGTCAAATGGGTTATTTTAACACCTACATATATGTGGCCAAAATATTAAGTCCCATAACTAGGAGGAGTCCCCCTATTGTATGATGCATATTTATGTAGTAGATTATGAGAAAAGTCCAAGCGTACCCCCTCTGACTATATCATAGTGAGTACATATTAGTTTTATAAGGGTGACTTTAACATTTATATGTATGTGGGCAAAATATAAAAAGTCTCATGGCTAAGAGCGGTCCCATTATTATGATATCCTTATTTATGTTTCAAATTATAAGAGGAGCTAATGTATATCCTCCGGCTATATCATAGGGGGTACATCTATGTGTCAAAGGGGTGATTTTAATACTAGCATGTTTGTGGCTAAAACATAAAGTCTCATAGCCAAGAGGAGTCCTACTATTGAGGGATCCTTAATCATACAGCAGATTATAAGATGAGTCTAAGTATGCACCCCTGACTATATCTTTGGCGGGGTATATCTATTTATCAAAGGAGTGACTTTAACACCTGTATATGTACTAAAAAACGATAAAGCCCCTAGCTAAAAGGGGTCCTACTTTTGTGGGTTCCTTATTCACATAGTAGATTATGAGAGGAGTCCATGCGTACCCCTCAACCTACATCATTAGGGGGGCTATATTTATATATCAAAGGGGTAACTTTAATACCCGTATGTATGTGACCAAAATATAATATCTTATAGCTATAAGGGATCCCACTCTTGCGAGATACTTATTTATGTAGCAGATAATGAGAGGAGTTACGATATAGCGTCCCCCCGACTAGATCATAGGTGGGTACATTTATTTTACAAAGGAGTAATTTTAACACCGTATGTGTGTGACCAAAATAAAAAGAGTCTCATAGCTTGAAGGTGTCCCACTATTGTGGGATGATTACTAATATAGCTTTTATGAGACAAGTCCAAATATACCCCCTGACTGTATCTTGGGAAGTACATCTGTGTATCAAAGTGATGACTTTAATATCCGTATATATGTGACCAAAATATAGAGTCCCTTAGCTATGAAGATCCCTTCTAGTATAGTATCCTTATTCATGTACCTGATTATTTATTAAATGAGTGAATTTAACCTCCACGGGTATGTGGAAAAAATAAAAAGACTCCAATAACTAGGAGGGGTCCTGTTATTGTGGGATCCTTCTTAATATAGTAGATTATGAAAGAAGTCCAAGTATACCTCCTCCCCTAACCATATTATAGAATGGTATATTTATATGTCAAAGGGGTGACTTTAAAACCTGCATATGTGTGACCAAATTAAATAGAGTCTCTCAGCTAGGAGGGGTCTTACTATTATGAGATCATAAGGGGGTACATCTATATGTCAAAGAGGTGACTTTAACACTTGTATGATTTTAGCTAAAATATAAAAAGTCCCTCAATTAGGAGGGGTCAAACTATTATGGGATCCCTATTTATATTGCAGATTATGAGAGAAGTTCAAGTGTAACCCCCTACTATATCATGGGGGGTACATCTATCTCTCAAAGGGATAAGTTTAACACTCGCATGTGTATGGCCAAATTATAAAGAGTCCTATAACTAGGTCCTACTACTGTAAGATCCTTATTTATATAGCAGATTATGGAAGGAGACCAAATGTAACCCCCCACTTCATAATGAGGGTACATATATGTGTTAATAGGGTGACTTTAACAACCATATTTGTGTGGCCAATAAATAAACAGTATAATTGCTAGCAAGTATCCCATAATTGAGGGATCCATCTCCAAGTCTACCCCCCTCTCCTTGATAACATCATAGGGGGTACATGTATATATTAAAAGGGTGACTTTAACAAACACATATGTGTGGCAAAAATATAATGAGTCTCATAGCTAGAAGCGAATGAAGGAAACATAAGCTACGATCTGGGCAAGGCCACAATTGACCGATTCACTTGCCTCCTCCTCGACGTCGGATTTTGACTCATCTCATAATGCGCTAAGAGATTGATCTCGAGAAATAGGTATCGTTGTGGGACACTCCCTTGCAAAAACAGTATAAGCCTTCGCAATTAAATCATCGATGAAGTGCTAAAAAATCAGACCAACGAAAATAACACAAAACAAAGCAAAAAGTCTAAAGAGAGTTCCACTCAAAGTAAGATATGCAAAAGCTTCGCAAATACCCTAAAGAGGGCCATAAGCACATACCACAAAAAATTGTAAACAAAATACATAATCACATGCGATAAATTGGCGATCTAAAACGAATCCTACTCCAGGAGTGTTAGCTCCAACAAGAGAGACATACTCTGATACAATTGATATTTTCTATATGTTAGGAGTTATAAGAACTATGCTAAAATAAATCTACTAATTGACGCTAGTGGGGTACCCAACAATGGATAAATGTAAGCACGGGTTAGATCAAACAATCTAAAGAATTAGCGAAAGTTATGAGTAGTGATCATGAATTATAACACAAACGATCACACAAGTATATATAAGGTGGAGACCCTTAACAAGGATAAAAACCACCCTCCGGTCGAAAGCGGACCTAGACCCATTACACAGAGGGGTCTAGCTTCCCTTAAAAAATCAGGACAATATTACAAACAAGCTAGAGCATAGAGATTATCCCTTAGCCCCCTAGGTCCGCAACCAGTGCCTTCTGTGATGTAGAGGCGACGCTTTCACTTCATAGGTATTGAACTGAGTTGAATCTTACACCTTCGTCGTCGTTTCTCTTCTTCACTTATCTTTTTTTTTTTAAGAAGCTCCAAACCAAGAGGTGTCCCTAAGGGTGCTCAACATGAACAGCATCACGGAGCGCTCTCGTAAGAGCCTTTAACACAGCGATGGGAGCACAAGGTGTGTGTAAGTGAAGTAAAAGGAAACAAAATAAAAAGAAAAAGAATTTGGATCTAAGGAGTAACTAGAATAGAAGGTAATCTTGATTTCTTTCAAGATCTTCGACCAATCTTCTAAACCTTGTACACTCAAGAGATTTAAATTCTAAAAAAAACCCTCAAGGACTTGTTCTAGATCTAGATATTGGATGACACCATAGATCCATAGCTAGCGTTGCCATCTCTAATTTGAATAAACATAACGAGATTGAAGACTCTCAAGTGATCATTCAAGTTATGAGTCTAACCTCCATAGATTTGATCTAGGGTGAAAGTTGAAGAGAGGAAGAGAAGGGAAAGAAAAAAGGAGTTGGAGCTCAATAATGAACTCACTAAATCCTAAGACCTTCTTATTATTTCTCTCTTATTAATAAGCATAGATTTATTATCCATAGACTAATTAGCAGTTGTAGGGTATAGGGATGGGCTATTTATAGTCCAAAAAAGTCCTTAAATGGATGGCTAAGACCAAGCAAGAGACCCTTATCTTTTAGGGTCTGTCTCAGCTAAGTTTTGAACACAAATACACATTCGGGTACACGACCAACACGTGGCAGACAAGGATTGGTTGATCCTACCAATTTAACCATTCCAATAGGTTCTAGACTGGGTCATATACATGACTTTATGTCGTGCGCATGACTAACCATATGTCATCATGCCATAGAACCATCCCATGTAGGGCATAAGGTGGATATCAAATAGAGTGCTGCTGACTCAGATCGTGCGCACGACTTGGGAAAGTTATTTGTACAACTTAGTCTGGTAAACTATACTTGATAGTCCCTAGAAGAATAAGGTAAAATTGTGCATATGATATAAAGTCGTGCGTACAACTAGCTTGCAATACACACAATAATTAGAGCTTCGGCCCTTATTCCGAGCGAGGTGAAACATTGAAGTCTAGCATGTTTATTTGGTTATTTCTTTATCAAAAAGATACCTATACATCTTTTAACATTGATTTTAAAATAAACATGTATGTGTAGAACTAAAATGATAAAAAAGATCGAACGGAACCAGGTGGTATGTATGTATGTGTATATATGCTAGCTAGTCATGCACCCAAACCCTAAACACAATAGTAACATCTATTCCCAAAGAGTTAGAAATATACCTTTTATGCCTAAATATGGTAGAAGAGGATGATAGAAGTGGTTTCGGCTGCAACGGTATATCTTTATCGTGAAATAGCAAAACCTAACTCTATCCTCCCGACTTTAGCTTGCAGCTACTCGCATATATATCAAAGGGGTAACTTTAACTCCCATATATATATGGTCAAAATATAAAAAGTCTCATGGCTAGGAGAGGTCTAACTATTGTGGGATTCTTATTCATGTAATAGACTATAAGAGGAGTCCAAGTATACCCCCCCTTGACTACATCATTGGGGGGTATATTTATATATCAAAAGGGTGACTTTAACACCCAAATGTATATAACTAAAATTAAAAGAGTCTTATAGTTAGGAGGGATCCCACTATTATAGAATTCTTATTTATGTCGCAGATTATAAAAAGAGTCCTAATATACCCCCCTTCCCCCCGACTTTATTAGGGTGGGATATCTATCTATAAAAGGGATAAATTTAATACTTATATGTATGGCCAAAATATAAAGAGTCTCACAGCTAGATGGGGTTCTACTATTATGGGATCTTTATTCATATAGCAGATTATGAGAGGAATCCAAGTATACCCCCTTTGACTACATCAAAGGAGGGTACATCTATGTGTCAAAGGGGTGACTTTAAAATATACATGTGTATGGCCAAAATATAAAGAGTACATAGCTAGCAGGTATCCAACTATTGTGGGATCCTTATTTATATAACAGATTATGAGAGGAGTCCATGTGTAACCCCCTCGCCCCCCTCTCCCCGACTATATCTTGGTGGGAAAGATCTATATGCAAAAGGGGTGACTTTAACACACGCATGATTGTGGCCAAAATATAAAGCGTCCTATAGCTAAGAAGGGTCTAACTATTTTGTAATCCTTATTCTTAATCTTTTACTTTATTAAAGATCCCATAATATATAGTGAGATTCATCCTAGCTATAGAACTTCTTAGTTTGGCTACATATATGTGGGTGTTAAAGTCACCCCTTCGATACATAGATGTACCCCTCAATGATGTAGTCGAAGGTGCACACTTGGATTCTTCTCATAATCTACTATATGATTAAGGATTCTGTAATAGTAGAACCCCTCCTAGCTATCTAACTCTTTATATTTTGGCCACATATATAAGGGTATTAAAGTCCCAATTTTGATATATAGATATACCCCACAGAAAGTAGTCGGAAAGGGGGGTACATATGTGTTCCTTATATAACCTGCTACATGAATAAGGAACCTATAATCATAGGATCATTCCTAGCTATCGGATTCTTTATATTTTTGCTACACACAAATAGGTGTTAAAGTTACCCCTATGATATTTATATATACCTTCTAATGATGTAGTCGAAGGTAGTACACTTGGACTCTTTTCGTAATCTGCTATATGAATTTACATCCCATAATAGGGGTACCTCTCCTAGCTAAGGGACTTTATATTTTGGCTATACACCTGTGGGTGTTAAAGTCACCCCTTTGATATATTAATATACCATCCCATGATATAGTTGGGGGGGTAGGGTATCTCGTACTTTTCTTATAATCTGTTATATTAATAACAATCCCAAACTAGTTAGACCCTTTATTCTTATAGGACTCTTTAGTTTTGGCCACACACATATGGGACTTAAAGTCACCCATTTGACACATAGATGTACCCCTATGATATAGTCATGGGGGAGTACATTTTAACTCCACTCATAATTTGTTACATAAATAAATATCCTATAATAGTAGGACCCGTCCTTACTATGGGACTCTTTATACATTTGGCATACACCTGTGGGTATTAAAGTCACCGCTTTAACACAAAGATATACCCTTAATGATGTAGTCGATGGGAGGGGAAGTATACTTGGACTTATTTCATAATCTGCTACATGAATAAGGATTCCACAATAGTTAGACCCCTTATATCTATGGAACTGTTTATATATTGCCCATATATATATGGGTATTAACATTACCCCTTTGAGACATAGATATACCCCTTATATGATATAGTCATGGGGGTTCCTATTATAATCTTTTACATAAATAAGGATTTCATAATAGTGGGACCTTTCTTAGCTATATGACTCTTTATATTTTGGCCACACATATACAGGTGTTAAAGTTACCCCCTTTGGAATATAGATATACCCTCGACAATGTAGTCAGAATAAGGGGTATACTTGGACTCCTCTTATAATCTGCTACTTGAATAAGAATCTTATAATAATTTGACCCCTCCGAGTTATATAACTGTTTATATTTTTTGCCACACATATGGTTATTAAAGTTACTAATTTAACCATAGATGTACCCCCATGATGTAGTCAGAGAGAAGGGATATACTTAAACTCCTCTCATAATCTGCTATATAAATAAGGATCCCACAATATTGGAACACCTACTAACTATGGGGCTATTTATATTATGCCCACATACAAAAAGGTATGAAAGTCACTCATTTGGCACAAACATATACCCCACTATAATATAGTCAAGGGGATTGCACTTGGACTCATTTTTTAATCTGCTACATGAATAAGAATCACATAATAGTAGGAGCCCTACTAGCTATAAGACTCTTTATGTTTTGACCACACACATACAGGTGTTAAAGTGACCTTATTGATATATAGATATATACCCTTTCAAATTTAATCATGGGGGGTATATATGGACTCATCTCATAATCTACTACATTAATAATGATCCAACATTAATGGGATACCTCCTTTCTATAGAACCCTTTAGTTTTTTATACACATATGAATGTGTTAAAGTCAGTATTTTCTTACATTGATATACCCCAATGATGTAGTCGGGGGGGTACAATTATACTTCTCTCATAATTTACTATATGAATAAGGATCAAATAATATTAGGACCCCTCCTAGCTATATGACTCTATATATTTTGGCTATATAAATACGAGTGTTAAAGTCACCCCGTTAACACATAGATGTACCCCCCAAGATATAATCAAGAAGAGGGGGTATCGTTGGGCTTCTATGAAAATCTACTATATGAATAATAATCCCATAATAGATTAACCCCTAATAGCTATGAGACTCTTTATATTTTGGCCACACACACGCGGGTGTTAAAGTAACCCCTTTGACACATAGATGTACCGTCTTAATATAGTTAGGGAGGTATATTTGGACTCTTTATATAATCTGCTATATGAATAAGAATCCTATAATAGTGGGATCTCTCATAACTATGAGACTCTTTATATTTTGACTATATATATAGATATTAAAGTCACCCATTTGACACATATACGTAGCACCTATGATGTAGTCGGGGGTGCATAATTGGACTCTTTTTATATAATCTTCTACATGGGTTTCTATTATAATTAACTATATAAATAAGGAGACTATAGTAATGGGATTGCTTTAAGTTATAGGACTCTTCATATTTTGACAATACACATATCGATGTTAAAGTCACTCCTGTAATATTTCTATGTACCCCCTAAGAAGTTATCAGATGAGGTACACTTAGACTCATCTTATAATCTACTACATGAATATAGATTCTACAATAAGAGACCCCTCATAGCTATGAGAATTTAAATTTTAGCCACATACGTGCGGGTGTTAAAGTCACCCCATTGACATATTTATATACATTATGTTATATAGTTAGGGAAAGGGGGTACACTTGGATATTTCTTATAATTTACTATATAAATAAAGATCCTATAATAACTGAATTACTCATCGCTATAAAATGTTTTATAATTTGGCTACACACATGCGGGTGTTAAAGTCACTCATTTGATATATAAATATACCCTCTAATCAAATAGTCGAGGGAAGAAAGAGAAGAGTGGTATATTTGGACTCCATTTATAATCTACTACATAAATAAGAATCCCATAATAATGGAACCCCTTCTATCTATGAGACTCTTGATATTTTATCCATACACATATGAATATGAAAGTCACCCCTTCATACATAGATATACCCCTATGATATAGTCGGGGGATGGGTATATATGGACTCCTTTTAAAATCTTCTATATAAATAAGTATCTCACAATAGCCAGACCTCTCTTAGCTATAGGACTCTATATATTATGGCCACACATATACGGGTATTAAAGTTGCCCCTTTGAAACATAAGTATACCCCTTTATAATATCGTCGGGGAAAGGGGGTATACTTGAACTCCTCCTATAATCTGCTATATGAATAAGGATCCCATATTAGTTTAACCCTTTTTAGATATAAGACTTTGTATTTTTGCTATATATATATGGGTTTTAAATTCATTCCAATAATATATAGATGTACCGCCTATGATGTAGTCAAGAAGAGGGGGTATACGTGGAATCCTCTTATAATCCGCTTGCTATATATGACTCTTTATATTATAAGACTCTTTATATTATGAGAGTATAATAGTGGGACACCTATTTGCTATAAGACACTTTATATTATGGCCATATATATACAGGTGTTAAAGTTACCCCTTTGATACAAGAATATACCCCATAATAATATAGTCGGGAGGGGGTACACTTGGACTCTTATCATAATCTGGTATATAAATAAGGATCTCATAATAATGGGATCCTTCTTAGTTATAGGAGTCTTTATAATTTGGCAACACACATATGGGTATAAAAGTCACCCATTTAATACATAGATTTACCCCTCTGATGTAGTTGGAAGGAAGGGGATACACTTGGATTCATCTTATAATCTACTACATGAATAAGAATCCCACAATAGTAGGACCCCTCCTATTTGTGTGACTCTTTATATTTTGGCCACACATATAAAGGTATTAAAGTCATTATTTTAACACATAGATATACCCCCCCATAATATAGTTAGGGGTATATTTATACTTCTCTTATAATCTACTACATGAATAAGGATCCTATAATAGTAGGACCCCTCATAGCTATTAGATACTTTAAATTTTGGCCATATAAATACCGGTGTTAAAGTTACCCCTTTGACACATAACTGAACCCCCCATGATATAATCGGGATGAGGGGGTATACTTGGACTCCTCTTATAATCGCTACATTAATAAGGATACCCTAATAGCTTGAACCCCCCTTGCTATAAGATTCTTTATATTTTATCTACATAAATATATATGATAAAGTTACCCATTTGATATATAAATATACCCCCCATGTTATAGTCAGAGGGGGCGTATACTTAGACTTCTCTTATATTTAACAATATGAATAAGGATCTCATAATAGTGGAACCCCTGATAGCTATGAGACTTTATATTTTGGCTATACACATGAGGTTTTATAGCCACTCGTTTGACACATTAATGTACCCCCTCAATTTAGTTAGGGAAGTATACTTAGACTCTTTTCATAATCTATTACATAAATAAGGATCCTTTAATAGAGGAACCCCTCTTATCTATATTAATATTTACATTTTAGCCATATATATTTTGGTGTTAAAGTCACCACTTTGATACATAAAAATATCCTTCCAAGATATAGTCAAGGGGTACACTTAGACTCTTCTCATAATCTGCTATATGAAAAAGGTTCCCACAATAGTGGGACCCCACTTTGATAGGGGACTCTTTATATTTTGGTCTCACACATATGGGTATTAAATTCACCCATTTGAAACATAAATATACCCCCATGATATAGTTAGTGGGAGGGGGTACACTTGGGCTCTGATCATAATCTACTACTTGAATAAGGATCCCATAATATTTTGACCCCTTCTAGCTATAGGACTCTTTATATTTTACCACACATATATAGGTGTTAAAGTTACTCATTTGATACAAGATGTACTCCCCTATGATATACTTAGGGGAGGGGTATATTTATACTTCTCTCATAATCTACTATATAAATAAAGATCCCATAATGATAATACCCTTTCTAGCTATATGACTCTTTATATTTTAATCACATACATGCGGGGGTTAAATTTACCCCTTCGATACATAGATATACCCCCCTAATTTAGTCGGGGGGTGTATACTTGGACTCATCTTTAATATCCATATATGTGTGGCCAAAATATAAAGTTTTCTATTATAAAAAAGGATCTCAATATTATAAGATCCTTATTCATATAAGAGATTATAAGAATAGTCCAAGTTTACCCTCCTCCCGACTACATCAAGGAAGAATGATACATCTATATACTAATATGGTTACTATATCACCCACATGTATTTGTCAAAATATAAAGAGTCTCATTGCTATGAGGGGTCCCACTATTGTGGGATCCTTATTCATATATTAGATTATTAGAGGAGTCCAAGTGTACCCCCCCAAATAATATCATGGGAGGGTATGTCTATGTGTCAAAAGGGTGACTTTAACTCCCGTATGTGTAACCAAAATATAAAGAGTCTCATAGCTTAAAGGGATCTCAGTATTACATGATCCTTTTTTATATATCATATTTTGAGAGGAGTCCAAGTGAACCCCCTTCTGATTATATCAATGAGGGGTATATTAATATATCGAATGGGTGACTTTTACTCCAACATGTGTATAACCAAAATATAAAGAGTCTCATAGCTATGAGGGGTCCCACTATTATGGGATACTTATTCATATAGCAGATTATGAGAAGAGTCCAAGTGTACCCCCTTCCCTTGACTATATTATAAAAGGAGGGTATATCTATGTATCAAAGTGGTGACTTTAACACCTATATGTATGTGTCAAAGTATAAATAGTCTCATAGCTATGAGGGATCCCACTATTTTGGGATCCTTTTTAATGTATTAAATTATAAAATAAGTCCAACCGTCCTTCCCCGGCTATATCATATGGGGGGTATGTTTGTGTGTCAAAATGGTGAATTTAATTCTAGTATATGTAGCCAAAATATAAAGAGTCCTATAACTTGGATAGGTTTCACTATTGTGGGATCTTTTTTTTTTATAGTAGATTATGAGAAGAGTCTAATTGTCCTCTAACTATATTATTAGGGGGATTCATCTATATATCAAAAGGGTGAGTTTAACACCATAAGTATATGACCAAAATTTAAGGAGTTCTATAACTCGGAGGAGTCCCACTATTGTAGGATCCTTATTCATGTAGCAGATTATTAGGTGTCTACGTATACCGCCCAACTGCATAATGAGGGGGTATATCTATATATCAAAGGGGTGACTTTAATTTCAGTATATGTGTGGCCAAAATATAAAGAGTCCTATTGCTAAAAGAGATCCCACTATTATTGGATCCTTATTTATATAGCTAATTATTAAATAAGTCCAAGTATACCCCCCGACTACATCATAGGGGGGTACATCTATATATCAAAGGAGTGATTTTAATACCCACGTGTGTCTGGATAAAATATAAAGAATCCCATAATTATGAGGGATCCTATTATTATGGTGTCTTTTTTTATGTAGTAGATTTAGAGTCTAAGTATACCCCCTCGACAACATCATAGGGGGGTATATTTATATATTAAAGTGGTGACTTTAATACTCGCATATGTGTTGCCAAAATATAAAAAGTCCCATAGCTAGGAGGGGTCCTACTATTAAGAGGAATCCAAGTATACCCCCTTCTCAACTATATTGAGGGGGTATATTTATGTGTCAAAAGAGTGACTTTAATAGCATATATATATGGCCAAAATATAAAAAGTCTCATAGCTAAAAGGGGTCCCACTATTTTGAGATCTTTATTTCTGTAGAAGATTACGAGAACAGTCCAAGTATATCCCCAGGACTATATCATCGGGATATGTAGGGGGGGCTACATCTATGTATCAATAGGGTGACTTTAACACCCCCATGCATGTGACCAAAATATAAAATCACATAACTAAGAGGGATCCCACTCTTGTGGGATACTTATTCAAGTAGCATATTATAATACTAGTCCAAGTATACCTCCAGACTATATCATCAGGAGTATATTTATATATCAATGGGGTAACTTTAACACCCGTATATTTGTATGCAAAAATATAAAGAGTCCCTTAGCTAGGAGTGGTCCCACTATTGTAGTATCCTTAATAATATAGTAGATTATAAACGGAGTCCAAATGTACCTCTCCTGACTACATCAGGGGGGATACATCAATGTGTCAAAGAGGTGACTTTAATACTCACATTAGTATGGCTAAAATATAAAAGTCTCATAGTTAAAAGGGGTTCCACTATTGTGGGATCCTTATACATACAACAGATTATGAGAGGAGTCCAAGTGTAAACCCCTCGACTACATCGTAGGAGGGTACATATATGTATCAAAGGGGTGACTATAAAACTCAAATATAGGTGGTCAAAATATAAAGAGTCATATAGCTAGCAGGTGTCCCACTATTATAGGATTATTATTCATATAGCAAATTATAAGAGGGATCCAAATGTACCTCCCCACCCAACTATATTATGCGGGGTATATTTATGTATTGAAGTGGTGACTTTAACACATGCATTTTTGTAGCCAAAATATAAAGAATCTCATAATTATGAGGGGTCAAGCTTTTGTGGGATTTTTATTCAAGTAGCAGATTATAAAAGGAGTCCAAGTGTACCCTTTCTCCCGACTAAATTATTGGGGGTACATCTATGTGTCAAATGGGTAAATTTAATACCTATATTTATGTGGCCAAAATATAAAATAGTCGCATAGCTAGGAGGGGTCCTATTATTGTGGGATCCTTATTCACGTAGCAGATTATAAGAATACAAATATACCCCCTCCTCCTGACTACATCATGGGGTATACATATATATATGTCAAATGGGTAACTTTATCACACGCATGTGTGTTGCCAAAATATAAAAAGTTTCATAGCTATGAGGGATCAAACTATTATGGAATCTTTTTTTATGTAGAAGATTATGAGAGGAGTCCAAGTATACCCCCTCTTCACGATTATATTTTGGGGAGATATATCTATATATAAAAATGGTAACTTTAATACCCATATTTGTGTACATCTATATGTCAAAAGGATGACTTTAAAACCCGTATACATATGGTCAAAATATAATAGTTCCATAGCTAGTAAGTGTCCCACTAAAGTGGGATCCTTTTTTATATAGCAGATTATAAAAGTAGTCCAAGTGTACCCCCCCGCACTATATCATGGGGGTATATATTTATATGCTAAAGAGGTGACTTAATCATACGCATGTGTATGGACAAAACATAAAGAGTCATATAGCTATGAGAGATCAAACTATTGTGGGATCTTTATTCATATAACAGATTATGAGAGGAGTCCAAGTGTACCCCCTCCCCCCAACTACATCTTGGAGGGGTACATCTATGTATCAAAATAGTAACTTTAACACCCATATTTGTGTGACTAAAATATAAAGAGTCCTATAGATAGGAAGGGTCCCACTATTATAGGATCCTTAATTTTATAGCAGATTATAAGAGGAGTACAAATATACCCCCATGACTACATGATAGGGGGTATATCTATATAACAAAGAAGTGACTTTAATACCCGTATATTGTATGGTCAAAATATAAACATTCTCATAGATAAAAAGGGTCCCACTATTATGGGATCTTTCTTTATATAGCAAATTATGTCCAAGTGTACCCCCTCCCCACGACTATAAGAGGGGGAATATATTTATGTATCAAAGGGGTTACTTTGCCACCTGTATATGCTTGGTTAAAATATGAAATATCACATAACTAGGATGATCCTATTATTTTGGTATCATAATTCATGTAACAGATTATCATAGGGGTCCAAATATAGCCCCTTACAATAATATGGGGGTATCTTTATGTCAAAGGAGTGAGTTTAACACCTGTATGTATGGCAATTATATAAAAAGTTCTATAGCTAACAAGTGTCCTAACTATTATGGGATCCTTATTCATATAGCAGATTATAAGATGAGTCCAAGTATACCTCCTCTCTCCAACAACATCATAGGGTATATCTATGTGTCAAAAGGATAACTTTAATACCCGTATATGTGTGGCAAAACTATAAAAATTCTATTACTATAAGTGGTCAAACTATTATAAGATCCTAATTCAAGTAGCAGATTATAAGAGAAGTCCAAATGCATCCCATCCCCCCAAATACATCATTGGGGGGTATATTTATATTTCAAATGGGTAACTTTAACACCTGTATGTGTGTGGCCAAAATATAAATAGTCCTAAAGCTAAGAGGGGTCCCACTATTATGGGCTCTTTATTTATATAGTAGATTATCAAATAAGTCCAAATATACCCCCCGATAATATCATAGGGCGGGATATATCTATGTCTCAAAGGGATGACTTTCATACTCGCATGTATTAAACCAAAATATTAAAAGTCCCATAGTATGGAGGGGTTCCACTATTGTAGGATTCTTATTTATGTACCAGATTATGAAATGAGTCTAAGTGTACTTCCCTCGAGTACATCATGAGGGTACATCTATATATCAAAGGGGTAACTTTAACTTTGTATATGTGTGGCCAAAATATAAAGAGTCGCATAGGTAGAAGGGGTCCAAGTATTGTAGGATAATTACTCATATAGCATCTTGAGAGAAGAGTCCAAGTATACCGTGCCCCGGACTACATCATGAAGGTACATAAATATGTCAAATAGGTTACTTTAACATCCACATATGTGTGGCCAAAATATGAAGTCCCATAACTAGGAGGGGTCCCTCTTTTATAGGATGCATATTCATATAGTAAATTATGAGAAAAGTCCAAGCATACCCCCTCCGACTATATCATGGTGGGTACATATAAGTTTTACAAGGTGATGTTAACACCTATATGTATGTGACCAAAATATAAAGAGTCACATGACTAAGAGCGATCCCACTATTATGATATCCTTATTTATGTTTCAGATTATAAGAGGTGCTAATGTATATCCTCCGGCTATATCATAGGGGGTACATCTATGTGTCAAAGGGGTGATTTTAATACTAGCATGTATATGGCTAAAACATAAAGTCTCATAGCCAAGAGGAGTCCTACTATTGAGGGATCCTTAATCATACAGCAGATTATAAGATGAGTCTAAGTATGCACCCCCGACTATATCTTTGGAGGGGTATATCTATTTATCAAAGGAGTGACTTTAACACATGTATGTGTACTAAAAAACGATAAAGCCCATAGCTAAAAGGGGTCCTTAGCTAGTAGGGGTCCCTCTAATATAGAGTCCCTTAGCTATAAGGAGTCCCTCTATTATAGTATCCTTATTCATGTATCTGATTATTAGAGAAGTCCAAATATACCATCCCTGACTATATTAGAGGTACATCTATATGTAAAAGTAGTGACTTTAACCTCCGCGGGTATATGGCAAAAATAAAAAGACTCCAATAACTAGTAGGGGTCCTGTTATTGTAGGATCCTTCTTAATATAGTAGATTATGAGAGGAGTCCAAGTATACCCCCTCCCTTGACCACATCATGGAAGGGTATATTTATATGTCAAAGGGGTGACTTTAAAACCTGTATATATGTGACAAAAATAAAAAGAGTCTCTCAGCTAGGAGGGTCTCACTATTATGAGATCCTAATTCATATATGAAATTATAAGAGGAGTCCAGGTGTACTCCCCGATTCTGACTACATCATGAGGGGGTACATATATATGTCAAAGAGGTGACTTTAACATGTATGATTCTGGCCAAAATATAAAAAGTTTCATAGTTAAGAGGGGTGAAACTATTATGGGATCCCTATTTATATTGCAGATTATAAGAAGAGTCCAGGTATAACCTCCCTACTACATCATGAGGGGTACATCTATCTCTCAAAGGGGTAACTTTTATACTCGTATGTGTTTGGCCAAAATATAAAGAGTCCCTAACTAGGTCCCACTACTATGAAATCCTTATTCATATAGCAGATTATAAAAGGAGTCCAAATATAACCCCCCACTTGATCATGGGGTACATCTATGTATTAATATAGTGACTTTAACACCCGTACTTGTGTGGCCAAAAAATAAAGAGTCTAATTACTAGCAAGTGTCCCATAATTGAGGGATCCATCTCCAAGTCTACCCCCTTCCCCCGACAACATCATAGGGGGTATATGTATATGTCAAAAGGGTGACTTTAACAAATATATATATGTATGGCTAAAATATAATAAGTCTCATAGCTTGAAGCGAATGGAGGAAACATAAGCTATGATATGGGCAAGGCCACAATTGGCCGACTCACTTTCCTCCTCCCCGATGTCGGAGTTTGACTTATCCCAAAATACGCTAAGATATTGATCTCGAGAAATAGGTATCGTTATGGGACACTCCCTTGCAAAAATAGCATAAGCCTTTGCAATTAAATCATCGACGAAGTGCTAAAAATTCAGACCAACACAAAATAAAGCAAGGAGTCTAAAGAGAGTTCCACTCAAAGTAAGATATGCAAAAGCTTCGCAGATACCCTAAAGAGGGCCATAAACATACCACAAAAACTTATGAACAATCTATGCTAAAATAAATCTACTAATTGAAGCTAGTAGGGCACCCAACAATGAGAAAATGTAAGCACGTATTAGATCACACAATCTAAAGATTTATCAAAAGTTATGAGTATGATCACGAGTTATAACGCTAATGAGCACACAAGTATATATAAGGTGGAAACCCTTAATAGGGATAAAAATCACCCTCTGATCGAAACCAGACCTAGACCCTTTACACAGAGGGGTCTAGCTTCCCTTAAAAAATCAGGACATTGTTACAAACAAACTAGAGCATAGAGATTATCCCTTAGCCCCCTAGGTCCACGACCCGTGCCTTCTGTGAAGTAGAAGCGATGCTCTCACTTTATAGGTATTGAACTGAGTTGACTTTTCAACTCCATCGTTATTTCTCTTCTTCATTTATTCTTATTTTTGAATAGGCCTCCCAAAGTAAGAGGTGTCACTAAGGGTACTCAACGTGAATGGCATCACAGAGCGCTCTCGTAAGAACCTTCAATACAGCGATGGGAACACAAGGTGCGTCTAAGTGAAGTAGAAGGAAACAAAATAAAAAGAAAAAGAATTTGGATCTAAGGAGTAACTAGAATATAAGGTAATCTTGATTTCTTTCAAGATCTTCAATCAATCTTCTAAACCTTATACACTCAAGAGATTCAAATTCTAAAGAAAATCCTCAAGGACTTGTTCTAGATTTAGATATTAGATGACACCAAGGATCTATAGCTAGCTTTTTCCTCTCTAATTTGAATGAACATAACGAGATTGAAAACTCTCAAGTGATCATTCAAGCTATGAGTCCAACATCCATAGATTTGATCTAGGCAGAAAGTTGAAGAGAAAATGAGAAAGGAAAGAAAAGAGGAAGTAGAGCTCAATAATGAACTCACTAAATCCTAAGTCCTTCTTAATATTTTTCTCTAATTAATAAACATGGATTATTTATCCATAAACTCATTAGCAGTTGTAGGGTGTAGGATGGGCTATTTATAGTGTAAGAATGTCCTTAAGTGGATGGCTAAAACTAAGCAAGAGACCCTTATCTTTAAGGGTCTGTCTTGGCCAAGTTATGCATACAACTATATAGTCATGTACATAACCAACATGTGGCAGACAAGGATCGGTTGACCCTACCAATTTAATCATTCCAATAGTTTCTAGACTGGGTCATACATACGACTTTATATCGTACGCATGATTGACCATATGTCATCATACTATAAGACCGTCCCATGTAGGGTATAAGGTGGATATCAAATAGAGTGCTGCCGACTCGGATCATGCGCACGACTTGGGAAAGTCAATTGCATGACTTAGTCTGGCAGACTATGCTTGATAGTCCCCAAAAGACTAAGATAATATTATGCATATGATATAAAATCGTGCGTACAACTAGCTTGCAATATACACACTAATTAGGGCTTCAGCCCCTGTTCCGAACGAGATGAAACATTAAAGCCTAGCATGCTCATTTGGTTATTTCTTTGTCAAAAAGATACCCATACATCTTTTAATATTGATTCTAAAATAAACATGTATGTGTAGAACCAAAACAATAAAAAAGATCGAATGAAACCAGGGGTGTGTGTGTATGTATGTGTGTATGTGCTAGCTAGTCATGCACCCAAACCCTAAACACAATAGTAATGTCTATTCCCAAAGAGTTAGAAATATACCTTTCATGCCTATATGGTGGGAGAGGATGATAAAAGTGGTTTTGGCTGCAACGGTATATCTTTATCGTGAAAGAGCAAAACCTAACTCTATCCTCCCGACTTTAGCTTGCAGCTACTCACTACACTGGTAAAGTAGGTTTGTTTAAGTCGTTAAAAACTAATAAAAATATAAAGAGACCTAGCATATATATCAAAGGGGTAACTTTAACTCCCATATATATATGGTCAAAATATAAAAAGTCTCATAGCTAGAAGAGGTCCAACTATTATAGGATTCTTATTCATGTAAGAGATTATGAGAGGAGTCCAAATATACCCCCCCTCGACTACATCATTGAGGGGTACATTTATATGTCAAAATGGGGACTTTAACACCCGTATGTATATAACTAAAATAAAAAGAGTCATAGCTAGGAGGGATCCCACTATTATAGAATCCTTATTTATATCGCAGATTATGAAAGGAGTCAAAATATACCCCCCCCCTTCTCCTGACTTTATAAGGGTGGTATATCTATCTATAAAAGGGGTGACTTTAATATTTATATGTGTGGCCAAAATATAAAGAGTCTCATAGCTAGATATGGTCCTACTATTGTGAGATCTTTATTCATATGGCAGATTATGAGAGAAATCCAAGTGTACCCCCCTTGACTACATCAAGGGAGGGCACATCTATATGTCAAATGGGTGACTTTAAAATCTGCATGTGTATGGCCAAAATATAGAGAGTCACATAGCTAGCAAGTATCTCACTATTGTGGGATCCTAATTCATACAACAGATTATGAGAAGAGTCCAAGTGTACCACCCCCCACCCCTCCGACTATATCTTGGAGGGAAAGATCTATGTGCAAAAGGGGTGATTTTAACACAAGCATAAGTGTGGCCAAAATATAAAGCGTCCTATAACTAAGAATGGTCAAACTGTTATGGGTTCCTTATTCTTAAGGCATATTATGATAGGTATCCAAGTGTACTCCCTTCCCCCGACTATATCTTGGGGGTACATCAATGTATCAAAGGAGTGACTTTAACAATCATATTTGTGTGACCAAAATATAAAGGGTCATATAGCTAGAAGGGGGACCATTATTGTGGGATCCTTACTTATGTAATAAATTATAAGAGGAGTATAAATATACCCCCTCTTCCCCGACTACATTATTGGGCGTACATATAAGTGTTAAAAGAGTGACTCTAATACCCATATTATGTGGCCTAAATAAAAAGGGTCTAATAGATAGAATGGATACTACTATTGTAAGATCCTTATTCATATTGCAGATTATAAAATGAGTCAAAGTATACCCCCTGACTAAATTAGAGGGCGCACATCTATATATCAAATGGGTGACTTTAACACTTATATGTGTGTGGCCAAAATATAATTAAAGAGTCTCGTAGCTAGATAGGGTCCTAATATTATGGGATCCTTATTCATATAGCAGATTATAAAAGTAGTCCAAGAGTACCCCGCTATACTATATCATTGGGGGGTACATCTTTATATCAAAGGGGTGACTTTAAAACTTGCAAGTTTTTAGCATAATACAAATCATCTCATAGCTAGCACGTTCCCACTATTATAGGATCCTTATTCATATAATAGATTGTAAGATGAGCCCAAGTGTACCCCCTTACCTTGATATTATCATAGGGGTATATCTTTTTATCAAATGGGTGACTTTAACACCCACATGTGTGTTGCAAAAATTAAAAAGTCCTATAGCTAGGAGGGGTAAAACTTTTGTGGGATCCTTACTCAAGTATAAGATTATGAGAGGAGTCCAAGTATACTCCCTCTTTCTGACTACATCATGGGGGTACACCTATGTTTAAAAGGGGTGACTTAACACCCATATGTGTGGTTAAAATATAAAGTCTCATAGCTAAGAGAGGTCATACTATTGTGGGATTCTTATTCATATAGCAGATTATGATATGAGTCAAAATATACTCCCCAAACTATATAATAAGGGGGTATATCTATGTGTCAACGGGGTGACTTTAACACCAATATTTATGTACCCAGGGAATAAAAAGTCCTATAGTAATAAGGGATCTGATTATTGTAGGATCTTTGTTTATGTAGTAGATTATAAGAGGAGTCCAAATATACTCCCCCCACTATATCATGTGGGGGTACATCTATATATCAAATAGATAACTTTAACTCCCGTATATGTTTAGCTAAAATATAAAGAGTCCCATAAGAAGGAAGGGTCCAACTATTTAGTGGGATCATTATTCATATAACAGATTATGAGAAAAGTCCAAGTGTATCCCCTTGACTACATCATGGGGGGTATATCAATATATTTAAGGAGTGACTTTAATATCCATATATGTATGGCCAAAATATAAAGTCTCATAGCTATGAGGTATCCCTCTATTATGGGATACAAATTCATATAGTAGATTGTAAGAAGAGTACAAGTATACCCCTTCCGACTACATCATAGGGGTACATATAAGTATCATAGGGGTGACATTAACACCCATATGTGTATGGCCAAAATATAAAGAGTCTCATACCTAGAAGTGGTCTCACTATTATAGGATCCTTATCATACAGGGTACATCTATATGTCAAAAGGATGACTTTAATACCTGTATATATATGGCCAAAATAAAAGGAACCACATAGTGAGGAGGGGTCATACTATTGTCGGGTCCTTAATCATGTATTAGATTATTAGATAAGTCTATGTGTACTCCTAGGCTATAAAATATGGTGTACATCTATATGTCAAAGATGTGACTTTAACACTAGTATTGTGTGGCCAAAATATAGAGTCTCACAGCAAGGAAGGATCAAACTATTGTGAAATCCTTATTCATTTACCAAATTATATAAGGAGTCTAAGTGCACCCCCTTCCCCCGACTATAATATTAGGGGTGTATATCTATGCATCAAAGATGTGACTTCAACACCCACGTGTGCATGGTTAAAATATAAAAAGTTTCATAGTTATAAGGTATCCCACTATTGTTGGATTCTTATTCATGTAACAGAATATGAGAGGAGTCCAAGTGTATACCCCTAAATACATAATGAGGGGGTATATCTATATATCAAAGGGGTGATGTTGATACCCTCATGAATATTATCAAACTATAAAAGCCCATAGCTATGAGGGGTTCTATTATTATTGGATACTTATTCTTATAGTAGATAATAAAAGGAATCCAAGTATACCCCCACCCCTTGACTATATCTTAGGGGATACATCTATGTGTCAAACTTGGTGATTTTAACACCCACATATATATGGTCAAAATATAAATAGTCTCATAGCTAAAAAGGATCCCTTTATTATTGGATCATCATTCATGTAGTAGATTATGATAAGTGTCCAAGTGTACCCCGCCGACTGCATCATAGGAGGGGGTAAATCTACATATCAAATGGTGACTTTAATACCCTCTTATATGTATCAAAATATAAATAATCACATAACTAAGATGGGACCCACTATTATGGGATCATTTTTTATATAGTTGATTATTATAGTAGTCCAAGTATACCCCATGACTATATCATAGAAGGGTATTTATATATATCGAAAGGGTAACTTTAAGACTCGCATATGTTTGGCCCAAATATAAAGAGTCCAATAGATAGGAGGGGTCCTACTATTATAGGATCCTATTTTATAAGAGAAATCTAAATATACCTCTCCTAACTACATTATGGGGGTACATCTATATGTCAAATAAGTGACTTTAACACCCGTTTGTATATGGCTAAAATATCATTTAGCAGATTATGAGAGGAGTTCAAATGTACCTCTCTTAGACAATATTATAGGATAGTACATCTATGTGTCGAAGGCGTGACTTTAAAACCCGAATGTACGTGGCCAAAATATAAAGAGTCCAATAGCTAGAAGATACCCACTATTGTGGGATCCTTAATCATATAGCAAATTATGATAGGAGTCCAAGTGTACCCCCTTCCCCGACTACATAATATGGTAATATATTTATGTATCAAAAGGGTACTTTAACATCCATTTGTATAGGAAAAATATAAAGAGTCCCATAGGTAGGAGTGGTCAAGCTATTGGGGTATCCTTATTCCTATCGTATATTAGAAAAGGAGTCTAAGTGTACCCCTTTCCCCTGAATATATCATGGGGGGTATATTTATGTGTTAAAAGGGTGACTTTAAAACCTGTATTTATATAGCCAAAATATAGAGCCTCATAGTTAGAAGGTGTCCTACTATTGTGTGATCTTTATTCATATAGCAGATTATAAGAGTAGTACAAATTTACCCCCCCTTTCCCCCCGACTATATCATAGGGGGTACATCTATGTATCAAAAAGGCGACTTTAACACCTGCATGTGTATGGCTAAAAAATAAAGAGTCCTAGGGATAATATAGGTCTAATTATTATTGGATCCTTATTTAAGTACCAAACTATGAGATGAGTCCAATTGTACCCCCCGACTATATTAAGGGGGTACATTTATGTATCAAAGGGGTGACTTTAATACCTGTATATTTGTAGCCAAATTATAAAGACTACTATAGCTACAAGGGGTCCCACTTTTTTAAGATCCTTATTAATGTATCAGATTATAAAAGGAATCCAAGGATAACCCCCACCTTCCCTGACTATATCATGGGGGGTACATCTTTATGTCAAAGGGGTAACTTTAACACCTACATATATATGGCCATAATATAAAAAGTCGTATAGCTAGCACATATCCTATTATTATACGGATTCTTATTCATATAGAAAATTATGAGAGTCCAAGTGTACCCCCTCTCCCCGACTACTTCATGGGGGGTACATCTATGTGTCAAAGAAGTGACTTTAAAATCCGTATGTGTGGTAAAAATATAAAGAGTCCTATAGCTAAGATTGGTCAAACTATTGTAGGATTCCGATTCAAGTAGTATATTATGAGAGAAGCTTGACTACATCATGGGGGTCTATCTATGTTTTAAAGGGGTAACTTTAATACCCATATGTATGTGACCAAAATATAAAAAGTCATATAGCTAAAAGGATCGTACTATTCTAGGATCCTTATTTATGTACCAAATTATAAAAAAATTCCTGACTATATCATAGGGGGGTATATTTATGTATCAAAGTGGTGACTTTCACACTCTTATATGTGTGACCAAAATATAAAGAGTCTCATAGATATAAGGGGTCCCACTATTATGGGAACCTTTTTCATATAGCATATTATAAATAGTACACCTTCCTCCCCCCTCAACTACATCATTAGGGTTACATCTACATATCAAATGGATGAATTTAATACCCGCATGTGTATAGCCAAAATATAAAGAATCTCAAAGCTATGGGGGGACTAATTATTGTAAGATATATTCATATAGCATATTATGAGAAGAAGAGTCCAAGCGTACCCTTCCCCTTGACTATATCATAGGAGTACATCAATATGTTAAAGGGTGACTTTAATACCTATATATATATGGTTAAAATAAAAAATCCCACAGCTAGGAGGGGTTCCCTTATTGTTCAATCTATATTCATATAACATATTATAAGAGAAGTCCAAGTCTACCCCCTCTGATTATATTATTGGGGGGTATATATAATTGTCAAATGGGTAGCTTTAACACCCACATGTGTATGGCCAAAATATAAAGTGTCATATAGTTAGGAGTGATCCCACTAGTATGGGGTCCTTATTTATGTAGCAGTTTTAAGAGGAGCCTATATAGTATAATATAAGAGGAGTCTAAATATGTACCTAGACTATATTATGGAGAGCACATCTATATATCAAAGGGGTAACTTTAATACCCATTTATGTGTGACCAAAATATAAAAAGTAATTTAGCTAGAAGTGGTGCTGCTAGTATAGGATCTTTATTTATATAGCAGATTATGAGAATAGTGCAAGTGTACCCCCCCTCGGCTATATCATGGGAGGGTACATCTTTGTATCAAAATGGCGACTTTAAATCCTGAATATGTGTCTAAAATATAAAAAGTCATATAGCGAGCTGGTGTCGCACTATTGTGGGCTCCTTACTAATATAGCAGGATATAAAAAGAGTCCAAGTATACCCTTCCTTGACTATATCATAGAGGGGTACATGTATATGTCAAATGAGCGATTTTACCACACATATATATGTAACCAAAATATAAAGTATCTTATCGCTAGGAGAGATCAAACTATTATGGGATCCATATTAATATAGCAGATTATAAGAGGAGTCCAAGTGTACCCCTTTCCCCCGACTACATCTTGAGGGGGTGCATCTATATATCAAAGGGGTGACTTTAACACCCGTATTTATATGAAAAAATCTATAAAGAGTCTCAGAGCTAGGAGGGGTCCTACTATTGTGGGATCCTTATTCATGTGGCAGATTATGAGAGGAGTATAAATATACCCCCTCACTATATCATTGGGCGTACATCTATGTGTCAATGGGGTGACTTTAACACCCGCATGTATATGAAAAAAATATAAAAGTCTTATAGATAGAAGGGGTTCTATTATTATGAAATCTTTATTCAAGCAGCAGATTATAAGATGAGTCTGAGTATATACCCCCCGACTAAATTAGGCAGGTATATCTATATATCGAAGGGGTAAATATAACCCCCGTATATGTGGTTAAAGTATAAAGAGTCCCATAGCTAGGAAAGGTTTTATAATTATAGGATTCTTATTCATATAGTAGATTATGAGAGGATTATAAATGTACCCCTCCCCCAACTATATCATTGGAGAGTACATCTTGTGTCAAAGGGGTAACTTTAACACTTGCATATGTGTGGCAAAAATATAAAGAGTCCTATAGCTAGAAGGGGTCAAAATATTATGGGATCCTTATTTAAGTAGTAGATTATGATCAAAGTCCAAGTGTACCCCCTCCCACTAACTATATCATGAAGGTATATCAATATTTCAAATGAGTGAGTTTAACACCCGTATGCATGAGGCCAAAATATAAAGGGTCTCCTATCTAAGTAGAGTCCCACTATTGTAGGAACCTTATTTATATAGCAGATTATGAGAGGAGTCTAAGTGTACCCCTGGACTATATTATGAAAGAATATTTTTATGTGTCAAAGTGGTGACTTTAACACCCAAATGTATGTGGCTAAAATATAAATATTTTTATAGATAAGAGGGGTCCCTCTATTATAGGATCCTTATTCATATAATAGATTATGAGATGAGTCTAAGTGTACTCCCCCTAACTAAATTAAGGGGGTACATTAATGTGCCAAAAGAGTTACTTTAAAATATACATGTGTATAACCAAAATATAAAGTCTCATAGCTATCAGGGGTCCCACTATTATGAAATCCTTATTCATATTGCAGAATATTAGAGAATTCTAAGTATACGCCCCCCCTCCGACTATAACATGGGGGGTACATTTATATGTCAAATGGGTAACTTTAACATACATATTTGTATAGAAAAAATATAAAGATTCTTATAGCAAAAAGGGTTCAAGCTATTAGGGTATCCTTATTAATGTAGCAGATTATAAGAAGAGTCCAATTATACTCCCTCCTACCGACTGCATCATGGGGGGTTCAGTTATGTGTCAAACGGGTGACTTTAACACCCATATTTATATGGCCAAAATATAAAGTGTCTAATAGCTAGGAGGGGTTCCACTATTGTAGGATCCTTATTCATGTAGTAGATTATAAGAGTAGTATAAATATACCCCTAACTATATCATAAGGGGGTACATACGGGTACATCTAAGTGTTAAAATGATAACTTTAATGCCTACATATGTATGGCAAAAATATAATGAGTTATACAGATAGGAGGGGTCCTACTATTATGGGATTCTTATTCATGTAGTAGATTATAAGATGAGTCCTAGTGTATCCCCTCTCCCGACTACATCAGAGGGGTAAATTTATGTATTAAATGGATGGCTTTTACACCCATATATGTGTTGCCAAATTATAAAGACTCCCATAGCTAGAAAGGATCCCACTATTATGAGATCCTTATTTATATAGCAGATTATGATAGAAGTCCAAGTATACCCCCCCCCCCCCCCCACTATATTATTGTGGGATATATTCTTGTATCAAAGGGGTGACTTTAACACCTGTATATATATATATATATGGCTATAATATAAAGTGTCTTATAGTAAACAAGTGTCCCACTATTATGGGATCATAATATAAAGAGTCATATATAGCAAGCGGATTATAAGAGGATTCCAAGTATACCCCCTCTTTCTGACTATATCATAGGGGGTATATCTTTATATTATTGGGATGAATTTAAAACCTATATATGTATAGCAAAAATATAAAAAAATTTATAGCTAAAAGATGTCAAACTAATATGGGATCCTTATTCATATAGTAGATTATGAAAGGAGTCCAAGTATACCCCCTTCTCCCGACTACATCATGAAGGGGTATATTTATATTTCAAAGGGGCAACGTTAATACCCATATGTGTATGGCCATAATATATAGAGTCCTATAGCTAAGAGAGGTCTCACTATTGTGGGATACTTATTCATATAACAAATTATAAAAAAATTCCACATGTACCCATCCCCTGACTGTATCATAGGGGTACATCTATATATTAAGGGGTGACTTTCACATTCATATGTATGTGGATAAAATATAAATAGTGTCATAGATAGGAGGGGTTCCACTATTATGGAATCCTTATTCATGTAGTAGATTATGAATAGAGTCCAAATATATTACTCTCCTCCCCCTTCCCCCGACTATATCATTATAGGGTATATCTATATATCAAATGGGTGACTTTAACACCCACATGTGTGTGGCCAAATTATTAAATATCTCATAGCTATGAGTGATTCAATTATTATAGGATTTTTATTTATATAGCAAATTATAAGAAATATCCAAGTGTACCCCCTCCCCCCAACTATATAACAGAAGGTATATAAATATGTCAATGGGATGACTTTAATACCCACATGTATGTGGCTAAAATATAAAGTCTCATAACTATTAGGGTCCCTTATTGTGGGATCTATATTCATATTATAGATTATAAAATGAGTCTAAGTATGCCCCCTCTGATAACTTCTTAGGGGGTATATATAAGTAACACAGGGGTGACTTTAGCATCGATATATGTGAGGTCAAAATATAAAGAGTCCAATAACTTAAAACAATCCCATTACTATAGTCTTTTATTTATATAGTTAATTATAATAGGAACCCATGTAGAAGATTATATGAGAAGAGTCCAATTATGCACCCCCAACTATATTATAGGGGCTACATATATGTGGCAAATGGGTGACTTTAACATCCGTATATATATAGCCAAAATATAAAGAGTCTCATAGTTAAGAAGGGTCCCACTATTATAGGATCCTTATTCAAGTAGCAGATTATGAGAGGAATCTAAATATACCTTCCTCAACTATATTAGGTGGGTACATCTATGTATCAAAGGGGTTACTTTAATACTTATATGTGTGTGGCAAAAATATAGAGTCTCATAGCTATTAGAGGTTAAACTATTATAGGATCATTATTCATATAGCAGATTTTGAGATAAGCCCAACTATACCCTCTTCCTCTCAACTATATCTTGGGGCATATATCTATGTATTAAAGGGGTGACTTTAATACTCGTATTTATATGGCCAAAATATAAAGAGTCACATAGCTAGGAGGGGTCCTAATATTATTTGATCCTTATTCATATAGCAAATTATGAGAGGAGTATAATTGTACCCCCTAACTACATCATTGGGGGTATATCTATATAAGAAAAGGTTGACTTTAACACATTCATATGTGTAGCCAAAAACTAAAGGGTTCTATAGATAGGAGGTATTCCATTATTATCGGATCAGTATTCATATAGTAGATTATAAGATGAGTCTATATATACCCCCCTTGATTAAATTTTAAAAGGTATATCTATATATTAATAAGGTGACTTTAATACCTATATGTAAGTGATCAAAATATAAAAAGCCTCATAGTTAGTAGGGGTTCTACTATTATAGGATCCTTATTTATGTAGCAGATTAAAAAAGGAGTCCAAGTGTAACCCCCCTGACTATATCATAGTGGGGTATATATTTGTGCCAAATAAGTGACTTTTATACCTTCTTATGTGTGGCCATAATATAAATAGCCCCATAGTTAGTAGGTGTTCCACTATTGTAGGATCCTTATTTATATAGCAGATTATAAGAGGAGTCTAAGTGTACCCCCTCTCTCCGACTACATCATAGGGGTACATCTATGTGTTAAATTTGTGACTTTAATATCCATATATGTGGCAAAAATATAAACAGTCCTATAGCTAGGAGGGGTCAAATTACTATGGGATCTTTATTCAAGTAGCAGATTATAAAAGGAGTCCAAGTATACCCCTTCTTCTGACTATATCGTCGAGGGTATATCTATATTTCAAAGGGGGTAACTTTAACACTCATATATATATGGTCAAAATATAAAGAGTCCTATAGCTAAGAGAGGTCCTACTATTGTGGAATCCTTATTTATATAGCAGATTATAATAGGAATCCCCCAAACTACATCATATAAGGGGTATATCTATATCTCAAAGGGGTAACTTTAATACCCGCATATATGTGGGCAATATAAAAACAGTCCCATAGATAGGAGGGGTCCTACTATTATGGGATCCTTATTCATGTAGTAGATTATAAAATAAGTCCAAGTATACCTCCCGTCCCCTCAACTATATCATTAGGGATACATCTTTGTATTAAAGCGATGACTTTTATACCCATAGGTGTATGCCAAGTGTATAAAAAGTCTCATAGCAAGGACGGGTCCAACTATTATAGGATCTTTATTTATATAATAAATTATGAGTGGAGTTAAAATATACTCCCCTATAACTATATCATAGGGGTACATCTATGTATCAAATAGGTAACTTTAAGTCCTGCATATGTGTGGCCAAAAATAAAAAGTCCTATAAGAATAAAGGGTCTAACTAGTTTGGGATTGTTATTAATATAGCATATTATAAGAAAAGTATAAGTATACCCTACCCCCCGAACTATATCATAGGGTGGTATATTAATATATTAAAGGGGTGACTTTAACACCCACAGGTATATAGCCAAAATATAAAGTCTCATAACTAGGAGCGGTACCCCTATTATGGGATGCATATTCATATAGCATATTACGAAAGGAGTCCAAGTGTACTACCTCCGACTACATCATGGGAAGGTACATATAAATATCACAGGGGTAACTTTAACACCTATTTGTGTGTGAAAAAAATATAAAGAATCCCATAGCTAAGAATGGTACCATGATTATGGGTTCCTTATTCATGTAGCAGATTATATAAGAACCCATATGTACCCCCCGCCCTAACTACTTTTTGTGGGGTACATCTATGTGTTAAAAGGGTGACTTTAATACCCATATATATATGGCCAAAATATAAAGAGTTAGATAGCTAGGAGGGGTTCCACTATTATAGAATCTTTAATTATATAGCAGATTATGAGAAGAATCCAAGTATGCCAAACTAAGAAGTTTTATAGCTGGGATGAATCCCACTATATATTATGGGATCCTTAATAATGTAACAGATTAAGAGAGGAGTCCAAGTGTAACCCCTCCCCTCCCCGCCAACTATATTATAGGGGGATGGGGCTAGATCTATGTGTCGAAGCGGTGACTTTATCACCCTAATATACCTCCCCCGACTATATTAGTGGGGGTACATCTATGTGTCAAATTGGTAACTTTATTACCTATATATATGTGGACAAAATATAAAGAGTCCTATAGCTAGGAGAGATCCCACTATTATGTGATTTTTATTCATGTAGCAGATTAAAAAAGGAGTCTAAGTGTATACCCCCTACCATATAATGAGGGGTACATCTATGTATCAAATGTATGACTTTAACATCCATATATATGTTGCTAAACTATGAAGTCCCATATCTTGGAGGGGTCCCATAATTATAGGATTCTTATTTATGTAGCAGATTATTAGCAGATTATGGGATCCTTATTCATGTATTCCCCGACTACGAATGGGGTAAATTTATATATCAAAGGGTGAGTTTAACACCCGCTTATATATATCAAAATATAGAAAGTCCTATAGCTAGGAGTGGTCCTACTATTATTATATACATATTCATATAGTAGATTATTAAAGAAGTCTAAGTATACCCCCCCTAACTATATCTTGGAAATTTTTATTTATCAAAGGGGTAACATTAACACCCGCATATTTGTGGCAAAAATATTAAGAGTCTGATATCTAGGAAAGGTCCCACTATTTTGAAATCCTTATTAATGTAGAAAATTATGAGAGGAGTCCAAACATACCCCCTCTGACTATATCATGGGGGTACATTTATATATCAAAATGGTGACTTTACCACCCGCAAGGTTAGAGCCAAAAATTAAAAATTCCTATTGCTAGAAGGGGTCCCACTATTATGGAATCCTTATTCATGTAGTAGATTATGAGGAGTCCAAATGTATCCCTTAACTGTATTATAGGAGTGCATCTATATGTCAAATGGGTGACTTTAATATCCGTATATTTGTTGTCAAAATATAAAGAGTCATAAAGCTAGGAGGGGTCCACTATTGTGGGATCCTTATTCATGTAGCAGATTATGAAAGAAGTCTAGGTGTACCTCCCTTAACTATATTATACGGGTATATCTATGTATTAAAAGGGTGACTTTATAAAAGAAGTCCAAGTGTACCCGCTATGATTATATCATAGGGGGTACATCTATGTGTCAAAAGAATGACTTTAACACCCGCATGTATGTAGCCAAATTATAAAGATTCATATAGCTAGAAGGGGTTCAACTACTGTGGAATCCTTATTCACGTAACAGATTATAAAGAAACCAAGTGTACCCCCTAACTGCACCATGGAGGGATACATCTATGGGTCAAAGGGGTAACTTTAACACTCGTAAATATATAGCCAAAATATAAAGTATCTCATAGCTAAGAGGGGTCCACTATTATGGGATCTATATATCAAAAGAGTGACTTTAATACAGGTGTATGTGTGGCCAAAATATAAAAGGCCCAAAGCTAGAAAGGATTCCACTATTATGGGACCCTTATTCATATAGTAGATTATAAGATGAGTCCAAGTGTACGCCATCCAACTACATCATGAAGGGGTACATAAGAATATCACAGGCATAGCTTTAATACCCGTATATGTGTTACCAAAATATAAAAAGTCGCATAGCGAGTAGGGGTCCCACTATTATGGGATCCTTATTCATATAGCAACTTTTAAGAGGAGCCCATGTGTACCCCCCCTCAATTACATCATGGGGAGTACATCTATGTGTCAAAGGGGTGACTATAATACCCATTTATAGGTGGCCAAAGTATAAAGAGTTCTATAGCTTAGAAAGGTCCCACTGATCCTTATTCATCTAGCAGATTAGAAGATAAGTCTAAATATATACCCCCGACTACATCATGGGGGTATATCTATATATCAAAGGGGACTTTAAGACCCGCATTTATATTGTAAAACTATAAAGTCGCATTGGTAGAATAGGTTACACTATTATGGCACCCTTATTCATGTAGCAAATTCTGAAAGAAGTCTAAGTGTCCCCCCCACTACATCAACGAGGTACATCTATGTGTCAAAGGGGTAATTTTAATATCCGTACGTGTGTCACCAAAATATAATTAATTTTATAGCTAGAAGGGGTCCCACTATTATGGGATTCTTATTTATATAACTAATTTTGAAAAGAGTACAAGTGTAGTCCCCGATCATATCATGTGAGAGGGGTAAATCAATGTGTCAAAGGGGTGACTTTAACACCCACATATGTGTATCAAAATATAAAAAGTCTTATAGCTATAAGGAGTCCTACTATTACAGGATCCTTTTCTATATACTAGATTATGAAAGAAGTCTAAGTGTATACCTCCAGACTACTTCTTCGAAGGATACTTTAATGTTTGAAAGGGGTTACTTTAACACCCGTATATATATAGCTAAAATATAGAGAGTCCCATAGCTAAGAGGGGTTCTACTATTATAGGATCCTTATTCATATAGCAGATTATGAGAAGTCCTAGTGTACCCCCCAACTACACTATGAGGGTATAAATCTATACGTCAAAGTATTGACTTTAATACCCTCATATATATAGCTAAAATATAAAGTATCTCAAAGCCTAAAGGGGTCCACTATTATGGGATCCTTATTTATATAGCAGATAATAAGTGGAGTCTAAGTTACCATGTTCCCCTCCCTGACGGTATCACAAAGGGGGTACATCTAAGTATCAGACGGGTAACTTTAACACCAAAGTGTATGTGGTCAAAATATAAACAGACTCAAAGTTATGAGGGGTCCCATTATTATGGGATCCTTATTTATATAGGAGATTATTAGAGAAGTTCAAGTGTACCCACCCACCCACCCCCCGACTACATCATTGGGGGAACATCTATATATCAAAGTGGTGAGTTTAACACCCACATGTGTATTACCAAAATAGAAAATATCATTATTAGGGTTCTATTATTGTGGGATTCTTATATGAAGCAGACTATGAAAGGAGTTATACCCCCCACACACACACTATATTATGGAGGGTACATCTATGTGTCAAAGAAGTGACTTTAATAGTAATATTTGTGTGGCTAAAATATAAATAGTCTTATAGCTAAGAGGGGTCCCACTATTATAGATCCTTATTCATATAGTAGTTTATGAGAGAATTCTAAATTTACCTCCCTCGAGTATATTATTAGGGGCATATCCATGTATCAAAGGGGTAACTTTGACACCCGCATGTGTGTGACCAAAATATAAAGAGTTTCATTGCTAGGAGAGGTTCCACTATTATGGGATCATTATTTATATAGCTAATTATAAGAAGAGTCCAAGTATACCCCCCGACTATATCATGGGGGGTACTCTATATTGTAGAACCCTTATTCATATAGCAGATTATTAGATAAGTCCATATATACTACCCCTCCCCCGACTACGTAATAAGGTAGTATATTTATGTGTCATATGGGTGACTTTAACACCCGTATTTATATGGTCAAAGAATAAAGAGACTCACAGCTATAAGGGGTCCCACTATTATGGGATCCTTATTCAAGTAGCTGATAAGGAAAGAAGTCCAAGTGTACCCCTCGGACTATATCATAGAGGTACATCTATGTGTCAACGGGTAACTTTAACACCCGTATAAGTGTGTCAAAACATAAAGGGTCATATGGATAGGAAGGGTCCTACTATTATAGGATCATTATTCATATAGCAAATTATAAGAAGATTCAATGTATACCCCCCCCTCCCTCAACTTTATTATTAAGGGTATATCTATATGGCAAAAGGGTGACTTTATCACCCGTATGTATGTAGCTAAAATATAAAGAGTCTCATAGATATGATGTGTCCTACTATTGTGGGATCATTATACAGAAGATTATTAGAGGAGTCCAAATATAGCCCCCTCCTCCTCAACTACATAATGAAGGGGTACATCGATGTATCAAAGAGGTGGCTATAATATCCGTTTGTATATGACCAAAATAAAAATAGTCCCATAACTAGGAGGGGTCCTACTACTTATTCATATTGCAGATTATGAGAGGAGTCCCAGTGCCCTCCCCCCGCCGTCGCCGCCGATATAATAGGAGGGGGTACATCTCTGTGTCAAAGAGTTGACTTTAATATCTTACTGTGTGTGGCAAAAATATAAAGATTCTCTTAGCTTGGATGGGTCCCACTATTATGGAATCCATATTAATATAGCAAATTATGAATAGTCCAATTGTATCACGCCTATCGATATCATTGAGAGGGTACATTTATGTATCAAAAGTGTGATTTAACACCAGTATATTTATAGCCAAAATATAAACAGTCCCATAGCTAGAAGGGGTACCATTATTATGGCATCTGTATTCATATAGTAGATTATGAGTTATCAAAGTATACCCCCCAACTACATCATGAGACGATATATCTATATGTTAAAGGGGTGACTTCAATACCCGCATATGTATGTCCAAAAAATAAAGAGTTTAATTGCTAGGAGCAGGACTACTATTGTTGGCTCCTTATTCATATAGCAGATTATGAGAGATGTCCAAGTGTATCCCTGGACTAAATCCTGGTAGGGTTCATCTAAGTGTCAAAGGGGTGACTTTCACACTCAGGTTTCCTACCTTATCTTTGTAGATGATCTCTTAGAGGCAGCCTTAAACTTATAAAATCTATTCTCCAAAGTTATATTTATTATTGGTGTTCATTATTTGCCACTTCAATCATTGTCCAGAAGAAATTGAAAAGATGATGAGAAATTACCTATATAGAAAGTCTTTCATCCATGTCAAATGGGCAGACATTTGCAAACCCAAGAATAAAGGTGGACTGAATCAGATGCATGTTAGATATTATCAATGCTAGCACTCTTAAACTTGATTGGATCCTTCTAACTGATAAATACTCCCATTAGCCACAATGGATGAAGGATAGATATCTTGGTTCTCAAAAAATTTTGAGCATTGAAGCTTTAAGTTCTTCCTCTGCAAGCTATAAATCCATCTTAAATTCCAGGTTAGTTTTGGCTAAAAATATGGAGTATACTATTCATGAGAACTCTATAGTTAATTTTTGGTTGGATTCCAGGTTGAACCAGTCAATATCATAGGTCGAGACTGTTTGCTAATCCAAAATATGGGATAATCTACTTTAGGAGAACTCATTTATGCAGGGAACTGGAAGCTACCTAACCCTATAAACTATATAATCAAAGCCCTCTAGGACCATATCAAACAAGTTACTATGGATGACACTTTACAAGATGATTTGTTATGGAAAAACATTAAAAGGGGGGACTTCTCTTTCAGTATAGCCTGGGACTTTATCAGAGATAGAGAGAGGACATATTAAGAGCGGGCTCCATTCATATGGAATCATCACATCCCTCCTAGATTTAAGTTCTACTGTTGGAAGGCAATGCATAATAGATTGTCCACTATAGATGTCTTAAAGAAAACTAGGATTGAGATGGCAAATATGTGCGGCTTATGCATGATGGATGAAAAATCTATTGATCAGATATTCTTCAAATGCTCTTCTTCAAATAAAATATGGAGAACTATTTGCTTAGTTAATGATGTTTATCTGCAAGGTAATGAAAACCTTCAATGGACTATTCAGAATTTGTTGCCACGAAAAAAATCTAAAAGTCTACAAAGGAAAGCTATCAGAATTACCTTTGTAGGGGCTATTTTCAAAATCTGGAAAGAAAGAAATAATAGATTGTTCAATGACATTGTTGCTACCTGGAAATCTCTTCTGCACAGAATCAAGAAAGCTAAAATCATTTTATATAGTTCTTACAACCTAGTAGGATCTATATCTAATAAAACATTTCTAGATGGATGGTTAGCTAGGATAGGAGCCCTTATGCATTGAGAGATCCTATTGGACTTCTCTTCCTATTCCTGACATTTTGTTTTTCTTTTTAGAGTTTTCTTTAATCCTTGTCCTACTTCCTTTTTCTAAGTTAGGCCGACTGATGGAGTATTTCTTTTTATTACCTTTTGCCTTGCCCTACTTATATAGTAGTACTACTTAAATTAGGTTGGCCTCCTTTTATATTTTTTACTATTTTAATAAAATACTTATCTTTCAAAAAAAGTATCCTATATCTTCGGGGGGTACTACTATTGTGAGATTTTTATTCAACTAGCAGATTATTAGAGGAGCCAAAGTCTTCCTCCCCGACTCCATCTTGGGGGGTACATCTATGTGACGAATAGATAACTATAAAACTCACATATGTGTAAAAAAAATATAAAGAGTTTTATAGCTATGAGGGGTCCCACAGTTGTATATTCCTTATTCATATAACAGACTATAAGAAGAGGCCAAATATATCGCCCCTGATTAATTACATTATGGGGGGTACATCTATCTGACAAAGGAATGGCTTTAACACATTGTGGGCACCGAAATTAGCCTACGGATTGGACCCGACCCGCATGCGAACACGGCCCGCACACAACGGTCTGCATGCGAAACCCGGCCCGCACACAACGGCCCGCATGCGAAACCTGGCCCGCACACAACGGCCCGCATGCGAAACTTGGCCCGCACACAACGGCCCGCATGCGAAACCAGGCCCGCACCCAACGGCCTTCGGGTCGAACCTGACTCGCCCATGCAACTTGGGCCCGCACACAACGGCCCGTATGCGAAACCCGGCCCGCACACAACGGCCCGTATGCGAAACTCGGCCCGCACACAACGGCCCGCATGCGGAGTTGGGCCCGCACACAAACGGCCTGCATGCACACTCGGCCCGCGTGCAAGCCCAACCCGCGCACCATGGCCCAACTCGAAGCAAACGGGTCCCACCAGACCCGCTACCCGAACCCAAAAAGGGGGCCCACCGGCCCCCCTCTTGAAAACCGTGCCCCCCCTCCTCATGGAGAGGTGGGGCCGGCCCTAAAAGAAAGGGAAAAAGAGAAAGAAAAAAAGAAAAAGAAAAGAAAAAGAAAAGAAAAGAAAAAGAAAAAGAAATCAAAACCGCCTCGATGCGGGGGGAGGTGGCGTGGACATCTACGTAGCCGTAGATCCGCGACGATCCCTCGATCCAACGGACAAGATGACGTTGTGTCGCCATCCGATCCAAAAGTGCAACAAGAATAACAACTCAATCTTTAAAAGATCGAGTCACATCTAGCCCATAACCATCCCAACTAAAAAGGAGGGGATCGGGTTTGTTTCCTTGAATAAAGGAACAGTATCTTGATGGTTATGGGGGGAGATATTGGATGAAACAAAAAGATTTCAGCAATATCTCCCCCAACCACCCACCTTTGCCTATAAATAGAGGGGGTGGGGGAAGGCATCAAAGGTCGAAAACAAGAGACGCGAAGGCTCTGCGAAGAAAGAGCCTCGCTCTCGAAGACCGAAGGCTTCACGAGGCACGGCAAGCACGTCCTACGGGAATCCTTGGCCCTTCAAGTCCTCATCAACGTGAAGACCTTGCACTCGAAGATCAAAGCTTCGACTCCTCGCACGAAGAAGAAAGTTTGGAGAAGAAGACCCGGAGTCGTCGTCATCCCGACTTCTCCAACGATCTTCATCAACTCCGAAGAAGCCATAAGCAAAGGCCGGAGAAGAAGATCGAAGCCGACAACACCCGTCGTCTTCAACAAAGGCATCGACTCCTCGCACGAAGAAGAAAGCTTGGAGAAGAAGGCCTGAAGCCGGTGCTACCCCTGCCGTCTTCGTCAGCAAAAGCCGACGCTACAACCGTCGTGCGGAGATCGGTGCTACCCCCGCCATCTTCATCAACAAAATCCGATGCTACAACCGTCGCATAGAGATCGGTGTTACACCCGCCATCTCCAAAAGAAGCCTTCAACTCCGATCAAGCCAAACACGCCCGGAGAAGAAGCCGACGTCACGACCGTCGCCAGGTCGGAAAAGCTGAAAACGAAAGAGCGCTACGAAGAAGCTCCAACGCTTGAAGACCAAAGGCTTCACGAGGCACGGCAAGCATATCCTACGGGAGTCCTTGGCCCTTCAAGTCCTCATCAACGTGAAGACCTTGCACTCGGAGATCAGAGCTTCGACTCCTCGCACGAAGAAGAAAGCGTGGAGAAGAAGACCCGGAGCCGTCATCACCCGATCGCTCCAACGATCTTCATCAGCTCCGAAGACGCCATAAGCAAAGGCCGGAGAAGAAGATCGAAGCCGACAACACCCGTCGTCTTCAATCAAGGCATCGACTCCTCGCACGAAGAAGAAAGCCGGGAGAAGAAGGCCTGAAGCCGGTACTACCCCTGCCGCCTTCGTCAACCAAAAGCCAACGCTACAACCGTCATGCTAAAGCCGGTGCCACACCCGCCGTCTTCATCAACAAAAGCCGACGCTACAACCGTCGCACGAAGATCGGTGCTACACCCGCCGTCTTCATCAACGAAAGTCGACGCTACAACCGTCGCACGAGCATCGGTGCTACCCCCACCGAAAAGCCAAAACCGACGCCACAACCGTCGAGGAAGCCGGAAGAATAAAGAAGCCTTGAAGAAGTAACGCCAGTCGTTCGAGAAGAAGATCGAGTCTAAGCTAAAGTCAAAGCCGACGCCAGAAGCCAAAGCAAACGCACTGGTAAAGCCCGCGCTAAAGCAACACACGTGCCAAAGCCAAGCAACTACGACGGTCATGAGCAAAGCACCGCACGTTCTAGCCGATACGACGCGAAGTCCGGAAGAACTAAAGCATCGCAAGTCTCTACCCGCCTACGTTCAAGCGCAAGCGCCAAAGCAAAGCAAACGCCAGAGCCACGCCAAAGCTACGCCAAAGCCGAAAGCTAAAGCCAAAACTGACGCCAAAAACACGATCGACGCCGCGAACCGACGATCAAGGACGCCGAGGTCGAGCAAGGATCGAGGAAGACACGGAGACCGAGGAACGAAGCCCAAAGCATCCCTAGCCGAGAAAGCGCGAAGCACGAACGGGACAAAATCAACGGCCGATATTCCTTAGCCTCTCAAGAAACCCTCACCCTGTAAAGACCTCTGTCCTGGGCAACCCCTTCAGAGCTCTCACACGAATACCACGTGGAGACGCGGATTAAAGGGACCCTCCAGAGGATCTCTCCCACAATCTCCTGATCAAAGAAAATTTGTAATCTCGTGTGATCCGCAATAAAGACAACCCGAATCTTTTTCCGCGCTCACAGATTTCTGGCACGCCCGGTGGGACCTCCTCTCCTTTCATCCGTACGTTTGAAGGAGTTGCTTCAAGTTCGCCATGGCCGGAACGAACGATGATACGTTTGCTCCAACAAGCCTCTCACCTATCGCCGAGTCTCCACTACTCCAACACGGTGATCCAAAAAACCCGGAGGATGTCATTCCCCCGGTAGTACGCGTCTACACTCGGCGTACTCAAACTCTTGCGGACTTCTTCACGCCGGAAACTGCTGCCGAAGATGCCCGCCAAGGCGCCAATGAGGCCTTGGTGCATGAAGAAACAAGCCTCAATCCTGGAACATCTGTCCAGAAATTTGGGGAGGACCAGCCCCAACCCCGAACCCGTTCGGGTTCTCCAGCGGACTTTGCACCTCCCCTGCCGGGGGCAAACATCCGTCATCAAGCAGAAGCAAGTCAGCGTAACTACATCTCCGACGACGATGGCGAGGGTGCGGGCGTGCAACATCGAGACGTCCTGCGACATCATCCTCCGTCCGCTCTCCAGCTCCAAGTCATGCAAATGGGTGAACACATGGCTCAGCTCACCCGACTAATGGAAGAGAAAGATCGTCACATCAACACCTTGCTTCAAAGGCTGAGTGCCAGGGATGTCGCAACATTCGGTCAACCTCCTGCTTCTCCAGTAGCTGCTCCAGCCCCGTCTCTAACTCCTGCTCTTGCAGAAGTTGGCCCGATAATACTAGCAACTACTCCTGCACTTTCCTCGGCTCCCGTGCCAGCCTCGGCGGCCGCGCAACCTTCGATGGCAGCGACGATGAATGCCCAGCAGATACAAGCACTGGTGGCAGACATGATGCGTTCCCACGGCAGTAGCCTACCTCCGATTACGGCGGCATATTCAAAGCCTTACACCACAAGGATCCAACAGCTGCGCTTCCCTACCGGGTTCCAGCCACCAAAGTTCCAGCACTTCGATGGGAAGGGAAATCCAAGGCAACACATTGCCCACTTCGTCGAAACTTGCAACAACGCCGGCACATACGGCGACGCAATGGTGAAGCAGTTCGTTCGCACCCTCAAAGGTAATGCTTTTGACTGGTATGTTGATCTTCCTCCAGGATCCATTGACAGCTGGGATCAAATGGAGAGGGAGTTCCTCAACCGCTTCTACAGCACTCGGCGCATCGTCAGCATGACCGAGCTTACTGCTACCAAGCAAAGGAAGGATGAGCCGGTAATCGACTACATTGATCGTTGGAGAAACCTTGCGCTAAACTCGAAAGATCGCTTGTCTGAAGACTCGGCCATCGAGTTGTGCACCCAAGGCATGCACTGGGGCTTGCTCTACATCCTCAAAGGGATCAAGCCTCGGTCCTTCGAAGAACTGGCGACTCGGGCTCATGACATGGAGCTCAGCTTAGCAAATCGCGGGGACTCAAAGGCCAAAGCCTTCCTGAAGGTGGAAGAGGAGGACGAACCGGCAGCATCAAAGCAAGTCAACGTCACCAACCTCGCTTCAACTTCCAAACCACTCAAGATCGGTGGCAAGCCGGACAAAGACAAAGGAGCCGCCATACCACCTCCTCAGCCTCAACGGCCACCAAGGATGACTCTCGAGGAGCTTGAAGCTAAGGAGTATCCCTTCCCAGACTCGGAAGTTTCCTCCATGTTTGATCAGTTGATGCAAGGAAAGATGATCGAGCTTCCGCCACCAAAAAGGCCGGAACAAGCACAACGAGTCAACGATCCGCTCTTCTGTAAGTACCACCGGATGGTCAGTCATCCCATCGAGAAGTGCTTTGTCTTCAAAGATAAGATCATGGCACTCGCTAAGCAAGGGATGATCGAGATCGACTCTGGTGATATCGTCGAGTCAAATATGACGTCAATCACCTTCGATTCCTTCCCGCCAGTGCTGACTGCTCCACAACGCACTCCAGCAAGGGTGCGCATCGTCTGTCAAAGATCAATGGCGAAACCAGCCCCAAGAAGACGACGACGGTATACTCCTGTAGTGCCCAGGGCCAAATCCTCACTACCTTGGGGGCAACCGTCTCTCGTGCAAACACCCCCTCTTCCAAACAAAGCTACATCCCAGCATGTGCTCAAAGCAAGAGACGAGCAAAGAGACCCTGAAGTCAGCCTGCTAGGCCAGCCATCAGGTAAGTTCGACTTCTACGTCTTTTACTCCAAGCCTCCTTCGATCCCAATGAAAGAAATCAAGCCAACCGGCTGGGGATCAGAAGATGAGTCGGTAGAGCCTCCAAAAGAGCAAGTCCTTCTGATCAAAGAAGAGTCGTCGGTCACAGCACCAATTCTTCACCCTGGCGAAGAAGATCTTACTGATGAAAATGCATGGGCTATGGCGCCTCGAAGGAGAAGGCCACGACGATCAAGCTACAGGATAGCATGTCCGGCCAACCATGAGCAAGATCGAGCGACAACAAAACTCCCCGAAAGAAAGACCTTCAAAGAAAAGAGTGAAGCTCCAGAAAGAAAGACGTCCAAAGTACCTCCAGCAAGTCCAAAAAATCTTCTCCAGCAAACATACCCAGAGCTGGTGACACTCCAGGAGTTCTTTCCCAATCGCTTCCTCAAAGCTGATCAAAACTTCAAGGTTTCCTGCTGCATGATGGAAGTTCATCAAGTGCTCCAGGAAGACGATAAAGAAGGCGGCTCCAATATCGAAAGTATGGAGAGAAGCATCGTCGCCAACGGTAAGCCGTGCAACAAGGCCAAAGCACACATTGCTGACGCCAAGTGCTACCAGGCTGAAGACCTCGTTGCAGAAGTTCCTCCAGCAAAGGTACCACGAGCCCAAGAAGTCCAACCAGTTGCGAGGGACAAAACCTCTCCGCTTGCAAAACTAGTGACATCCTCCAGCCAGACGGTGCACAAAGTCAAAGGAGCGCCAGCATCAAGACGAAAAATCCACATCAACTCCAAATCAAGCTCAACGCCACACGTTCCGTTGCCTGCTCAAGCTGCAACAGTCCTGTGGCTCGCACCTCAATGGCTTCGCAAGCCAGGACGATCGCCTTACACTCCAGCAAAAGAACCATCGTCACTATTCTCCGAGGCCAACTTCATCACTTTGCAAGAGGTGACACTGCCATTACATGGTATGTTGCATACCTCGAGCTCAACCGAGTCTTCTGAGTACACCAGCTCCGAGCGACTCGCAATCAAGACAGAAAATACTCGGGGGCAAAACTCCACCGAGTTGATGTTCAAATCCAGCTGTAACAAAGAAAGCACAGAGCATATGGGTTCATTACCCTCAGTTGCGATACCACATCGCCTGACAAAGACTCAAGCTCGTCTCTCCAAAAGCGACGAACAAAGTCTTTTAAACCACCGAGACATCGACTCTAGTCAAACTCCAGCAATCACCAAAACTCCAGGCAAGAAGATCTTCACTTCTAACTACATTGAAGCGAAGAAGGCGGATGACAACTGCGAACCAGCAGCGACTCTGCCTACCAGTGGCAAGTCCCTCAAAAGGTACTTTGCCTAGCGCAAGGTTACCCCCCTTGCCCAAAAAAAAAAAAAAAAGGTAATAAAGGAACTACGTGTGACTTGATCCCTCTCAGTAGGGTACGTAGGCAGCCTGTAAAGGTTCAGTCCAAACAAAAAAAAGTAAACCACCATTCCAGAAAAATAAGCCCAGAAAAGACGCAAGTCCAACTCCGTGGGACGAGAAGCCGTCAGCCTCTGTCAAACCACCAGCTTCCAGCGCTGCCATAGCTCATCTCTCGAGGCACCCACGCGGTGCAATTCCGAAAGGCGAGAAACCACCAGCTCTCGGTGGTTCGTAAGCTTCTCCCGCTGCTTTGCAAGCTCCGTTGCAAAAGTCTTCTCGGTTGCTCGAGCTTTCTCCAAACGGGACTCCAGCATCTGAAGCAACACATGAATAGCAAGTCAAAGTCCTTGAGGTGCCGAAGCGGCTTGCATCCCACAGCTTACACGCGTTGCAACTCCAGGGGTAGAGGAGCCATCAGCTTCCAATGCGTCGCCAGCTCTGCACGCTGCTTCGCAAGGTTCGCTCCAGAAGCCTTCTTGATCACCCTACCAGCTCAATGCGTCGCAAGCTCTGTACGCTGCTTCGCGAGGTTCGCTCTGAAAGTCTTCTCGGCCGCTCGAGCTTTCCCCAAACAGGACTCCGATTCCTAAAGCGACGCACGAGCGGCCTCCATTTTCTTCTGCACCCGAACCAAGTCTACAGTAGCAAACGTGTGAAGCCCCTCCAGTCGACGTTCCTTTTCCTCGGCCTTTGCCAAACGCCAAGGAAACGTCCTCCTCTAGTGAAGCCCGTTGCAAGCAATGAGCCTAGCTGTCCGCCAAAAGGGTGCACATATGCTCCTCAAACAAGGAGCCATCCACCAGGAAACCCACCAGTTACTCAAAGCGTCAAGACCCTCCTCTTGGAAGGGTGCAAGTGTCGTCTGGATAAACTTCCAGCACAACTCTCCAAAAGAAGCTTCGAAAGAAGACTCTGCGATCTACACTTTCGCTGGTAAGTCTCTGAGTGCTGAGATAAGGCACGATCCTGTCCTGAAGACCCAAGCACGGAAACCGCCTCCAGGACCATCGCCGTGACGGCTGTCAAAGACATCACAAGAACTGACAAAGAAGCTGCGACCAAAACATCCGTTGGGACTGACTTCTGAATGGCAACTCCGGACTCGGTCGAACGATCTACCGTGAAGATCCCTCATCGGTGAGAATGAGCTCGTCCAACTTCGACACACGCTTCCTGCTTCGAAGTACGGCGGTAGAAGACTCGCGCAAAAGGGAAACGAAGATGCGTACTCCCTTGGGAGACCGCATCGACGATCCATCCAGAAGTCGGAAAGCTCTCATAACGGCAGCAGAAGGGTTGCGCAAAAGGAAAACGAAGATGCGTACTCCCGTGGGAGACCGCATCCTCCGTTATCTCCACGAAGCCAAAAAGACCGTTGGAGCAGTCACCATGGTCAAGATCGGCAAGCAAAGGACGACCAAGACAGGCTGCTCATTGTCAATGCTAGTGGCTTCGTCTTCCTCCTCGTTGAACTCCAGAACGCCCATCTCGACGTCCTTCAAGCTGATGTCACCACCAGGAAAGCTCTCTCCATAGGCCTCCAGCGACCCATGGTCGTCTAGAGGAAGATCCAATCCACCTCACTCAGCCTGCCCAGGTGCAACCTCGCTAGTCGCTCTGCTCCCGCGATAAGCCTCCTCAATGATCCAGCCGGCCTTTAGAAAGCACTCGAAGGGACAAGTCCTGCAAGGAAACGAAAAGTGCAAGTCAAATCAAGATGTGAGGTCAATTCCAGAAGAAAAGGGCAGTGCAAGTCCAGAAGTCTTTAAAAAAAAAAAAACCCGGAGCTAAAGCTGCAGCCCCAAAGGGGACCATAGCCCCATGAAAAACCCAAGACCGGAGAGGGGTCAGCAGCCCTTTCCTTCCTTCAAAATCCAAGAAACCAAAGGGCCACAGCCTCTTAATGCCAAAAACAAAATTATAGAGGGGGCCATAGCAAAAATAGCCACAGCCCTCTTCTCTCCAAAAACCCACAGCCCCCAAACGGGGTTGTGGTCTCCAACTCCTGCGCCCCCAGCCGGAGCCCTCACCCGCAGTCGTCGCGTGCCTAAGCTGCTCCCACGCCGACTACTCGCAGCTCCGCTCGATCTGCGACCTGCGCACTGCCACCGCCGCTGTTATCGACACTACAGCCGCACTTCACCCCGCTATGCCACCTGCGCACCGCCGCCGGCCTCCATGCCTAATCTCGCACCCGGCTGGACCCAACGCCACCGGTCGCGCCTCGTTGGAGCCATCAGCGCCGCCGCCACCTGTCAAGCATCGCCGGAGCCATCAGCGTCGCAGCCACTTGCCGCGCCTCCCCGGAGTCATCATCAGCCACAGCCGCGCCAAACACCGCGCCTCTCCAGACCTGCCTGCTCTGTGTCCGCAGCCACTTGCCGCGCCTCCCCGGAGTCGTCTGCACCCCCGGCCGACCCCGTCTCGCGCGCCGGCCGCACCCCGCAGCCCCCGGCCGAGCCCGACCGCGCCCCGTCTCCAGCCCGCGCGCCGGCCGCACACCGCAGCCCCCGGCCGTGCCCCGTCTCCAGCCCGCGCGCCGGCCGCACACCGCAGCCCCCGGCCGTGCCCCGTCTCCGGCTCGCGCGCCGGCCGCACACTGCAGCCCCCGGCCGCGCCCCTCCTCCGGCCACCGTCGCTGTCGTACCACTCGTGCCAAGCCTGGCCACCACAAGTCACTGTTGCACCGGCCACCGCGCTCGAGCGCAGCACCGGCCACCGCGCCCCGCATGTGACGCACCACAACCGCCGCCGGTGACGCACCGCGTCGCTCAACGACCGCAGCACAGGCCACCGTGCCCCGTATGCGACGCAACACAGCCGTCGCCGGTGACGCACCTCGTCGCTACGCCCACACCCGTGCCCGATCGTCGCCACTGTATCGCCGCTGTAGCCTGAGCCCATACGACCCATTGAAAAAAAAAAAAAAAAACCAGAGAAACAAAGAAAGAGAAGGGAGAGAAGAAAGAGAAATGGGAAGGAGACCCCGCCCGCCGGCCAACTCCGTGCGACCAGGCCGCCTGCTGCCGCGCCCCGCCCGGCGGCCCCCGGCCCGTCCCGCCTGCCACCGTGCACCGGCACCCCGCCCGCCGGTCTCCGGCCTGTCCCGCCTGCCACCGCTCACCGGCGCCCCGCCCGCCAGCCTCCAGCCTGCGCCCGGCTGCTGCACCCCGGCCCGCGCCCGGCTGCTGCGCCTCGGCCCGCGCCCCGCGCCCCGCCACTGCACCCCGGCCCACGCCGACCGCCGCCTGCCACCGCGCACCGGCGCCCCGCCCGCCAACCTCCAACCCGCGCCCAGCTGCTGCACCCCTGCCCGCGCCCGGCTGCTGCGCCTCGGCCCGCGCCCCGCGCCCCGCCACTGCACCCCGGCCCACGCCGACCGCCGCCTGACCTCTGCAGCCGCCCGCACCGGCCATTGCACCTGGCCCGCCTGGCCTCCATGCAGCCCCGGCCCGCGCCGCCGCTGCCGCTCCCGTAAACCAGAACCCGACGGCAGAGACGAAGAAGAAGAAAGAAAAAAAAAATAAAAGCTATTTTTCATTAACCCCCTATAAATAGCCATAATCGGTTATTGGGATAGAGACGGGATAAACTTTCTATCCCATAATCTAGGGGTCTATATCCAAAGTGCATCCCGATCCGATGCAACCACCGTTTCATAGACAAAAAAAAAAAAGGAAGAAGAAAGAGGAGTAGGAAGAAGAAGGAGGGGATCTACGGCGTCTTCAACCACTCTGCCTCCTCCGCTCGATGCTTCATCCGCTTCGTCACCACCATCGGCCGCGACAATCGGCTTCCACCATTGCGCTCCACCACCAAAGAAGGGCAACAACCCTCCGCCAAGGCGCATCGCGGCCGTCCTCGCGCCCCAGTCGCCTTGCTGCCCTGGGACTCCGCGCAGCGGCCGTCATCAACGTTCGCGCCATTCTCAAAGCAAAGGAAGTCCGCGACAGTAAGGGCGATCGAAACCATAGAAGAATTCTTCGGCTACAGGCTGCCAGCGCCCTTCATCTTTAGCGCTAGCAACGATGGGGGGAAACGAAATGGTGGGGGTTCTTGTAAAGACCAAAATTCCAAGCGAACACGCAAGTCAAGTCCAAGCGCTACGCGTTTCCTGCGGGCGCACTCGAACTTGAGGGGGCATTTGTGGGCACCGAAATTAGCCTACGGATTGGACCTGACCCGCATGCGAACACGGCCCGCACACAACGGTCTGCATGCGAAACCCGGCCCGCACACAACGGCCCGCATGCGAAACCTGGCCCGCACACAACGGCCCGCATGCAAAACTTGGCCCGCACACAACGGCCCGCATGCGAAACCAGGCCCGCACCCAACGGCCTTCGGGTCGAACCCGACTCGCCCATGCAACTTGGGCCCGCACACAACGGCCCGTATGTGAAACCCGGCCCGCACACAACGGCCCGTATGCGAAACTCGGCCCGCACACAACGGCCCGCATGCGGAATTGGGCCCGCACACAAACGGCCTGCATGCACACTCGGCCCGCGTGCAAGCCCAACCCGCGCACCATGGCCCAACTCGAAGCAAACGGGTCCCACCGGCCCCGCTACCCGAACCCAAAAAGGGGGCCCACCGGCCCCCCTCTTGAAAACCGTGCCCCCCCTCCTCATGGAGAGGTGGGGCCGGCCCTAAAAGAAAGGGAAAAAGAGAAAGAAAAAAAGAAAAAGAAAAGAAAAAGAAAAGAAAAGAAAAAGAAAAGAAAAGAAAAAGAAAAAGAAATCAAAACCGCCTCGATGCGGGGGGAGGTGGCGTGGACGTCTACGTAGCCGTAGATCCGCGACGATCCCTCGATCCAACGGACAAGATGACGTTGTGTCGCCATCGATCCAAAAGTGCAACAAGAATAACAACTCAATCTTTAAAAGATCGAGTCACATCTAGCCCATAACCATCCCAACTAAAAAGGAGGGGATCGGGTTTGTTTCCTTGAATAAAGGAACAGTATCTTGATGGTTATGGGGGAGATATTGGATGAAACAAAAAGATTTCAGCAATATCTCCCCCAACCACCCACCTTTGCCTATAAATAGAGGGGGTGGGGGAAGGCATCAAAGGTCGAAAACAAGAGACGCGAAGGCTCTGCGAAGAAAGAGCCTCGCTCTCGAAGACCGAAGGCTTCACGAGGCACGGCAAGCACGTCCTACGGGAATCCTTGGCCCTTCAAGTCCTCATCAACGTGAAGACCTTGCACTCGAAGATCAAAGCTTCGACTCCTCGCACGAAGAAGAAAGTTTGGAGAAGAAGACCCGGAGTCGTCGTTATCCCGACTTCTCCAACGATCTTCATCAACTCCGAAGAAGCCATAAGCAAAGGCCGGAGAAGAAGATCGAAGCCGACAACACCCGTCGTCTTCAACAAAGGCATCGACTCCTCGCACGAAGAAGAAAGCTTGGAGAAGAAGGCCTGAAGCCGGTGCTACCCCTGCCGTCTTCGTCAACAAAAGCCGACGCTACAACCGTCGTGCGGAGATCGGTACTACCCCCGCCATCTTCATCAACAAAATCCGACGCTACAACCGTCGCATAGAGATCGGTGTTACACCCGCCATCTCCAAAAGAAGCCTTCAACTCCGATCAAGCCAAACACGCCCGGAGAAGAAGCCGACGTCACGACCGTCGCCAGGTCGGAAAAGCTGAAGACGAAAGAGCGCTACGAAGAAGCTCCAACGCTTGAAGACCGAAGGCTTCACGAGGCACGGCAAGCATATCCTACGGGAGTCCTTGGCCCTTCAAGTCCTCATCAACGTGAAGACCTTGCACTCGGAGATCAGAGCTTCGACTCCTCGCACGAAGAAGAAAGCGTGGAGAAGAAGACCCGGAGCCGTCATCACCCGATCGCTCCAACGATCTTCATCAGCTCCGAAGACGCCATAAGCAAAGGCCGGAGAAGAAGATCGAAGCCGACAACACCCGTCGTCTTCAATCAAGGCATCGACTCCTCGCACGAAGAAGAAAGCCGGGAGAAGAAGGCCTGAAGCCGGTGCTACCCCTGCCGCCTTCGTCAACCAAAAGCCGACGCTACAACCGTCGTGCTAAAGCCGGTGCCACACCCGCCGTCTTCATCAACAAAAGCCGATGCTACAACCGTCGCACGAAGATCGATGCTACACCCGCCGTCTTCATCAACGAAAGTTGACGCTACAACCGTCGCACGAGCATCGGTGCTACCCCCGCCGAAAAGCCAAAACCGATGCCACAACCGTCGAGGAAGCCGGAAGAATAAAGAAGCCTTGAAGAAGTAACGCCAGTCGTTCGAGAAGAAGATCGAGTCTAAGCTAAAGTCAAAGCCGACGCCAGAAGCCAAAGCAAACGCACCGGTAAAGCCCGCGCTAAAGCAACACACGTGCCAAAGCCAAGCAACTACGACGGTCACGAGCAAAGCACCGCACGTTCTAGCCGATACGACGCGAAGTCTGGAAGAACTAAAGCATCGCAAGTCTCTACCCGCCTACGTTCAAGCGCAAGCGCCAAAGCAAAGCAAACGCCAGAGCCACGCCAAAGCTACGCCAAAGCCGAAAGCTAAAGCCAAAACTGACGCCAAAAACACGATCGACGCCGCGAACCGATGATCAAGGACGCCGAGGTCGAGCAAGGATCGAGGAAGACACGGAGACCGAGGAACGAAGCCCAAAGCATCCCTAGCCGAGAAAGCGCGAAGCACGGACGGGACAAAATCAACGGCCGATATTCCTTAGCCTCTCAAGAAACCCTCACCCTGTAAAGACCTCTGTCCTGGGCAACCCCTTCAGAGCTCTCACACGAATACCACGTGGAGACGCGGATTAAAGGGACCCTCCAGAGGATCTCTCCCACAATCTCCTGATCAAAGAAAATTTGTAATCTCGTGTGATCCGCAATAAAGACGACCCGAATCTTTTTCCGCGCTCACACACATGTATATGTATGGCCAAAATATAAAGAGTCTCATAGCTAGGAGAGTCCCACTATTGTAGGATCCTTATTCATGTAGCAGATCATAATTACTGTCCAACTATACTCCCTCTCCCCAACTATATCATAAGGGGTTATATCTAGGTGACAAATATATAACTTTAATACCTGCATATGTGTGTCAAAATATAATGAGTCCCCTAGCTAGAAAGTGTCCCACTATTGTGGGATTCTTTTTTATGAAGCAGATTATAAGAGAAATCAAGTGTACCCCCCACTACATCCTGGGCAAGTTCATCTATGTGTCAAAGGGGTGACTTTAACACCCACAGTGTATGTCAAAGTATAAAGTTCCATAGGTAGGAGAGGTCCCACTATTGTGGGATCCTAACTCATGTAGCAGAGTATGAGAGGAGTACAAGTATACCTCCACCCCACCTCCACCCCCCTACCCCCGATTATATCATGGTGGATATATTTATATGTCAAAGGGGTGACTTTAATAATCGTATATATATGGCCAAAATATAAAAAATCTTATAGCTAGGAGAATTCCAACTATTGGGGATCCTTATTTATATTACAGATTAGTAAGAGTCCAATTGTACTTCCCCAACTATATTGTGAAGGGGTATAACTATGTGTCAAAGGAGTGACTTTAATACCCACATATGTGTGACCAAAATATAAAGTGTCTAATAGTTAGGATGAGTCCCACTATTATGGGATCCTTATTAGTATAGCAGATTATGAGGAAGACATCATAAGGGGGTATATTTATATATCAACGGGGTGACTTTAATATCTGTATGTGTGCGACCAAAATATAAAGTGTCCCATATCTAGGAGAGTACTACTATTATAGGATCTTTATTTATGTAGTAGATTATAAGAGGAGTCCAAATATAGCCCCCCTCCCAACTATATCATGAGGGGTATATTTGTGTATCAAAGAGGTGTCTTTAACACCCATATATATATGGCAAAAATATAAAATATTCATATAACTATGAAGAGTCCTACTATTGTAGGTTTTATATTCATATACCAAATTATTAGAAGAGTCAAAGTGTACCCACCCCCCCCCCCCCCAATTACATCATGGGGGGTATATCTATGTGTCAAAGGGATGACTTTAACACCTACAAGTATATGACCAAAATATAAAGAGTCATAGCTAGGAGGGGCGCTGCTATTATGGGATCCTTATTCATTTAGCATATTATGATTATAGTCCAAGTGTACCTACTCACTATATCATGGAGGGTTACATCTATGTGTCAAAATGGTAACTTTAATACCTACATGTATGTGGCCAAAATATAAATATAGCTAAATAGGGTTCCACTAATATTGGATCCTTATTAATGTAGCAGATTATGAGACGAATTCAAATATACCCCCCCTCCCCGACTACCTTATGGGGGATATATTTATATGTCAAAGGGGTGACTTTAACACCCACATGTATATGGCCAAAATATAAAGAGTCTCATAGCTAGAAGTGGTCCCACTAATATGAGATCCTTATTCATATAAAAGATTATTAGTCTAGTCAAAGTGTACCCCCTAACTACAATATTGGGGGGTATATCTAAGTGTCAAAGGGGTGGATTTGACACTCAAATATATATCACCAAAATATAAATAATTTTATATCTAGGAAGGGTCCCACTAGAGTGGGATCCTTATTTATATAGCAGATTTTTAAAGGAATCTATGTGTACCCCCTCCTCCCTATGACTATATCATGAGGAGGGTACATCTAGGTGTTAAATAGGTAACTTTAATACCCATATATATGTGGCAAAAATAGAAAGCGTTACATTGCTATGAAGGATCCCTATATTGTGTAATCCTTATTCATATCGCAACTTATAAGAGGAGTCTAAATATACCACCCTACCCTCGACTATGTCATTAGGGTGTATATTTATATGTCAAAATATCATGATTTTAACACCCGCATACGTGTGGCCTAAATATAAAGTCGCATAGCAAAGAGGGGTCCTACTATTATGGGAACCTTATTCATATAGCAGATTATGAAGAGTCTAAGTATACCCCCATGGCCAACTACATCATGGGGAGATATATCTTTGTGTCAAATGGTGACTTTAATACCCATATATATATGGCCAAAATATATATAGTCTCATATCTAGGAGTCCCACTATTATGATATCCTTATTCATATGGCAGATTATGAGGAGTCTAACTGTACCTTTCCAACTTTATCTCGGGATTGTTAATCTATGTGTTAAAGGGGTGAATTTAATACCCGCATATATATGGCCAAAATATAAAGAGCTTGATAGCTAAGAGGGTTTTTACTATTGTGTGATCCTTATTCATTTAGCTTATTATGAGAGAAGTCCAAGTGTACACCCCCCAACTACATCATAGGGGATATATATATATGTGTCAATGGAGTGGCTTTAATACCCGTATATAAGTGACTAAAATATAAAGTGTCTCATAAATATAAGGGTCCCACTATTGTAGGTTCCTTATTTATATTACAGATTATGAGTGGAGTCAAAATATAATACCTCAGCCCTCGATTACATCTTGGGGAGTATATATATGTGTCAATGTGGTGACTTTAACACCTGCATGTGTGTGGCAAAAATATAAGGAGTCTCATAGCTAAAAGGGGTCTAACTATTATGGGATCCTTATTCATGTAACAAATTTTTATTGTAGTTCAAATATACCCCCCTCCCCCCCTTATTACTTTATACGGGGGTACATCTATGTGTCAAATGGATAATTTTAATATCCAACTATGTATTGCCAAAATATAAAAAGAGTCTCACAGCTTGGATGGGTCCTACTATTTTGGGATCCATATTTATATCGCAAATTATAAAGAATCCAATTATACCACCCCTAACTATATCTTTGGGGGGTACATCTATATGTCGAAGAGATGCCTTTAATACCTATATATGTATGGCCAAAATATAAAGCTGTATAGCTAAGAGTGGTCCCACTATTGTAGAATCCTTATTCATGTAACAGATTATAAGGAGTCCAAATATACCCCCCCTTCCAAACTATATTATGGGGGGGTACATCATGTATCAAAGGGGTAGCTTTAATACTCGTATATATGTGGCTAAAATATAAAATTCTATATATAAGAAATATCCCACTATTGTGGGATCCTTATTCATGTAACAGATTATAAGAAGTCCAAGTATACCCCCCAACTACATCATGAGGGTATATCTATATGTTAAAGGGGTGACTTTAACACCCACATGTATAGACAAAATATAAAGACTCTAACAGGTATGAGGATCACACTATTATAGGTTTATTATTTATATAACAGATTATGAGAGGAGTCCAAGTGTACCCTTCCTCGATTACATCATGGGGGTAAGCTATATGTCAAATTAGTGACTTTAAGACCCATATGCGTGTGGCTAAAATATAAAGAGTTACATAGCTATGAGGGTTCTAACTACTATTGGATCCTTATTTATATAGCAGATTTTGATTATAGTCTAAGTATACCCTCCTCTTCCTCTAACTACTTCATGGGGGGTACATATATATATCAAAGGGTAACTTTGATACCCATATGTGTGTGGCTAAAATATCAAGAGTCCCATAGGTAGGAGGAGTCCTACTATTTTAGGATTCTTATTCATATAGTAGAATATAAGAGGAGTCCAAATATACCCCCTCGGAGGGACTACGTTATGGGTGGTACATTGTTAAGTCTCCAAATAATGCATTTTATTGTTTATTTCTTACTGCATTATCGTCGCTTTCCTACGTAAAACTTTGCATATACTCGTAAAGCGCATCATTTTCTTTGCACCACTACATAATAGACTTTAATACGGACATAATGGTATATTGGTTCGCACTCATACGATACATGCATGAAAAATATGAAGCCTGATAGTCCAAGTTATTCTTTTTATCGATAATCATATTGGATCCTTACACGCGTCATTTCATGTGTGATTTTCAGGGAATTGACCCGGTACTTGACATAGTCGGATAAAGGACATCATGATAGTATGGTGGACATTCTCACGGCGAGTCAACGGAGGTTGCACAGCTCGTTTGCGGACATTTCTGAAGGACCGATGATGGATTTGATGATGAATTCGGATGATGATAAGTGGGTGACCAAGCCTTCCACGTGACCCCATTGCGCTTGAACCCATTAATAAACCAAAGTCGCTCATTCCCTACTCTTCTTACCCATCGCAACCATATATCCGTCCATCTCGGTCCGACCCGATCACAACCATTCTCACAAACCCAACCTGAGTGCAGCCTTACATCCTTACCCGTCCGATTTAATCACAACTGTCCACTCCAACCGACCAGTTTGCATCGCAGCCTCCGTGTCTCTCCCGTCCATGTACCCGATCACAGTAGCCCCTCTTCTCCCCACTTAATCACAACCATCCATGGGTAATCATGCATCCGAAATCCATGCATTAAATCACGGTGTACCGAGTCCCGTCTTACTTTACTCCTTCTATTCCATCACAGCCATCCGATCCATGAGCAACATCACAGCCGCCCATCTATCCATCACCAACCCATTGATCACAGTCGTCCGGATTCCATCCAAAAGAAAAGAAAACCGAACCTAAGCCATGCGTGCCACCTGATGCACGGCTGTTCTCTTTGCCTGGCGCACCCAGCACCGTCCGATCCCACCTAATGCATGCAGCCTATCACCCAACCTCTTCCTTTAAAACTGGAACCCAGCAGAGGCATGCACGTCTCACACCGAAACTCTCTCTCCTCCGGGATTCTCTCTCTCTCTCCGGGATCCTCTCTCTAAACTGAATCCCGGACGTCTCTCTCTTTTCTCTCCCGTCTCTATTATTTCTCTCTCTCTCCCGTTTCCGTTTCTCTCTCTAAACAGACCCAGCGGCCCGAGATTACAGCCGACCGCCTCCTAACCCTAATTTCTCTCTCTAAAACCGAACACCTCTCTCTCTATCTTTCCCGTTTCTCTCTTTCCTTATCTCTCTACCCGATCATCTCTCTTTCTCCTTGCCTAATCCGCATCCCGTCTCCTACTCTTTCGCTCTCTAACCTATCTCTCGCCCGTCTGCGGTTTTCTCTCAAGACCGAAACCCTCTCTCTCTCTTTCCGATTGGAAAGCATCACGGTCGTTCGGTGTATCAAACTGGACCTCTTCTCTATATAAGGGGGTCCCAACATCATCACAGGGGGATCCGAACTTTTTCCACCATCTAAGCCCGAACCTTCATCACCACCACCCGAACCATCAACCCGAACATCATCAGACCATCTTCCATCACCCCCGGACTTTCATCGACCCTACATCGCCTTATCATCTTCACCACCATTCCGACCGAGCATCTACGAGCCACGCTTGCCGAAGTCACGCCGCACTCCATCATCCTTGCCGTGGAAGACAATCATCGCACGACACCGTCATCGTCGTCGCACGTCGTCACCATCGCCGGAAGCTGTCGTCCACGAGCGCCATCCTTCATATTTTTTCATTAATGGAGCTTGCGCGCACTTATGCTTTTCTGTTGAATTTTATAAACATGCACGGCTAAACCCCTAGCTAAGGCTATGGGGGATGCCTAGTAGTTATTATGTGTTTCTTTGATCAGTAATAATGTTTTAATTGTCTTATGATTGAATCCTATATGAATGACACTATTCTAAGATGTATGGCATCTAGCTTGCAAATTTGTTTGATTTTATATCGACTCCGGGCATACGTAATGCTTGCGAATCCCTGTGGCTTGATGACACGAGCTTCACGAGTCTCTCGTCATATGCTTTTTAATCTATTTTAGTATGATAGATGCATATCTTTAGAAATCGATGCATGTGTACAAGTCCTTTTGATTGCACATCGACTCCGGGCATGTGCAATACTTAAAGACCTCTGTAGCATGCGTCCGAACTTAATTTTCATGCTATCATCATATATAGTTACTGATCAAAAGAATACATAAGATACTACTAGGTTGAACCCGGATGCCTTAGCCTCATCTCCATCGTAACCTTCTTTAATTAATTGCAATATTTAGTTCTAGTTAATTTAGTAACGTAGTTTCATTTTCTCGTGCTCCACTCTCAGTGGAAAACCCTGAATTACATTCACATTCACGCACTGTCATCACACTAGTTCCAATTAGTCCTTCAGTCCCTGTGGAATCGACCTCGGACTCACCGAGATTACTACTTCGCTACACACCCTATACTTGGGGTTAAATTGCACTTTTTAGTCCCTTAATTAGGACTACTTAAAGTTGTAGTAAGTTTTTGGCGCCGTTGCCGGGGATTGTAACGGACGAATTGGAACTTCGCATCCACGTTTTTCTTTTTAGTCTTTGCTTTTTCTTTGCATTCAATATACTAAGTACTTCGTTTCTTTCTTTTCAGGTAAAAAAAAAAAAAGATCTGCATAGTGGAAGAGCAGTAGATCGTTGATTGCGAAGGAGTACTACGTGCTTGCCTAATTAAAGAACTGCTTCTCCCTGGTACACTCGTTCTTTAAATTCTCTGTATTTGTTATCTCGCATCAACTTATGCTCTCGTGGGAAAGCTCGGCACATACGTCTCGGTGTAGGCGTATGTGTGTCTAGTCTGTAGTCCCATTCAAACGAAAGCGTTCGTATAAAAGGCTTTAGGTGGTGCATACATTGTTTTGTGATTATACTAGGCCACCTGTTCATTTCTGATTGTTTATTCTGAATGTTTAAATCCTAATTCAATTAAAATCATGACTAGGACTTTACGTGATTATTTGCAAAATGGCTCAACTTATTTAGACATGTATGATTCTAGTGGGTGGAATAAATCTAATGTGAATAATTATCATGTGCCTTCTGCTTATGCCTCTTATGTGAGTTTACATATGGAGACTCTTAACGATACATGTAAAGAACGCTTGCCAACTAATCAACATACTATACAATATTATCGTGAGCATTCTACGCATGATACTTATATCCCACCATATAAGAAATCCCTTGAAGATACATTGCAGTCATTTCTAAAAGATACCATACAAATTATTCAAGATCTTCGGACACCAATTGATCAATCTTATCTTGATAATGAAGAGGAAGAGATTTTGATCTCTCCACCTCAATTTAACCCCATGAATGATGATGATAAAGGCAATGAGGAAAGCACAAGTGGCATCCCCATAGAAGACAAGCTTTCTGAATTTGATTTTCTAAATCCTTTAGATGCTTGTCCAACCAAGATTGATGACATTGATAATGACATGAATTTTGAAGAAAACAATAACATTCTAATTGATGACATTAATGAGGATGAGATCTCTGAGAAAAAAACTGCTCTTCTACTTAATATTGATGACATTAATAAGGATGTGGATTTTGCAGAAGTTAATTGTCTCCCATGTAATATTGATGATGATATTATTATTGAAAATACCAATTTTTTTATGTCTAAACTCAATAATGATATTATTACTCTCCATTCTGATATTAAAGAATCAAAACCTAACTTGCAAATTCAATCACCTGAGTCAGAGGATATATATTTGGGCCAAGAAAGATGTTCTATGATGATTTCCTATGAATTGAATATGGATCTTGAAACTAAATTAATGGATAAACATGAAGAAGATATAGGATGGAATATAAATGAAATTTATATTCTCCAGTTTGAAGAGAATACAAATTCAACTCATGAACAACAATGTAATATTGCCCCTAATAGAAAGGATGTGGTGATAGAATATAAGCATCCAAATTATATCTCAGGATATGTCTTCTTTATGCATGACTACTCTTTATTCTTTTTGAAAATTCTAAAAGATCATGTTTATCAGGATTAATCTCTATATCTACTAAAGATCTTTTGCTTGTACATTAGTTTTGTTTTTCTGGTTATTCTATTTTTTTCTAATAAATATCTTTGAAAAAGCAGTGGAAAAATGTGCAATCATCTTTTCAGGTAATCTCTAACCCTTCTCCATGTTTTTTTCTTTCAAACTGATATATCCTTCATGTTTCTATATTTGAATCTTCATGAAATATCATTATGTGCATTATTTTGTTAAACATTGAGGACAATGTCATATTTAGGTTGGGGGGTGAGAATCCTGATGAATTCTAATTTTGTGCATTTTTACACTTTTCCAAATATTAGTTATTACTTTTATTCATTTTTCAACAAAAAAAAAATTTCTTTTCTTGCGTATGATTATAAATTTTATTTGTTTTTAATTTTTTGTCTATTATTAAAAAACAAAAAAAATTTATTATTTACTCTGGAAGTTTTGGAGTATAATTTTGTGTACTCTTGTTAGGATTATATGGCACTTAGTGACATAGATTATTAAAGGCTTAAGTTCTAGTCGAAAGGTGTTGACGTTGAATTCCTTTTATTTATTCCTTCTTATGGAGTATCAGGTTAATTGTACTTTGAAAACTTCACTACACTTCTGGCTTGCACCTTTGGAGTCTAGGTTCGATAGGTTGTTATTGATCTGATAATACTTAGAGGCCTGATGAACCACGACTGTCTTGTTCACTTAGTTTGCTCTATGGAGAGATAGGGTGAAAAAAAAAAAAAGAAGAAAAAAAAAGAGGCCACTAGTGGATTAGACCACGTACAGCGAAAAGGGCTACCTATTACAAGGTCTAGGGTCGAGTTATGTAAAAGTCCTAACTTACATGCAACTATATTAGTGAAGCATGGTGTATAGGGTTATGAGAATGATCCTATATACACATAGTGAATCTAATGTAGAAGCAACATGGGGATGGCTACCTGACTTATGAGAGCGTTGGCAGCGTGTCATGGGCACAGAGTGCAGCTACCATGGTGTAAATTAGGAAGGGATACATAATTAGATCCTTAAAAAAAGGAGACCTGAAAAAAAAAAAAAAAAAAAGAAAAGAAAAAGAAAATGGAGATAGTGTGAAAGCCGTCGCTGTAAAAACACGAGTAAACATGGAATATCACATATAAAGCCCTGGTGGTATTAAAGTGAACATCTACACCTCTCGTAAACCTGGACAGACAGTGGGGTTTTGAATCAGTGTTTAAGGTCGTTCGACTGTTCTTGGTGCTTATTAGTATTGATACATCCTTGAAAACCAAAGCTCCAGTCGTGTTAAGTCCAGATATCACCGAGCACTCGAGTACAGTCAGTTTGATATTTCCTACCGGAGGGTTAACAACCGGACCTCAATCGATGACTCGGTAAACTAGAAATTAGCTAATATTAATTTATAAGCTTTGTGCCGTAGAATCTCTAGTCTTGAGTATTTTAAATTATTCATCAAAACTTTCCATTAAATATATATATATATATATATTGCTTTATGTTGTTTTACCATTTAATAAAAAAAAACCTTTTGGGGATAGAAATCGTGCATTATTATCGACAATCTCTGCATTGAACTCTCGCTTATTTTGCTCGAGGACTAGCAAAAAGCTGGTTGAGGGGTGTGTTAAGTCTCCAAATAATGCATTTTATTGTTTATTTCTTACTGCATTATCGTCGCTTTCCTACGTAAAACTTTGCATATACTCGTAAAGCGCATCATTTTCTTTGCACCACTACATAATAGACTTTAATACGGACATAACGGTATATTGGTTCGCACTCATACGATACATGCATGAAAAATATGAAGCCTGATAGTCCAAGTTATTCTTTTTATCGATAATCATATTGGATCCTTACACGCATCATTTCATGTGTGATTTTCAGGGAATTGACCCGGTACTCGACATAGTCGGATAAAGGACATCATGATAGTATGGTGGACATTCTCACGGCGAGTCAACGGAGGTTGCACAGCTCGTTTGCGGACATTTCTGAAGGACCGATGATGGATTTGATGATGAATTCGGATGATGATAAGTGGGTGACCAAGCCTTCCATGTGACCCCATTGCGCTTGAACCCATTAATAAACCAAAGTCGCTCATTCCCTACTCTTCTTACCCATCGCAACCATATATCCGTCCATCTCGGTCCAACCCGATCACAACCATTCTCACAAACCCAACCTGAGTGCAGCCTTACATCCTTACCCGTCCGATTTAATCACAACTGTCCACTCCAACCGACCAGTTTGCATCGCAGCCTCCGTGTCTCTCCCGTCCATGTACCTGATCACAGCAGCCCCTCTTCTCCCCACTTAATCACAACCATCCATGGGTAATCATGCATCCGAAATCCATGCATTAAATCACGGTGTACCGAGTCCCGTCTTACTTTACTCCTTCTATTCCATCACAGCCATCCGATCCATGAGCAACATCACAGCCGCCCATCTATCCATCACCAAACCATTGATCACAACCGTCCGGATTCCATCCAAAAGAAAAGAAAACCGAACCTAAGCCATGCGTGCCACCTGATGCACGGCTGTTCTCTTTGCCCGGCGCACCCAGCACCGTCCGATCCCACCTAATGCATGCAGCCCATCACCCAACCTCTTCCTTTAAAACCGGAACCCAGCAGAGGCATGCACGTCTCACACCGAAACTCTCTCTCCTTCGGGATTCTCTCTCTCTCTCCGGGATCCTCTCTCTAAACTGAATCCCGGACGTCTCTCTCTTTTCTCTCCCATCTCTATTATTTCTCTCTCTCTCCCGTTTCTGTTTCTCTCTCTAAACAGACCCAGCGGCCCGAGATTACAGCCGACCGCCTCCTAACCCTGATTTCTCTCTCTAAAACCGAACACCTCTCTCTCTATCTTTCCCGTTTCTCTCTTTCCTTATCTCTCTACCCGATTATCTCTCTTTATCCTTGCCTAATCCACATCCCGTCTCCTACTCTTTCGCTCTCTAACCTATCTCTCGCCCGTCTGCGGTTTTCTCTCAAGACCGAAACCCTCTCTCTCTCTTTCTGATTGGAAAGCATCACGGTCATTCGGTGTATCAAACTAGACCTCTTCTCTATATAAGGGGGTCCCAACATCATCACAGGGGGATCCGAACTTTTTCCACCATCTAAGCCCGAACCTTCATCACCACCACCCGAACCATCAACTAGAACATCATCAGACCATCTTCCATCACCCCCGGACTTTCATCGACCCTACATCGCCTCATCATCTTCACCACCATTCCGACCGAGCATCTACGAGCCACGCTTGCCGAAGTCACGCCGCACTCCATCATCCTTGCCGTGGAAGACAATCATCGCACGACACCGTCATCATCGTCGCACGTCGTCACCATCGCCGGAAGCTGTCATCCACGAGCGCCATCCTTCATATTTTTTCATTAATGGAGCTTGCGCGCACTTATGCTTTTCTGTTGAATTTTATAAACATGCACGGCTAAACCCCTAGCTAAGGCTATGGGGGATGCCTAGTAGTTATTATGTGTTTCTTTGATCAGTAATAATGTTTTAATTGTCTTATGATTGAATCCTATATGAATGACACTATTCTAAGATGTATGGCATCTAGCTTGCAAATTTGTTTGATTTCATATCGACTCCGGGCATACGTAATGCTTGCGAATCCCTGTGGCTTGATGACACGAGCTTCACGAGTCTCTCGTCATATGCTTTTTAATCTATTTTAGTATGATAGATGCATATCTTTAGAAATCGATGCATGTGTACAAGTCCTTTTGATTGCACATCGACTCCGGGCATGTGCAATGCTTAAAGACCTCTGTAGCATGCGTCCGAACTTAATTTTCATGCTATCATCATATATAGTTACTGATCAAAAGAATACATAAGATACTACTAGGTTGAACCCGGATGCCTTAGCCTCATCTCCATCGTAACCTTCTTTAATTAATTGCAATATTTAGTTCTAGTTAATTTAGTAACGTAGTTTCATTTTCTCGTGCTCCACTCTCAGTGGAAAACCCTGAATTACATTCACATTCACGCACTGTCATCACACTAGTTCCAATTAGTCCTTCAGTCCCTGTGGAATCGACCTCGGACTCACCGAGATTACTACTTCGCTACACACCCTATACTTGGGGTTAAATTGCACTTTTTAGTCCCTTAATTAGGACTACTTAAAGTTGTAGCATACATCTATATATTAAAAGGGTGACTTTAACACATACATGTGGCAAAAATATTAAGTCTCATAGCTAGGAGGATCCCACTAATATAGGATCCTTATTAATATAATAGATTATAGGTCGAGTCCAAGTGCACCCCCACTACTATATTATTGGGAGTCGGTGCATCTATCTATCAAAAGGATTACTTTAAAACTCATATATATATATATAGCCAAAATATAAAGATTCTTATAGCTATGAAAGGTCCCCTTAGTGTGGGATCCTTATTCATGTGGCATATTATGAGAGGACTCTATATATACCCCCACCCCATGGTAATATCATAAAGGGGAACATATATATGTCAAAGGGGTAACTTTAATATCAGTATGTGTGTGGCTAAAATATAAAGAGTTTCATAACTAGAAGAGGTCTTACTATTGTGTGATCCTTATTCATAAAGTAGATAATGAGATGAGTCTAAGTATACACTCCCATCCCGATTACATTCTTGGGGGGGTATATTTATGTATCAAAAGGGTGACTTTAACAACTATATGTGTTTGGCCAAAATATAAATTCTCATAGTTAAGTATGGTCCCACTATTCTGGGATTCTTTTTCATATAGCAGATTATGTAAGGAATTCAAGTGTGCCCCCTATTACATCTAGGGGTAGGGTAAATCTATGTATCAAAGTGATGACATTAACACCCGCATGTGTGTAGCCAAAATATAAATAGTCACATAGCTAGAAGGGGTCCCATTATTATGGGATCCATATTCATACAACAAATTAAGAGATAAGTCTAAGTATACTCCCCTTCCCCTCCCGACTTTATTATGGGGGTACATCTATATGTCAAATGGGAGACTTTAATACTCACATAGGTGTATCAAAATATAAAGGGTCCCATAACTTGGAAGGGTCCTATTATTATAAAATCTTTATTCATATAGTAGATTATGAGAGAAGTTTAACTATATATAGGGGTGGCAATGGGTCGGGTCGGGTTCGGGTCGGGTTGAGACATATGTATAAGGGCAAAACACCCAACCCGAACCCGACCCGTTTAATAAACGGGTCAAAAACTTAAACCCAAACCCGACCCGCCTAATAAACGGGTTGACCCGACCCGACCCGTTTAACCCGTTTACTAAACGGGTCGGGTCGAGTTGGGTCGGGTTGGCTCGGGTTGGGTCAACAGAACCCATGTAAACCTGTCGGGTTGGGTAAAGACCAGTCGGATTGGGCCGGGTTGGTTCGGGTTGGGTCGGGTCGGGTCGGGTTGGTTCGGGTTTGGTCGGGTCGGGTCGGGTCGGGTTGACACGACCCATTTGTTAAACGGGTCAAGTCGGGTCAATCGGGTTATAAGTACAAACCCGAACCCGACCCATTAAATAAACGGGTCAATCGGGTCGACCCGTTTATGACCCGAACCCGTTTAGGCCAAACCCAAACCCGCTAACTTCGGGTCGGGTTCGGATCGGGTTGGCGGGTCGGGTCAAGAATTGCCACCCCTAACTATATACCCCCCCTCTCCCGACTATATCATGGGGTTTAGATCTATATGTCAAAGGGGTGACTTTAACACCAATTTGATTGTAGCCAAAATATAAAGAGTCACATAGCTAGGAGGGGTTCTACTATTGTAGGATCCTTATATATGTAGTAGTTTATAAAAGAAATCCAAGTTTATCCCCCGACTACATAATGGGGGTACATCTATATGTTAAAGGGGTGACTTTAACATCCGCATATGTGTGGTCAAAATATAATAAGTCCCATGGCTTGGATAGGTCCCACTATTATAGGATTTATATTAATGTAGAAAATTATGAAGAGTCCAATTATAGCCCCCGCCCCCAACTATTTTATTAGAGGGTACATTCATATATTAATAGGGTATCTTTAACATCCGCATATGTGTAGCTAAAATATAAAGAGTAGCATAGCTCGGATGGGTCCCACTATTATGGGATGTTTATTCATATAGTAAATTATAAAAAGTCCAATTATACCTCCTTAACTACATCATTGGGGGGTACATTAATATGAGAAGTCCATCATCGGGGGTGCATCTATGTGTCAAAGGTGTAACTTTAATACCCGTATATATCTATCCAATATATAAAGTATCCCAAAGCTAGGAGGGGTCTTACTATTGTGGGAACCTAATTCATATAGCAGATTATGAGTGGAGTCCAAGTGTACCCCCCCAACTACATAATAGGGGGTACATCTATATATCAAAGGGGTGAATTTAACATCCAACTATATAACCAAAATATAAAGAGTCTCATAGCTTGGATAGGTCCCACTATTATGCGATCCATATTCAGTAGTAAATTACAAAGAGTCCAATTATACTACCCCTAACTATATCATTATGGAGTATATCAATATATCAAATAGGTGACTTTAACACCCATATATGTGTAGCCATAATATAAAAAGTATTATAACTAAAGGGGTCCTATTATTATGGAATCCTTATTTATATAGTAGATTATGAGGAGTCCAAGTATACCCCCCTCCAACTGTATCATGGGGGGTACATCTATGTGTTAAATGAGTGACTTAAATACTTGCTAATTATATATGACCAAAATATAAAGAATCTCATAACTATGAAGGGTCCCACTAATGTAGGATCTTTATTCATATATCAGATTATAAGTCGAGTCCTACTGTACCCCAGCCCCACTACATCATTAGGGGTGGTATATTTATGTGTTAAAGGATAACTTTAACACATATATGTATATGACCAAAATATGAAGATTCTTATAGCAAATAGGGCTCTCACTAGTAATGAAATCCTTATTTATATAACAGACTATAAGAGAAGTTCATATATACCCCCCGCTTTCCTGACTATATCATGAGGGGTACATCTATATGTCAAATTGGAGACTTTAATATCCTTATGTATGGCAAAAATATTAAAAGTCCCACAGCTATGAGGAGTCTCATTATTATAGGATCTTTTTTATGTAGCTGAATGTTAGAGGAGTTTAAGTGTACCCCCTCCCCCGCCCAACAATATCTAAATGATATATCAAATGGATACCTTTAATACCCGTATATGGGTGGCCAAAATAAAAAGAATCTCATAGCTAAGAGGGCTCCTACTATTATAAGATCCTTATTAATATAGCAGATTACGAGAGAAGTCTAAGCATACACCCCACCTACCGACTAGATTATAGGGATATATCTATGTGTCAATACCAGAATATATATCAAAATATAAAAGGCCTTATAGCTATGAGGGGTTGCACTATTATAGGATCCTTATTCATATAGCATATTATAAAAAAAATCCAAGTATACCGCCCCCCCTTTCGACTACATATGAAGGCTACATCTATGTGTCAAAGGGGTTACTTTAATACCCGTATGTATATGGCCAAAATATAAATAGTCACATAACTAGGAGGGGTCCTACTATTGTAGGATTGTTATTCATATAGTAGATAATGAGAGGAGTCCAAGTGTATCTCCTCGATAACATAATGATGGGGTATAACTATCTGTCAATGGGTGACTTTAACATCCATATATCTGTGGCCTAAATATAAAGTCATATAACTTGGATGAGTCCTAATATTATGGGATCCAAATACATATAGCAAATTATAAAGAGTCTAATTTTACCCCTCATCTACATTATTGGGGCGTACATCAATATATCAAAGGAGTAACTTTAACACCAGCATATATGTGGCTAAAATATAAAGAGCCCCAGTACTAAAAGGGATCCCACTATTGTGAGATCTTTATTCATATAACAGATTAAGAGAGGGGTCCAAATATAGTCCCCGACTACATCATAGCGGGGTATATCTATATGTCAAAGGGGTGATTTAACACCCATATATATATGGCTAAAATACAAAGAGTCCCATAAATAGGAGGGGTCACTATTATTGTATCTTTATTCATATAGCAAATTATGAAGAATTCAATTATACCCTACAGCTTCATCATTGGGGGGGTTCATCTATATGTCAAAAATGTAACTTTAACACCCACATATGTGACCAAAATATAAAGAGTCACATAGCTAGGAGAGGTCCTACTATTTTAGGATCCTTATTTATACAGCAGATTATAAGAGAAGTCCAAGTGTACCCCCCTAGCTACATAATAGGGGGGTGCATCTATGTATCAAATGGTGACTTTAATACCCATAGGTATGGCTAAAATATAAATAGTCTCATAGCTTGGATGGGTCCTATTATTGTAGGATTCTTATTCATGTAGTAAATTATAAAAAATCTAATTATACCCCTCCCTCAACTACATCATTGGGGGGGTATATTCATATGTTAAATAGATAATTTTAATACCTACATATGTGTAACCACAATTTAAGGAGTCTCATAGCTTGACGGAATCCACTATTGTGGGATCCTTATTTATGTAGTAGATTATAAGAGTAGTCCAAGTGTACCCCTGACTACATCATGGGAAGTACATTTATTTATCAAGGAGTGACTTTAAAACATATATGTGTGTTGCCAAAATATAAAGTCTCATAGCTAAAAGCGATCCCACTATTGTGATCCTTATTTATATAGCAGATTATGATAGAAATCTAAATGTATCCCCCTCAAACTATCTTATGGAGGGTACATCTATATATCAAAGGGGAGAATTTATTACCCATATATATGTAGCCAAAATATAAAGAATCACATTGCTAGAAGGGGTCCTACTAATGTAGAATTCTAATTCATATAGCAGATTATGAGATGGGTCTAAGTGCACCACCCAACCTCCATCTCGACTACATCTTGGGAGGTACATCAATGTGTCAAAATGATGATTTTAACACCCGTATATATATATGGCAAAAATATAAAGATTCTCATAGCTAAGAGTGGTCCTATTATTGTGGGATTTGTATTCATATGAAAGATTATGAGAAGAGTCCTTATATACCCTCTCCCCCGCTTGGCAATGTCATATCGCGGTACATTATTTATCAAAGATGTTAATTTAGTACCCATATATGTGTAGCCAAAATATAAATAGTCTCGTAGTTAATTTATTCATGTAGTAGATTATGATAGCAGTCCAAGTGTATCCCTTTCCCCTCCCCGACTATATCATTGGAGGTACATCTATGTGTCAAATGAGTGACTTTAATACTCGTATGTGTGTGGCCAAAATATAAAGTCCTATAGCTAGAAAGAATCCTTTTTTATATAACAGATTATGAAAGAAGTCCAAATATACCCCCCTCCCCGAATATATCATGGGGGGTATATCTATATATCAAAGGGGTGACTTTAACACCCATATGTATATAGCCAAAATATAAAGAGTTACATACCAAGAAATGATCTCACTATTGTGGGATCCTTATTTATATACCAAATTATGAGAATAGTCTAAGTATAACCCCCCGACTATATCATGGGAGATACATCTATGTATCAAATTGGTAACTTTAACACTCCTATGTGTGTCAAAATATAAAGTATCACATATCTAAGAGGGATTCCACTATTGTCGGATCCTTATTCATATGGCAAATTATATTAGAAGTCCAAGTATACACCCCCTAATTACATTATGAGGGGTACATCTATATGTAAAAGGTATGATTTTAATACCCGCATGTGTGTGGCCAAAATATAAAGAGTCCAATAGGAAAGAGGGGTCCTACTGTTATAGGATCCTTATTCATATAGCAGATTATGAGAGAAGTCCAAGTATCTCCCCTCTAACTATATCAGGAGGGTATATATAAGTGTTAATGGGGTAACTTTAATACCCACATGTGTGTGGCCAAAATATAAAGATTTTTATAATTAGGAAGGGCTCCACTATTATGGGATCCTTATTCTTACAGCAAATTATAAGGAATCCAAGTGTATACTCCCTACTACATCATAAGGGGGTATATCTTTGTGTCAAATAATTAACTTTAACACCTATATATATATGGCAAAATTTAAAGAGTCTGAGGGCTGGGAGGGCTCCCATTATTATGGGATCCTTATTCATGTAGCAGATTATAAAAGGAGTCCATGTGTACCCGCCTGACTAAATCATAGTGGGGGTACATCTATGTTTCAAGGGATGACTTTAACACTTGTATGTGCGTGACCAAAATATAAATATTCCTATATCTATGAGGGCTTGCATTAATGATTAATCTTTATTCATATAGTAGATTATGAGAGAAGCCCAAGTATACCACCCTTTACCCTGACTATATCATGAAGGGGTACATTTATTAGTCAAATGGGTAACTTTAACACCAACATATATGTGGCCAAAATATAAAAAGTAGCATAGCTATGAGGGGTTCTACTATTATAGGTTCCTTATTCATATAGTAGATTATGATAGAAGTCCAAGTGTCTCCCCTATTACATCATGGGGTGGTACATCTATATATTAAATAGGTAACTTTATTACCTGTATATGTATGGTTAAAATATAAAGATTCACATATCTATGAGGGGTCCGACTATTATAGGATCCTTATTTATATAGCAGATTATGAGAGTATTCGAAATATACCTCACATCCCCGACTACATCATGAGGGGTACATCAATGTATTAAAGGGATGACTTTTATATCCGTATGTGTGTGGCTAAAATTTAAAGAGTCTTATTGCTATGAGGTGTTCCATTATTATGGGATCCTTATTCATATAGCAGATTATGAGAGGAGTCCAAATATAACCCCCCATCTGCGATTACATCATAAGGGAGTATATCTATATATCAAAGGGGTGACATTAACACCTGTATGTCTATGACCAAAATATAAAGAGTCTTATAACTCGGAAGGGCCCACTAATATATGATCCTTATCATGTAGTAGATTATGTGTCGAGTTCTAGTGTACCCCCCTTCTTGGACTACATCATAAAGGGGTACATCTATGTGTCAAATGGGTGACTTTAACACTCGCATGTGTGTGGCCAAAATATAAAGAGTCTTATAGCTAGGAAGGGTCCCACTAGTATGGGATCTTTATTCATATAGTAGATTATGACAAGAGTCCATATGTACCCTCGCCCCCTCTTGAACTACATAAAGGGGGTTACGTTTATATGTCAAATGGGTGACTTTAATACCTGTATATGTGTGGCCACAATATAAAGAGTCTCATATCTAGGAGGGTTCCCACTATTGTGGGTTCCTTATTCATGTAACAGATGATGAGAGGAGTTTAGGTATACCCCCCAGACTATATCTTGGGTAAGGTATATCTATGTGTCAAAATGGAGACTTTAACACTCGTATGTGTGTGGCCAAAAAATAAATTCATATACTTAGGTGGGTTTCCACTTTTGTGGGATTCTTTTTCTTGTACCAATTATGTTAGGTGTCCAAGTGTATCCCCCCCCCCTTTATATCATAGAGGGGTAAATCTATATGTCAAATGGGTAACTTTAACACCCGCATATATGGACAAAATATAAAGACTCCCATAGCTATGAGGGGTCCCATTATTGTGGGATCTTTATTCATGTAATAGATTATGAGAGGGATCCAAGTATACTCCCCTCACGGCTATATAATAGGGGGATACATCTATGTGTAAAAGGGGAACCTTTAATATAGAGACGGACCTACATTAGGCCCAAGGGGGGCTCAAGCCCCCCCCCCCCCTCAATTTGGGAAAACAATAAAGTAAGTTACACTTACCCCCTTGAAGTTTAGCTCAAAAACACTTAACCCCCTTATAGTTTATTTTGTTCCAAATCACTCCCTAAAGTTTGAAATGTTAGTACAATACCTCTTTTGTCAACTACTTGATTTCCTCATTTGGTAATTTTTATCTGATTGAAGCAGAATTGAAGGGGGGCAAAATATTGTTTTTTAACTATAGGGGGGTTAAATATTTTTGAGCTAAACTTCAGGAGGGGGGGCGGCAAAGTGTAATTTATCCAAAAAATAATTCTAACCAACTTTTGGTTGCCAACTTCACATAGAGGTGGCCACCACCAACCGCCACCGCCCCACCATCCACCAATCCCCGCCAATCAATGTCCACTATTATGCCACCGACTACCACCCCACCGCCACATGTCGCCGCTGGTCACCACCGCTGTCGGCCACCACCCACCGTCGTCACCTATATTGGTGACCCGCAGTTAGCCTCGCCGTTTGCCGGCCACTGACGCCCACCACTGTCCGGCCAACACCCACCGCTATTTGCCACCTTCCGCGCACATGGCATTCCCGTAAAGTTCATCCCATAGCCCTTAAGTGAATAAATAGTGAATAAGAATCGAGAGGGAATCGGGGCATATTTATAAGTTTTTGGGGGTATGTATAAATCCCCCCCCCCACCCCTCCTAAAAAAAAAAGGATCTGATCTATTATTTACAACCCATTCACCCCGATCGAGTCAGCCAATTATAGTTCCAAATTTTTGAATGACTCCGAGAATCAAAATTCTCCTCCACTGGAGGCAAAATCATAATAGGCCTTGTGCTACGCAATTGAAGGAAAGGTAGGGACGTTGTCACGCCGCCTGCCGAAGCCTATGGCTGTGAGTCAGCGACTATAGTTACTTTTTAATAATTATTCCCCCCTGAGGAAAAATCTTGTGTCCACCACTGCTTTAACACCCGTATGTGTATGTCAAAATATTAAGATTCCTATATGTCACGCCCTGAATTTCAGTCTAAGATGCTTAGCTGGAGAAAACCTAAGGTGTGAGTTTTTGATGATATTTTTTAAAAGTGAAGTCATTTTGATTTTGAAAATATTTTTCAAAGTCTCCCCTACTAGGGCTTGTCCCATGCATTCGAGTCTAGTCCTATGGTCAGGAGGCGCTTTAGCAACCTTAGACCCTGGAGAGGGATTCAGTCTTTGCATGAGGGACTCAAAAACAAGTTATAGAAAGAGTTTAAAGAGGTGAGAGATAGTGAAAAGGCACTCGACTGACTAGAGCATCACTCTTAGGGGATGGGGCCCTGCTCTACATTCTCCTAATAGTTGTTAGAATTGGTGAGGTCTATAGCTCGTAAAAACCTATAGTTTAGCTATGTATGGTTGATAGTATAAGATTGCATCTAGGTACGTACCTTAGTACGTGTTCTGATTACAGAACAGAGAGCCATGGCTACATGGTAATCCTCTTGAGTGGGAGACTCAAGGGACTGGTCCCATGTAACCTAAATACGTTCGCAGCTCTGATTAGGGTTGGTCGCCCTATCAGGTTAAGCTGTTGGGATAACAGAGCGTGGGTGTCTCCACCACGGTCATTACCAGGCATAGTGTCTGTGGCCGAACGGAACCAACACGGTGCACAGATCGGTGAGCAGACACCGGTGCACTAAACCGTGTTTCTGCTTAGGGTAAAACGGTCCTAAACCCTGAGGAGCCATGTCTGGTGGACTAATCAGTTGTGTGGTGCTTTGGCGCACCAATGTGTGAGGATCCGGATGCAGTGATCCAAAACCACGGTGTACTGGGTTACCCGGCTGGCGTTGTATCAGCATGTCACTCCTGCAAGCTATCCACACCCCTAACGGGAGGTGCGTTCCTTGGTTTGACCTACGTCGTATTAAACCCTGGCCAGGTGGTCATCAGTTGGACTGGTGACGGATCCGGTTGCTCGAAAGAGTAATCGGAGATACGATGTATGTGGTCAACCTGGAAGGAACCGAGTCATATGAGCACTCGAGTCTGACGGTATTCTCCACCGCTCGAGTTGCGTCATGGCACCAGTGGAGGGACAGCGAGTTTACCATACTAAGCGGAGAGCAGGGGTATGTGGGAGAACATAGTAAGTCCGGGGGGATTGGAGTGCAGCCTGCGTCGCACTCTGGGTGGCTACGCAGGTTAACTCGGACTCAGAGGATCGATGGTACACTCGGGTAGTGTGTCGATCGAGTCTGAGTTGGAAGCCATGAATCCTGGTCCCTGAAGGTTCCACCTTATCGACATTATGTACGGTTCTTATACCATTTCCTCGAAACACAGAACGTAGTTAGAGGAAGCGAGAAGTCCAAGCATACGCTCCGTGAGTGCTTCGCACTAGTGCACGGTAGATGCGTAGCTACATGTATGCACTAAGGGGAAACCCTAGGTTAGTGCAGAAACGCATATAGCAATTCCTTGCCATAAGTGGACTTTGCCACATGGGTGCGATGCACCGGGACATGTTGCGAGTTGACTAGTTGACTTCACTAGGGGCACCCTACGGGAACCTCAGAGAATAGTGAAATCACTGGTGCACTTCACTTATGTGTGCCTTGCAAAGTCTCGTACACGAGGAACGGTCAACTAGTGGCATAAGGGCGTTTTGGTCATACCATGCGCCACTATGCACTAAGGGGGCCGGCCCTAAGTGTTGAGAGACTGGTCAAGGCCGGCCCCATTAGTTTCGGGAGGTTGTTGCCTCTGATGAAGGGGCCGGTTATGAGGCGCAGAAAACGGGCTGGTTTTGACCGTTTTCGAAAACAAGGAAAGGATAGAGATAAAGAAGAGATATATAGGGATAATGTTTGAATCAATCATCCTTATCCATACTGTCCTTATCCATATGGATAGGCCGGCTATATATATAAGAAGGAGAGAGAGGGTGCACGAAATTAGTAGCATGGGCAAGCCCTAGGGCCGGCCATGCAAGCTATGGGGAAACCGAAGCCCCTCTTCTCTATTCGTATCTCCTCTCTCGTCTCTCTCTCCCTCGCTTGCGCCATTGGATGGCGACTCGTCTTCCTCACGTGGTGTTTCGTAGAAGGAGAAGGCTCGTCGTATGGAGGCACTCAGAGATCCATCGACGAGGTGCCGTGCATCGTGTGAGATCGGGTGAACTAGAAGGCGTCTCCCGCAACCTTTTGCTGTCCAGAATCTGCACAGAAAATCAGCGTTGTTTCTATGATTCCGGGAGCTACAGAAGTCCAAACGACGTGAAACTTATTTCAAAAGTTGCGTCTCGAAGTTGGCTACCTGCAGTCCAAATTTCAGCCCAATCGGAGTTCGGAACAGAAAGTTATGGCCGTCGTACCGAAGCTATGTCGAGCAGATCCGTAGCCCGTCTCCATCGACAAAGAAGAAATTTGTCGCGGTGAAAGATTCCGCACGCAGGTATGATCTCTAACAAGTAGATCTAACATAATTAGAACATGCATTCATGCTAGATTGTTCTTTTGCGTTAGATCGTCGTTAGGGGTTCGAGTAGTTGCCATGCTAGTTTCATACACGCATATGTAGATCGTTTCGATGAAAATTTTGATATGTAACGCACACCGCTCTCGGTCCTCGGACCTATTCTTTGCTTCCGCTGCGAGCCTCTACCTTGGATTTACATCCAACAATAGTAACATCCCACCAGGAGCACATGCCGGGTCAAGTATGCGGCGATCTCACATCCACTCGTCTGGCCCGGAGACCCCACACTCAGAGTTATTTGTTTATTATGTGTGAGGCAATTGGTATCAACTCTAATTCCATTTCATTTCCACTAATGGTATCGATTTACAAGTATATCAACACTAACTCTCTCTTTTACATGTTTCACATTCTACTATAGAAGACTTCCATGTGATGGTGCTATCTTTACCTTGAATCTTAGATCTACATGCTCCACAACCGCTCCTAACTGCGACACGATGTCTCTCCTATGCGATCAACCATCCTCGAGGTCCAGCTACCAAAACCTAAGGTTTGGCATAAAGTACACAAAACCCTAAGTGAGCGCAACAACTACTATATATTACTTTATATGTTGATTTATCATATATCATCCCAAATTTTACTATATTCGAACCATCCAAGTTTATTTTCTTCGAGTTATCCATGGTTTACTATATTCAATCACATCAAGGTTTACTATACTCAATCACATCAAAATTTATTATCCTCAACATACCAAGATCTTATGTACTCAATCATACTGACCAACTTTATTGTACTAAAATACCTACCAAGGTTATCTAAATTGATATGCCAATGAGGGCTACTGTACTAACATGCTTACAAATGTTGGTTGTAGTAACACGTCAACCAAGATCTATCATACTACCATGCTTATCAAGGTTGGCTATATTAACACGCCAACCAAGGCCCACTATACTAACATGCTTACCAAGGTTGGCTAAAGTAACATGTCAACCAAGATCTACCATACTACCACACTTACTAAGGTTGGTCATACTAACACGTCAACCAATGTCTACTATATTAACATGCTTGCCAAAGTTGGATGTACTAACATGCCAACCATGGTTTAATGTGAATAGACAACGTAGTCAACACTACCAAGGTCTACTAAGGATAGTCAGTCATAGTCAAACCTTGTCCAGGTTTACTACACTGAAACGCTTGGGGTAAAGGATAGTAGTAGACACAAAAAAACACAAAGTGAGGGGTGCACCCCTGCTCTTTGGGCGCAACTTGGAAACCGAGACAGTATACTAGACAACGGCACTTCTCGCCCAACAACCATGGGTCCGGCAACAGTGTCACACAGACCAACCTGCACCCCATCAGCTCATTGCACCCACTCCTTTGCAAAATTCTTTCGTGAAAGTACTCGCCAAAATGGACTTTCTTATGTCTGTGCATGACATGTCTCTCTATCAAAACTACTAGCCATCCTTGAGTCACATGCTCGGGGCCCGCAAGTCCCAATACCTATGCCGCAGCACTGGACTTAACAGTATCGTAGACACTCGGCTATGGCTCTGCAAATCATTTATCCTAGGGCGGATCCTGACTTCACACGTAGGTGCCGATAGGCCACCTACGAAATACTAGGGCAACACCTAGTCTGACCATGTCTAAAAACCACACATTCTTTCTTAGTTGCTACCTACATTCCTTAATAGGAGAGTGGTTCAGACTTAGTCCTGGCATAGTCATAACTTAGTTTTAACGTCATCCAAACGCGGTCCTTAATGTATCGAAATTCACATTCAATCTATCTTGACCCAAAGGTCTGTACTCTACCACACAAGTCCTTATATTTATGAGTAATATTAACAATATTAGGGTTTATGTATTAGAGTCTATCAATGTTACGCAGTAGGTTCAACCAATGCATGCGACGATATGTCACCACCCATGTATGATGTGGGGGATTACCCCCACTCCGTATGTAATGGTCCTATCGTATCCTGCATGCATGGATTAATCATCTCTCATAGTACGAGGCCTAACCAACCTACTACGATCATGGTCTAATTAACTCTGTAATTATCAAGACATCATTGTCATCATCAAATTAGCTCTCTAATTTCATGGCATCATCAGAATCCTCTACTTGGTTCTCTAATTGTTAGGGCATCATCACAATCAGCTACTTAGTTCCTCAATTATCAGACGGTCAACAACTCTCTAATTACCGCAGGACTATATTTCAGTATAGTCATAATAGGATTGATTTCTCTCTAATTACTGGGAAGATTCGACCATCATAAGCTACCCGCGTGACAATGCATCACTCTTGGTAAATAGTCGACGCGTCCCCCTAACCAAACAAGAACAAGAGACACACCTTCCAACCACACAACAAGTGGTACATCAATCATGCAAGGTGTTCCCTATGCTACCAAGACGATCTAATTATATCAAGGTTATTCGCATGATAGTGCATCACCCTCGGTGAGCAGGTGACACGTCCCTCCAATCAAACAAGGACAGGAGACATGCCTCCTACCTCTCAACAAGTGGTACAATACCCAAGCTAGTCCTTAACTCCAACTATCATAGGGCTTCAACTCTCTGATCACTATAGGATTAACAATTATCAAATCTTCATCTGATCATGACTCTTCTAATTGTCATAGTATTATCGACTCTTGAACCTAGCATGGTACATTAATTCCATTATTAACAACTCAGATGGATCTACCGTTGGATCACGGTTCCTTGCTCAAGCAACAAAAGGAAGGCATGGGACCGGAGTCTCGGGCAACCCTCTCCCCCCACCTTGGCCAGGTCTGATGCTCCCTCCCCTTCACTGGTTTCCCATGATATTCTTGGTTTTGAATTGCAGGGGCACCAAGCGGGTTTCTTGTGTTGCCCATTGTAAGTGACGCATTCGCGAGCATCATTTGGATGTCTTGATTCTGCTCGAGACGCATGTCTCACCTGACAAGGTTCCTTGGCTCACTCAGCGGCTAGGTCCCAGTTGGTCTTCCCATTTCTCGGAGGCTTATGTTTCTCATCTTCCTCGTGTTGCCTTCGGTCATTGTCCCCTTCAGATCACTCCTCACCCGCCTTTTGCATTCGGTCCCAAGGCCTTCCAGTTCGAAAACATTGCTTACCGTCGTCTGCTTGACTCTGTCGATGCCAGTGACCGGAGGGAGCCTTCTCGATCTCTCCTCCCTGAGGTCTGGAAGGTCTTGTGCGCCACTTCGACTATGCCTCGGGTGAAAGATTCCATGTGGAAGTCTTTGCATGGTCGATTACCGGTCCGGCCTTTCTGTCCCACATTGACCTCTTTGCATCTTCATTTACCATATGTTGTTCTCATGCTACCCTTCTTTTCTCATAGGGGTCTTTTTTCTTCGTTTATCACCCTCTCCTTTCTCCTGTTGACATCTTTTGAATTTAGCCAACTAGTTTGTCAAATTTTGGATGCTCAATGTGGACATAACAATCCCTCCCCAAGGTCACTGTGTTTTATGGTGGCCTGGCACATATGGAAGTCTTGCAACCGCTCGGTTTTTGACCTGCAGCGTGAACGCCCGAAGGTTACCTGGTGGCGTGGGCTCTCGAAGAGGCTGAACTGTTCTGTCGGGTTCATCGGGTTCGTCCTTTAGAATCTGGTGTGCCTCCAGTATTGTCATCTCCACGGATGTCAAATGGGAACCTCCGGACATGGGATGGCTGAAGCTCAATTTAGATGGCTCCTTTATCCGCCATGACCACGGGGTACTGGTTTTGCAATACGGGATCACTATGAGCACCTATGCTTGGCCTTCATGTGTTTGTTGGTCATGCAAGCGGATGTTCGCGGACTATGGCTTGGTCTTCGTCAGGCCACTCACCTTTGACCTCATCACTAGATTCATGTGGAGGGTGACTCGTTTCTTCGTCGCGGGTATCACATATCTTTTGTGAGGGAAATGCCCAGGCCGAGAAAAGTCGAAAGATCAGCCCAATATGGAAACTTACTCTGATCTTTTTATGACAACAGACTATTTATTAATTTTAAAAATCAAAATCATTTTGTGTTTCAAAGATGAAGCTTTCCCAAGAAACCAACTTGGTCTACAAGAGGGCTGCCCTCCCAGTATGTGTGGCACTCTGGTAAAGAGGGCTGCCCTCCCAGTATGTGTGGCACTCTGGTACCAATGCACGATAGTTCAGGACCATCGCAATGACCTTCGTATTCCTAGTAGTTGTATAGAAGTAAACCAAAAGAAATACGGGAAATTATGTATAGGTCCTTAACTATTTTGCAATATTAGCTGCAGGACACCATAATTTGCTATATTAGCTAAGGTCCCTACAAATATACATTCGTCTCCAGAAAGAGTATATATTCATCTTCAAAAACAATATTTGTTCGTTTTAGAAAGAGTATACATTTGCCTTTCGAAAAAGCATATATTCGTCAGGTGGGACTTGAGCTATATTTCGAAAATAATGTGTCCAACAACTAAAGTCATCTCCCAAAAAGGACTTATGTCAAACTTCCCCAAAAGAAATATGCAAACCCAAGGAAATAAAAGATTTATATGATCAATGTTTATGATTCAAGATAGCCCAAAAGGTCCATAATATTTTTTAAAAACAGTCTTGGAAAATCCCACAGTATAATTTTCTGCGAGACTGGTATTCACGAGTAGAACCTTAATACACCAAAATAGAACAAGTCATGGGAGTCTACAAAGACAAGTACTTTACGAAAAACAACGGCCACACTACGATATCTCCGATTGTGCGATCGCCCAATGTGCCACCCACTGCTTCAGGCAAAGGGGTCGTACGATCCACAATATCCTTTAGCAATACCTCCACCGCTGGCCTCTGAGCTGTTGACCCCGGAGCTGCACCGATGACCTTTCCTAATGCGACGGTCTCACACTGAAAATTCCTCAGTGAACATTTGCCGGTGCGTGCAGGTGGTGGCCCTGTACTCTGGCGTTGCGGAGCCTACAAGAACAAGAGGGCCTCGATGAATTTATGGATAATAAAAAAACAATAAGCTTTATGGGATATACATTGATGCATAGTTATACACACAAAAAGTAAAATAGATAATGCCGTTGAATTTAATGTATTGTCTGGACTTTTAAACTCAAAAGTCAAAGAACTAGATAATTTGTGTCGTGCTGAAGAATCTCTCAAAATAGTCACAAGATCTAGTTGCTGATATAAGAGCATCTTCAACCGACTCCTTGCCCCGCTCCTTATATAGGGAGCCAAATGGGCAATAGGGAGTGGAATTTTGTTGATCACTCAAACTGGCTTCTAGTTCACTCCCTATTATGGTTTTTTTTTTATTTTACATTTTTCAATTTTTTAGTAATTTTCTGGAATTTTTATGCATTTTTTAATGCAGCAGTGGGCCGCTGAGGTCATCCGACATCATCCATGTGATGTGCAGCGGAGTAGGGCCTGCGGCCAGCGAGCAAAATCCCGCTCGTCACAAGTGGTGGGGAGAATGTCGCTCAACTAGTGTGGTGAGAGGTTTAAGAGTCCGTTGGACTACTTGATTCTGCTACAGTAGCGAAGGAGGGTCACATTTACGAGCCCTTTGGAGATGCACTAAGAATGCAATAAGAGCAGGTTGAGGAGGGAACAAGTTAACAATAGGGAAACATGTGGAAGAAATGAAGCAAAAACACATGGCAGTTCATCTCAATTTCAAAATAAGACATTTATTTCATATAACACTCCGAGTGGCTCTATGCCACCCGAAGGAGCAATACAAAGAATGCCATAGGCAAGAAGAGCAATGGAAACATCAGTGATGCAAGTGTTGTATTCGATGTCGACAACGAGGCTGATATGTCCGAAATAGCCTTGCACTGCCACTGGTGAACGTGATCTCTACAGTGTGCAAGTGTTGGAGGTACGCAAACCTGATGGTTCCATTTGGGGGGTGGGGAGTAATCCTGTTCGTTGGCAACAAAGTAGGATGGTATGGCAGGCATACATGTAAAGCCAGTGGAATATCACACAAGATATCAGTGCCAGCCAGGTCTATAGATGCTTAGGTTCGTAGAAGCTGACTGTAAGACCTGATGCCAGAGAGATGAACTGTTGGACAATACTTGTAAAGAAGCATGGTCTCCAGTGGATGATTTAGTCCACAGAGTGTGGGAAAACTGATTCCCGGTCAGAGCCGAGGGGTCGAGCTAAGCCACTGACTGAAGGCTGCTGTCTTTTGGATCGGTCAGGTCCGAGCGGACTAACAAAGACATCGACACAATCTTTATTATTATCAAACAAATTAATTGTATCCATTTTTTCCCTCTTCTTTTACTCTGAAATTGTCATGTACTGATTGTAGCATGCACCATTTAATTTGTATTTAACATGAAGATTACTATGTGGTGGTTTGCAGTTTATTGTGGGAATTGGCAGAATAGAAAATCAGGCGCCTGATCCAAAATTACAGAGGATATGAAAATGATTCATTGATGACAAGTATCATGGAAGACTTCGATCTTTTGATACTTAAAGAGAAATCAGATTTTCCGTTTATAAAGAGATTTCATTTCAGTAACTAAAAGAAATACTTCGAGAACATGAAATCAAATCGAGGTTGCAGGAAAGCATGATTATGTTTTTTTTTTCCTTCTTTTAATTATGAGATTCTGTGTCTTTTAGGTCAGTAACCTATGGACGGAAGGTTCCTTCGTGGATGGCTATTCATGCGTGTTCCTACGATCAACGCTATTTGATAAGTAGGCATGAAGCCAGTTTGCGAAACTATTGCTCCCTTGGCTACACAGACACAATTTAAGAAATGGAACAAATGGAAAAACTGTGAGGAAAAAATCTAGAAGCAATAGAGAGGTTCATATACCTGCGAACTGCTGCTAATACCGATGCAGGCTCTGGGGCTGCTCGTCTGTGAAGCTTGAGAAGTAGATTGTAGTTTCAGAATGGCATCGATCTTCTTCCCAAGTCTCCTAAAGTGATTGTCCTTGAACTCTAGCCGCACCTTGTATGGACATGAGACGTAAATAGTGGTTTTAGACACTCCACTACCCATGCGCCGTGCGCGTCCTCGGCTTTCACGGCCCATGACCTTCCCGGTATAGAAAATACAAGTTAATTAAGTGTCAATTGAACTTGCAGCATAGGTTCTTCATGGATAACACAACCACCTGTATCATAATACAACTTGTTCTTCTAAAGTAAAATATGTGTCTAAATGAACTTGCAGCATATCCACAGTCAACCAAGAGCAGTCGAAGTGTTCTTCGACGTTAATTTTGAGCAGTAATGCACATTGGCTTGGTGGCAAACCTACAATATCTGAAGGGCATTGTGAAAAACTAGGAAAAACATGATGATATTAAAGAAGAAAACATCATTGGATAAGATTTCAAATTATGTTTGCCATGATAACATGATACATTCGAGCAGGAAGAAGGTATATCAACCTTATATAAATATGATTTTAGCTACGTTGTGGTTCATCATTTTCAGTTAGGCCATCAGTTCATCAAACTTTTAATCAATGTTTTCAATAAAAAGAAACACCCATATGAGAATGATGCAACCTAAACTAGATCAAATATGAAGAGGCGCCATGATTCCCAATGGTATGAACATTGGGAAAATAGCGCATCCCTGACACGCCTGAAATAATTGATTTCACAAGAGAGAGAGAAAATTATCACAAACCCTATATCAATCGCACGGAGGATTACCTTCGAACTTAGCGCAAATGGGTGGACGATCTAGACAACCGGATGACTCCAGAAGGGGGCACCAGTCGTCCGAAGAGAAGGGAGCACCGATCATCCGAGAGCCAAGGAGAAGGGGGCACGGAACGTCCGAGGATAAGGGGGCACGGATCGTCGTCCTAGGAGAAATGGAGAAGGGATAACATAGGGCAAAGGATATCTGATGGCCAGGGTACAAAAATAAGTGTTGAACTAGGGGTGGCAATATCTCATTCATCCTCCGTGACTACAAGGGCAACATGCGAGCGGCAGCAACTTCATCAATCACAACCACAGATCCTCTCACGTCTGAATCTTAGCTATGCGGAATGCTCTGGTGGTAGCATCCAAATTACCTGTGCATCATATCATATTAGAAGGCTATGCTAAAATTATCCAAGATTTGCTTCTCCAACCGGATCACGATCCGTCGTGGCGCATTTCTCCTATTATCACGGACTGCAGAGCCATCCTCAAGTCCCATCCTTCAGCAACAAACTGCCACTGTCCAAGAGGATCAAATTCGGCGGCCCACCTACTGGCAAGATATGCACTATGTAATTCAGTTTTTTGTTCTTGGAATCCTCTCTCAGTACCAGTTACAGTTAGTCTTTATCCCATGACGCTTTGAATATATAATCCAAGCAACGACGATCTGTCGCTCTATTCCAAAAAAAAAAAACTAGGGGTGGCAATGGGTCGGGTTGGGTTAAGAGTCTTAAGACATAGGTATAATGGCAAAACACCCAACCCGAACCCAACCCGTTTAATAAACGGGTCAAAAACTTAAATCCAAACCCGACCCGTCTAATAAACCGGTTGACCCGACCCGACCCGTTTAACCCGTTTACTAAACAGGTCGGGTCGTGTCGGGTCGGGTTGGATCGGGTTGGGTCAACAGAACCCATGTAAACCTGTCGGGTTGGGTTAAGACGGGTCGGATTGGGCCGGGTTGGTTCAGGTTGGGTCGGGTCGGTTCGGATTGACACAACCCATTTGGTAAACGGGTCAAGTCGGGTCAGTCGGGTTATAAGTACCAGTGTTCTAAAAAGCGGTCTAGGCGGCCGCCTAGGCGGCGCCTAGGCACTAGGCGGCCCCCCACCGCCTCGCCTAGGCCCTAGGCGCTCCAGAAAAGCGGCCAAGCTCCCAGGCGGAGCTAGGCGGCCACCTAGGCGGTCTAGGCGGGGCAAGGCGGCCGCCTAAGCGGTCTAGGCGGGCTGAGGCTGGCCAGGCGGACCAGGCGAGCCAGGCGGGCTGAGGCTGACCAGGCGGGCCAGGCGGGTTGAGGCTGGCCAGGCGGACCAGGCGGGCTGAGGCTGGCCAGGCGGACCATGTTTGCTTTTGTTCTTGTTAATCACTCAATCTTGAATTATGGTTATATACTTGTTCTTTAAAATAATGGTTTGGGATAATCTTGAACTTATATTAATCTTTAAACATATATATATATATATATATATATATATATATATATATATATATATTAAATAATATCAAAATAATAATTAAAATAATTTAAAAAAAGGCAAAACGCCTAGGCGCCGCCTAGGCCCCGCCTAGGCGCTAGGCGGCCCCCCACCGCCCGACTAGCGCCTAGCGCTTTTTAGAACCTTGATAAGTACCAACCCGAACCCAACCCATTAAATAAACGGGTCAATCGGGTCGACCTGTTTATGACCTGAACCCGTTTAGGCCAAACCCAAACCCGCTAACTTCGGGTCGGGTTGCCAGGTCGGGTCAAGGATTGCCACCCCTATGTTGAACTCCCCGATGGCTCCTCTTCGTGGTAAATGAGCACCTTATTAAACAAAAGATGGCTACAAACTGTTGCTTACTTCTTATATCAATAAGATAGCTGAAAGTCATCACTAAAGCAATAAAAATTTTGAAATTATCCGAAATCGTTGTTTAGGGAGCCATGAACATTAGTTTTTAGTGCTTTTTGACATAGTGTACTGGGTGCTCATTTTAGTCTTTTATGCGTAAAAGGGTCCAAAGGGGCCATAAGGAAAGATCTAAGAGCACAAGTTCCTCTTTAGTTGTATCTGTTAGTGCCCGGACAGTCACGTGCACGACCTCCGCATAGATATGCACGCAAACAAAGCAGAAGGGGCAATGATGTGGCAAGAGAAAGCAAAGGAGCTCGCCTCAGATAACAAGTACGGAGCTCGTCTAAGATGACATCAGCAGGAATTTCCACCGAGATGACATCAGCAGGGAGCTCGCCAGCAATGACAATAGCATGACATCAGCGGGAAGCCCACCCATATCAGCGTCTATGGAGCTCGTCGATTTAGCTTGGCAAATATTATGAAGGATTCCACAACGAACTACACCCGGAGCTCGTCGGTTATCACCCTAGCCCACCAGACCAGAGCTCGCTGGTTCTTGCCCTAGCATACTAGAACTCATCGATCTACCTTTGTCAACCTCAAGCTTATGGTGGACACCTCTAGGTCGCCGGTTCACCCGAAGCTTTCAGGTCTACCTTGACCAAGTTCATGGCAGACATTTCCACGAACCTTGACCGAGGATCGTCAGTCCACCTCGCTTGGAGCACTTCGGCCTACCTTGACCAAGCAATGTTACCAAGTCGAAAGTCAGAAAAAAGTCAGCAAGGGAAAAAAAAACCGAAAAAAATGGGGAAAAATCAAAAAATTCAGAAAAAAAAAAGATGATAAATTATTTAATAATTATATATATATATAAATATTTTTTTAGCAATAAATCATGTATATATCATTCGGGAAAAAGATGGGAAAAAAACGCATAATTCGTGATTAATACTTGTAATTCGTGATTTATTCAAAAAATTCTGACTTTTTGAAAAAGTCGCGACTTATTTCAGTAGCAAACGTTTGGGGAATAAGTCGCGATTAAAACACGACTTTTTCAAAAAGTCGGCGATTTTAGTACACTGTGACCGAGTCAATAACAAACAAAACCACGAAGCAAGCTCGCATAATTCATCGCTTCCCAACGAAACAAAAATACTCGACGAAAAATGGGATAGAGTTTGTCGAGTGGCACGGATCCAATGTCAAGTAGCGCTTCGAGTGACAGGTGGCTGCACGCAAGTGACAGATGGCCGCAGCACGTGAAGTATTGTTTTTGATGAAGCGAAGTATTGTTTCATGGCCTAGGTCGCCTCCGCCTTTGCCGATCCAAGTTTTTGATGGAGCGAAGTATTGTTTTTTTAGTTTTTTGTTCGGTTCGGTTCGGTTCGCTCGTCTCGGCTCGGCTCGGCTTGTCTCGTCTCGGCTTGGTTCAGCCCGGCTCGATTCGGGTCGGCTCGATTCGGCTCGGCTTGTTTGGTTTGGCTTGGTTCAGCTCGGCTCGGTTTGGTTGGTTTGATTCGGCTCGGTTCGGTTCGATCTGTCGCTTTTGATTCTTCCCATTTTGGATTTTGGATTGTTGTTCGTGAGAAGTTTGTGCATATTTTTTTATTGTTTTTTAATTTTTCCTTCAAATTTTAGTCCAGCAATCGGTCTCCTTCAAAAAATAAAAAACCCTCGAACCCAAAAAGTTTTGTTTCTCAATTGTGGTTGCTCTGTTAAAGATAATGGAAGAATTGGCCGACCAGGGTGGGTTAACTTTTGAATAGAATGCGAATAAGAATCGCAAGGATGGTAACCCGCCCATCGGAGATCAACCAATTCGATCGTCTAGTGGGAGATGGAGATGAGGTATCTACCATCGCCATCATCATCATCGTATCGTATGAGGCCACCGACGGAGGCGTACTGCTGTCGAGAGACCCCAAGCCCCGCCTCCTGTGGACCGCGGAACTCCATGACCACTTTGTTGACACCGTCACCAAGCTCGGCGATCCCGACAATAAGTCGTCCTCTCTCTCTCTCTCTCTCTCTCTCTCTCTCTCTCTCTCTCTCTCTCTCTCTCTCTCTCTCTCTCTCTCTCTCTCTTGTAGTTCTTTGTTAATGTAATGTGATGGTAAAAGAATTTTGACGCATATCACCATTTCTATGGCTACGAGACATTATCTCGTGGTTGTAGTTTGATTTAGTGGCACGTCCGTGCTGTGCTGCCACATTAGCGTATAGTGTTCTCCCTCAATAGAAGAATAACTCGTGTTCTATGTCTGGCAACCTGTCAAGACCAGATGGCTTTAATCAAAAGAGAAATTGATACAAGTAAGGTGTTCCGTACATAAGGTGACCGATCACAGTCGTCCGATTGGTTCATGGGAAATGTGATTTGTACAAACAGGAGACATACTCGTGGACATAATGCCGATATGGAATCTTTTCCAATTTTTTAATAAATTGGAAAAGATTTAAAAAATTAGAAAAGATTGAGACCGTTGAATCTCACTTACCTGATTTTGTAATTAACGTATAAATCCTGATGCTAGTCTTCTTCAAGGCTGCACATTCCATTTGTTTTATGTAGTTTGGGAAAGGTCAAACGAATTATTCCCTGAAATTATAACATTGGTCATACCCTAAATTTTTAAAATGTTTGTGAATAATTTCTGAATCATTTGCAAATTAATTCTGAATAATATCCGAATTATCCAGATAATTCATGATTAATTCCTGAGTATTTCGTGAATAATTGGGAATAATAAGCGAATTTTTCGCAATTATTTTTCAAATTATTTGACAATATTTTTTGAATTATTCGCATATTATTTCCAAATTATTTTCGATTTTTTTGCGAAATATTCGCAATTATTTTCAGAATTATTCGTGCATATTTTAAAAATTATATCCGAATTTTTTGTGAATTTTTGTGATTTATTCGTGAATAATTCGAGAATAAATCGCAAAATATTCCTGAATTATTCACAAATTTTTTGCCAATTATTTGCAAATAATTCCCGGATTTTCACAAATTATTTCCAAATTTTTAACGAAAAATTTCGAATTATTTCCGAATTTTTCACTCATTTTTTCCGAATTATTCACAAATTTTTCTCCAATTATTCACAAATTATTCCCAAATAATTCCCAGATTTTTCATGAATTATTCCTGAATTCATAACGAATATTTCCAAATTTTTCCCGAATTTTTCGCAAATAATATGCGAATTATTCCCGAATAATTCCCGGATTTTTCACAAATAATTTTTGAATTTTTCCCGAATAATTCCCGAGTTTTTCACTAATTCCTGGATTTTTACAAATAATTCCCGAATTTTTAACAAATAAATACGAATTATTACCGAATTTACCGAATTATTCATGAATTTTTCATGAATTATTCCCGAATAATTACCTTTTTCACGCATTATTCCCGAATTTTTCATGACTTTTTCGTCAATTATTTGTGAATTATTCCCGAATAATTCCCTGATTTTCACAAATTATTCCCAAATTTTTTTAAAAAAAATCCCGAATTATTCCCGGACTTTTCACGAATTATTCCCGAATTTTTAACGAATTATTCCGAATTTGTTCCGATTTATTCATGAATTTTTAACAAATTATTCCCGGACTTTTCATGAATTATCCCCGAATTTTTAACAAATTATTCCGAATTATTCCTGAATTTTTCCCGATTTATTAATGAATTTTTAACAAATTTTTCCCGAGTTTTTCACGAAATTTTCCCAAATAATTCCCGGATTTTTCTCGAATTATTCCCGAATTTTTAACCAAATAGTTTTTGAATTTTTCCCGAATAATTCCAGGATTTTTCAATAATTTCCGGATTTTTACGAATTATTCCCGAATTTTTAACAAATAAATCCGAATTATTACCGAATTTACCCAATTGTTCATGAATTTTTCGCGACTTATTCCCGGATGATTACCTTTTTCACGAATTATTCCCAAATATTTCATGAATTTTTCGTCAATTATTCATGAATTATTACTGAATAATTCCCGGATTTTTCACAAATTATTCCCAAATTTTTAAAAAATAATTTCCGAATTATTCCGGGACTTTTCACGATTTATTCATGAATTTTTAACGAATTATCTTGAATTTTTCCCCAAAATATTCACGAATTTTTCGTGAATTATTCCCGACTAATTCCCGGATTTTTGACGAATTATTCCCTAATTTTTTAAGAAAAAAGCCGTATTTTTCCGAATTTTTAACGAATTACTTCGAATTATTCCTGAATTTTCCCGAATTATTTTCGAATTTTCGCGAATTATTCCCGGATTTTTAACGAATTATTCCCGGATCTTATCCGAATTTTTCTCGAATAATTCCCGGATTTTTAAAGAATTTTTCCCGAATTATTTATAAATTTTTTGCGAATAATTCCCGGAATTTTCACGAATTTTTCGAGAATTTTTATTATTACGGAATAATTCGCAGATTTTTTACGAATTATTCCCGGATTTTTTATAAATTTTTTGCGAAAAATTCCCGGAATTTTCTCGAATTTTTTGAGAATTTTTATTATTACGGAATAATTCCCGGAATTTTTACGAATTATTCCCGAATTTTTAACGAATATTCCGAATTTTTCTCAATTTTTTACGAAATATTCCTGAATTTTTCTCGGATTATTCACGAATTTTTCGCCAATTATTCCCGGATTTTCACGAATTATTCCCGGATTTTTAACGAATAATTTCCGAATTTTTCACGAAATTTTTTAAATTAAAAAAAAGCAATGGAAATGCAAATTACGGCACTACCCCCATCATCTTCCTCCAGATCAAACCAGAGAAAGAGGAAAAACCCTCGGCAGCCTTGGGCGGTCCGCATTGGCGAAAAGGTGCGCCTATGGGTTCCTATAAATCCATTGGCATATCAGGGCGCGGTCGTGTTTCCGCCAGAATCACTGATTGCCAAAACCGAAAGGGATCCAATGGAAGGAAATGGATCGGACACAGGGTTCCAACCTCGGCAAGGTGGTCGCCGGGCCTGGCTTGATCGGCACCATGTCTGCAAATTCGCCCGCCTTCTCGGCCGATAGCAGCCGCGATCACCGAGAAACAAGGGGAATCGGCTGACCCTGGGCAGCGGCTGTGGCTGGGTGGTGCCAGGCCGTGATGGTTGGGTTCCACCTTGCTGCTCGGCCGCCGGGCACAAGGCCGCGGCAACCGCAGCAGCAAGGGAGGTAAAGGGGATGGCGGCTGCGATGAGCAGAGCAGGGGAAGGGAATCAGGTGGGAGAGGGAGGAGGAGGAGAGAAGGAAGAAAGGGGAGGAGGCCTACCTGCGCCGGCGAGGTGTTCCTACTCCGTGCCAGGTCCTCCGCCATCAGCCGGCTCCTCCTCCGCGACGGCCACACGAGCACCAGATGGAGGAAAGGGAGGGGGGGTCGGCTTCGCTGCTGCTGCTCCTCCTTGCTGGCCGGACAGGGGAAATCAGGTAGGGGAGGAGGGGAGGAGGAAGAGGGAGGGAGAGAAGAGGAAAGGACGAGGCTTTTCCTCTTCGATCGACGGCGATCCGAGAGAGGGATAGGGGGATCAGGGTCCAGCCGGGTGCAGCTAAATGCACCCGTAGTTTTAGTGTTGGCACCCGGATTGTGTTGTCAGTTGGCACCCAACCCATTTAGATGGGTTTGTAATAATGGCGTCTTGATAATCCCAAACTACCCACATCCTTAACCTCCAATCAACCCTCTTCCGTCCTTGTAGTCCTCACCGCTCCGCCATCACCTCCTCCTATGAAGTTTGAACCCTAAACCATCCCGCCTCCCTCCCTCCTCTTCTGAGCCCTAACCCAGCTTGTCGCCGCCCTCCTACTTCCTCCACCCTCCTTCCTCCTCCTATTTCTTCCTCCCACGCTCCTCCTTGCATAGACCCTAACCCATCCCGTCACCCCTCGTCCTTCTCGCCTAAACCCTAACCCATTCCGCCACCCTCCTCCCTCGTTTTTCCTCTTACCAGTTTGAACCCTAACCCATCCCAAAGATGTCAATCTGAGGAGAAATGGGAGGGAAGGAGGAAGGACGAGAAGGAGATGGGTAGTGGAAGGAGCTAGGTCAGCGTCGGAGGGGATTTAAAATTTTTGACTTCCAACACTAAATCCATGGGCGCAGTTCGATTTATAGAGGGGGCGGTTGAGAGCTATACACCCATCAATTGGGTGATGGCTCCCCCCCCCCCACAAACAAAAAACAAAAGATTCGTGATGGGTTATATTGCACCCAAAAGATGCTTCTAAAGTGGAATCGGGAGGTTGTGGGTTATTTAGAGAAGAATCTGAACCTCCCCGAGCAATCACATGATCAAATCATGGATTGTCTTACGTCGTGTGGTGTATGAATAAAGGGATGCATCTGTGGGCAATTGCACTTATGTAGTTGTCAGGTTTTAAACCATGGTCTCTCTTGTGCAATGACACTTAAAGGTGTCACTCTAACCAGGACAAGCACGTCCTCTTCAAAAAAAAAAAAATGGAGACAACCCCTCTAATTCATTTACAGTAGGAATATCCATTTATCTCCAGCAAGAATAGCAATTCACTGGTTGACACTGCGCATTTAGCACGAATTTTTCGCTAAATGCACCCGTAGTTTTAGTGTTGGCACCCGGATTGTGTTGTCAGTTGGCACCCAACCCATTTAGATGGGTTTGTAATAATGGCGTCTTGATAATCCCGTCAACCCTCCTCCATATCGCCTAAACCCTAACCCATCCCGCCACCCTCCTCCCTCGTTTTTCTTCTTACCAGTCTGAACCCTAACCCATCCCAAAGATGCCAGTCTGAGGAGAAATGGGAGGGAAGGAGGAAGGACGAGAAGGAGATGGGTAGTGGAGGGAGCTACGTCAGCGTCGGAGGGGGATTTAAAATTTTTGACTTCCAACACTAAATCCTTGAGCGCAGTTCGATTTATAGAGGGGGCGGCTGAGAGCTATACACCCATCAATTGGGTGATGGCTCCCCCCCCCTCCCCCCCAAACAAAAAACAAAAAACAAAAGATTCGTGATGGGTTATATTGCACCCAAAAGATGCTTCTAAAGTGGAATCGGGAGCTTGTGGGTTATTTAGAGAAGAATCTGAACCTCCCGAGCAGTCACATGATCGAATCCTGGATTGTCTTACGTCGTGTGGTGTATGAATAAAGGGATGCATCTGTGGGCAAAATTAGGGCTTAGTCTTTGGCGACGTAAAATAACTTTGCACTTATGTAGTTGCCAGGCTTTAAACCATGGTTTCTCTTGTGCAATGACATTTAAAGGTGTCACTCTAACCAGGACAAGCACGTCCTCTTAAAAAAAAAAATGGAGACAACCCCTCTAATTCATCTACAGTAGGAATATCCATTTATCTCCATCAACAGTATCAATTTGTCTCCAGCAAGAATATCAATTCACCGGTTGACACTGTGCATATAGCGGTTGTTATAGCGATTTCACTGTATCTACCACAGTAAAATCATTGTAGCAAGAGTATCAAATCGACTAATTAATACCCTTATAAAACCGAATTGATACTCTTGCTGGAGGGGTAATGGAGAGGCTGTTTCATTTATAGGGTTGAAAAAGTTAATATTTTCGGTTGGAGACATAAATGTACAAACATGTCTATTGGAGCAACTTTACACTAAACCTAAATATTATCTATCATTTAGCTAATATACCATCTCCTACATGAACCTAACACATATTATCCCAAAAGAAAAAAAAGAGAAAGGAGACGTTGACATACTCCAACTTATAGAGGGTGCGGGCAATCTGAGCTTGGAAAGCCAAACTATGGACTTCTGTCAACTCTTATGGTTCAACCTTGCTCGTGGTGGGTGATCCAGCCTAGTTCGATCGATTTTTTTTTTAAGGCTAATTGGTCGGTGGTGGGTTCGGATCATGTTAGGTATATTAAGTGATCCTTCCCAGATTCTGTTATGCCATGTAATTGGAAGGACACCTATTTATACCTTATTCCGAATACAGAGGACCCGATTCGCCCAGCTAATTACCGCTAGACTTTTGTTTCGAGCAGGGCTAATACCAATGGCGCCCTTTTAGGCCAAGAGGCGATCCATAAAATTTCCGCACTCACGGCTGTTGTACTCATTCGCTGCGCAGGCCAATCAGCAGGCTGCACTCCGCACAACATGCAGCCCGCTGATCGGGGTGCAGGCATGAGTGCAGTAGCCATGAGTGCTGAAAATTTTCCCGAACTCGGGGGCGGATCGCCACCATGAGCGTTTACCATTTTCTCAACCAACAACTCTTAGATGCGTGAGTGTTATGTTGAAGTTTTTCAAAGTATTGAGTCATGAGGGTACGATGTTTGATTTTATTTTATAGTAAGGGGGTTAAAGGTAAATAAACCAATAGTACAACTGTCAAGTGGATTTCTATCTAACCTTTATCCCTTTTTAATGAAACAAATTGTTATATTGATTTCACTGTAGCAATTTTCAGAAGGTAATTTCTCAAAAAAGAAATTACAAGTGATTTTTACTGTAGAAAAGAGTAGCAATCTACACAAATTGTTACTCTATAAAGATTGTTATTCAATCTGCAAAGGTTGTAACTCTTTTGCTAGTGATTTTACTGTAGCAAAAGAGTAACAATTTTCAAGGATTGTTACTCTTTGCTACAGTACTTATGTCAAGCTCGGACAGGGCCCACATGTACAGCTGCACATAGGGGTCATGCTCGGACCAGTGCTCATATGTACAGCAACACATAGGGGCAATTTAGATATTTACCAACCAGGAGGACCTATCACCAATAACTGTGTTGACCGACTCTATCTCTAAATACCATCAGTTACCAATAACCTCTTTTTTATTTTAGTTTTTCTTTCCTTTTCTTTTTTGGCATCATTGGATTCTAAAACATAACGCGGCGACCGATTTATTTTTCCAAATTCAGGGAAATAGTAATTACAGTCTAGTAAGCAGGAATAGATAGATGGTCAAGCTCTCCATGGATAACTAGGTACAATCAGAGACAAAATAGAGAACAAACCGCCGCTGGCATAAATTCAAGATTCCTGAAAGAGATAAGAGCTCGTTCTCAGACTCACGGTGATCTAAGGTATTGGGCATGGTGGCGGATGTGATCGTCGATGAACGTTGCGATGAAGAAGTAGGAGTGGTCGTAGCCCGGCTGGATCCGAAGGACCAGCGGAGCACCGACGCTCCTGCAGGACTCCTCGATGTTGCGAGGCAGCAGCTGATCGTGCAGAAACTTATCGTCCTCCCCCTGTCCACCACAGCAGCATTAGCCATTAACTCGGTCAAGGCAGAACAGCTGATTGCAGAAGTTGACCATAGATGATATCACATAGTTTCCTCATAAATGAATGTTATGGGTAAAAAAGGAAAAAGAGGAAGCGAGTTTACTTCACCTAGAGGCTAGAGGGTAAGGTAAAGGATGTTTTTGCAGATTGTGTTGTTCATTATGCTTATATGAAATGTAACATAAATCTGCCCAAAATAAAAAAAGGGGCGTTCTATCTGTACCCACTAGATTCAGCTTGGCACTTTTATTTTTATAGTTTTTTAAAATACCCAAACTGCCAACACGGTAATGTCGGTGGCTACCATGCCGACATTGTCGGAGGGCTACTGTCGACATGTTATCACTGTTTCAGATAGTGGAAGATGAAGGAGGAGAAGGAAGGAGAATGAAGGAGCTAGGGGCGACGGATGAACTGGGGGTGGCGGGACGGAAAGGGTACGACGGCAAGGGATGTGGGCGGTGTGGGGGCTCGGATGACTGGAGGCAAGAGTCTGGGGCAGTTTAGGGTTACTGAAGGTGCCAATACAATAAAAAAGTCACATGTGCCAACAGAATGCATGTGTCGAACTGAATTCGGTGGGTGCAGATAGAACGCGCCAAAAAAATGAAACATGAGAGGCCTTTGAGACTATCATCCTCAAAATCTTACCCTATCAAGATGAGGTCAGCTATGAAGACGATGGGTGGGCAAGAATTTTCAGACCGGCTATCAGCCTTCGCCAACCCTTTTAAGAATGGTTTCGAGAACATGACCAAAACAATTTGGTGACGATGCCAAATTACCTAGAAGGTCAGTTCGTGGGTAGGGGAGATCGACCTTTTTTATTACGGAGTTTAACCTCATGCAGCAATGGTGGAATAGAATATATACAAAGCACATGTCATAAACAATCAAAGCCCTCAATTTCCCTATGAAAATTGTTATCATAAATTACACTTTACCCCTAAAGTTTAGCCCAAAGTCCCCTAACCCCCTATAGTTAATAAACTACACTTTGCCCTCTTCAATTCAGTTTTGATTAGATAAAAATTACCAAACGAGGAAACTTAGTAGGTGACAAAAGGAGGTATTGTTCTAACATTTAAAACTATAGGACCGGTTTGGAAGGAAAAAAAAATTCAGGGGTGTTAGGTGATTTTGAGTGAAACTTCAGGGGGGGTAAAGTGTAATTTGTTAAGAGCTATCATTGTTGTCAATGCAAGCTTTCCCATATTTTTTCTGACAAACCTCATCAATAGTACCTTTACGGGTGAATGGCATACAATTCTCTATGGTGAAAGTACAGGCTATATTAACATGCATGGTCACAGAAAGGACATTGTCACAAAATGGTATAATAACGACCCTGCCAATGAGTGCTCCAACGATACATTAGGAATTTGATTTATTATGTGTTACTTTTAATGATGAGGGCATGTTTTAAACATTAAGATTGCATCGTTGATTTGTACAGATCAAATACTTTTATACTCTGGGGTATGGATTTGTTGATTTTGGTAAAGATCAGTAAAACAATAAACCGTATCGTATTAATGACTCCAAATAAACAAAATAATATTATTATTTAATGCAGTTTAGCAATTGACGCTTCAGATCTTAAGTGGCAAGGTTGAGGTCATCAACCTTTTTTGCGATACTGTGAGACTGATTACTATTATATAAATTGCGACTGTGTCATCAATTCTTGAAATATCAACTAATTAGTACTATATGAATACGATCATGTTATCAATTCTTGAAATTATTTACATTTTAGTTAGAAAACCAAGTATGAACAAATACATGCATCGATTAGAATATTAGATATTGTATATATGCATTTATGCTCAAATAAATGATCTATGTATAATCCCCATAGAAAATCTATTTATATATATTTTATAAAAACACACAACTAACATGAAAAAATAGAAAAGATAGATTCTATAGCCTAAACCATGACCATAACAATCAAGCCTTGCCCCATCTAAAACTTTTATAAATTTGAATGAATAAATACTAAATTAAATAAAAGTAGAAAATACTTTTAACAAATCTAAAAGAGTTATATATTAATTGAAATGTTAAACTCTTCTACAGTTCTACTAGCCCACCATAATTTACAAATCAAATAAAAGTAGAAAGTACTTTTAACAAAAAATTCTATTGCCTCATGTGTCTCTCCCTTCCCTGATATTTCTTCTGACTTATTGGATGCTTTTTGCAGATTTTTAGAACCTACGTAGAGTTCCAGAAAAGAGGAAAGGATAAGACCAACTTAGTAAGGATTCTTAAACAACTGGACCCCCAAGCTTCTGAAAGAAGCATCCACGACAGTGGGAGGGGAGCCCCCTCCCTCGAAGGGGAGTTAAAGGATTCCACTCTTCAGTGGGTGGACCCCATGAGTGAGAAGAGTTTTGCATGCGTTTCCTAGTAGGAGGGGAGCTTGATTCCTACATTATCTCCAAAAACATGCTTTGCAAATTTGCTTTATCCCTTCTCCTTATCTTTCTGTAGGTTCTACAAAGAAATTCCTCTAAAAAAAAACTTCATATCTTTAGTCTCCCAACTCCAGAAAATAACAAAAAAATCCCTCCAAGGGGGAACCTAACAAAACATACAAAAAACTAACAAATAAAAGCTAGACTCCTAAAGAACACAAAGTGGACAAGAATAGGAGTTTATAGCGATGAATTGAAGCCCATTTAAGCTCCAATTCAGCTCATGCATCAATTTTTTCATTGAGATATTGGGAAATGATCAGGCATATGTCAGCCTCTAGCACAATAATCGGAAAAAAAAACATGACGTTGCAACCACCCCATATTAATGGGACAAGACTTGGGTAATGATTGGTGATGATGATAATAGAAGTTTGATCGTGACTAAGTAATAAATCAATTGGCAATCATCAATTTCCAACTTTTTCTGATTTCCCAACAAAATTTGTTTTTCTTCATCATCACTGCGTTGGGACATGAATCTAAATCTACCAAAAAAAAAACACATCTAACTAGGTGAATTCACCAAAAACATAGCAAGAAAGACAATTATTCTAAGTGAAGAGAATTCTTACAGTAATCTTGTCAAGTTCCTCATATATTACAAGTGAAGTCTTCTATTCGAAGACAACCATAACCATCAAGCTATGTCCCATCTACTTGGGTCAGCCTTATGAATCCTTATTTGCCATTCATTTCTATTTAGGGCTATATGTGTTGTCAATAGTAGTTTTTCCATTAGGACCAAGATTTATTTTGTAGACCCCTTAGTTTCTTTTCCAACCGAGCCCTATTAATCGCATCCCCTTATGTTTGTCTCCAAAAGAACAATCCACGTCTTCCCCTAACTAAAAAATATTTGTCAACACAACCCCATATTTCTGGTTCCGAGGCTCCCATGAAAGAATACTCTTGACGAAACTGAACCACCACCTCCATCTTACGAACTTCTGTCCTTCAAAAGTGTCAATTCTGCTAGAAGGCACCATCCCTATAACTCTGGAGTATGGACTAATAATCTGCTTATTAAACAGAAAATAAAAACACAGCCTAAAAGGTCAGTGAAATTGTCAAAAAATACCTCTAAATAGTGTCAAAACTTGTTGATGACCCCATGTAGTTTAGAAATGGAAACTACTATATATCGTGGTATTTCTCAGAAGAAGAAAAAGCTTATTATTAGAAAATAGAACATAGAAGGTTGTAGGGAGCAGATAAAGCCCACAGGGGGCAAAGGGTAAAAAATGGGGACATTACAACTGCTAACGGGGCTTAATTTCTGTTTTAGTCATCCAATTTTGAACCACCAATAACTTGAGAAGGTTCTAAACAATTCCTTTTACAGTTTTACCATCCCAAACCTGTTTTGATAATAATAAAAGGTGTTTCAAAAATACGAAGCCTGCAGAAAAAAGGGGGGTGGGCGTCTATTCTCAGCCTAAAAATGAGTTTTATTGGGAATTAAGAAGCCACAGAAGCAGTTACCACAAAAAAAGGCACTATAGCTGTTGCTTTACATATATTTTAGATAGCATGTGAGGTATGCTAAGTTGGATCTTCATGTCAAGAAATGTTTGCAATGAAACTAATTATGCAAATCATAATGCTACTCAAGCGAATCAAAAACCCCGCTAGTAGGATCATAAAACATCTTTCCAACCACTTAACAACTTATAAAGATGAAGTCAGAGGAATACATGTAAACATTAGGTTTCTGGTTCAGTGAACAACTTTTCATTAGCCATTCAATGTTCCACTGCTAGAAAATTGTAAAACTGATATCCAGATCTCGGAACACATCAACGTGGCATTGCAATAAATCTTAAAGTATTATTAGCGCAATAAATCAGGAATATAAGTTTGATACTGAGAGGTCCAGTTTTATTGAATCTTAACTAATGAGCAAGTAAAATGTCACATAATCGAATTCCAAGCAGAGCAAAATAAACTTCTCGTTCCACCAAAAACTATAATGTATCAAAAAATTCTTCAAACTATGTACTATGTAGCTCTGTCAAAGAAGAGCCATGTGCATACCTGTTCGATTAAGATGGTCGTCATAACTTTGTTGCACTTTTTAATAAGGCAGGTGGCATCATATTCCTGTGAGTGATCAACAAAATTCATTTTCTTCACATCCAGGAAAAAAAATCTCCAAGGACGTTGAAAATGATCATAATAAAAGTAACTTAGGAAGCTTACCTCCCAATCAGTCTTATTGCTACCCAAATAGTTTGAGAAGGCCTTCTGACCCCAAGGACAGTTTATGGGATTGGCAATTGGTGAGAAAGCAGATACTGACTGGAACACATAAGCACTTAATGAAAAATATGCTCACGCAAGAATCAAAGGAATGGAATTTTGGACATATGCAGTTGCATTTCCAGTGGTATGTAATCTAACATAATAAAGCACCTTGTACTTGTCAGTGTTTTTCAAATAGATTGTCAAGGCTCCATGCCCGCCCATGGAATGCCCAGAAATGGATGCCCTTGAAGTGTCGAGTTGTTCAAAACTTTCAGCCAAAACTTTCGGTAATTCCTTGACAACATAGTCATACATGCGCCAGTTTTTCCACTTCTCTTGTGTAGCATTTACATAAAATCCAGCACCTAGACAAAATTGTATAAAGATTTAATTACTCAAGAAGAAACACGAACAAACAAATCGTAAGTGCACATTTGATCATTTAAACAAGTGAGGCACATTCCTAGTTTCACATAAATTACACTTTCATAAAAGAACAAATAACAAGTTGCCTATAATAAGCATGCCCCCCAATATAAAACAAATGACCATACTAAGCACTCATATTAAGCAAAGATGGTCCTTTACATCAACTCCCCTTACTGGAACAATGGACTATTTGGTTAATACTTCATCTTTTCCCTTCATCCAAATGAGAGCTAGCAGCAACTAGTGGATTTCATAGAGGACTAACTGATTTACATTAGTTGGTGGAAGAGCACAATGCAAAAAAAAAATGTTTGTTGGATCTTTGAAGCAGTTCGACAATTCCTTGTGCGGTCGCTCGCGCTGTCGTGTCTGCCTTCTACACATCCGCTCATGTTGTTGACAATTCCTTCCACACATCCGCTTGGAGACTTATCCACACAGTATCATATTGTACAGGCATTTTCCTTCGTCTATGATCTCCTTATCGATAACCCAACCCTATGTTTGAGGGGACTGTTTGATTCTTTCTAGCATGTTATTATTTTACTTGTTGCACAGTGGTGTTCTTACCACCATTATAAGCTCACCAGTATTATAATGGACAAATCTTATTTACAACACTGAACAAATCTGGTTTGCTCTAAGCTTTCATCCAACTGAATTTTGGGACCAAACAAAAGAGGAAACAGTAAGTATAAGAATTAAAATTATAGGAAAAACTGGACAAAATTTATAACATAGATTATAATTATATATATAATGAGAACAATGGTTGTTTCTTGCTTTGTTAATTCTTTCTGCAATAAACATATACCATCAAACAATAAACGCCACTACTACATTTTCTGAAACTACAACATGCATCCATTGGAGAGATTTTATGCCATGTTTCACAAGCAATTTCTTGATATCCATCTATGCATGAACATATTAACATCAACTCGCACATCACAATGCACATAACAGCTCATATAATGATTAAGCAATCATAAGACAAGTTATGGATTTTGTTCATACCTACACCGAAGTCCCAGCTATCTGCCTCTCCTTCAACATTAAGCCCTCCTAAAAAATTAAAATAATAAAATAATCAGCAACAACTGCTTTGAAAAACTAATGTCTTATATGTTAATGTAAGATAACCACTAAAAATTAAACAAACCCACAACTAGTCATGATAGAACAGTAACAAGGATCACCCATCCAAACATAACAAAAATGCAGAACATATTAGTCAAACAATTTTTTTCCCTAATGCAGTAGAGGAATTAAAGCAAGCTTTAAAATTAACAAAAGATCTCTGGGGAATAAGCTAAAATACATAAAAACAATAATTTAGAATCTATATGGAGATGTGTGCGATATCATGTCTACACCATTACACCGTAGGCTACTGCATAAACAAACACCCACCTCAAAGCTCAATGGTGGAACACCAACAAGTGTCTGTCAAGAGAGACTAACCAAAAATGTTGTATGCACCAGGTCCATTGATAAGGGATAGAGAAGATATGTATCTAGCAATAATTTTACAAAGATTAGTTGACAAATAGTTGCTAAAGGTGCAGGTGTGGTACTTGAAGTCATACGACCATATTTGAATGGTCGGTGCTGCTAGGAAATATTAAAGCCGCATATGAACATAAGCCATAAAGTCCAATGTTGGTGGAAAGGCAAATTATCCTAATTCCTAAGCAATGTTTTCAGAGACAAAGGCATAAGGTGGGTATTTTCTTGCCCTGGGGCGGGGCGTAAGCCCAACGTAGTTTTGAATTTTAATATATTAATATATAAAATTTCAAAAGTAGTATAAAAACAGTGAATAACAGATAAAATTCAAAAAATATCTATCAATGTATATATTAGGTATTAATTAATAAAGATAATTTGAAACAACATTATATCTTTCATGATAAATCTATGGTCTAACCAAAATCTCAAACATAAAGTGTCAGATATTCATACAACCCAAATTCAAGAAAGTTATAGTTAAAAAAAAAAAAAAACCTTCCTCAAAGGGTCTAACATATCACATGATCACACAACTCATTCTCATCAATATACCATCTTATCCAATGGGTGTATGTCAGGGAAGCTTTCATCTTGAACTCCCTCCACTTCCTCCATATGTTCCTCGATAGGGGTCAATCCGACTGTCGTGCCTACACCTCTATCATATTTAGACTTAGGAGAATAACAACTAATAAAAAAGATGCACCATAAGTTTAGTGTTAGGGTTAAGTCATAGTGTTTTTTTAATATATTAGTCACTCTATATGGATGTATGCCCAACTAGATAGGGCACAAAAGACATGACTGGGGCGTTCGCTCAGCCAGTTAGGCTTAAGCCGAGATGGAGTCTTACCCTAGTTTGCTCTCCTCAGAGCACTTTGGGTGCACCTTACCCATGCCCAAGGTACAAAATATCGACATATTTCGCGAAATATCGCGAAATATTTCGGTTTTCTCAAACCTCGGCACGAAATTCCTATTGTGATATCGAACGAAATAGGAATCACGATAATATCGCGATATTTCGCACGATATATTTGTCGGCACGAAATATCGCGATATTTCGTGGAAATTTCGAGACATTTCGGAAAATTTTGAGAAATTTCGGGATTTTGGCACCGAAATGTTGGGACTGACTGGTTATAAAAGGGGACTGGGGGTTTCGTTCTCAGCAGCTTATTTACATATAATAACATTTAAGTAAATGTCGGTTCTCCATTTACTTTAAGTTATTATATGTAAATAAGCAAATACCCCCCCATTTGATTTCAATAAAAATATCAAAAAAATCAAAAACCAAGTGAATCAAAAAGTAGGTTTTCAGTTTTAGTAGGAGAAAACAGTTTTTTCGGTTTTTCATAAAATTTGTATGTTGAGAAAAGTGGTTAAATCAACTCATTTTTAGCTCAAAAAATTCCACAAGATGTAGAACTACAAGTACATCTAGAAAACCATGGTCCGTCAAAGAAAATTTTGAATGTATAAAAACTTTTCTTTATAAAAACTCATTTTTTCAGACTTAGTAAAAAAACAGTGTTTTGCATTTCAGCATAATTTTTGCACGATTTCAAACTTGCACAACTTTCTTGTTTTAAGTCCGATTTCAAAATCGTTTGAAGCATTATTTTAACAATCAACTAATCTTTATTTTGAAAATATTTTTATCCACAAAAAAGATTAAAAGCTATTTTAAATACATAGATCAAAACAAGACCAAACAAGACTGCAAAAGACTCACAGACTCAAATGTAGAATACATGCTTTGTGATACTCTACACCTGTAGCTTGGGTATAGTTATTATCTGAGTGTTTCAAATTGTGTATATATACTTGGTTTATGACTATGCAGAGATTCACTGAAAAATTCCGTTAAAAAATCAATATTTCCACCATTTCTATAAAATCACAATATTTCCACACTATCGAAATATTTCCACGAAATATTTCCATATCCAGAGGGGTCGAAATATTGACCGAAATGGAAATTTCAAACCTTGCCCATGCCCAAGTTGGGTTTTTAAAACTCTAATCCTAAGAACTAAGATGTTACCAGAACTGGGAGGAGCTACATCGAGCATTACCAATTAGTATACAGGCAGCACGCAAAAATAATGGCGACCTAGTACCATCACTATAAAAGTGTAATCCATACTCGGAGTGACAAGTCGTGCACTGATATGAATTACCAGGTGAACATCTCAAACAGTAATATTGTAGTCTTCGAATCTGGCTAACAAATAGGATGAGAATGAGAAACTGATAAATTGAATGACCGAAAAACAGATGCATACAAAGCCTACTAATAGCATACAGTGGGTAGGGTACAGAATAGTAATGTTGAAACTGCATGGCACACATCGATGGCATGATTCTATAGGTAGTCAATGTGAATGAAAGATCAGCAGCCAACAAAGGCAACATATAGCTAAACTTTATGCAAGGATTGAGCAATGAGATAATCAACATGTGATATGATTGATTGGATAAAGAAAAAATGGTCGGCCTTGAAGGTGCTGAGGTATGAATATAAGTATTGTTATATCTTCAGTAACCATTGAACTTTGTTGGAGCAAAGTCTCAAACCCCTGGACGATCCGCCCCTCCCGACATTAACCGTCTTGTCAACCGGCTAAGAGCTTTTTGACATGTTAGGCAAAGTGAAAAATGTGACATCAGAAAGAGCATGAGACTACAAAAAGGTGGAGAACAAAGGAGACTCATGTCCTCCAAGACTGCACAAAGGACGACATCATGGAAAAACAAGGATGCATTAAAAGAAGTCAATCTTGATGAACGCGATACGAATAGTGAACCAACCAATGAAAGAACAACAGAAAACTGCCAAGAAAAGTGTGATTAATGCCTGAAATTCAAAGCTCTGAAGGTGATGGTTACCAGAGTTGATCGAGACATGAAACAAAATGATGGCAGAGAGAAAAGAAAAACACAAGCACAAGGCGTGCATAATGTTTTCAAGCTATGAAGCAGCACATATGATAGATGCAGCAAACCCGAAGAATCCTAAGAACAGATTAAAGACCTAGCCTAGAGAAGGCCAGAATAAAGTAATGTAGACTAAAAAGATATGATGACCACCAAAACGGTGTCATATATTAAGAGATTGGATGCATACGGACAAGATTCACAAGAATGAATAAACCATTAGTAAGTTGAAGAGAGCTTGTATAGGGTCCATGAGTTTTAGAACCAACTAAAGCTGGATATCAGGCAGAAAAAAACGTATGCTTGTAGAAACTTGGTAGTAAACCAGAGATGTCAAAAGAATTGAGGAATTAAACGGGGTATTAAATACTTGAAGGTGTAAAATGAATAAGGCAGCAGCATAGAAACTTCAAATATGATTTGATGTAGAAAGAAATATTTGAGATCTTATCCCTACTAATGAAAATTGAATTGAAGTAGTCAAAAAAGGAGACCAAAATTGGCACCTAAAAGAGTTTTTAAAAAAGCTCCTAAACCAAGACTAAACAAGCTTCCTTTGATGTGATATTGAAATAAATCTTTAAAAAGTCAGTAAAATTGGGAAAATATAAGTTAGTAGGACTGGTGATGTGCTCAAAGTCATAAGAAAAATGATAACTTGACATGAAAAATGAATACAAAGTGAATCACACCTCACTGGTGGTTGAGCAGCACAAAACCAAAAAAGAAAAAAGAACACTTTCTTCAGGCATTCTATCATAATATGGAGGTCAGTATGTGTCCAACAATAGATAAGAAGTCCCTGAGGTGCTTGGGGCAATGTATTGTACACTAGTGTTGTTAGTATAGGACGATACGTATCATCTTGGGGTAATTTCAATACGTATCGGATCCCTATATCGATTTGATAGTGTATCGTGCAATACATGATACTGTATCGGACGATGCGGTATGTATCACATGATACAAACGATACGTCAATCCACAAATTCTGCTCGGCTTTTTTTTTCGAATCGGGTTTTATTTTCGAACCGGATGGTGGACCAACCTTTTATTATAAACGTGCAGTCGGGTTTTAATTGACACCAAACCCCGCGAGTCGCCCAAGCCCCAGCCTCTCTGTCCGACGTGATGAGAACCTAGGGTTTCTGCATCTCTTGAAGCCCCAGCGAGTTGCCCAAGCCCCAGCCTCTTTGTCCAACGCGACAAAGGCCACAACCCCTCTCTGCTCGACGAAGGTCGCAGCCCCTCTCTGCTCGACGCGACGAAGGTTGCAGCCCCCTCTTGTTCTTCATGGCCCCACGGCCCCCACATCCTCTCTGTCCTCCCTGATTGACGAGAAGACTGGTCAGTTTTGTGAATTCCTTCAAACCTTTGTGAGGTATGTGCTTTCGATTCCTCTTGATTCTTTCTCTTCGAGTTTCAATTCCTCTCGATTATGTTTTTTTTTTTAAGTCTTCGTGGGACTCGGATGAGTCGGTGCTCATGCTTCAACGACAAAGATTCAAATACTCGAAGAAAGGACTGCATCCAGAGGAGTCAGATCCCTTTTGCTGGATTTATGCAGCCCTATAATAGTTTCACATCTATTAATGATATTGTTTCTGTCCTTTCGAGTTTCGATTCCTCTTGATTTTGTCCTTTCTTCGAGTCTTTGTGGGACTCGGATAAGTCGTGCTCATGTTACATCTGCAAAGATCCAAAGTGATGCGAAACAAATGCAGGGTGGGCAGGAAATCAGTAGTTTAATTGTACTAGCAGTGTTTCGCTATGAATTAAAAGTCTCAGGTAGGAAGTTTATTCAAACCATCAACAGGGAATAATGGGTTTTAACAGAAACTACTCGCATCAGGCAATTCGATCTCAGTTCTAAGAATTACAATCAATAATGCTTAAATTAAACGGCACGAGTCCGTCCCGCAATATTAAATACTAATGAACTTAACAGGCAGGTGGACACTCAACCTCACAACAGGGGCAGCAATTGGCAATGATAATATACCAGAGATCCGATAGGTGAAACACGATGATACCTGATTGAGTAGGAGAATCCTTACTGAGGAGGGACCGAAGGTGGCGCGGGGACGTTCTCCGGAGTCGGCAGGACTTCCGGACGAGGCGATGGTGGTGCTGGGGCCTCCGGGGTTGCGCTCGGCTCGGGGTGAGGATTTGCAAGCAGGTGGAGGCACACTATGTTCCGATGCACCGGCGCGTCAGGGTGCCAGCGACGATGCCACTTGCTGATGCCGAGGCGGGCTTCAGCGTCACAAACCACGGTATAGCGGATCCGTTCCACGTATTCCTCCACGCTCTCTCCTTCCGAGAATTGAAAGTCGAGGAAGGGGGAGTTGATGTCGAGGTACCCGTCTTCGTCTTCAATCATTCCATGGTCCACGTCGGGGTCCGCCATATGGGCATGCCGGATCTGGGAGAGGGGGGGTGGGTCGGGTGTAGGTTAGGGCCGGTCGGGTAAGGGTGGAAGGGAAGGTCGGGATTGGGCCTGGCCGGTGGTGGCAGGGGCCGGGTTCGGGTGGGTAGCAGCAGGAGGGGGAGAGGAGGGGGGGGGATCGGAGTGGACAAGGGAGAGGGGACCGGGCCTGGTGGGGGAAAAGGGGAAGGGGTCGGGTCGGCTGGGGTTTGGGACCAGCAGCAGCAGCAGGAGGGGGAAGAGGAGGGGATCGGAGTGGCAAGGGAGAGGGGGCCGGGCCAAATGGGGGAAGGGGAGAGGGGTCGAGCGGCTGGGGGTTTGGGACCGGCGGCAGCAGCAGGAGGGGGAGAGGAGGGGATCGGGATGGGGAAGGGGAGGTCGGCGCCTGGGTGGGCCGGTCGGGTAAAAGGGAAGGAGGGAGGGGGTGGCGGCTAGACTAGGGAAAAGGGGGGAAAGATTTAGGGTTCAGATTAGGGTTTCACACACCTAATTCTGATCCTAGGGTTTCACACACCTAGGGTTTGGGGTTTCACACGCCTCACCCTGGTTCTCTCAACACACAAGTGGAGGAAAACGGGAATTTTATTCATTCAATCAGTGCCATTACAGGTTCCATGGGCAGGCCTATATAAAGGCCTGCGATAACAAATGAAAACCCCTGAAAGTCGAGGTGGGACTAAATAACATAATGCAGAAAATAAAACAAATGCAAACATCCACGATGGTGCCGGCTGTCTAATCAGAGCCATAGGCTCAGGTGGCGCCTCCTGCGCTCGTACACGCGCCATGAGCTCTGCTCGATGTCCCCATCATTCTCCCGGGGTGGGAGAGAACTCGACTCCGTCGAGTAAGGCTTGGTGCGGCTCTCGTACAGCTCCAGCAGGTCTGGGTCCATCTGCTGGGGTCCCTGATGCTCAATCCACGCGTCCTCAGAATGGGGCCTTCCTTTCCAGCAAACCAGGTACCGCCGGATTCCACTGTCGTCTTGCCGAGACAATCTCGTCATCCAGAATATTATCAATGCCTTTTGCTGTATATGGTGGGGATATTTCTGGGAGTGGGGGTAGGGGGGGCACTCAGGGGCAGGGTCCAGGGTAGGCTCAACTATCAGTGGATTTCCAGGGTTAAAATATGAGCCATTATAAGCCACTAGATCTTTAATATTGAAGGTGGGACTGATGCCAAAACCCTCGGGTAATACAATAAAATAAGCATTATCATTTATATCTTTTAGAACCCGAAAAGGACCCGCACTGCGCGTATGTAGTTTCTTAACGGCTCCCGAAGGAAGCCGTTCCAGACGAATCCGGACCATCACATAATCTCCCATACTGAAAGTCTGAACTCGCTTCCGGGCATCGGTCCTTAATTTATAACTCGCATTGCTCTGTTCAATTTTTTTACTGATTTCCTTATGTAGTTCATGCACATAAGATGCAAAAGCAGATGCCGACTCGAAAATTCTATGATGCTCAGATATGGGAATAAAATCGACTGGTTGCCTAGGTTTGAACCCATGCACGACTTTATGAGGACTCCTACTGTGGACCTACATGCAAACTCGGCTACTGACAGTTTCAGATCCCAAGTCTTAACGTGTTCACCCATCAAGGTACGCACATGCTCTGATACCAAAATGATGCGAAACAAATGCAGGGTGGGCAGGAAATCAGTAGTTTAATTGTACTAGCAGTGTTTCGCTATGAATTAAAAGTCTCAGGTAGGAAGTTTATTCAAACCATCAGCAGGGAATAATGGGTTTTAACAGAAACTACTCGCATCAGGCAATTCGATCTCAGTTCTAAGAATTACAATCAATAATGCTTAAATTAAACGGCACGAGTCCGTCCCGCAATATTAAATACTAATGAACTTAACAGGCAGGTGGACACTCAACCTCACAACAGGGGCAGCAATTGACAATGATAATATACCAGAGATCCGATAGGTGAAACACGATGATACCTGATTGAGTAGGAGAATCCCTACTGAGGAGGGACCGAAGGTGGCGCGGGGACGTTCTCCGGAGTCGGCAGGACTTCCGGACGAGGCGATGGTGGTGCTGGGGCCTCCGGGGTTGCGCTCGGCTCGGGGTGAGGATTTGCAAGCAGGTGGAGGCACACTATGTTCCGATGCACCGGCGCGTCAGGGTGCCAGCGACGATGCCACTCGCTGATGCCGAGGCGGGCTTCAGCGTCACAAACCACGGTATAGCGGATCCGTTCCACGTATTCCTCCACGCTCTCTCCTTCCGAGAATTGAAAGTCGAGGAAGGGGGAGTTGATGTCGAGGTACCCGTCTTCGTCTTCAATCATTCCATGGTCCACGTCGGGGTCCGCCATATGGGCATGCCGGATCTGGGAGAGGGGGGGTGGGTCGGGTGTGGGTTAGGGCCGGTTGGGTAAGGGTGGAAGGGAAGGTCGGGATTGGGCCTGGCCGGTGGTGGCAGGGGCCGGGTTCGGGTGGGTAGCAGCAGGAGGGGGAGAGGAGGGGGGGGGGGGGATCGGAGTGGACAAGGGAGAGGGGACCGGGCCTGGTGGGGGAAAAGGGGAAGGGGTCGGGTCGGCTGGGGTTTGGGACCAGCGGCAGCAGCAGGAGGGGGAAGAGGAGGGGATCGGAGTGGCAAGGGAGAGGGGGCCGGGCCGAATGGGGGAAGGGGAGAGGGGTCGGGCGGTTGGGGGTTTGGGACCGGCGGCAGCAGCAGGAGGGGGAGAGGAGGGGATCGGGATGGGGAAGGGGAGGTCGGCGCCTGGGTGGGCCGGTCGGGTAAGAGGAAAGGAGGGAGGGGGTGGCGGCTAGACTAGGGAAAAGGGGGGAAAGATTTAGGGTTCAGATTAGGGTTTCACACACCTAATTCTGATCCTAGGGTTTCACACACCTAGGGTTTGGGTTTGGGGTTTCACACGCCTCACCCTGGTTCTCTCAACACACAAGTGGAGGAAAACGGGAATTTTATTCATTCAATCAGTGCCATTACAGGTTCCATGGGCAGGCCTATATAAAGGCCTGCGATAACAAATGAAAACCCCTGAAAGTCGAGGTGGGACTAAATAACATAATACAGAAAATAAAACAAATGCAAACATCCACGATGGTGCCGGCTGTCTAATCAGAGCCATAGGCTCAGGTGGCGCCTCCTGCGCTCGTACACGCGCCATGAGCTCTGCTCGATGTCCCCATCACAAAGATTGGAAGAAAGGACTAAATCCAGAGTAGTCAGATCCCTTTTGCTGGATTTATGCAACCCTATTGGCCTGTGCTTGTTGGGACCAATAGAAGTGTATATAGTTTACATCGTCTGGATTCAATCCTTGCATTTATGCTTGCATTTGGATTTAGTAATGTATCATGTGAACTGCAGTGCATTGGATAAGCAGTAGTTATCTATGTTGTATTTATGTTTGCGTTTGGATATAGTAATTTTCTCAACTTTTATCAATCTTCGTTGGACAGTGGACAGAAGAAAAAATGGCTTACAAGGGTAAAGAGAAACATCGTGATCCAGCAAGGGATCATTGTACACGAGTTGTGGATGGAAAAAACAAAAGATTACAGTTGTAATGTAATTATTGTGAAAAAAATTATTGGGGTGGTGTCTCAAGAATAAAACATCATTTAGCCAGTACAAGTAAAGACGTCACCCTTTATACCAAGAGCTCAAATAAGATACGAGACATCTTCTTGAAGATTTTAGATTTGAAGAAAGAAAAGATGGGGGATAATTTGTATTTTGGTGAGGATGATGTAATAGAAATTTTAAGGCCTAGAGATCAAGGATGTCCAATGGACAAATTTATTAAAACAATAGTAAAGCAATCATGCACAACACTCAATACGTTGTGGAAGAAGGGTAATACAGACATTATTTGCTTGGACATTGCAAGGTTCTTATATACAAATGCATTGTCATTCAATTCGGTGAAGAGGCCTTTTTTCAAGAGAATGATGGAGTATGTTGCTTCGTTTGGGCCTGGGTTAAAACTCCCTAGTTACCATGAGATTTGTGTACCCTTTTTAAAGAAGGAAGTACAAAAAATTTCGAATGAGAAGGAGAATTACAAGAATGAATGGAAGAATATTGGTCGCACGTTGATGTCTGATGGATGGACGGATGGGCAAAGTAGGTCCATAACAAACTTTCTGGCGAATAGTCCAAGTGGGACTGTATTTCTTAAATCAATTGACACATCGGGAATTATAAAAAGTACAGATAATTCGTTTGATTTACTTGAATATTTAGTTAAGGAAATTGGTGAGAATGTTGTATAGGTTGTTACCGATGGTGCTGCAGCATATGTTAAAGCAGAGGGAGCTAGAGAAAACACATTTTTTGGCCCCCATGCACGGCACATATTTTAGATTTGATATTGAGTGATATTGGGGACATTCCAGTGCACAAAGACACAATGGAAAATGAAAGAAAATTAATTGTGTACATCTATAGACATGCATAGGTCCTAAACTTGATGAGGAAGCACACGAAAGGCCGTGATCTAACACGGCCGACAGTTACAAGATTTGCAACCGCTTATTTGTAAAAAGTGTTCATAAACAAAAAGTTAGATTAAGGGCGATGTTTGCTTGTGAGGAACGGACTAGAAGTTCATATTATAAAAAATTGATGGATGCATTGTTTAAGAGATTGTCTTGTCTGATTCAACCTTTTGGTAACGAATTCAATACTGCTAGAAATGTGTCTTGCCACTTGGGAAAGTGCTTAGGCTAGTAGATGGCGATGCATGTCTTATTATGGGTTCATTTATGAGGCCATGGATAGGGCTAAGGAACAAATAGAAGAAAAAAAATCAGCTTTGTGAAAAAGAGATATCAAGCAATTTGGAAAATTATATACAAGCATTGGGACTTGCAGCTTCATAGACCTCTGCAAGCTGCATACTACTTGAACCCAAAGTAAGTCTTTATTTTTTGAAATTTCGTACTTGTTACTTGATATTAATGAAAAAATAATAATGATCTATTCTTTACATCAATTGTTAGGTTTCAATGTGACCCTAATTTCAACCCGATTATGAAATTAAATTAGGTTTATATCAAACGATTGAGAGGATGTGCTCGGACATCATTTTGCGCATAAAAATTGATGAACTAGTTTTCATTGAGCAGAAAAGATGTTTGGCATGGACATGGCTAAGATTACAAGGGATAAAAAACAACCCGGTAGTCTCATTTATTTCATCTCCAATATATATTTTGCTTTATTTGTAGATTAATATATTAAAAGTCCAAATGATTTTTTTATGTAGCTTTATGCTGGGAGAGCTATGGAGGGAGTTGTAAAGAGCTTCAAAAGCTTGCTATTTGAATTTTGAGTCTTACATGTAGTATCATATGATGCGAGAGAAACAAGAATACATTTGACCAGATTCATTCAAATAGAAGGAATCAATTGGAGCAACAAAGACTGAACCCTTGTCTATGTGAAATACAATCTCCAATTGAAAGCAAGGCATAAAAAGATAAAAGAGGCAAATGAGACATATGATACTATATGTCTATCAGATATGGAATCCGATGACGAATAGATTATAGAGAGAGAGGATCCATACCTACCAGAGGAAGAGATTAGCTCATGGATGGATATCAATGAGTGTTTTGATATAAGAGAAGGAGAATGTGAAGTAAGCAAAAAAAGAAAGAGAGGAATTATTAATCTATGTGAAACAAATTTATATGGTTCTACCAATTTAGTTACTCATTTTATTTATATGTTAACTTACAAATGGTGTCAATTATTTGTAGGTCCAAGAAACTTAAATCCAATTAGCAAGGGAAAAAAAAAAAGTTGTAGAGTTTGAGGAAGAATAAGAAGAAGAGCTTGAGAGTGAGGGCACTAAGGACGAAGAAATAGAAGGGGTGGCAATCGAAGCTAGCGACGTCAGAGATGATGATAATGATGATGATGGATGGCTACATGAGTGAAAGCCTAGATGTCTTTTGATTTTTTTATTTATTTTGTGGGAGGGTGAACATGTTATCTGAATCACTTATATAACATCGTTTTGTTTTGGCATTTTGAATGATGGTCTAAAATCATCCATGTATTGTGTTGTTAACTTGAGTTATGATATAATACTTATGATGTGCTAAGCACCTTCATTATCATAAAAACACTATCAATTTGTTGTAAAATACATTTCCTATATTTCATATATTGTGTACATATTTATAATTATTTTTTATTTAATAAAAAAAAGAATTACAGTGTAACTTATGATACACGATACATAAAGTGAAAACGATACACGATATGACAACCTTGTTGTACACTTTTAGTCTAATTTTCTAATGTACTTTGGATGGCCAGCTATGGCATATTTGTTTCATATGGTAGTCTTATGGATAGAGCCGATGAAGGTAGAAGCACAGCAATTCAATTGAAGAAGATCTCCATATATGAGCCTCCGAGTCTATAAAAATGTCCCAATCCAAAAAAATTGAACATTGATATTATAAGAAACTAGAATCCATGAACAAAAAAAAAGAAATACGATCTTTGACATCAAGAATCAAAGGTTGGGTGCCTTGGCTTAAAATATAAGATTTAACATCGTAACAACTTTATTTTCTTAGTATTGTATGGGAACATTAAACCAAACACACCAGACGCTGTGGGGAAAACATAGTTAAAATATGAATGCGTACATATGTTAACATACATGAAGAATTACGAGTAAGACTTCTCAATTTCATCCGTAAACACCCATCTCAAATAAGAATCAGAGGTTGGACGCCTCAGAATGCAACTTTTCCAAATTGCAACAAATTTTTCACATTAAACGGTGCAATTATACAACCCATATCCAGACCTCACCTCAAAACATCAATGAATAAATTCATTAAAAAAAAAGAATAAATTCGGAAAATTGTGCGCGTGATAGAACATACACAGAATTATAATAAGATCAAGAATCACAGGTTGGATGCCTTACTTGGGGATGTATCAGGGGCGATCAGTGCAATGCCCTCACTTGATGCTGCACGCTGGGCTCCGGATTTGGCGATGAAATTCTCATCGGTGCAAGTAAGGCCCGATAGCCAGTAAAGAACCTGCCGGCCACAAAAATCATCGCACAAGGCCGGATCAGGATCAGGGTCGCACCAATCCGTCGATTTAGGTCGAAACCCTAGGGATCAGAGGATGGGGGGGTTGCCGGATGCTTACGGGAAGCTTTTGAGAGGGATCGGAGGGGGGGAAGTAGATGGAGAAGGTCATGGAGCAGCCAAGGGTCGAGCTGACGTGCCTGTATCTCTTGTTGTGCCCTCCGAACATCTTGGAGCTGCTGATCTCCGTAGGCTTCTCCATTGCTTCCCTCACTGTAAACTCAAGAGAAGGAGAAGAGAGAGGGAGAATGGACGAAGGGTTTACGATCTCGGTCACCAGCTGATCGACTGAGTAGGAATACACTGGCTAACTGATCTACTGTACAATACTGCACGTATACAGTTATTTTTTTTGGGAAATTTTATTCATACCCCAAAAATCTGTAATTAGCCCCCGTATCCCTATCGTTTCTCAATAACTTACTCAACAATCCTTTAATACCAACAATGCCCTTTTTTTTTTACCCCAAAGCCCCTACTCAGCGTCTTTTGTAGCCCCAACCCAACCCAAGGTTTGTTTAAACTTAACCCAAGCCCAACCCGTCAGGTTGGCCGGGGTGTGCGGGGTGGGTTCGGGTTAACCCGCCCAACGTCGGGTTGGGTTCGGGTTGGCCCGCCCAAGTTGCAGCTAGGGGTGGCAAGGGTCGTGTCGTGTCTAGTTTCGTGTCGTGTCCAAAACCCCTAGACCCGGACCCGACCCGTTTAACTAATGTGTCTAGATCCTAAACCCGTACCCGACTCGCTAATAAACGGATAGACACGATAAGACCCAGTAAGACCCGTTTACCACCCGGATCTATTCAGTTGACCCGATCCGACCCAATCCGACTCGACCCGACCTGACCCGAAAGACCCACTGGTATTATATATTATAGTATCGGATTGCTGGTAGACCCGACACGACCCGTTGAATACTAAACGGGACTTCCCGGGTCTACCGTGTCCAGACCCTAAACCCGGACCCGACCCGTTTATTAAACGGGTCTATAGTGTCGACCCGTTTACGACCCGAACCCGTTTAGCCCTGACCCAGACCCGCTAACTTCGTGTCGGGTCCTATCGGGTCGAGGAGAAATAATTTGGGTTGGGCTCGGATTAGCCCGCCCAAATTCGGGTTGGGTTCGGGTTGGACTCAGGTTGGGTTAAGGTTGGTTCGCCCATGTTGCAGCTCTACTTGTGCCTTCAAGTACCAGCCAACTGCATGGGATTTATTTAAGAGTGGGGTGTATTCAAGAGTGCATATAATTGGGGTATATTTAAGGGGGTATGTGTTTGATTGGGGTATAATCAAGTTCGAGCGGGCCATTTAACTGGGGTGTATTGAAGGTGGGGTGCAAGGGAGAAGGGTATGTTTGGGATAGGAATGGGGTATGAAAAAAAAAAATGGGGTGTGTTCAAGTTTGTTGGAAATGGGGGCTAATTACAGATTTATGGGGTATGAATAAAATTTCCCTTTTTTTTTGGTTAATTGGTGATCAGTCCTGATAGAACTTATCTTGAAGGTCCAGGACATCCCAACATTTCAACAAACGATAGGCCCCTGCATTTTTTCAAAAGCCAAAAAAACCATCAATCGGTCCTCCCATCTCTCTTGAGCACGTGACAGCGGCGAGCAGCTCCGGCGAGATAGCAACAACCCCTTTTTTCGAGAGCCTTCTCGGTTACGAGTCCCGGCAATAAGATCATTTGAGCTCCAACCTCTTCCGAAAAGACACGGTTTACAACAAGCCACTCAACTATTGGTTTTTACTTTTCAAACCCCTACTAATGAAAAAAAATATTGTTCATATACTACAGTACAATACCAATTCAGTTGGGAGCATCAATTTTGTTGCTATAGTAGTTTGGAGTATCAATTCGGTTACATAATGATTTCATTGTAGGCTTATAGCAACAATAAAATCACTTTCAACTGAATTGTTATTGCTACAGTGAAATTATTATAGCAATTTGGAGCATCAATTAAGACAACAGAGTAACAATCCGGTTGCTGTAGTGATTTCACTGTAGCTACAGTAATTTACTCAAACATAAATTATTACTCTGCTACGGTAAAATCATTGCACATGCACTATTACCGATTGCTACTCTAATATGTTGAATTGATACGTAGGGGTAAAGTCCAGCAAAATAAATAAATAATCAAGGGGTAAAATAGATATTTTAAAACGGGAGTAACAAAGGGACATAATGTTAAACGCAACATACATAAGGGTTTATCATAATATAAGATTAGTTAGAAGCGCCTTAGACTAATAAAACTTTTTTCGTCAATTATTGTAAGCCTTTTGTTTATTTTATTTAATTTTTTTAAGGGACATCAGACATGCTCATTTTTCTATTTTTATTGCACCAGAGAAACCAAAATTTGAAGCCAGCCAACCACTTGAGGTCAAAAGATATTTCAAGACTGAAACTTGTTTTTTTCCCACACAAACACCACATTATTTATTTATTTATTATACAATACACGATGTCTGACAAACTCGGGATTCGATCCTACGACCTCCCCGATTGGGCTGCAATGAGTTAGCCGTTAGGATATTACTGTAGTTGTAAGAGCATTTCCAACGGGTTCCTTTAGATTTTTTCCTTTCTTGTTTTACCGAAAAAAAAATGGAGAAAGCTATCAAAAGGGGCTCCAACGGGCTCCACCAACTTTTTCTATTTTGATATTTTCCTACTGTTCTCCCTGAAGTGGGCAAGAGAAGTAGGGAAGCCTAAGAATAGTGGGCCCCAGTTTGCATTGAATAAAAGTCTATTGAATTTCTTGCTTTCCAGAACAGGCCTTGTAAAGATTGTTTTCATGGGGCCTGATTTGGTCATTTTACACAAAAATAGGGAGAGATTGAGGGGCTCGTTGGAGTGCTCTTCCATTCCCAGCCTACGTGGCAGTTAAAAGATTTGAAGAATAGTGAAGAATCGTAGAAGCCCTTTGGAGATACTCTAAGTGCTGTGGGGGAGGATTTCGACCGTCGTACGTGACCCTCCTCCAACAATCGAGTAAAGGTTTTATCCTTCGGGATGTGGCGCGCTTCAATGCGCTAAGGTGTGACTTGCTAGGCTATCACACAAGCACTGTAGAGTAGAAATGTACAGAAAGAGATGACACAGGATGTGATAACAAAGTTCGGTCGAAGCCCACATCTCCGTGCGTTAAGACACAACCTTTGAATCAATTATCTCTGAGTTAAAAGTAGAGCTACTCTCGACAGGCCGAGGAGTGCTTCTTCTAAATAGACAGAGGGTGGAGAAGGAGTCTAAAAATCAGAAAACTCAAAAAGCTCTAGAAAACAGGAAGTATGATTCTAGTCTGTACTTTAGAATCTGAAATATTTCACAGGGTTGACTATTTATAAATATTTGGTTTAGGAGGGATATTCTAGGAATATTTCCCAACATATCAGGGTTTTGGTAAATACCTAGGAGGGGATTCACCAGGTTCCACTGTTGCCTTCGTGGGCTTCAGGCAAGGCTGCGGGTCCCACAGTCTTCTCCGTGAGCCCCAGGCAGAGCTGCGGGTCCCATATTCGTCTCTGTGGGCCCAGGACTGGAGGTACCACAGTAGTCTTCATGGGCCCCGGCTGGGCTACGGGTCCCACTGCAGAGCGTTAGCCAAATTTTGCACCCACAAGTGCTTCCTAATGCTTACCTATATCTAGCTCATAGGTTGAACCAGTTTGGTCGGAACTGGGAACCTTTTTTTCTTTGACTTTCGGTCTGATTTTGAAAACATTAATGCTACATTTCTTGGAAACTTTTTTTTTTTTGAAATCTCTCTCGGTGAATGAGAGGGGGCTTCGGCCTAGACCCCAATCGGTTTATTAAAATAAGAAAAATATACAATCTATACTCAAATGACACAAATTATATTTACAGGAATCCCGACCAATTCGGTCTATCTGAAAAAGCTCAAAAGCTCTAAACAAAAAGCAAAATCACCAAAGGTCTCAAAACTTCGAAACACTCGACCTTCTACCTGCCGCCCAGATCTGATCTAAAAAGAACTTCATACTCATGGTGTGTTGCCCAAAGGTGCACGTTCTCCGGCGAGCTTTGGATTCAACACATGTCCCTGGTGCCAATGGGAGAATGAGGATGCCGACCACATCTTCTGGGACGAAAAATACTATTTAACCTGAATGGTCAACGAGACTGATATCTCCATCACAGTCATCAGCTGCACACATCCCTGATCGGTGAATCGTACTCTGCCCTAGGGTGGCAATGGGTCGTGTCGTGTCGGGTTCATGTCATGTCTAGTGTCGTGTCATGTCCAAAACTTCCAGACCCGACCCGTTTAACTAATCTAGATCCTAAACCCGTACCAAACCCGCCAATAAACGGATAGACCCGATAAGATCCGTTTACCACCCGGGTCTATTCAATTGACCAATCCGACTCGACCCGACCTGACCCGAAAAACCCGCTGATATTATATATTATAGTATCAGATTGCGGGTAGACCCGACCCGACACGACCTGTTGAATACTAAACAGGTCTTCCCGAGCCTACCGTGTCCAGACCCTAAACCCGGGCCCGACCAGTTTATTAAACGGGTCTATCGTGTCGACCCGTTTATGACCCGAACCCGTTTAGCCCTGACCCAGACCTGCTAACTTCATGTCGGGTCCGAAATTGCCAGCCCTACTCTGCCCTGACCAATATGCAAAGGGATGTTGTGCTTGGATGCCATTTCATTCTGGTCGATCGTTCTAGCTAAACCTTTCAGGCTGAATAGCACTGCAAACGTTGGGCAACGCACCATGGAGGCCGTTGAAAGGAAATGTTACACCACCATCGGATGTTGTGAACATCCTCATGTGGCACTGGATCACAGCCACCTACCCTAATTGATGAGTCGCACTTACTCTGCTCAGTAGACATCTGACGGTTGTGACCAAATGCCACACCAGGATGTTTACCATTTTTTTTTTGTCAAAATTACACTACCGGTACGCACACGGGTATCAACGCCCCTGATCATATCCACGGTTTCAAATTTCGATCGAAATTATAAAAATTCGGCAAAATATTTCGTTTTCAACCAGAATCGAAACAGAATGAGGGTCGAAGCCAAGAGACTAGCCATTTCGGTCAAAATTTTGGTCAATTTCGGTTTTGGCTTTCGGAAGTGGAACTTTAAATTTCGATCAATTTTGATTTCAGAGCTGAAATTGTAGATTCAAAATTTGATCAATTTCTGTTGGAATTTAAAATTTTCAGTTTAGGCTTGGATCGAAACCAGGCACTTACACCGACTGGCAAGCATCAGATGACCGTGATCGATGTTACACTACTGGTGCACATGCAGGACGCTTGGGCTTTTGGCTCAACTACACCCCTAAAGATGCTTGGGCTTTTAGTGGGTTAATGAGTATTTATTATGCTCAAGGATATTGTGGTGTGACTAACCCGCAAACCAAGCCCAATCCACTAGGTGTTTGGATTGAATCTAGGGTTTATAGGGGAGGATCCCAACCGTTGGTTATAAGAGGGGATGCCACACCCAGCAATCCCCTCCCCTTTACTTGCAAGAGAGAGAGAGAGAGAGAGAGAGAGAGAGAGAGAGAGAGAGAGAGAGACGATAATTGCGAAGTGTCTCTTTCCCTGCATGTTTAGTTCGTGAAACAAAGATACGGGCGGACGGCATATAAGTCCAGCCGTTCCCCTCTCTCGGTGTGATCCGTTCTGCCAAAATCGATCAAGAGATAGAAGGAGAGAGTTCCTCTGACTTGTTTCTCCTTTCTTCCTTTTGATCTCTCGGCACTTCAGATTGATTGCATTGGAGAGAGAGAAAGTTATTTAGTTCCGAGTTTTCTTCTCACCTTGTCAATCATCTACGGACTACGTTCACGTGCTCGCAAGCCAATAAGGACTGAGGTTGAAGTTTTCTTCCCGAGATCTTTGATCTCATGTTCAAACGCTTGTAGCATTGCACCATTACATCATCAACAAGCTTGTGAATCGTCATCACCAAGCACGTTATGGCTGGAGGTAAAGATTATATCTATACCTTCCACATACAACTCTATGTGCGATCTCAATGTTTAATAGTTTTCGTTTGATAGAGATGCATGCTTTGTTGCGCAATCTTTTCACACGAACATATTATCTCTTAACAACGAGGAAGGCATTTTACCACTGAGTTGTGATCACAATCACGCCAACATCTGGATGTTGGAATATCACTGCTCCTGTGGAAAGCATGGTGCTCAAAGACCTTCAAAGTTCAAACATGTGCATACTCCTAACCTAGCTATTGTATCAACTATTTTACTACAATTACATGACTCATTTCATCCATTCTCGACGTGCACATGTGACTCCACATTAGGATGAAAGCGATAGCTTGTTCATTAGCAGTGGCTCGATTGTTGGAGGCAACTGGATCATTGCAACTGGCGCGACAAAGTTAATTGTAGCAGACACATTCACATGTCTGGTAGCTGAGGTCATACAGTATAATTGGAACTCCCTACGATTGAAGGATCACTTAGGGGGGGGGGGGGGGGGGGGGGGGGGGGGGGGGCTTGAAAGTGATGAACTCCCCAAAAGTCGTGTGAAACTCGCAGTTCATAGGAGTTAAGTTTCCATAGACTGGGAGCGCCATCTCTCTTTTCCCCTGTTCTCCCCTAAACTAGGGTTCTGGCCTTCGCACACTTGGCCTCCTCGGATGCCATCGGCGAATCCGGGAAGGCCAGGAGCAGCTGTGGAGCAACTCGTGGGGCATGGGATCTGGTTCCCCCCGCTCCCTTCCCCTTGTAGATTGGGGGGTTTGGGTCGAGGGTTTCTGATCCCCCCCATCTTGGCCTCTACGATCACTGCTGGAGGCACCGGGGAGGTCGGGGGGGGGGGGGGGGCGGATCTGGCCCTTCTTCCCTCCTTCGTGTATAGGGAGCTGGTCCCCTTCAGAGCGGAGATTTTGTATCGATTTCAGGCGGCGCGGCTCTCTCCTGTGCAGATCGGCACCGGTAGTCCTCGGCTGATGGGATCGGGGGTGCAGAGTGGTATTCTGGACCCGGCCGGAATATGCCGTGGGAGTTCCAGACCCTCCTCAGCTCGGGGTTGATCATTGATGGATTCGAGGCTGCATTGTTCGAGTTTCGTGGCAGAACGGGGAGGTGCGGCTCCTTATCTCTCTCCTCTGGTGATGAAGGTGGTGTTGGATCCGGTCAGTGGTCCAATTTTTTGGTTTGTTTTTTTTGTCATCCTGTAGGTTTTGGGTGCCTATTTGCCCTTTCTTTTTTAGGGTCTGTTTAGACGCCGGAGTTTGGCGACTGGTGTGACCATGGATGGTGTTTTTTTTTTTGGGTTGTGTTCCCCTTCTGGTTCGTTGCCGGGAGGCGGGTTATTGGTGTCCTGGCCATCGGGGCCTTTCTCTGTTCGCCAAAGTAGCGAATCTCTGTGCTTGCACCAGGCTGTGGTGCCTCCTGAGATCTGTTGTGATCTCCCTTCTAAGTATACCAAAAAAAAAAAGTTTCCATAGACTTGGAGTTTATAATCTCAAAATTCCCAAGTCCAATACGCTACTAATCCATTGTCACCAAAGTTGGTCCCCATTGGAGGTGGATATCGGTGGCGGTCACCGGCAATGCCATTGGGGATGGTCATCGGAGGAGGTTACTAGTGGTGGTCACTGGCGGTGATCGTTGGCGGTGATCGTATGAATTTTGAAATCCGCTATTTAGGCGAAATTTGAAAATAGATGAATATGAATATCTAGGAACATTGAAGTTCTCTACTTTAGAACTTTTCTATAAATTCTTCCCAGAAGTCTCCAAGTATGACTAGGAGATTTAAAGTGCCACTCCAAAGTTCCCCGAACGACTACTATGGATTTAAAGTGCCACTTTAAAGTTTCCTGGACTAACAGGGAACAACCGACAGCCATGCCGATCAAGAATGACTAGCACCCCACCAGGGGGGATCATAATTCACAAAAGCCAATATGGGCTTTCTCCTCTTACATGCGAGTGAGTCTGATCACAACAACTATGTGTTACGCTAAATCATTTGAACTTCCCTTCCAATCTCCACCTCCGTCCTCCAAAGAAGCACCCAATAAGAGCCTTTTTTAGTTTGGTTGTCACGTATAATGTCAATTTGTTGGAACTTCAAAAGAGCTGCATTGAAATCACTGTAGTCTGCAGGCATAAAAGAATGCAAAGAGCTCTGACAAGATCGGCCAATGAGAGTGTTTGTGGTGTCTTCACATACCATTGGTACCACAACACTGGATCTCCTTTGAGATGGAAGGAATCTAGCAAACAACTTTCGATCCCCACTTGTATTCTGAAATGTAAAGAATTGCTCTTCGCGATAGACCCAATTAGTTGTGTGCGCGACGAACTTAGGGAAGTCCAAGTGAGCACAGTGTGTTTTGATCGACGCCCCACCGCTAGCTGTGATTATTTCTTCCATATGATGCTTCATATTCAACTCAACCTTCGGCTTCCTTGAAACGATCTCTCCCTTCTTTTAAGAATCGAAGAGGCTTGTCACTCATAATAGGCACTCATTGCACCAGGAAAGTTCCTTGATCTCTTACGTCCCTTCGAGCTTGTCGATCTTGGACTCCATCACCGTCACTCGCTATGACTGCGTGGGAGCCTGGGCATGCCGAGATCTGCTTTTGATACCAAAATGATTATATTCGAATTCTCAGAAAGCCTATCGAGATATTATTGGACCAGAGAGAAAAAGATAAAGAAGAGATAGATGGACTTCTTCAAGAGAAACCTGGCCTCTTATGAGTTCTTCGAAAAAACTCAGTCTCCTAGAAACTGGGGAAATAAATTCTTCATTAGCTATTCACGCAGGGCTAGACATGGCTATTTGGCATGCGAAACAACTGTTCCGTTTAAATCTCATCTGGAAGAGGGTATTCCAAACATTAACTATTTCTAGTATAATTATGAGGTTCAACAAGACGGTTGGCAGAGAAACCCACGGAACGAACAAAGATCGTTCCCGATTCTTCAAACCAGCTGAACAAAAATATATGTTACTTTTAAATAACGGATCTTAAGATCCGGAATGGTAGTTCTAGATTGATGCTAAACACCTCACAGTAATTCTTGAGTGGCATATGCCTGACTTTGAGCATGTTGGAAACCTTCACAAAAACGATCTCGTCCATACTCAATGGAACCAATGCGATGGAAACCTTCTCTGAATCGGTCTCCTCTTTAAGTTGTAGGGGCTCAGGCGTCAGAAACGGATCTACCACCGGATGTTTGTGCTCTGGTTCTTCCTCCACAAGAACAACATGGTTGTCAGTGACCTTCTCCGGCTTGGGTGTTACGATTGGGGTGGCTTGTATTGCCTGAGAAGTGGGAATGACATGGCCATATATGACCTCAAACTTTAGGAGAAAATTGGCCATGTACTCCTTGATCTCTTTTATTTCGCCTTCGAGCTTGGCGATGTACGTTCCTCCATAGTAACAGATCTTGTGGAAGCCATCGAAGCTCTGATACCAAATGATTGGATTCAAATTCACGGAAGGTTATGAAGAGAAAAAGAAAAGAGAGAAGAGATAGGTGGACTTTTTCGAGCGAAACCTATCCTCCTATGAGTTTTTCGAGATAACTCAACCTCCTATGAACTAAGGAAATAATTCTTCATTGCTTATTTATTCAAGACCAGGCCTTTAAATAGACCCCCACCCGATTATGAAGAAAAACTTAAAAATAATTAAAAGATTATTTATTTAAATTTGGAGATGATTTATTAAAAAGATCATATCAAGGAGGAAGTGGAAATGAAGGGGGTTACTATTTCTAATGCAATTTGATGGTTCAGCATTCCGGTTGTCATAGAAACAGACGGAGTGGTATTTTTTAGTTCCCAAGTCCTTCATTCTATCGGAACAATTACTAGCCGTTATTTAAACCATGGAATTATCATCAACAACCGAAAAGAATTTTATGGTATAACAGTGATGCTAGATCACTAGTATCACCGGCAAATCAAACACTAAGCACCCAAAATCAAATATCGAAGCACCCATTACGGCACCACTATAATTACATCATAGTCATACGATGGCAGCCACGACGACAGGTGCATCACACTCAGCTCCAACTGCACCTTGAAGGTTTCCTGATTTGAACGGCGGGGAGATACGTTGGCATCAGTGGTTGTGAATGATGACACCTCAGCAAAAATGTCGGTTAAACCAACGTTTTTCTCGAGCGACCGACAGGGGCAACGGTCATCAGTGGTCCAGTGGAGAGGAGTCGTCCAACCGGAGCGCGGTTCGTCGTACGGCCACGCTGTTGCTGAATGATGACACCTCAGCAAAAATGTCGGTTAAACCAACGTTTTTCTCGAGCGACCGACAGGGGCGACGGTCATCAGTGGTCCAGTGGAGAGGAGTCGTCCAACCGGAGCGCGGTTCGTCGTACGGCCACGCTGTTGCTGAATGATGACACCTCAGCAAAAATGTCGGTTAAACCAACGTTTTTCTCGAGCGACCGACAGGGGCGACGGTCATCAGTCGTCCAGTGGAGACTCGAGAGGAGTCGTCCAACCGGAGCGCGGTTCGTCGTACGGCCACGCTGTTGCTGAAAGGTACTCGCGCACCAGAGGCGATTATGTTCTCGGTTGCTGAAAGGTACTCGCGCACCAGAGGCGGAGCGGGAGCAGATAACGGTCGAAAATGGCGGGAGCAGCTCTCCACTGTCCAATCCCTCCGGCGGCCGCCTCCCTCGTGAAAAATGGCGGTGGCGCAGAGTTGGGGAGCTCCCGGGTCCTGATCTTGGGAGGCACGGGGAGGGTCGGTGGGTCGACGGCCGTCGCTCTCGCCAAGTTCTGCCCCTCCCTCCGTCTTGCTATCGCTGGGAGGAACAGGTGCTCCTCTCTATCGCTTCATCGATCTCCTTGATTTTACACCCAGACTCATCTTTCTAATCATTTCTATTGGTTTTGTATTTTTTTTCAAATAAAGTACATAGTGAGCCAGTTTGTGAAAAAAGAATAATGCTTGTGTAAATTCGTCGTGTATGGTAAATATGGGTGGTAAATGCTGGATTTTGCACAAAACTCAGCCTTTCTGTTGTGAAGGACTTTAATGGGATTAGGACCTGATTAGTGATCAAATTCAGGTAGGTTTCCTATGGGCGGGTGGTATCGTAATTCAAAAAAAAGTTAGGGTTCGGAACTTATTCGGTAGAGGGTCAGTTCGAATAAATTTTGGAAATTTTGGAGAAAATTTGCGAATATTTTCAAGTAATAAAATAAAGGAAAATATATGAAAGGCCGAAGATTTGAGAAGAAGTTGTAATCAGATGAAATCACATACAATAAAGCAAAATGATAATTTTTTTTAAACTCCTCAGCATTTCATGTGAGGTCAGGTTAAGGCACTCCCCTGACAGTTGATGTAGGGGGGATTTGATCCTATGTCTCTAGCACGACCAAGGTTCAAAATCATTGTATCGGTTGGTACTGGATCGGTACGTACCAGTATCGGCCGATACAGACTGATTACAGTTGAGGCAAAAAAACCCAAAAAATCAACAAAATAAAAAAAAAACTCAACTAGTCGGTACCAATTTGTATCGACCGATACCGGCTTGAAACGGCCGATACGGTCTGGTACGTACCAGTTGTTAGCAGATAGTCCTGCATCGATGAGGGAGGCACCCATCACCCGCTTAATATACCCTCTGTGGACCTCCCCTTACGACTCGGGTTTTGGGGCGTGAGGGTATCTAACATGGTATCAGGGTTGGTCCGTGACCGTATCCTGCTCCTGCTCCGGGTGCTCCCCACCGATCGTGCCTTGCCACGCGTGCTTCGCGTGGGAAGATCCTTGCCACGCGTGCTCTGTGTGAGGGGGAGTGTTAGCGGATAGTCCCGCATCGATGAGGGAGGCACCCATCACCCGCTTAATATACCCTCTGTGGACTTCCCCTTACGACTCGGGTTTTTGAGCGTGAGGGTATCTAACGCCAGTATCGGCTGGTACGGACCAAGTATCTGGATTGGGGCCTATACCGGTCTCAACCCAATCAAAACCGGTATGTGCCGGTATCGATCGAGTTTTTTAACCATGAGTGCAACCACCAAGAGACATTACCAGCTAACCTAGTAGGCACCCACAACAAGATGAAATTAAAAAAAGACAAAAATCTCATCGTTCATCAAGAAATTCACTGTTCACCAGGGTAATCCATATCCTAGAATGTCACAAGGGGCCCATGACCTTTGCAGTTGTCTCTATCACTCTCTTTCTCTCTCTAAACCCTGTAACTCTTGTTTCATCTTTCATGGATCATTTGTATTAACTCACCGAATTACCTACGTGTTACTCCCTTCTTGGATCTCGGTGTCGAGGGATCTGTGATATGGCACAGAATAACCGATTAACGACATTGTCGTCCGGATTCAAGATTCAATAACAACGAGCCTGATTAAAAAGGCAACACTACATGTGTCTTTGACAACTCGTTGGGACAATACAATTACAAAAAAATATTTGAAAAAAAATCTATGGAGAAACTAGAGGTGGAGTAGAGAACTAGGAGAGGCCTTACTCAACTGGAGGCGAGCCTTGAGAATCCAGTCCACAACTCACAAGGTGGTGGGAAGTGACAACCCATGTCGAGAGGCCATGAATTGGAGGCTGGGAACCTCCCCTCACCGATGGGTGCCTCCCTCACCGATGTGGGACTATTCCATGTCGAGAGGCCATGGATTGGTTCTTGGAGACCAAAGGGACATGCCATCTGTGTATGGAATAGTCCCACATCAATGAGGGAGCCCTCACCCGCTTTATATACCCCCTGTGGACCTTCCCTTACAACCCGGGTTTTGAGGTGCAAGGGTATCTAACAGTCTGAATACCAAAAAATTATCCCAAAATTGGTTTGCAATTTCAATGAATCTTACTATAAATAAAAACATAAAATATTTTGTTACCCTACAGAGAATATATTTTGTCCTTTTGCATCTTATTAGATGTAGTGTGTTAGTATTCTATTAGTCCCACCTCGGTTGTGGTAATATAATGGTGTGCGTTCTCTCTCTATATAAGGAGAGGTAGTCTTATGTAATGTTGATGAGATTGATGAGATAATACAAGGAGTTTTTCTTCCCAAACCTATTCTCTCTCCCTCTCTTCGTAACATGGTATCAGAGCCAACCCTCTTGGCCTAGGGTTTCGACGCTCTTCTCCCGACCTCGGCCTCCTCGGTCGTCATCGACGATATCGAGGAGGCCGGGAATAATAAAATTTATTTATTTTTCCTGTCTCTCTCCTGAGTGGAGCCTTTGCGGCCCTATTCCGTGCGCTCGATCTTGGATTCCGTGCGCCACCTCCTTCTATCCCGAACGGCCTCTTGAGATCCCTCCGTCTGCTTCTGTGCGCCGGCCTTCAGCCCTTGTCACCTTCAGCCGCACTGACCTCCCGCTGAGATCCCGTCGCGCCCTGCGTCTCCGTCTGAGCTCTTCGCACCGGTCACCTGCTCCCTGTGCCGGCCATCTCCCCCTGCCGTCCTCTCTCCAGCGCCCCCCGGCCATCTCTCCGGAGCAGCAGCAATCACAGCATGGTGGGGTGGCAGATCTGGTGTGGTCGTCTCTCCACCACTGCTGCCGCCCGGCCTTGTATCCGGACCCGGCCCGCCGCCTGGCCCTGCATCTCGATCCCGGCTCGGCTTTGCACCCCCTGTTGCCGACCGCCTGATCGCCGCTGGCCTCGAGTTCAAGCCCGCCGGCGCCCGCAGTTCCCTACGCCCGTCGTCCATCCAGCGCCTGCCGGCCTCGCCCTTGCGCACCGGCCGGCCGACCACCACCTGTCGTCCCTGCTCCAGATCTTGCTGCAGCCGGTCTTCGCAGCGCCCGATCTCGGCTCTGCGCCATGCCTGCCGGCGCCCGCCGTACCCTGCACCCGCCACCGGAGCCCGATCCCTCGTGCCGACCTCGTCTCCGATCCCCCTCCGTTCTCTCCTTTCTTTCTCATATCTGACTTTCTCTCATCTCTCTCGTCTCTCTCTTTAAACTGAATCACAGCCGTCCCATGCCCCTTTGAGCTGTGACTGCACTGTGCCCTACACCCAATCACATCCGTTGGTGCCTATCTCTGATCCTTTTTTTTTTCGCGTTCTCTCTCTATATAAATGATCACAGCCATCTGATTTGCATCGGATGGCTGTGCTATCCGATTTGTATCGGATGACTGTGCTTTACGAGTTGCTGCACCTGTGCTTTACACCCAATCCAATCACAGCCTTAAAACCCGTGAGTTTGAGCCCGTGACTCTGCGTTGTGCCCTGCACCCGATCTGACCCGGCACGGCCCTTGCACCCCTTGCACCCGATCCGGTCCTCTTTCACCTGGCCCTTTGCGCCGCCCGGATCCGGTCCTTCTATGCGCCCGCTCCTGTCTTGCTGGTTGCCGGAGCCCTAAGCCGTTTGATCCGGCTGCCTTGACGTCCCGCGCCTGCCGTCCGATCTACAACACCTAACCACCTGTCTCCAGCTTGATCTCGACATGCCTCCAGCCTACTGGACTCTACCTTCCTCGCGCCGAACGCCGCATGTTCTCTTCCACTTCGGCTGTCTATGCCTTGCACTCTGTCGGTCCACTGTGCCATGCGCTTTGTCAGCCTGCCTTGCACCCTATGCCCTTGTGCTTTGTCGATTCGCTTGCTTTCCCGCCTCGCGCTCTGGGCCCTTGCGCTTTCTTGGTACTTTGCGCTCTACGCCCTACCGCTCTACCTTGCACTTTTGGATCCTCTCGAGTTCTGGTCACACTTGTCATGTGCCGGCTTTTGTATCCTCTCTCGTTCCGGTCACACTTGTCTTGTGCCGGCTTTTGGATCCTCTCTCGTTCCGGTCACACTTGTCTTGTGCTGGCTTTTGGATCCTCTCTTGTTCCGGTCACACTTGTCTTGTGCCGGCTTTTGGATCATCTCTCGTTCCGGTCACACTTGTCTTGTGCCGGCTTTTGGATCCTCTCTAGTTCCGGTCACACTTGTCTTATACCGGCTTTTTGGATCCTCTCTCGTTCCGGTCAAACTTTTCTTGTGCCGGCTTTTGGATCCTCTCTCGTTCCAGTCACACTTGTCTTGTGCCAGCTTTTGGATCCTCTCTTACCGGTCACACTTGTGCCGGCCTTTCGGATCCTCTTCCTTTCCTTGGTCATGTGATCCTATCAGAGCTACGACTCTACATTCGCTGCTTCTTTGTCTGTGATGATTGAGATCTTCTAAGAGGTGTCAAATACTTGCTTCAGCCAGGTGCTTGCCTCCTATGAGGTCTCACGCATTCACACCTTTTCTTAACCGATCTCTCTCCTTTCGGCCTCCTTTATTGCCGGCTTCCATCACCGTCGGCTTCCTCCGCTCCGATCCTTATTGATCATTGCCAATTCTCCCGGTTGACATGCTTACAGGTTGGCCGGGTTCCCTCGGTTGTCCTGCTTGCAGGTCAATAGGGTTTCCAGGACGACTTGCTTGCAGGTCGCCCTGGCACTATCTTTACTTTACAGCATAAAATAATGGGTTATTTGATGTAATTTTTTTTTTTCTTTCTTCTTTCTTTTATTAAGCAAACTGATGTCGGTTTATACCTTACATCAGTTTGATGGTGGGTATTAGATGTAGTGTGTTAGTATTCTATTAGTCCCACCTCGTTTGTGGTAATATAATGGTGTGCGTTCTCTCTCTATATAAGGAGAGGTAGTCTTATGTAATGTTAATGAGATTGATGAGATAGTACAAGGAGTTTTTCTCCCCAAACCTAATCTCTCTCCCTCTCTTCGTAACACATCTCTTTCTTTCAATTACTTCCCCTGTATATACATATTGAAACTGGCATCTTTACTAAGTTTAACTAATTGGGCTGAATATGATTTTTGGAACAGCAATATGCTATGTACGAATAAGAACCGAACATGATGACTTAGTACCATGTAGTTGCTCGCTCAAAAATTCTGATTGCAAAAGTCTAATTGGGCTGAATATGATTTTTGGAACAGCGATATGCTATGTACAACCAAATATGATGGCGTACTACCATGTAGCTGCCCATTCAAAATTCTGATCGCCAAGTGCCCTGTCAACTACATAACTTACTCAAAATTATAGTGTTATAAAGTCAGATGTGATAACATTTAGTTAACGCTTAACATACCAGTTTTTGCTGATTTTCTTATCATTTACTTGCATTTCATTTGCAAGAATGCATTCCTAACTTGTTTTGGTTTGGTCTAGTCCACACATCAAAATTTGGCAACATACTAAGGTTGCAATCATCATTATAATCCACTTGAAGATTTAGTTCTATTGAAATTCCTTAATTAATTGATTTTCCAACATAATAGGATCCTCTTGTTTCTTTTAAGCAATAATACATATGTTAAAGGGGCGTTAGGATTCCTTTGCCAGGTGTTCCACAAATGAGACGGTAAGATGTATGTGTTGTGTTTTCTAACAGGGATAAGGGTGCTGCTCTAGTATCTACTCTTGGTGACAACTCTGAGTTTGTTGAAGTTAACATTGACAATGCAAACATGTTGGAAGCAGCTTTGGAAGGTGAATGCTTTTTTTCCCCAAAGTTTTAACTTCCTTATGGAAATTATTCTGCTGCATCTCTGATCACATATTCTCTTCCTTTCTTATTCTCCCCTCTACCATGTATCTTCTTGCTGTCATATCAACTCTTTCTCATTCTTTGATTTGATTATATGCTCATTTATTTTGGAATAAGTAGACAAAAGTTGCATCTTACATTGGCAAATGTACATCAAATCAACCATAGTTAGATATTGTTTAGAATATGGCGTAGCTACATTTTGATGTCAAAGCTCCTGTTTATCTTCTTAAGTTTCTTTAGGCATTGTTAGAGGATGGAGACTAGGGTTTGGAGAGAATGGAATGCATCTCATTGAGGGACAGAAGCCCAATATATATGTACATGTATACACGCATACAACCCGACCGGACTGTACATATAACCCGACCCATCTCTATACATTAACACTCCCCCTCAAACTCACGGTGGATCATGGACCGAGAGTTTGCCGATAAAATGCTGGAAGCGAGCAATCGTAAGGGGCTTCGTCAGAAAATCAGCAGTCTGCTCCGATGATGGAATGAATGGCAAGGAGATGGTGTGGTCGAGAAACTCCTAGCAAGCATAATGACAATCAACCTCAATATGTTTTGTCCACTCGTGGAAGACCGGGTTGCTAGCAATCTGAATAGCACTCCGGTTGTCACAGAAGAGGGACGTGGGCCCGGATATCACAACTCCCAGGTTGAGTAGAAGGCGGCGAAGCCAGACAATCTCTGCGGTGGTGTAAGCCATAGCCCTGTATTTGACTTTGGTGCTGGAGCGAGCAACAGACTCCTGTTTCTTGCTTCGCCAAGAAATGAGAGAATCACCAAGGAACACATAGTATCCGGTAGTAGAACGACGAGTGGCTACATCTCCTGCCCAATCTGCATCAGAGTAGGCACGCAGCACCAACGGAGAGCTAGAGGGAAAAAAGTAGCGAGCATGTGTTGGTGCCTCGGAGGTAGCGGATAATTCGAAGGACTGCTGCATAGTGAACCGAACGAGGAGCCTGAACGAACTGACTGACAATGCCAACAGCATGAGCAATGTCTGGCCGGGTCATAGTGAGGTAAACGAGCATCCCAACCAGTCTCTAGTAGCGGGAGACATCCTGGAGTGGCTCACCATCTATAGAAAGAAGCTTCAAATTGAGCTCCATGGGTGTGTGCGAGAGTCAATAAGAGCAGCATCAGCAAAAATATCGGAGATGTACTTTTGCTGGGAGACCAACAGATCACGAGCTGATCGGGCAATCTCGAGACACAAAAAGTAACGAAGAAGGCCCAGATCTTTCATCTCAAACTGACTCTGGAGATGGCACTGAAGGGACGCTATGGTGGCACTGTCATCCCCGGTGATGATCATATCATTCACATAGAGAAGAAGAACTGCAATACCCTGATTGGAGGAGCGAGTGAACAGGGCATAGTCAGAGTGTCGCTCAACAAACCCGGCGGCTAGGACTGCACTGCAGAATCGCTCAAATGTGTATCCCAGCAGAAGTACATTTCCGACATTCATGCCGATGCTGATCTCGCTGACTCTCGCACTGCTGACACACCCATGGAGCTCAACTTGAAGCTCCTACCTATAGATGGTGAGCCTCTCCGAGACGTCTTCAGATATCAGAGATTGGTTGATATACTAGTCTATCTCACTATGACTAGACCTGACATTGCTCATGTTGTTAGCATTGTCAGTCAGTTTATTCAGGCTCCCCGATCTGTTCACTATGCCGCAGTACTCAAGATCATTCGCTATCTCCGGGGCACCATCACTCGCTCTTTGCTTCTCCCCTCCACCTCTACTCTAGTGCTACGCGCCTACTCCGATGCAGACTGGGCAGGAGATGTTGCTACTCGCCGTTCTACCATCGGATACTGTGTGTTCCTTGGTGACTCCCTCATTTCTTGGCGCAGTAAGAAACAGGAGTTTGTTGCTCGCTCCAGTACCGAAGCCGAATACAGGGCTATGGCTTCTACCATTGCAGAGATTGTTTGGCTTCGTCACCTTCTCTTTGACCTAGGAGTTGTGATCTCCGAGCCCACACCCCTATTCTGTGACAACCGGAGTGCTATTCAGATTGCTAGCAACCCAGTTTTCCATGAGCGGACAAAACATATAGTGGTTGACTATCACTATGTTCTCCAGGAGTTCATTGCCCGCACCATCTCCTTGCCATTCATTCATTCGATGGAGCAAACTGCTGATTTTCTCACGAAGGCTCTTATAGTTGCTTGCTTCAGGCATTTTGTCAGCAAACTCTCGGTATATGATCCACCGTGAGTTTGAGAGGGAGTGTTAATGTATAGAGATGGATCGGGTTTTATGTATAGTCGGGTCGGGTTCATGTGCAATTGATGTACATATATGTTGGGCATTAGTCCCTCAAAAGAGATATTCCATTCTTTCCAAACCCTAGCCGTCATCTCCTAAGTCCTAACACATGGTATAGGGCATAGAGTGTGAATTACTTGGTCACCCACATTGTCCCTTGATAGTTCCTTTAGGTGTGAATTACATGTCTGCTTTGTGTCATATTACTTTCCTCGTTAATATAACTTTGCATGTTTTTGCCTATTACTTACTTGGTACTCGCATGATCATGGCTTCTTACCTCCAATCGTTCGTTCTAGCAGTTCATCTTGTGGATAACGCCATGACCACTTGGCCATTCTTTCTCATGCTTCAATGTTGAATTATGGGCTTAGATTACTACATGCATGCTTATATTTCGTTATGGTGGAGTATCAGAGTTGTAATCATAATTTTTCATTTAGGTGTGGATCTAGTAGTTCATGCAGCTGGGCCTTTTCTGCGGTCAGAGAAGTGTAATGTATTGGAAGCTGCAATCTCCACTAAGGTGAGATTGGCTGATCTTTTCTTTTATTGCTTAGTTTGTTTTTTTCTGTTGCCTTGGTAATTTTTTCTTCTTTGTATAAACTGTTTGGATCAAAGCAATCCTCACATAACCATTGTATCTTATTAATCATAACCATTGTATCTTATTAATCAGACAGCATATGTTGATGTTTGTGATGATACAAATTACTCATGGAGAGCAAAATCTTTTCATGGGAAGGCAGTAGTTGCCGGTGTTTCAGCTTTTACAACTGCTGGAATTTGTCCTGGAGTGAGCAACGGTGCTATTATACCTGCTTTTCTTTTTTCAGATGTTGCCTAAATATAATGTATCTGGGCATACCATTTGTTCCTTCTAATTTGGTTTGATGTCTTTCTTCTTTGTCTTGCATCCAACTTGGCGACTATATGAGTTTTTTAATTTACTTGATATAGAGTATTTTACACTTCAATTTGTTTAGTTCATTTTTGCAATAAAAGATTTAACCTGCTGACGCTTGAACAATAAGTATAGAATAGAAATAAACCAAACAGAAGCTCAGACCAGAATACTACGAAGGTGAATTTAATTAGGCATGTTAATGTACATATAGATGGGTCGGGTTTACTGTACAGTCGGGTCGGATTGTATAGATATACATGTACATATATTGGGCTTGAGTCCCTCAATGGAATGCATGCTATTCCTCTCCAAACCCTAGCCGTCATCTCCTAACATGGTATCAGAGCTCTAGGGTTTCTCGCACGACGGAAGCACCTCCGGCCTCTCCTCCACCCCGGCAGCCCCCTCCGCCCCCCCTTCGGCCTCTTCCTCTGCTCCGGCACCCCACCCGACACCTCCCAGCCCACCCGGCACCACCCGGCAGCCCTCTGGCCTCTTCCTCTGCCCCGACTGCCCACCCGGCACCACCCGCAGCCCCCTCCGCCCCCTCCGCACCACCCGGCAGCCCCCTCCGCCCCCCTCCGCACCACCCGGCAGCCCCCTCCGCCCCCTCCGCACCATCCGGCACCACCCGCAGCCCCCTCCGCCCCCTCCGCACCACCCGACAGCCCCCTCCGCCCCCTCCGAACCACCCGGCAGCCCCCTCCGCACCACCCGACAGCTCCCTCTGCCCCGACAGCCCAACCGCACCCTCTACAGCACACCCCGCCCCCTTCCTCTGCCCCGACAGCCCCCTCCGCCCCCCCTCCGGTCTCTCCCTCTGCTCCGGCACCCCACCCAACACCTCCCAGCCCCTCCCGCCCCCCACCCGACACCTCCCCAGCACCCCCCGACCCCTTCCTCCACTCCCCCGACCCTCTCACCCCTTCCCTCAGCACCCCCGGCCCTCTGTTGAGCCTTCTCCATGGCTTCTCCTGCCGTACCGTCCGTCGTTGCGGTCTCTCCACCGCTAAAGGCGGTCGCCTTTCAGTTGTTATCGGCCAGCGACTGGCCTGATTGGTCCCTCACCGTCGAGGCCGCGCTCTCCAATCGTGATCTGTGGGGTCACATCACCGGCGAGGATCCTCCTCCCACTGACTACTCCGGTTCCTCCTCTGTCACCAGCAGTGCAGCGTCTTCTGCTGCGACTGCTACCACGGCCACCACCGTTGCTGCTCTTACGTGGCGCCGCCACGATCAGGCCATCCGGGCGTACCTTCTGGACTCTGTTGCTCGTCCGCTCCTTGTTTCCATCGGCCGCCTTCCGACAGCGCGCGCGATGTGGGAGTATCTTCGGGACCGTTTTCTCCCGCGCGGAGGCGCACGCCGGCATCAGCTCATCTGTGACTCGCAGTCTGCCCGTCAGGGGGAGCGCACTATTCAGGACTTCTTCAGTCAGATGAGTGCCTACTGGCATGAGCTGGACTCACTGATCCCGGAGCGGTGTGCCCGCCCCCGCTCCCGAGATTTCCAGTGCTACCTCGATGAGGGCCACCTGCACCAGTTCCTGGCAGCGCTTCGGCCGGACTTTGCTCTCATAGCTGCCCAGCTCCTGCACCGTGAGCCACTCCCTCGGCTAGAGGATGCTCTACTCGCCTTGGTCGACGAGGAGACCCGCCTTCAGACTCAGGGCGCTCGTCCTCCTCCACTTGCTCCTAGCTCCGACACTGTCCTGGTAGCCGGGTTCTCCGATGAGGTTGTCTTTTGTCACTACTGCAAGGAGCCCGGCCACATGAAGCGCGAATGCCCTACACGTTCTCCACGCAACCCCCGCTGGGGTCCGGATGAGAGAGCCCCACGCTGGGCTTCGACTTCCCGCGACGATCGATGCGGCGGTCGAGGTGGACGGAGCCGTGGACTTGGTTCGTCTTCTTTCCGCCACTTTGGTGGTAAGCGGCTACTGTAGAGGCCTCGACGCTCCCCACTGCTACTACAACACCTTCTCAGCCTAAGCCGGACCGTCTTCAGCGGCTCGAGGAGCTCCTTCTTCGCCACCTAGCCTCTACCGGCTCCGCAACTGCACACGGCTTGTCTGCCACCTCTGGTACTACTGCTCCATTGATCTTCGATTCGGGTGCCTCCTGTCACCTTACCTTTGACTCTACTGTCCTCACGGATTGTCCCACCACCAGGAGGTTCGCACTGCGGATGAGACTCTCATTCCTATTCCGCAATGTGGCTCCATCACCACCACCTCTGACCCTTCTGGTCGCCTGACCCTACCCCATGTCCATCATGCCCCCCGTCTTAATATTAATCTGATCTCTATCAGTTCTCTTTGCGACTCTGGCTCTGGTCTGACTGTCACCTTCACCCCTTCTGTTTGTGTTGTGCAGGATTCGCGGACGGGTCAGAGGATTGGGCTGGGCCGTAGGGCAGGATGACTTTATCAGTTGGACCATCTACATGTGTCTTCCGTTGCGTCTGTCATGTCTGTCACCTCTGATGCCGACCTGTGGCACAGAAGGTTAGGTCATATATCGAGTGATCGACTCAAAAGCGTATTCCGTTCGGGCGCTTTGGGTCGAGCGTCTTTCTCCCCCCTCTCTGTTTGTACGGGTTGTAGACTGGCAAAGCATCTAGCTCTTCTATTTTCTGCTAGTGCTTCCCAGTCTGATGCTTTATTTGATTTAGTCCATTCGGACATTTGGGGTCCTGCTCCCGTTGCATCTCTATCGGGTTACCTGTATTATGTGTGCTTCATCGATGACTATTCTAGGTGCACCTGGGTTTATCTTATGCGTCATCGATCTGAAGTACCTCACATCTTTAAGAGATTCACCACTATGATACACACTCAGTTTGGTCGGCGCATCAAGACCTTTCGGTCTGATTGTGCCAAGGAGTATCTCTCCTCTTAGATGCGTGAGATTCTTCAGTCTCACGGCACTCTTCACCAGCAGTCCTGTCCTCACACCCATTAGCAGAACGGCGTTGCCGAACGCAAGTATCGTCATGTCCTTGAGACTGCACGAGCCTTGCTTCTCTCTGCGTCTGTTCCTCACTCCTACTGGGCTGAAGCTGTCATGACGGTTGTCCACCTCATCAATATCACTTCGTCGTCTGCTCTGTCCGGTGCCACCCCATACGAGCGCATTCACTCCAGCCCACCTGACTACTCTCTTCTTCGTATGTTTGGCTGCACGTGTTTCGTTCTTCTTCTCCCCATGAGCGTACCAAACTCTCTGCGAGGTCTGTTAGGTGTGTTCACTTGGGGCTCAGTCGGGAGCACAAGGGGTATCGCTGCTACGATCCCTTGGCTCGTCGGATCCGTGTCTCCCGTCACGTATCCTTTGTTGAGGATGTCCCGTACTTTTCACCTGAGTCTCGGGATCTTTCCTTGCCTCCTGCGTCATCCTCCTCACCTTCCTCACATCTCCACATCCCTGTTCTACCCCCGGTTTCTGTTGCCCCATTCACGCCTACTCCACCTCCATCTTCTCTGCCACCTCCACCACCACCACTACCACCATCACCACCACCTCCTTCGTCTCCCTCGCCACCTCCACCACCACTTGTTACTCGTGTCTATGTTCGTCGGTCTGCAGCTTCTCCTCCAGAGTCGGTTCACACTGGTACTCCCTCGCCTGATGCTGCTGCCCCCTCCTCCCCGGTCGTGGATCCTGCTCCTGTTTGGCGCTACCCAGCGCGCGAACATCACCTACCTGACAGATATGACTACTCTCCTGACAGGTTTGGCTACTCTGCTTTTCCCTCTGACTCTCCTTACTCTTCTGGCTACTCTGCCAGTGTCTCCTATTCACCATCCTTTCAGGCTTTTCTTACTGCTATACACACTCATCGGGAGCCCCAATCGTACCGTGAGGCAGCGTTACATCTAGAGTGGCGGCAGGACATGTCAGTTGAGCTTGAGGCTTTTCAGCGGACCCAGACATGGGAGTTGGTGCCCTGTCCCTCCGGGGTGGTGCCTGTTAGCTGCAAGTGGATATTCAAGGTCAAGACTCGACCTGACGGATCCATTGAGCGGCACAAGGCTCGCCTTGTTGCTCGTGGATTCTCCCAGGAGTATGGGATTGACTACGAGGAGACGTTTGCTCCAGTTGCTCGGATGACTACTGTGCGCACCTTCTTAGCTGTGGCAGCTGCTCGAGGGTAGCCTCTCCATCAGATGGATGTCACCAATGCGTTTCTCCACGGTGATCTCTCCGAGGAAGTCTACATGGCTCCTTCTCCGGGCATTTCAGTTCCTCCAAGGCACGTGTGTCGGTTGCGCCGAGCCATCTATGGGCTCAAGCAGGCCCCTCGTGCCTGGTTTGAGCGATTTCGCAGTGCAATTTTGGCGGCCGGATTTGTTGAGCGTCACTCCGACTATGCCTTATTCACTCGCTCCTCCAGTCAGGGCATTGCAGTTCTTCTCCTCTATGTGGATGATATGATCATCACTGAGGATGACAGTGCCACCATCGCCTCTCTCCAGCGGCACCTCCAGAGTCAGTTTGAGATGAAAGATCTGGACTCTCTTCGCTACTTTTTGGGCCTTGAGATTGCCCGGTTAGCTCGTGGTCTGTTGGTCTTCCAGCAGAAGTACATCTCCGACATCCTTGCTGATGCTGCTCTTACTGACACACGCACTGCTGATACACCCATGGAGCTCAATTTGAAGCTTCTCGCTACAGATGGTGAGCCGCTCCAGGATGTCTCCCGCTACCAGAGGCTGGTTGGGATGCTCGTCTATCTCACCATGACCCGGCCAGACATTGCCCATGCTGTTGGCATTGTCAGTCAGTTTGTTCAGGCTCCACGGTCAGTACACTATGCAGCTGTTCTTCGGATTATCCGCTACCTCCGGGGCACCATCACCCGTTCACTACTGTTTCTCTCCACCTCTCCGTTGGTGCTGTGTGCCTACTCCGATGCAGATTGGGCAGGAGATGTAGCCACTCGTCGATCTACTACAGGATACTGTGTGTTTCTGGGTGATTCACTGATTTTGTGGCGCAGCAAGAAGCATCCTGTTGCTCGCTCCAGCACCGAAGCCGAATACAGGGCTATGGCTTCCACCACCGCCGAGATTGTCTGGCTTCGCCGCCTTCTGTTCGACTTGGGAGTGGTGATATCCGGACCCACCCCTCTCTTCTGTGACAACCGGAGTGCTATTCAGATTGCAAGCAACCCGGTCTTCCATGAGCGAACAAAACATATTGAAGTTGATTGTCATTATGTTCGCCAGGCATTTCTCGACCACACCATCTCCCTGCCTTTCATTTTCTCATCGGAGCAGACTGCTGATTTTCTGACAAAGCCCCTGACGATTGCTCGCTTCCGGCATTTTCTAGGCAAACTCTCGGTTCATGATCCACCGTGAGTTTGAGGGGGAGTGTTAATGTATATATAGATGGGTCGGGTTTACTGTACAGTCGGGTCGGATTGTATAGATATACATTTACATATATTAAGCTTGAGTCCCTCAATGGAATGCATTCTATTCCTCTCCAAACCCTAGCCGTCATCTCCTAACAAGGCAAATCATAAAATAAAAGTGTAATTGCGAGATCTAATGAAATTTCCTGAGAACTTGCAATATAAAATCTCATTCGATATAGCTTTATGTCTTGTGCAAATTATTGAACTTTTATCTGTTATCTGATGAGATTATATGGAATAATAACTAACTTTATATTTTATAAAAATTGAATTGTAAAATTTTTGATAGCATTCTAAAATTATGAGAAAGTTTGTGGTCTTTCTTAATTGACCAAATTGCGAAACATTCAATAGTTAATTGAATGAATCTTATGAGTAGGGACCACTAAGTTATGGCATCGAACTGGTTGCCAAACCGCCATCCCACTATATCTCCAGCTCCCGTTCTCGATGACATTTCAAAATTTGAGCAACCTACAACTGCTCTTCCCTCCGTTAGATCTCATTCTCCTTCTGCTTCAACTTCCGATTATGGCTGTTAAGGTATATACCGGGTCGGGTTTTATGTACAGTCGGGTCGGATTCTATGTGTATACATGTACTTATATATTGGGCTTTAGTCCCTCAATGAGAACCATTCCATTTTCTCCAAACCCTAGTCTTCATCTCCTAACATGGTATTAGAGCTCTAGGGTTCTCTCGTGCGACGACGGCAGCCCCCCTCCGGCCTCCCTCCACCCGGCAGCCCCCCCTCCGACCTCCCCGACCCCTCCCCTCCGCTCGTCCGACCCCCCCGACCTCTCCCCTCCACCCGCCCGACCCTCCCGACCCCTCCCCTCCGCCCGTCCGACCCCCCCGACCCCTCCCCTCCGCCCGTCCGACCCTCCCGACCCCTCTCCTCCACCCGGCTGCCCCCCTTCGCCCGGCAGCCCCCCTTCGCCCGGCAGCCCCCCTCCGGCCTCTCCTCCACCCGGCAGCCCCCCCTCCGGCCTCTCCTCCGCCCGGCAGCCCCCCCTCCACCCGGTAGCCACCTCCGGCTTCCCCTCCGCCCGACAAACCCCACAGGCCCCCTCCCTCCACCCCGCAGGCCCCCCTCCACCCTCCCCTGCACCCCCGCCCCCTCCTGCACCCCCTGAAGCCCCACCGTCCCCCCTTCTCCTATGTACCGAACTGTCCGTCTCCTCTGTACGGACTGTCTTAGACCTCCCTTGTTGCAGCATGATTAGCGTTATCAGATCATCGCCGCATCTTCAGATCATCGCCAGAGACCTTAGTTACTGTCGTTTTTATTTTTATGCTTGGAGGACATTAGCCGTATGGGACTTGTTAGTCGTTTATTTCAGTTTTTGGCCATTTTCCATGTTTTTGGCATAATTTCAGCACTTAGTATTATTTATGTTCTTGCCCAATTCATGGGGGATGTCCATGATCTCATCCAAGGGCTTTTCGGATTGAATCCGGGTCTTCTCGGGTGAGTTTCTGCATGTTATTAATAAAAATCTGGGTGTGTGTGTTTGCGGGGTACCGACGGACGAGATTATATCTCGAAACCGACGGTTAGATGGCAAAATAACTCAAATTAGATGACGTGGCAACATATGGGCTTCAATTAGGAGTTAAATGGGCTTATCTTATGCCCAACAGGGCTTCACATTGAGATGCCGCCCCCCCTTCTCTTTTTCCCGTGAACCCACCCGTCCGCCTCCTTGTCCGCGCGGATCCCGAGGCCACCCGACCCCTCTTCCGTTCCCTCTCTTCTCTCTCTCTTCTCTCCCTTGTTTTTCTCTTTTCCTTGCCTTTCTTGGCCCCTTGCATCCACACCATCCACCTTTATTCCCCTTTGATCTTAGCCATCCAAAACAAAAACCCTAATGCTACAAAAAGATGAAGATAGAAGAAGATTTCAGTTTTTGATCATTGCTGAAATTCGTGCCTCTTTGTGAGAGCTTCCGGGAGAGACTCGTGTCCCCGACCCTCGCCGCATCCGTGACTTCGCCTCGTGAAGGCCTCAGTGGTGTTTTTTCCGAAGGTTCCGGCTTCTCCCGACGTCCGGCCTTGCTCCGTGTGCGGGATCATCGGCGCATCCTCGCAATCGACCCACGGCGGGAAACCCCAGGCAGTATCTATTCTTTACTTTATTTCCCCCTCGCATCCGCATCGTTTTTCCTTTATTTCCCTTGCCTCTGCTCCGCATCGCAGCCATAACCGCCCTGTTTCGTCACTAGTTGAAGCCCTAACGTATGCCTACTTATTAGATTTGCTATCTTTAGTCTGTCGGTCACCCTTGCAAGCATGCTTAACCTATTTTTAGTGAAAAATCTGATGCAAACCTGTCTCTAAATTGCAATATCTACTGCTGTGATTGTTTTTATTGTATGCTGAAATTCGTCTGACTGTTACTATTGCATCTTTATTGTTAAATCTGAAACCTGTTTTATGTTGACTGCATAGCCTTTTAGTTCTGCGTGTGATAATTCATGTTTGCTGTCCTTTGAGGCGTACGACGCTATATTGACAACTAACTCTTAGTTATTGACCAAAGGGAAACCCTAAAGGATTTAAGATTGTAGTGCACCTTATCGGCGCCTGCATCAAGTTGGTATCAGAGCTCGAAAGAACCTGTTCGGGTTTCTTTTGAGTGCTGAATTTCAGCAAACACTCATATTCGTCTTTGCTGATTTTTCATAGGGCATAATCTTGCGTGCTTGAAATTGCATCTAGTGTTAGGATTGCATCGTGTGAAACGACTGCAATTGCATAACCCTTTGCATAGCTCATAATCCATGGCTGATCGTACCCATCTGCACCGGGATGCCCGGAATCGGGAACGTTTCCCTCGAGGACCACAACCTCGTGGTGCGTGGCAAGAAGCGACTCAAAATACGTTGGATCGACATGCAACCTTGTTGCAAGAGATCACCGATAGGCTGGGATTACTTTTACAAGATCGAGGCGTCAACCCTCAGACCCAACCGGTCGAAACGGACCCGGGAGGGGCAGAAGCCAATCCAAATGCCGAGGTTCATAGGGTCGATGAGCAAGACCAACGCCAGGGCTTAAACCGAAATCCGGTTCCAGCCCCACCTCAGAACCAGAACCAAGCCTTACCTCAGAATCACAACCGATACCAACCTCAAGAGCGAAATCGGGCTGACTATTTTGATTCGCCCCCTGAGTCTGAAGCTGAGTTGGACGAGTCCGACGTGGACTTTGAAAGAGAGTACGTTCAGTTCGGTCGTCCCAGAAACCCTAGAGAGCAGCATGCGCGTGATCAGCACGGCATGGAAGAGCGCCTTGTACGAGCCCTTGAGAGGTCCCAAGGTTATGGAGTCCGAGTTGACATCGATGACTTTAGGGGAAGCCATGATGCTGACGCATTCCTTGACTGGATAGAAAGCGTCGAGCACTTCTTCGAATGGAAAGATCTCCCTGACGATCGAAAAGTCAAACTCGTGGCGACTAAACTGAAAGGAGCCGCTTTGGTTTGGTGGCGAGAGTTGCAAACAAGTCGCCCTAGGAAAGGGAAACAAAAGGTCGCAACGTGGGCCAAAATGCGTGACAAGATGCGACTGAAGTACCTTTCTCCTGACTACCGTACCTCTCTGTACCAGAGGCTGCTTAGCCTGAAACAAGGCAATCGAAGCGTACAGGAGTACACTGAAGAGTTTGACATCCTGACCATTCGTAACGCTATCCCGGAAGACAATGAACAGAAAGCTGCACGCTACGTCTTGGGATTGCGCTGTCAAATTCAGGACGCACTAGCAATGCAGACCATCCTCACGGTGATGGAAGCATCTAGACAAGATCTCAAGGCTGAGAAGATTCAACAACGAGCCTTTCGAAGAGAGGTTGTGATGCAGACGAGCCTACTACGTGCAGTTTGTCTACAGCTGATCGTGTATTTTCATCCTCTCCGGAGATCCAGGAAGCCGATCGTCGATCCGTCTGCATCAGTGGAAAGCTCAATCGAAGCCCGACAACTTTGGTTTTTACTTTATTTCGATCCGACCAACGGATCTTTAGTTATTTCTGTTTTTATTTCTGGTTTGGGTAGGTGCGAGCCATGTTCGCATCCGGTTCGAGCCACAGATGCCGAACTGACTCATTTCTGTGTTAGGTTTTAGGCCGTAGGATCTTAAGTTAGATTTAATCTCAATGGATGAGATTCAAAGGAGAATCAAAACCCAAAACCCTAACCTAAAAACCTACCCGACCGGCCCTCCCTCTCTCTCCCGCGGACACCTCCCGATCCCTCTCTCTCACCCGCGCGTCTCTCTCTCTCTCTACCCGACCGGCCTCTCTCTCTCTTTCTTTTCTTTTTTGTTCCCTTGTTTGTTTCCCCTATAAGTTCTAAACCCTAATTGAGAGAAGGGGAGATGAATTGAATTGAAACCCTAACAACGGAGAAGCGGATCGCTTGCTCGGTGTATTCCTTCCGATGAAATCCTCTTTGCTTCTAGTCTCTTCTTCCTTCCGCAAGCTTCTATCACGTCGCCTCGCCCTTCGTCTACGGCTTCACGGAAGATCGACGTGGAGTTTCTTCGTCTTCAAAGATCCATCGTCTCGGCTTCTTCACCCCGTCTTCTGGACCACGCCTCCCCTTCCGCGTCATTCATCTGCAACAACGGAGCATCGGAAAGCCGCCGGCATTGACCAACGCACGGTTTGGATTATCCTCTGATCTTTTCATGTGATATTTTCTTTCCCGCAACCGGCCTTATTGCTGATTTCACCTTAGGATTCCTAATATTTTGTTTTTCCCGAGAATCTCATCCATTAGGTTTATCGTTAGATCTTTTGTTGGTTATTGAGACATTGGCCTTATGTGTTAGAGATTGTTATTGTTTCATTGCTGGAATTCAGTTATATTAATCTGAACTTAAGTCTCATCTGGTCAATTTTATTGTTGCTTTGAATTAAATCTGATTGGTGATGACTAAATGTTGAATCGTGATTCTAAGCATTGCTGAAATTTGTTTATACATGCTGAAATCTGATTTAATGTTTTAAATTCTGCACTTGGTTTATTTCAAGCATACGCATCCCATCAAGTTGATATCAGAGCGCACTAGTCGTCGCGTTCTTACGCAACGGCCGATCCTCTTGCATCATTGCATATTGAGTGTTGCTGAAATTTTTTTTTATTTTCTTTCTTTCATTTTAGTTAGTGCCTTGCATTAATTAGTAACACGCATCGCGTGATCGCATACATTTTAGGACCCTCCCTTTCCCTCTTGAGTGCATCTATAGCATCTACTAGACAATCCGTAATGGCTGGATCTTCGCCACCCCGTACTTGGCAAGATGCCTTCATGAGGCAACAAGAGCACATGGATAGGCTTCAGACCCAGATAGAAACCTTGACCTTAGCCTTCAATAATTCTCAGAATCCACCGCGACCCCGTCGCGAACACAGGACTAAAGCGTCTCCCGAGCGTAGTGAGTTAGACCTAGAGTCCGGACGTGACAGCGTCAGTTCCTCTGACGGGACTGATAGGCGAAGTAGACAGACTCATAGGAGATCGAAATCCCATTGGGGCTGGGATCAGGGCATTAAGATAGAAATTCCTGAGTTTGAGGGTAGGATGGACCTCGAAGAATTTCTAGAGTGGCCCGAGCGAATCGACCAATACTTTGAGTGGAAAGAAATCCCCCGCGACAAACAAGTTAAGTTTGTCAGCCTTAAACTGAAAGGTCATGCACTGATTTGGTGAAAACAGTTGCAGACCACTAGGGGTAGGAAAGGAAAAGAAAAGATTTCCACGTGGACACATATGCGAGGGAAGATGCAACAGAAGTTCCTCCCTTCTGATTTCAAGCAGAATGTGTTCCAGAAATTCCAAAACCTGCGACAGGAGCATAAATCTGTAGATGATTACACTAATGAATTCTACAAGCTCCAAGCTCGTAATGATCTGCATGAAGATGAAGAGCAGAGCGTCGCTAGGTACGTCAATGGTCTCAAACCTTCAATTCAGGAGGTGGTGTCCCTTCACGACTTGTATCAGGTCAGTGATGCGCACCGTCGGGCTAAGAAAGTCGAGTCTCACCACTCCCGATCTGCGTCCCGACGGTTTGACAACACTAGGGCACCATCCGAATCTGTAAGTAGACCACTCCCTGGACCTTCACCCGTAGCTGGCACAGTTCCTGCACCCACCGAGAAGGGTAAAGGAGTCTTAGGACCCAACCCGAGTCAAATTAAGTGTTTCAAATGCAACCAGCCGGGTCACAAGTCAGCCGACTGTCCTCGCCGTCAATTCCATCCACAGACGAATCTGGCGGATAATGACGAGGATAGTCACGAGTCTGAAGGAGAACACTTCAATGACTTAGTCTTGGAGGGAGATGATGTGACTGCACCCCTGTTGGTTATTCACCAGTCGCTATCACCCCAAGCACCCAAAGCCTTGTTACCCCACGAGCTCTGTGGAGGACCCCCAAAGCCACACTGCAAGAATCAGAGGTTCGAGCTGTTCCGAACAGTCTGTAATGTCAATGGCATGGACCTTTGTCTCTTGATCGATGGAGGTTGCACCACCAATCTGATCAACGAAGCGATTGTCAGGAGCAAGCAATGGAAAGTCAAACCTTTGGCTCACCCGTACAAAACCTCTTGGCTAGACAACACCACGAGTAAGCTAGTAACGTATTGTTGTTTGGCAAAGTTGTCCATTGGGCTACAATATCGAGATGAGATCTGGTGCGATGTCCTTCCGTTAGAGGTTGCTGATGTCATCTTAGGGCGTCCATGGCAGTTCGACCGAGATATCCAGCATCACGGAAGAGCCAACACCTATACCTTCCTTAAGGACGGCATCAATGTCACCCTATGGCCTACATATTTTAGGAGACACCGATCCCACGCACCTCAAGCCCTTTCTGAGTCAGAGTCAGTCCGTACCACCATTCGTTGATAATCTAGTCGGACGTTCATCTGATTTACTAAGAATTGATAAGGGATTAGAGAACATTTTGAATTCCATTGCGTGCACATCGCATTTAGAGTCTGTAGGCATTCATGACACTTGCATTCATCATTTGCCTAACATCCATCCAGTCACAAACCATTCATATGTGCATCCATGTTGTCGTCCAAGTGTTGAATTAAGCAGTAAAGACGATTTTGGCATGTTTGATCACTTTTCAATGCAAAATACTTATGAATCATGCTTTCCAATTTCAGACGACCGATCATCTTTAATTTTTCAAAATCATAACAAGTGGCATGATGAGTTCTTTAATTTCATATTTTATTCACTGCATCCGGACAATGATGACATGACATATCTTCTTGGTTTAGAATCCCCTTGTTTTGCACCGTGCGCAGGCCACATTGAGCAACACATAATGCACCCGCAACCCATGGCCCTTCAAATACACCATTGCCAATCGCGCAAGCCGATGACCCGCAGCACATTATGCTCCCGCGGCCTTTCTTTTTACATGTCATTTGAATTTCATGTCAACCCAAACTCCTATTATCACATGAAATTATCTGAGTATTTTGACGATCTTATCGTGTCGCGGAGGATGTTGGTTTTGGCTTTCAGGTCTTCGCTTGGCGTCGAGGGGCAGGGGATACGAGATGGAGTTGCTGCGTACTTGAGGCGGATTACTTGGCCACCGGACCCGGGAGAGCAGTCAGAGCAGAGTCAGCGGTTGCAGTTGCTACCAGGAGAGCCCCGCCGGATCCAGGACCTTGCTCGACAGGAGTCGAGTTCTTTTGAGTCCGGGGGACTTGATGCAGACGAGCCTACTACGTGCAGTTTTTCTACAGCTGATCGTGTATTTTCATCATCTCCAGAGATCCAGGAAGCCGATCGTCGATCCGTCTGCATCAGTGGAAAGCTCAATCGAAGCCCGACAACTTTGGTTTTTACTTTATTTCGATCCGACCAACGGATCTTTAGTTATTTCAGTTTTTATTTCTAGTTTGGGTAGGTGCGAGCCATGTTCGCATCCGGTTCGAGCCACAGATGCCGAACTGACTCATTTCTGTGTTAGGTTTTAGGCCGTAGGATCTTAAGTTAGATTTAATCTCAATGGATGAGATTCAAAGGAGAATCAAAACCCAAAACCCTAACCTAAAAACCTACCCGACCGGCCCTCCCTCTCTCTCCCGCGGACACCTCCCGATCCCTCTCACCCGCGCGTCTCTCTCTCTCTACCTGACCGGCCTCTCTCTTTCTTTCCTTTTTTGTTCCCTTGTCTGTTTCCCCTATAAGTTCTAAACCCTAATTGAGAGAAGGGGAGATGAATTGAATTGAAACCCTAACAACGGAGAAGCGGATCGCTTGCTCGGTGTATTCCTTCCGATGAAATCCTCTTTGCTTCTAGTCTCTTCTTCCTTCCGCAAGCTTCTATCCCGTCGCCTCGCCCTTCGTCTACGGCTTCACGGAAGATCGACGTGGAGTTTCTTCGACTTCAAAGATCCATCGTCTCGGCTTCTTCACCCCGTCTTCTGGACCACGCATCCCCTTCCGCGTCATTCATCTGCAACAACGGAGCATTGGAAAGCCGCCGGTATTGACCAACGCACGGTTTGGATTATCCTCTGATCTTTTCATGTGATATTTTCTTTCCCGCAACCGGCCTTATTGCTGATTTCACCTTAGGATTCCTAATATTTCGTTTTTCCCGAGAATCTCATCCATTAGGTTTATCGTTAGATCTTTTGTTGGTTATTGAGACATTGGCCTTATGTGTTAGAGATTGTTATTGTTTCATTGCTGGAATTCAGTTATATTAATCTGAACTTAAGTCTCATCTGGTCAATTTTATTGTTGCTTTGAATTAAATCTGATTGGTGATGACTGAATGTTGAATCGTGATTCTAAGCATTGCTGAAATTTGTTTATACATGCTGAAATCTGATTTAATGTTTTAAATTCTGCACTTGGTTTATTTCAAGCATACGCATCCCATCAGGTTGCCCCTAGAGTGCCCCCAGGTGCCCCTTCAGCTGGAAGAGGAGCACCTCCTACCAGAGTCACCCCACCTGTTCCCACTCAGACTACAACTCCATCAAGAGCCCATCAACCCCTTGGTCGGGTTGAACAAATAAATCGTGAGCGAGGTGCGATAGGGAGTCGACCACCCGGAGCGACTTACAAGTGCTTCGAGTGTGGAGAAGTAGGACATCTCATCGCCCAATGCCCAAAAAGGAGACCTCAGACCCATCTGACAGAAAGTGAAGAGCCAATTGAGGAGACCCTAAACAACATGGCTGAAGAAGGGCATGATGATGATCCTAGAGAGGCCGAATATCAGGAGGATGACGAAACACACGATGTCGTCGCTGAAGCTGAAGAGGCGACGCATGCACTAGTCATGCACCGTGTTTTGTCGACACTGAAAGCTCCTGAACCAGATCGATGGCTTAGAAGGAACATCTTATACACCACTTGTACCTCAAAGGGGAGGCATTGTGTCCTCATCATAGACAGTGGTAGTACCGAGAACTTGGTCGCCCATATCATGGTTGACAAGTTAGGGCTCAAAACAGAGAAGCTGGTCAAGCCATACAACTTGTCTTGGTTTAAGAAAGGATCAGATGTCGCTATTAAAGAGCGATGCCTAGTCGAATACACCATTGGCAAGATGTATAAGGAAGCTGTTTGGTGTGACATGGCGCCCTTAGGCATTTGTCACATTCTGTTAGGTCGCCCGTGACAGTACGACAGAAAGACAACACATGATGGGGAGAAGAACACTTACTCCTTCTGCAAAGATGACTATAATATCACTTTAGTGCCTCAGAGGGAGCCCCTGAAACCAATTTCTAGTGAACTGACACCCCCACCCGTCACCCCGAAATTACCAAAAGAGAAACCGAAAGCCCTGCCAACATTGCTGACACAAGCTTGCTTCGAGGACGAGCTTAGAGAATCTCGCTCCATCTTTTTCCTAGTAGCAAAAGAAGCCACAGAGGGCCCTAGCATTCCTCATGAGGTTCGCGTCCTCCTTGAGGATTTCAATGATCTCATCCCAGAGGAACTACCTGAAGGACTTCCACCTCTTGGGATATTCAACACTGCGTTGACCTAGTCCCAGGAGCGACGCTACCCCACCTTCCTCACTACCGAATGAGTCCGTCTGAATATGAGGAGATGCGTCGCCAGGTTACAAAGTTACTGCAAAAGGGACTAATCCAAGAAAGCATGAGTCCATGCGCAGTACCTGCACTCCTAACTCCCAAGAAGGATGGGACATGGAGAATGTGCATAGATTGTCGTGCCATCAATCGAATAACGGTCACGTATAGATTTTCGATTCCCCGATTGGATGATATGCTTGACATGCTACATGGCGCGAAAATCTTTTCAAAAATTGATCTTCGTAGCGGTTATCATCAGATCCGCGTACGACCCGGCGACGAATGGAAGACTGCCTTTAAAACCCGGGAAGGACTGTATGAATGGCTAGTAATACCATTTGGTCTATCGAATGCACCAAGTACCTTTATGAGGTTTATGAATCAGGTGCTCAGACCATTCATAGGAAAGTTCGTTGTCGTATACTTTGATGACATTCTTATCTATAGTATGACATCTGAACAACATGTCGAGCACTTGCGAGAGGTTCTGAAAACGCTAAGGAAAGATAAGCTGTACATCCATATGAAGAAGTCCACCTTTCTGACAGACAGTTTGACCTTTTTAGGCTACATCGTGTGCTCCGAAGGGATACGGGTCGATCCAGAGAAGGTCGAAGCCATCAAATCATGGCCCGTTCCAAAGAACGTCAGTGATGTGCGACGGTTCCATGGTCTAGCGTCCTTCTATCGCAGATTCATTAAGAACTTTATTTCCGTCATTGCATCTCTCACGAATTGTATGACGAAGGGTGGTTTCCTTTGGACCCCCGAAGTTGAAGCGAGTTTCGACCTCATCAAGACCAAGATGATGAGTGCTCTAGTTTTAGCACTCCCGAACTTTGAAAAGGTCTTTGAGATTGACTGTGATGCCTCTCACGTCGGGATAGGAGCAGTCCTTAGTCAAAAGGGACGTCCCGTCGCATTCTTCAGCGAGAAGCTGAATGCCGCACGTTTGAATTACTCGACATACGACATTGAGTTTTACGCGGTTGTTCAAGCCCTCAAGCACTGGAGGCATTACTTGATCCAGCGAGAATTTTTGCTCAATTCTGACCACGAAGCGCTTCGCTATCTGAAGTCTCAGCGTAGCTTGAACCAACGTCATGCTAAGTGGTAAAACTTCTTGCAAGAGTACACGTTCAACCTCAGATATAAGGCTGGAGTCCTGAATAAAGCTGCTGACGCTTTGAGTCGACGAGGCCTGATGCTAGTCACTTTACAGCCCGTCGTTGTTTCCTTTGACGCTCTGAAATCAATGTACGCGACTGATCCGTACTTCAGTCCCATCTGGGAATCCTGTCAGGAAACGGGCACTGATCCCACGGCATCCTATATCATCCAAGAGGGATTCTTGTTCCGTGGAACCCGCCTGTGCATCCCTGAGTGTTCCCTTCGCGAGAGTCTTGTTCAGAACACCCATGAAGGGACCGTCTCTGAGGAAAATCCGAATGAATCTTTTAAAGATACTTTAATCCATGAATTGCACGGAAGTAATTTGGGAGGTCATTTTGGCCAAACCAAAACAATTGAGTCAGTGGAGCGACGCTACTTTTGGCCTCACTTAAGGAAAGATGTCGTCAAGTTTGTGCAACGATGTCGAACCTGTCAAGTGTTCAAAGGTAGGAAGCAGAATACAGGTCTTTACATTCCTCTACCAATCCCTGCTCGTCCTTGGGAGGATATCACCATGGATTTCATTGTGGGTCTACCTCGAACACTTCGGCGCGTCGATTCAATCTTTGTGGTTGTAGACCGATTTTCTAAAATGGCACATTTCATACCATGTAGGAAAACTTCTGATACATCTCATGTAGCTGAGTTATTCTTTAGGGAAGTTGTTCGTCTGCATGGCATTCCACGGTCATTCACGTCTGATAGGGACACTAGATTTTTGAGCCACTTTTAGCGTACTCTTTGGTCAAAGCTAGGAACTAAACTTCAATACAGTAGCGCGTATCACCCTCAAACTGATGGACAAACGGAAGTTGTCAACCGTAGCCTAGGGGATATTAATGCAGGCACCGATAAGGTACACTACAATCTTAAACCCTTTTAGGGTTCCCTTTGGCCAATAACTAAGATTTAGGGATCAATATAGCGACATATAACTCAAAAGGACAGCAACATTAATTATCTCACGTAGTACTAGAAAGTCTATGTAATCAACATAAAACAGGTTTCAGATTTAACAATAAAGATGCACTATTATCACGAAAACTAATTTCAGCATATATAAGATTCAATCGCAGCAGTAGATATTAAAATTGAAAGGCAGGTGTGCATCAGATTTTCACTAAAAATAGGTTGGGCATGCTTGCAAAGGTAACCGACAGACGAAAGATAGCAATTCTAGTAAGTAGGCATACGTTAGGGCTTCAACTAGTAACGAAACAGGGCGAATATGGCTGCGATGCGGAGCGGAGGCAATGGAAATAAGAAAAACACGATGCGGATGCGATAGGGCAATAGGATGAAGGATAGATACTGTCTGGGGTTTCCCGCCGTGGGTCGATTGCGAGGATGCGCCGATGATCCCGCACACGGAGTAAGGCCGGACGTCGGGAGAAGCCGGAACCTTCGGAAAACAAAGCCCAAAGCCTTCGCGAGGCGAAGTCGCGGATGCGGCGAGGATCGGGGACACGCGTCTCGCCCGGAAGCACTCACGAAGAGGCACAAATTTCAGCAATGATCAAAGACTGAATTCTTTTTCCTTTCCCTATCTTTTTGTAGGATTAGGGTTTCTTTTGGATGGCTAAGATCAAAGGGGAATAGGGGTTGGATGGTGTGGATGCAAGGGGCCAAGAAAGGCAAGGAAAAGAGAGAGAAACAAGGGAGAGAAGAGAGAGAGGAGAGAGGGGACGGAACAAGGGGGGGCCGGGTGGCTTCTTCCGCGCGGACAATAGGAGGCCGGGTGGCTTGTTCAAAGGAAAAGGGAAAGAAAGGGGAGCGGCACTCAATAGAAGCCCTATTGGACTTAAGATAAGCCCATTTAAGCCTAATTGAATCCCATAACTTGCCATGTCATCTAAATTGAATTATTTCGCCATCTAACCGTCGGTTTCGAGATCTAATCTCGTCCGTCGGTACCCCGCAAACACACACACCTAGAATTTTATTAATATCATGCAGAAACTCACCCGAGAAGACCCGGATTCAATCCGAAAAGCCCTCGGATGAGATCATGGACATCCCCCATGAACTGGGCAATAACATAAATAAAACTAAGTGCTGAAATAAGGCCAAAAACATGGAAAAATGACCAAAAACTGAAATAGACTGCTAACAAGTCCCATACGGCTAATGTCATCCAAGCATAAAAATAAAAACGACAGTAAATAAGATCTATGGCGATGATCTGAAGATGCGGCGATGATCTGATGATGCTGATCATGCTGCATCAACTCCCACGGACTAGAAAGAACTCGACTCCGTCGAGTGGACGTCCAGCTGCTGTATGAGGTCGGGCCGCTGTGCTCGCAACTGTCGCTCATCCACCCAGGTACAGTCTGAAAGTGGCCTGCCTACCCACCGAACAAGGAACCGTTGGAAGACACCGCAGCGGGTAGCAAGCTCTCTGACGTCAACGATCTCCTGTATCTGCTCTGTCTCGTCTCGCTGTGCATCTGAAAACGGAATTTGTGGCGCTGAAGGCGTATCTGGCCGGTCTCCGTGGAAAGGAAATAACTCTGAGATGTTGAAGATCGGCGATGTCGGCATATCATCTGGTAAGTCCAGTAGGTAAGCATTGGGTCCCAACGCTCGGAGAACGCGGAAGGGCCCAAACTTCCTCTGGCTCAGCTTCCCATAAGAACCTGTGGGAAACCGCTCTCTGTAAAAGTAGACGAGGATTCAGTCCCCTGGCTGAAAAGTGCTCTCGCACCTGTGTAAATCTGCGCTTGCCTTATACCTGGCATTGCTTTCCCTCAGTTTCTCAAGCGACTCCCGCTGTACAGTCTTGATGTGTTCAAGGAATTCATCAGCATTAGCACTCGCAGGACCTGTAGGCGGTAGGGCAGTTCTATCCAAGAAATGGGGAATAACATGGCCATAGACGATTTCAAAAGGGGTTTTACCTACTGAGCGATTAATTGAACTATTATATGTGAAACTACATCCCACTGTTTTGGTCTTTCACCAGCTAGACATCGAAGCATATCCCCTAGGCTACGGTTGACAACTTCCGTTTGTCCATCAGTTTGAGAGTGATACGCGCTACTGTATTGAAGTTTAGTTCCTAGCTTTGACCAAAGAGTACGCCAAAAGTGGCTCAAGAATCTAGTGTCCCTATCAGATGTGAATGACCTTGGAATGCCATGCAGACGAACAACTTCCCTAAAGAATAACTCAGCTACATGAGATGCATCAGAAGTTTTCCTACATGGTATGAAATGTGTCATCTTAGAGAATCGGTCTACAACCACAAAGATTGAATCGACATGCCGAAGCGTTCGAGGTAGACCTACAATGAAATCCATGGTGATATCCTCCCAAGGACGAGCAGGGATCGGCAGAGGAATGTACAAACCTGTGTTCTGCTTTCTGCCTTTGAACATTTGACAGGTTCGACATCGTTGCACAAACTTGACGACATCTTTCCTTAAGTGAGGCCAAAAGTAGCGTCGCTCCACTGACTCAATTATTTTGGTTTGGCCAAAATGACCTCCCAAATTACTTTCGTGCAAGTCGTGGATTAACGTATCTCGAAAAGATTCATTAGGATTTTCTTCAGATACGGCCCCTTCATTGGTGTTCTGAACAAGACTCTCGCGAAGGGAACACTCAGGGATGCACAGGCGGGTTCCACGGAACAAGAATCCCTCTTGGATAATATAGGATGCCGTGGGATCAGTGCTCGTTTCCTGACAGGATCCCCAGAAGGGACCGAAGTACGGATCAGTCGCGTACATTGATTTCAGAGCGTCAAAAGAAACAACGACGGGCTGTAAAGTGACTAGCATCAGGCCTCGTCGACTCAAAGCGTCAGCAGCTCTATTCAGGACTCCAGCCTTATATCTGAGGTTGAACGTGTACTCTTGCAAGAAATTTGACCACTTAGCATGACGTTGGTTCAAGCTACGCTGAGACTTCAGATAGCGAAGCGCTTCGTGGTCAGAGTTGAGCACAAATTCTCGCTGGATCAAGTAATGCCTCCAGTGTTTGAGGGCTTGAACAACCGCGTAAAACTCAATGTCGTATGTCGAGTAATTCAGACGCGCGGCGTTCAGCTTCTCGCTGAAGAATGCGACGGGACGTCCCTCTTGACTAAGGACTGCTCTTATCCCAACGTGAGAGGCATCACAGTCAATCTCAAAGACCTTTTCAAAGTTTGGGAGTGCCAAAACTGGAGCACTCATCATCTTGGTCTTGATGAGATCGAAACTCTCTTCAACTTCGGGGGTCCAAAGGAAACCACCCTTCTTCATACAGTTCGTGAGAGGTGCAATGACGGAACTAAAGTTTTTAATGAATCTGCGATAAAAGGACGCTAGACCATGGAACCGTCGCACATCACTAATGTTCTGGGGAACGGGCCATGACTTGATGGCTTCGACCTTCTCTGGATCGACCCGTATCCCTTCGGAGCACACGATGTAGCCTAGAAAGGTTAAGTTGTCTGTCAAAAATGTGCACTTCTTCAGATGGATGTACAGCTTATCCTTCCTAAACGTTTTCAGAACCTCTCGCAAGTGCTCGACATGTTCGGATGTTGTACTGTAGATAAGAATGTCATCAAAGTATACGACAACGAACTTCCCTATGAATGGTCTGAGCACCTGATTCATAAACCTCATAAAAGTATTTGGTGCATTCGACAGACCAAATGGCATTACTAGCCATTCATACAGTCATTCCCGGGTTTTAAATGCAGTCTTCCATTCGTTATCGGGTCGTACGCGGATCTGATGATAACCGCTACGAAGATCAATCTTTGAAAAGATTTTCGCGCCATGTAGCATATCAAGCATATCATCCAATCGGGGAATCGGAAATCTATACTTGACAGTTATTCGATTGATGGCACGGCAATCTATGCACATTCTCCACGTCCCATACTTCTTGGGAGTTAGGAGTGCCGGTACTGCGCATGGACTCATGCTCTTTTGGATTAGTCCCTTTTGCAGTAACTCGGTAACCTGTCGACGCATCTCCTCATATTCAGACGGGCTCATTCGGTAGTGAGGAAGGTGTGGTAGTGTCGCTCCTGGGACTAGGTCAACGCAATGTTGAATATCCCGAAGAGGTGGAAGTCCTTCAGGTAGTTCCTCTGGGATGAGATCATTGAAGTCTTCAAGTAGGACTCGAACCTCATGCGGAATGCTAGGGCCCTCTGTGGCTTCTTTTGCTACGAGGAAAAAGATGGAGCGAGATTCTCTAAGCTCGTCCTCGAAGCAGGCTTGTGTCAGCAATATTGGTAGGGCCTTCGGTTTCTCTTTTGATAATTTTGGGGTGACGGGTGGGGGTGTCGGCTCACTAGAAATGGGTTTCAGGGGCTCCCTCTGAGGCACCAAAGTGATGTTATAGTCGTCTTTGCAGAAGGAGTACGTGTTCTTCTCCCCATCATGTGCTGTCTTTCTATCGTACTGCCACGGGCGGCCCAACAGAATGTGACAAATACCCAAGGGCGCCACGTCACACCACACAGCTTCCTTATACATCTTGTCAATGGTGTATTCGACTAGGCATCGCTCTTTAATAGCGACATCTGATCCTTTCTTAAACCAAGACAAGTTGTATGGCTTGACCAGCTTCTCTGTCTTGAGCCCTAACTTGTCAACCATGATCTGGGCGACCAAGTTCTCGGTACTACCACTGTTTATGATGAGGACGCAATGCCTCCCCTTTGAGGTACAAGTGGTGTGGAAGATGTTCCTTCTAAGCCATCGATCTGGTTCAGGAGCCTTCGGTGTCGACAAAACACGGTGCATGACTAGTGCATGCGTTGCCTCGTCAGCTTCAGCGACGACGTCATGTGTCTCGTCATCCTCCTGATATTCGACATCTCTAGGATCATCGTCATGCCCTTCTTCAGCCATTTTGTTCAGGGTTTCCTCAGTTGGCTCTCCACTTTCTGTTAGATGGGTCTGAGGTCCCCTTTTTGGGCATTGGGCGATGAGGTGTCCTACTTCTCCGCACTCGAAGCATTTGTAAGTCGCTCCGGGTGGTCGACTTCCTGTCGCACCTCGCTCACGACTTGATGGTTCAACCCGATCAGGGGATTGATTGGTTCTTGAGGGAGTGGTAGTCGGAGTGGGAACAGGTGGGGTGACTCTAGTAGGAGGTACTCCTCTTCCTGCTGAAGGGGCACCTGGGGGCACTCGAGGGACAACTTCTCTCCTAAAGGCCCGTTGTTGAATCTTCTCAGCCTTGAGAGCTTGCCTAGATGCTTCCATCACAGTGAGGATGGTCTGCATTGCGAGCGCATCCTGAATTTGGTAGCGCAACCCCGAGACGTAGCGTGCAGCTTTCTGTTCATCGTCTTCTGGGATGGCATTACGAGTGGTCAGGATGTCAAACTCTTCAGTGTACTCCTGTATGCTTCGATTGCCTTGTTTCAGGCTAAGCAACCTCTGGTACAGAGAGGTACGGTAGTCAGGAGGAAGGTACTTCAGTCGCATCTTATCACGCATCTTGGCCCACGTTGCGACCTTTGGTTTCCCTTTCCTAAGGCGACTTGTTTGCAACTCTCGCCACCAGACCAAAGCGGCTCCTTTCAGTTTAGTCGCCACGAGTTTGACTTTTCGATCGTCGGGGAGATCTTTCCATTCAAAGAAGTGCTCGACGCTTTCTATCTAGTCGAGGAATGCGTCAGCATCATGACTTCCCCTAAAGTTATCGATGTCAACTCGGATTCCATAACCTTGGGATCTCTCAAGGGCTCGCACAAGACGCTCCTCCATGCCGTGCTGATCACGCGCATGCTGTTCTCTAGGGTTTCTGGGACGTCTGAACTGAACGTACTCTCGTTCAAAGTCCACGTCGGACTCGTCCAACTCAGCTTCAGACTCAGGGGGCGGCTCAAGATAGTCAGCTCGATTCCGCTCTTGCGGTTGGTATCGGTTGTGATTCTGAGGTAAGGCTTGGTTCTGGTTCCGAGGTGGGTTTGGGATCGGATTTCGATTTACGCCCTGGTCCCGATCTTGCTCTTCGGCCCTATGACCCTCGGCACGTGGATTGGCCTCTGCCCCTTCCAGGTCCTCTTCGACCGGTCGGGTATTAGGGTCGACGCCTCTATCTTGTAACAGTAATCCCAGCCTATCAGTGATCTCTTGCAACAAGGTTGCATGTCGATCCAACGTGTTTTGGGTTGCTTCTTGCCAAGCACCACGAGGTTGTGGTCCTCGAGGAAAACGTCCTCGATTCCGGGCATCCCGGTGCAGATGGATATGATCAGCCATGGGTTAAGCAGTCCTAACACTAGATGCAATTTCAAGCACGCAAGATTATGCCCTATGAAAAATTCAGCAAAGAAGACGATGAGGGTTGCTGAAATTCAGCACTCAAAAGAAACCCGAACATGTTCTTTCGAGCTCTGATACCAACTTGATGCAGACACCGATAAGGTACACTACAATCTTAAACCCTTTTAGGGTTCCCTTTGGCCAATAACTAAGATTTAGGGATCAATATTACATATAACTCAAAAAGACAGCAACATTAATTATCTCACGTAGTACTAGAAAGTCTATGCAATCAACATAAAACAGGTTTCAGATTTAACAATAAAGATGCACTATTATCACGAAAACTAATTTCAGCATATATAAGATTCAATCGCAGCAGTAGATATTAAAATTGAAAGGCAGGTGTGCATCAGATTTTCACTAAAACTAGGTTGGGCATGCTTGCAAAGGTAACCGACAGACGAAAGATAGCAATTCTAGTAAGTAGGCATACGTTAGGGCTTCAACTAGTAACGAAACAGGGCGAATATGGTTGCGATGCGAAGCGGAGGCAATGGAAATAAGAAAAAGACGATGCGGATGCGATAGGGAAATAGGGTGAAGGATAGATACTGCCTGGGGTTTCCCGCCGTGGGTCGATTGCGAGGATGCACCGATGATCCCGCACACGGAGCAAGGCCGGACGTCGGGAGAAGCCAGAACCTTCGGAAAACAAAGCCCAAAGCCTTCGCGAGGCGAAGTCGCGGATGCGGCGAGGATCGGGGACACGCGTCTCGCCCGGAAGCACTCACGAAGAGGCACAAATTTCAGCAATGTTCAAAGACTGAATTCTTTTTCCTTTCCCTATCTTGTTGTAGGATTAGGGTTTCTTTTGGATGGCTAAGATCAAAGGGGAATAGGGGTTGGATGGTGTGGATGCAAGGGGCCAAGAAAGGCAAGGAAAAGAGAGAGAAACAAGGGAGAGAAGAGAGAGAGGAGAGAGGGGACGGAACAAGGGGGGGCCGGGTGGCTTCTTCCGCGCGGACAATAGGAGGCCGGGTGGCTTGTTCACAGGAAAAGGGAAAGAAAGGGGAGCGGCACTCAATAGAAGCCCTATTGGACTTAAGATAAGCCCATTTAAGCCTAATTGAATCCCATAACTTGTCATGTCATCTAAATTGAATTATTTCGCCATCTAACCGTCGGTTTCGAGATCTAATCTCGTCCGTCGGTATCCCGCAAACACACGCACCCAGAATTTTATTAATATCATGCAGAAACTTACCCGAGAAGACCCGAATTCAATCCGAAAAGCCCTCGGATGAGATCATGGACATCCCCCATGAACTGGGCAAGAACATAAATAAAACTAAGTGCTGAAATAAGGCAAAAAACATGGAAAAATGGCCAAAAACTGAAATAGACTGCTAACAAGTCCCATACGGCTAATGTCATCCAAGCATAAAAATAAAAACGACAGTAAATAAGATCTCTGGCGATGATCTGAAGATGCGGTGATGATCTGATGATGCTGATCATGCTGCATCAGATATGCTTCGATGTCTGGCTGGTGAAAGACCAAAACAGTGGGATGTAGTTTTACCACAAGCTGAATTCGTATATAATAGTTCAACTAATCGCTCAGTAGGTAAAACCCCTTTTGAAATCGTCTATGGCCATGTTATTCCCCATTTCCTGGATAGAACTGCCTTGCCGCCTACAGGTCCTGTGAGTGCTGATGCTGATGAATTCCTTGAACACATCAAGACCGTACAGCGAGAGTCGCTTGAGAAACTGAGGGAAAGCAATTCCAGGTATAAGGCAAGCGCAGATTTACACAGGCGCGAGAGTACTTTTCAGCCAGGGGACTGGGTCCTCGTTTACTTTCGCAGAGAGCGGTTTCCCACAGGATCTTATGGGAAGCTGAGCCAGAGGAAGTTTGGGCCCTTCTGCGTTCTCAGAGCGTTGGGACCCAATGCTTACCTGCTGGACTTGCTAGATGATATGCCGACATCGCCGATCTTCAACATCTCAGAGTTGTTCCCTTTTCACGGAGACCGGCCAGATACGCCTTCAGCGCCACAGATTCCTTTTTCAGATGCACAACGAGACGAGACAGAGCAGATACAGGAGATCGTTGACGTCAGAGAGCTTGCTACCCGCCGCGGTGTCTTCCGACGGTTCCTTGTTCGGTGGGTAGGCAGACCACTTTCAGACTGTACCTGGGTGGATGAGCGACAGTTGCGAGCACAGCAGCCCGATCTCGTACAGCAGCTGGACGTCCACTCGACGGAGTCGAGTTCTTTCTAGTCCGGGGGAGTTGATGCAGCATGATTAGCATCATCAGATTATCGCCGTATCTTCAGATCATCGCCAGAGACCTTAGTTACTGCTGTTTTTATTTTTTGCTTGGAGGACATTAGCCGTATGGGACTTGTTAGTCGTTTATTTCAGTTTTTGGCAATTTTCCATGTTTTTGGCCTAATTTCAGCACTTAGTATTATTTATGTTCTTGCCCAATTCATGGGGGATGTCCATGATCTCATCCGAGGGCTTTTCGGATTGAATCCGGGTCTTCTCGGGTGAGTTTCTGTATGTTATTAATAAAAATCTGGGTGCGTGTGTTTGCGGGGTACCGACGGACGAGATTATATCTCGAAACCGACGGTTAGATGGCAAAATAACTCAAATTAGATGACGTGGCAACATATGGGTTTCAATTAGGAGTTAAATGGGCTTATCTTAAGCCCAACAGGGCTTCACATTGAGATGCCGCCCCCCCTTCTCTTTTTCCCGTGAACCCACCCGTCCGCCTCCTTGTCCGTGCGGATCCCGAGGCCACCCGACCCTTCTTCCGTTCCCTCTCTTCTCTCTCTCTTCTCTCCCTTGTTTCTCTCTCTTTTCCTTGCCTTTCTTGGCCCCTTGCATCCACACCATCCACCTTTATTCCCCTTTGATCTTAGCCATCCAAAACAAAAACCCTAATACTACAAAAAGATGAAGATAGAAGAAGATTTCAGTTTTTGATCATTGCTGAAATTTGTGCCTCTTTGTGAGAGCTTCCGGGAGAGACTCGTGTCCCCGACTCTCGCCGCATCCGCGACTTCGCCTCGTGAAGGCCTCAGTGGTGTTTTTCCGAAGGTTCCGGCTTCTCCCGACGTCCGGCCTTGCTCCGTGTGCGGGATCATCGGCGCATCCTCGCAATCGACCCACGACGGGAAACCCCAGGCAGTATCTATCCTTTACTTTATTTCCCCCTCGCATCCGCATCGTTTTTCCTTTATTTCCCTTGCCTCCGCTCCGCATCGCAGCCACAACCGCCCTGTTTCGTCACTAGTTGAAGCCCTAACGTATGCCTACTTATTAGATTTGCTATCTTTAGTCTGTTGGTCACCCTTGCAAGCATGCTTAACCTATTTTTAGTGAAAAATCTGATGCAAACCTGTCTCTAAATTTCAATATTTACTGCTGTGATTGTTTTTATTGTATGCTGAAATTTGTCTGACTGTTACTATTGCATCTTTATTGTTGAATCTGAAACCTGCTTTATGTTGACTGCATAGCCTTTTAGTTCTGCGTGTGATTCATGTTTGCTGTCCTTTGAGACGTACGACGCTATATTGACAACTAACTCTTAGTTATTGACCAAAGGGAAACCCTAAAGGATTTAAGATTGTAGTGCACCTTATCGGCGCCTGCATCATCCCTTGTGCCGGCTCACCCCCGTACTTCAGGGGTATGGCTTCCTACAGCATCTCTCGGCTTCCATACTGCCTGCACACAGTCGCTGCTCGTCAAGTCCCTCCGTCTCCTCGTTTTGATGGTATTCTTGGGCCACGTCCCTCCACCACGTCAGTCGACTGTGGACGTCGTCAGGGTCCCCTCCGCCATGATGGCGAGACTGCTGCTGCTGCTGCTGCTGATCTCCCTACTCCAGCACCGCCTGCCACCACTCCTGCTCCGTCTCGGTCTTATTCCGACCGCCTCCAGCGCTTTGAGGAGTTCCTGTTGCGATACCTCGCCTCCACCAGCTCTTCGACAGATCACAGTCTCTGCCACTCCGGGTACTTCTGCTCAGTCTCGGTCTTACTCCGACCGCATCCAGCGCTTTGAGAAGTTACTGTTTCGATACCTCGCCTCCACCAGCTCTTCGACAGCTCACAGTCTCTCTGCCACTCCGGGTACTACTGCTCCATGGATCTTCGACTCGGGTGCCTCCTGCCACCTTACCTCCGATCCTTCTGTCCTCATGGACTGTAGCCCTGCTCCTACCCACATGGGGATCCACACTGCTGACGGGACTCGTCTACCTATTTCGCAGTGTGAATCCATCACCCCTGCCTCCGATCCCATTGGTCGCCTAATCTCACCTCGTGTTCACCTTGCTCCCCGCTTAAACATTAACTTAATATCTGTTCGTTCTCTTTGTGACTCGGGCCTGATCGTTACATTACTTCTTGTATGTGCAGGATCCACGGACGGGTCAGAGAGTTGGGCTGGGTCGTCGAGCAGGGGGACTCTATCAGTTGGATCACTTTCAGGTTTCCACTTCCACTCCGTCGGCTCTGTCTGTTACCTCTGATGCCGATTTGTGGCACAGAAGGTTAGGTCATATATCCAGTGATCGGCTCCAAAGCGTTTTTCGCTCTGGCGCTTTGGGTCGGGTGTCCTCCCCTCTCTCTGTCTGCACTGGGTGTCGATTAGGAAAGCACCTTGCTCTTCATTTTTCTACTAGTGTTTTCCGTTCTAGCGCCCCTTTTGATCTCGTGTACTCTGACGTGTGGGGTCCTGCTCCAGTTGCCTCTTTTACTGGTTTTTTGTGTTATGTGAGCTTCATAGATGATTACTCCCGCTGTACGTGGTTCTATCTCATACGTCGCCGCTCCGAGATTCCTCATATTTACAGGACCTTCACTACTATGCTTCACACCCAGTTTGGTCGGCGCATTAAGACTTTTCGGTCTAATTGTGCCCAGGAGTATCTCTTCTCTGAGATGTGCGAGATCCTTCAGACTCACGGCACTCTTCACCAACAGTCGTGTCCCCACACCCATGAACAAAACGGAGTCGCTGAGCACAAACATCGCCATGTCCTTGAGACAGCACGAGCTCTACTTCTGTCTGCTTCTGTTCCACATTCCTACTGGGCTGAAGCTGTCCTCACCGCTGTTCACCTCATCAACATCACTCCGTCCTCATCCCTCTTTGGTGTTTCCCCGTACGAGCGGCTTTACTCCACATCTCCTGATTACTCTCTTCTTCGTACCTTTGGGTGCACGTGTTTCGTCCTCCCTCCCCATGAGCCCACCAAACTCTCTGCTAGGTCTGTTAGGTGTGTTCACTTAGGACTTAGTCGGGAGCACAAGGGCTATCGATGCTACGATCCCTTGGCTCGCCGGATCCGTGTCTCTCGCCACATCTCCTTTGTAGAGGATGTCCCGTACTTTTCCACTGAGTCCCGGGATCTTCCCTCACCACTTACGTCATCTTCTACGTCGTCACCCCCTCTCAACATCCCTTTCCTACCTCCGTATCCTGCTCCTACGCCCACCTTCCCGGTTGAGCCTCCTCCACCACCTCCACCTCTACCTCCCTCGTCTCCACCACCTCCCTTGCCACCTCCCTCTCCCCCGTCACTTCCATCACCACCACCTATTACTCGTGTCTATGTTCGTCGGTCTGCAGCTCCTCCTCTAGAGTCGGTTCACACTGGTACTCCCTCGCTTGATGCTGTTGCTCCCTCCTCACCTGTCGTGGATCCTGCTCCTGGTCGGCGCTACCCGGCGCGCGAACATCACCCTCCTGACAGATATGACTACTCTCCGGACAGGTTTGGCTACTCTGCCTTTACCTCTGACTCTCCTGACTCCTCTGGCTACTCTGCCATTGTCTCCTATTCTCCAGCTTATTAGGCTTTTCTTACCGCACTTCACACCCACCGGGAGCCCCAGTCGTACCGTGAGGCAGCTTTACACCCAGAGTGGCGGCAGGCCATGTCAGTAGAGCTTGAGGCTTTTCAGCGGACCCAGACATGGGATTTGGTGCCTTGTCCCTCAGGCATGGTGCCTGTTAGCTGCAAGTGGATCTTCAAGGTCAAGACTCGCCCTGACGGATCCATTGAGCGACACAAGGCCCGCCTCGTTGCTCGTGGCTTCTCCCAGGAGTATGGGATTGATTACGAGGAGACGTTTGCTCCAGTTGCTCGGATGACTACTGTGCGCACCCTCTTAGCTGTGGCAGCTGCTCGAGGGTCGCCTCTCCATCAGATGGATGTCACCAATGCGCTCCTTCACGGTGACCTCTTCGAGGAAGTATATATGGCTCCTCCTCCGGGCATTTCAGTTCCTCCAAGGCATGTTTGTCGTTTACGCTGTGCTATCTACGGGCTCAAACAAGCACCTCGGGCATTGTTTGAGCGTTTCCGCAGTGCAGTTCTGGCAGCTGGGTTTGTCGAGAGATACTCTGACTACGCTCTGTTGACCCGCTCCTCCACTCAGGGTATTGCTGTGCTACTTCTGTATGTGGATGATATGATCATCACCGGGGATGATAGTGCTACCATAGCTACCCTTCAGCGTCGCCTTCAGAGCCAGTTTGAGATGAAGGATCTAGGCCCTCTCCGGTACTTTCTTGGCCTTGAAATTGCTCGGTCAGCTCGAGGATTGCTGATCTCCCAGCAGAAGTACATCTCTGATATTTTTGCCGAGGCTGCTCTTACTGATTCTCGTACTGCTGACACGCCTATGGAGCTCAACTTGAAGCTCTTCTCTATCGATGGTGAGCCTCTCCAGGATATCTCTCGTTATCAGCGGCCGGTTGGGATGCTTGTTTATCTCACCATGACGAGGCCTGACATTGCCCATGCCGTTGGTATTGTCAGTCAGTTCGTTCAGTCTCCTCGCTCGGTTCACTATGCAGCAGTCATTCGGATTATTCGGTATCTCCGTGGCACTATCACTCGATCGCTGTTGTTTCCCTCCACATCTCCACTGGTTCTACGTGCTTACTCCGATGCAGATTGGGCTGGAGATATTGCTACTCGTCGATCTACCACCAGCTACTGCGTGTTCCTTGGTGATTCCCTCATTTCTTGGCGCAGCAAGAAACAGGAGTCTGTTGCACTCTCCAGCACCGAAGCCGAATACCGAGCTATGGCTTCCACCACTGCAGAGATTGTCTGGCTTTGACGTCTTCTACTCGACTTGGGAGTCAAGATTTCTGGGGCTACACCTCTCTTCTGTGACAACCGGAGTGCCATTCAAATTGCTAGCAATCGGGTTTTTCATGAGCGGACCAAACACATCGAGGTCGACTGTCATTATGTTCGGCAGGAGTTTCTTGCCAACATCATCTCCCTGCCGTTCATTCCCTCGACAAAGCAGACTGCTGATTTTCTCACCAAGCCCCTGACGATTGCTAGATTTCATCATTTTATAAGCAAACTCTCGGTACATGATCCACCGTGAGTTTGAGGGGGAGTGTTAATGTATATACCGGGTCGGGTTCTATGTACAGTCGGGTCGGATTCTATGTGTATACATGTACTTATATATTGGGCTTTAGTCCCTCAATGAAAACCATTCCATTCTCTCCAAACCCTAGTCTTCATCTCCTAACAATGGCTTCGAATGAATTCATTTGGGAACATGAACTTATGATCCATTGATTATGGGATTGTGATATAATCTTATTCCTACCATTATCAAAGAGCCAAGACGATCACAATTATTGAATTCAGTTGGATAATTCCATTCAGGTTGCATATAAGTAAACAAAAAGTTAGAACAAAAGTCCTCTTCCACTATCTTGTTTCACTTCAATAGTATTTGGTTGGTTGGTGATATTTTGAACTAGGCACTTTCCCTTCTAATTTGTGCCTCAGAAATTAATGCAATTCCCTTTATAAAATCTTACTTTCTTTCCTCTTTGTCTAGACTCATCATAAGCTACGGAAACCTTGGTGGCTTGCTCCATGGTAGCATGCGCTTGTAATGAGAATCAATAAGTTAATTCTACCTACCGACAACTGGGTTTTTAGGACTTTTGTCAAGCCCTTCTCTTCATTCCCATCGAGGAATTCTGTGCCAATGCATGCATGATTGATATCGGGTTGAGAGGCATTGTAAAATTTCATTAGATTTGATAGATCATACACTGATCCTTCAACCCAGTCCCATATAGATTGCATAAAGTTTGTTGATGTTTTGTGTTTTAGTAGGTCAATTTGATGAATGTTCAACGTCTCAAGACAAAATAGGTTGGTTATTTTGGCAGGTCAAATTTTGACGGTTCAGGTATCATGAATTACAATACAGAGATTGTTTGTGGTTCTTTTGAGTATTGTTAGGAGATGATGGCTAGGGTTTGGAGAGGAATAGAATGCATTCCATTGAGGGACTCAAGCCCAATATATGTACATGTATCACTATACAATCCGACCCGATTGTACAGTAAACCCGACCCATCTATATATACATTAACACTCCCTCTCAAACTCACGGTGGATCATGAACCGAGAGTTTACCTAGAAAATGCCGGAAGCGAGCAATCGTCAGGGGCTTCGTCAGAAAATCAGCAGTCTGCTCCGATGAGGAAATGAAAGGCAGGGAGATGGTGCGGTCGAGAAACGCCTGGCGAACATAATGACAATCAACTTCAATATATTTTGTTCGCTCATGAAAGACCGGGTTGCTAGCAATCTGAATAGCACTCTGGTTGTCACAGAAGAGAGGGGTGGGCCCGGATATCACCACTCCCAAGTCGAGCAGAAGGTGGCGAAGCCAGACAATCTCGGCGGTGGTGGAAGCCATAGCCCTGTATTCGGCTTCGGTGCTGGAGCGAGCAACAGACTCCTGCTTCTTGCTGCGCCACGAAATCAGTGAATCACCCAGAAACACACAGTATCCTGTAGTAGAGCGACGAGTGGCTGCATCTCCTGCCCAATTTGCATCGGAGTAGGCACGCAGCACCAACGGAGAGGTGGAGGGAAACAGTAGTGAACGGGTGATGGTGCCCCGGAGGTAGCGGATAATCCGAAGAACAGCTGCATAGTGTACTGACCGTGGAGCCTGAACAAACTGGCTGACAATGCCAACAGCATGGGCAATGTCTGGCCGGGTCATGGTGAGATAGACGAGCATCCCAACCAGCCTCTGGTAACGGGAGACATCCTGGAGCGGCTCACCATTTGTAGCGAGAAGCTTCAAATGGAGCTCCATGGGTGTATCAGCAGTGCGTGTGTCGGTAAGAGCAGCATCAGCAAGGATGTCGGAGATGCATTTCTGCTGGGAGACCAACAGACCGCGAGCTGACCGGGCAATCTCAAGGCCCAAAAAGTAGCGAAGAGAGCCCAGATCTTTCATCTCAAACTGACTCTGGAGGTGCCACTGGAGAGAGGCGATGGTGGCATTGTCATCCCCAGTGATGATCATATCATCCATATAGAGGAGAAGAACTGCAATGCCCTGACTGGAGGAGCGAGTGAACAAGGCATAGTCGGAGTGACGCTCAACAAACCCGGCGGCCAGAACTGCACTGCGAAACCGCTCAAACCAGGCACGAGGGGCCTGCTTGAGCCCATAGATGGCTCGGCGCAAACGACACACGTGCCCTGGAGGAACTGAAATGCCCGGAGGAGGAGCCATGTAGACTTCCTCGGAGAGATCACCGTGGAGAAACGCATTGGTGACATCCATCTGATGGAGAGGCCACCCTCGAGCAGCTGCCACAGCTAAGAGGGTGCGCACAGTAGTCATCCGAGCAACTGGAGCAAACGTCTCCTCGTAGTCAATCCCATACTCCTGGGAGAAGCCACGAGCAACGAGGCGAGCCTTGTGCCGCTCAATGGATCCGTCAGGTCGAGTCTTGACCTTGAATATCCACTTGCAGCTAACAGGCACCACCCCGGAGGGACAAGGCACCAACTCCCATGTCTAGGTCCGCTAAAAAGCCTCAAGCTCAACTGACATGGCCTGCCGCCACTCTGGATGTAGTGCTGTCTCACGGTATGATTGGGGCTCCCGATGGGTGTGTATAGCAATAAGAAAAGCCTGAAAGGATGGTGAATAGGAGACACTGGCAGAGTAGCCAGAAGAGTCAGGAGAGTCAGAGGGAAAAGCAGAGTAGCCAAACCTATCAGGAGAGTAGTCATATCTATCAGGAGGGTGATGTTCGCGCGCTGGGTAGCGCCGAACTGGAGCAGGATCCACGACCGGGGAGGAGGGGGCAGCAGCATCAGGCGAGGGAGTACCAGTGGGAGCCGACTCTGGAGGAGGAGCTGCAGACCGACGTACATAGACACGGGTAATGGGTGGTGGTGGAGGTGGCGAGGGAGACTGAGGAGGTGGTGGTGGTGATGGAGGTGGCGGTGGAGACTGAGGAGGTGGTGGTAGTGGTGGAGGTGGCGGGGAAGATGGAGGTGGAGTAGGCGTGGGTGGGGCAACAGAAAATGGGGGTAGAATGGGGATGTGGAGAGGTGATGAAAGCGAGGAGGGTGACGCAGGAGGCAAGGAAATATCCCGAGACTCAGGGATAAAAGTACGGGACATCCTCAACAAAGGAAACGTGACGGGAGACACGGATCTGGCGAGCCAAGGGATCGTAACAACGATACCCCTTGTGCTTCCGACTGAGCCCCAAGTGAACACACCGAACAGATCTCGCAGAGAGTTTGGTGCGCTCATGGGGAGGAAGAAGAACGAAGCACGTGCAGCCAAACGTGCGAAGAAGAGAGTAGTCAGGTGGGCTGGAGTGGAGGCGCTCATATGGGGTGGCACCGGACAGAGCAGATGACGGAGTGATATTGATGAGGTGGACAGCCGTCATGACAGCTTCAGCCCAGTAAGAGTGAGGAACAGATGCAGAGAGAAGCAAGGCTCGTGCGGTCTCAAGGACATGACGATGCTTGCGTTCGGCCACGCCGTTCTGCTCATGGGTGTGGGGACAGGACTGCTGGTGAAGAGTGCCGTGAGATTGAAGAATCTCACGCATCTCAGAGGAGAGATACTCCTTGGCACAATCAGACCGAAAGGTCTTGATGCGCCGACCAAACTGAGTGTGTATCATAGTGGTGAATCTCCTAAAGATGTGAGGGACTTCAGACCGATGACGCATAAGATAAACCCAGGTGCACCTAGAGTAGTCATCGATAAAACACACATAGTACATGTAACCCGAAATGGATGCAACAGGTGCAGGACCCCAAATGTCCGAATGTACTAAATCAAATAAAGCATCAGATTGGGAAGCACTAGCAGAGAATGGAAGAGCGAGATGCTTTACTAGTCTACAACCTGTACAAACAGAGAGGGGAGAAGGACGCTCGACCCAAAGCGCCCGAACAGAATACGCTTTTGAGTCGATCACTCGATATATGACCTAACCTTCTGTCTACGGCCCAGCCCAATCCTCTGACCCGTTCGCGAATCCTGCACAACACAAACAGAAGGGGTGAAGGTGACAGTCAGGCCAGAGTCGTAAAGAGAACTGATAGAGATCAGATTAATGTTAAGACGGGGGGCATGATGGACATGGGGTAGGGTCAGGCGACCAGAAGGGTCAGAGGTAGTAGTGACGGAACCACATTGCGAAATAGGGACGAGAGTCCCATCCGCAGTGCGAACCTCCTGGTGGGTGGTAGTGGGAGAACAGTCAGTGAGGACAGTGGAGTCAAAGGTGAGGTGACAGGAGGCATCCGAGTTGAAGATCCATGGAGCAGTAGTACCCGGAGTGGCAGAGAGACTGTGAGCTGTCGAAGAGCTGGTGGAGGCGAGGTACCGAAGCAGTAATTCCTCAAAGCGCTGGAGGCGGTCGGAGTAAGACCGAGACTGAGCAGAAGTACCCGGAGTGGCAGAGAGACCGTGATCTGTCGAAGAGCTGGTCGAGGCGAGGTATCGCAACAGTAACTCCTCAAAGCGCTGGAGGCGGTCGGAGTAAGACCGAGACAGAGCAGGAGTGGTGGCAGGCGGTGCTGGAGTAAGGAGATCAGTAGCAGCAGCAGTCTCGCCATCATGGCGGAGGAGACCCTGACGACGTCCACAGTCGACTGATGTGGTGGAGGGATGTGGCCCGAGAATACCATCAAAACGAGGAGACGGAGGGACTCGACGATCAGCGACGGTGTGCAGGCAGTATGGGAGCCGAGAGATGCTGTAGGAAGCCATATCCCTGAAGTACGGGGGCGAACCGGCACAAGAAAGGTCTGAGGCAGTCCGTACAGAGGCGACGGGCAGTTCGGTACAGAGGAGAAGGTGGGGCGGTGGGGTTTCAGGGGGTGCAGGAGGGGGCGGGGGTGCAGGGGAGGGGGCGGGTGGGCTAAGGTAAGGGGTGGGGGGGGGGGGGGGGGGGGGCGATCGGGTGGAGGAGGGGGGTCGGGGGGGTGGTCGGGTGGAGGAGGGGGGGCCGGCAGGGGGCTGTAGGGCGGAGGAGGAGGGGCCGGCGGGGTGGTCGGTTGGAGGAGGGGGGGCCGGCGGGGTGGTCGGGTGGAGGAGGGGGGACCGGCGGGGGGCTGTAGGGCGGAGGAGGGGGCCGGGAGGGTGGGTGGGTAGAGAAGGGGGGCCGGCGAGGTGGTCGGGTGGAGGAAGGGGGGGTCGGGGGGTGGAGGAAGGGGGGTCGGGGGTGGAGGAGGGGGGGCCGGGGGCAGTCGGGTGGCAGAAGGGGGTCGGGGGGTGGAGGAGGGGGGGGGGGGGGGGCGGCGGCTGTTGGGTGGCGGAAGGGGGGGGGGGGGGGGGGGCGGGGGCAGTCGGGTGGCAGAAGGGGGTCGGGGGGGTAGGGGAAGGGGGGGGGGCGGTGGAGGAGGGAGATCGGGTGGCGGAAGTGGGGGCCGGTGGAGGAGGGAGGTCGGGGGCGGCTGTAGGGGGGCTGTCGGGCGGCGGAAAGGGGGGGGCCGGTGGAGGAGAGAGGCCGGACGGGGTGGGCCGGTGGAGGAGGGAGGCCGGACGGGGAGGTGCTGCCGGAGGGGGGAGGACCGTCGTCGTCGTCGCCGCGCGGGAGAACCCTAGAGCTCTGATACCATGTTAGGAGATGATGGCTAGGGTTTGGAGAGGAATAGAATGCATTCCATTGAGGGACTCAAGCCCAATATATGTACATGTATCACTATACAATCCGACCCGACTGTACAGTAAACGCGACCCATCTATATATACATTAACAAGTATCTTTTGTACTGAAAGTCTTTATTGCATATTTGCATGCTACAATTGTATACCGGCATTTCACATTCCAGTTTAGAGTCTTTAGACCATAATTTCTCAATTGGTCTATAATTTAATCTAATTTATGTTGCACCCCTTTTAAATTTTTTCATGTGGTTTAGCAAAAACCAACATATCTGTGGGTCAAAGGTCATGGGGGTTCTTAGGGCAAGAAACATGACTTTGCGTCTACTACTTGTGTCAACATGAACATCTCTATAATCAGATGAAATTAAAAAGATGACAATAAATAGCATCCACACTGATAAGTCCTGATTACATATCTATTTATTTTGCAAAATTAGTTAGAAGAGTTAGCTGATGAAATGTCTTCTACAATTCATGTTCAAGTCGTCTGCTCCAATTCATTCATGTCATCATTCTACAATATCAGCCTTAGCATTCCATGAAGCAAACTTCTTTAAATCTTGCTCAGTATAAAAACTTTTTGGTATGCTAATTGCTAATTCATAGGATCATACTCTTATATTTCCTGGCAATCATTGCAGCTGAAGTTTCATGGTTGATGCCTGTTAATGTTATTTAATGTATTTTTTTTGACGAAAAAGTAATGTATTAGTAACATATTATGCCTGCTTTTATGACAGTTATGGCAGCTGAGCTAGTGCGCTTTGCTAGGAGTGCAAAAGCTGGTGAGCCAGAGAGGATAAGGTTTGTAGTTATATAAACTACTCTTTTTTATCCAAAGAACTCCAAGAAACCCATACTTTTTTCAGAAAAAAATGGAGATAATGTTACTGTGTTCCTTCATGTGCCTAGCTAAAGTACTATCGATCTCCCCATGAATTTACCTAATTTGTTACTCCCAATGAATTTCCTCCCATTCATTGGAAGGTCAATCAGCTGCAATTTCCAAACCATATCGGCAAAAAATTCCATGTTCTTCATGCTTCCCATCTTACCACTTGTCTCATAAGAGTACAAAGTCACATTGAAATCACCTTTGATAATCCACAATTCTGAGAAGTTGTCAAGAATAGCTTCAAGTTCTAACAATAATTCTTTCCTCTCCTTCACTTTATTTGGTCCATAAACGTTCATGATCAACCACTTGATGCTGTCTGATAGGTTAGTAAAGGTCACCGATTGAGAGAAGTTGCCATGCATCTTTGAATAAAGAGAGAACTTAGCATCATTCCACCCCAGCATCAGCCCACCTGAAGCGCCATTGGCATTAACAAAATCCCAACAATGAATTTTATAGTTACCCAGAGAATGCAAGAATTTAGTAGAAGGATCATACACTTTGGATTCTTGGAGACACAACATCCACATTCATTAGGATTAGATAGATACTCACCGACTTTCTCTTCTAGTACTCTCTTAGACCATTCACATTCCACGATAATATTTTCATAAGATAAGAGGAACAGACACCCAACTACGCACCAACCCAGCGCCCAAACACCCAACTAGGTTCGGTCAAAATTGTTGACATCATATATATATACATTTCAATTTACTTATCATTCTGCTTGATGAATACCTATATGAATCATAGTAGGCAGCTGTAAGATATAGAGACATATTACAATTTACAGTAAAGGCTGATATCATATTTTGCAATGTTCTCTTTCTCTGCATATAGAATAGTATGGTTCCCCCTATTTTTATATTTCTTCCTGTTTTTTTATTTTTTGATTTTTAACTTTTCTTATCTAGTTCCACTACATTTTGACCAGAATATATATGACACAAAAAAGCTAAAATTTTACCTTAAGTTTGTGTCGAGCAATGAAATAGAACTTCAAAACATGTTATGCGTCCTGTGCTGTTTCTTTCTTCAGCCTGCCTCAGCACATGTTGTTTGTCCTTTCCTTCTTAGACACTTGATTTTAAGGCTTCATAGTCATTCGGTCTTTGTCTTCCACCTTCTAATTAAAATCATCCAAACTGTAGTCCACTCCTTTGAATTTCATCGTCTGTTGTATCTTGGACCATTTTTAACTTCCTTATTGTAGAAGACTTGTTTTCTGGATCATCCCAATGTTGTTTCTGTCATGCCTTTTGGATTCTCATTCGGTCTTTGACTTAGGTCGAACCTTCAAATCTATTATGAAGTCCTTGCTACCATTTCAGGCTTCACAAGAGGCCAGTTCCATTGGTTGACTTCATGTTCAGAAGTATCATGCAGTGCAAGTACCTTGCAGTATGTATCCTACAGGTGGTGTTGACACTTCCAGTACTGCACTATACCAAAACCAGTGAACTCATTGATTTATTTCTTGTTTAAGCAAGAAAATGTATTCTTTGGATTGTTTCCATGGCTTAATGATCTGTTACTTTAAAATTTTCCATTTCTTTCTGGAAAAAAATTTACTGATTTGATCTACGTAAACAAGAGTAGTATGCCAATTTCTTGCTAACAATGTCAATTAATCCTCCTGATTTCTTATGACGGAATTTGAACAATGTTCCTTTCTGTTCAGAGTTATTTAGGCTCCTACCTTGCTAGTACAGACCCTTCTGAACAAATTATTAATTGATTTAATCTATGTACAATAGAGTACTATGTCAATTTGTGGGTGCCTTCTTTGCTAATACGGGCCCTTCAGATTCTTCTATTACACTGCAGGTTCAGGTGGTGCTGGTCCAACAATGTTGGCCACAAGTTTTTTGTTGCTTGGAGAGGAGGTTATTGCTTATAATAAAGGTCAGATTCAGAGAACTTTCTATAATCACCAATAGGTTCTGATTTCATGTCTTACTAAAAACAAACATTAACAATGGAAGACAAATCTTTTATCAGGAGAAAGGGTCAAACTAAAGCCATATAGTGGGACGCTCAACATTGACTTTGGCAAAGGGATTGGAAAGAGAGACGTATACTTATTGTAAGTTAAAGAGGACTCTAAAAGCACCATTGTCGCTACTGGTTAGCAATGACGAATATGTGGATATTGCTGTTACCAAGGTCTTCATCAACTATTAATTATTCAGGATACAAATATCTTGTTGACAAATAGTCACACATCAGTGAGGGAGGCATCCATCACCCGCTTAATATACCCCCTGTGGACCTCTCCTTATGACCCGGGTTTTGGGGCGTGAGGGTATCTAACATGGTATCAGAGCTGGCCCGTCTCTTGCTCCTGCTTCCGCTCTGGGTGCTCCCCACTGATCATGCCTTGCCACGCGGGCTCCGAGTGAGGGGGAGTGTTGATGAATAGTCACACATTGGTGAGGGAGGCATCCATCACCCGCTTAATATACCACCTGTGGACCTCTCCTTATGACCCGGATTTTGGGACGTGAGGATATCTAACATATCTGAAGTATGTAAAATGGTTTGCAGCAATTTCCAAAGAACCCCTGAATTATTTGACTATCAAAAAATAGTTGATGATTGCTCACCATAAGTTTTCATTTTGCCAAAAAAAAATGTTGCTATTGTTGTTTTCTACCGTGTTTTTACAAGTCCTGTGTCGTAAAATTGTCCTGCAATGCAATCTCTCTCAATTTGATCAGCCTTTTACTTGCTTTTCATTCAGAACCATTGAGAACTGGATATGAAGCCACAAAAAATAGCTATATAAGGGCTTGATTAGTGGTAAACCAATATGCTTCAACATTTCTCTATCTATGATTGGTCAGTTCACAAATAATGTAAAACGAGATGTACCCCATCCGGTTCTCTTGGCTAGGTCAATATATATCACGACTACTCTACTGTCATAAATTTATTATCATTTCCATTGTGTTAAGTTGATTTTAAATATCATCTATGGTCACTGTCATAATATTAGTTTGAAGAAGCTTGTCAGAGTTTGCTACTACTGCTAGTCTTTTGATGGTCATGTGTATCACCTTATTTTTCCCTCCTCCTTTTAATTTTTTTTTCTCCAGAAACTTGCCTGAAGTTAGGAGTGCTCATGAGGTCTTGGGTATTCCAAATGTCAGCGCTCGATTTGGTACTGCCCCATTCTTCTGGAATTGGGGAATGGAAGCCATAGCAAGTTTTGTTCCTCCAGTATGCTCCTCTGCAATTGTTTGGCTCTGAATGTTCAAATTAATGTGGCCTTTTTATTTGCTCAACATTTTCACTCATGTGATAACAGTCTGAATACTACCAAAAATCTTCTGATATTATTTTTTTATAGATTACAGTAGGGATACAAATATACAATGCTAGATATAACAAGATTATTATCTAATACTATTTTTTTTTTTGGCAGGATACTTTGAGAGATAAAAATAAAGTTCAACAACTGGTTCAACTTTTTGACCCTCTTGTTCGAGCTGTTGATGGCATTGTAGGAGAGCGTGTATCAATGAGGGTGGGTCATTAAAGACAGTGCATGATTTGTTAACAGGCACTTGGATGCATTTATTTTAGTTTGTCGATTATTTGTAAATGCATGATTTACTCATGTTGGTGAAGCACATGAGCTGGGCAATTCATTTTGTCAAAATTCCTTTGTACAGGTAGACTTGGAGTGTTCAAATGGACGGAGTACTCTAGGTTTGTGCACTCACAAAAAGCTCTCCGTGTAAGTTTAGCCTCTGCAAACACATCGAATTTCTATGAAAAGGATCCTAAACTCACTTAAATTATTTGTTACCTTGTCATACATTTATTGTAGAACTTCTTTTTCATTCTACAATCTATCAATAGTGGTATAAACTATACTAATAAACCTGAATCTGTAGGACTTATTGTGCAACTGACAAATCTGTATTCTGAACCCATTTGGACATGCATATATTGTTGAGTTGTTGCCATGTATTCTGTAGCTGATCCATTGTGCACGGTAAGCATTCCTTTTGGCTGTGTGGGGGAGAGAGGGTGTCTGTGTAGAGAGAGAGATGGCGAGTGGTGTGAGGAGGTCTTCACGTGGTGGGAGGAGGTCCCGCCACCTTGGGCGAGGGTTCTTCGCTCGCAAGAAGTGTTGGGGATCATCTCCCATCTCATGTGGAGGTTCAACCAACATGGCGAGCCCCATGCTTCGGTGCCCGTGTTCGTTCATGCACTTGGGGGGTGCATGCATGTCTGCGAACCAGGTGGTACTTTGGTTTTAGATTTATGCATGTAGATTGCTGCCCATTCATCGTACCTTGGTTTGGGTGATAGATTTTCACTTCCCAACAGGTCTTTTATTTGTCCCCTCTACCTTGAATGATGTGGGTGATACTTGGGAAATGGTAACAACATTATGGTTCTTGGAAACCAAAGGGACATGCCATCTGTGTATGGAGGGAAGATGGGTGTAGGAGAGATTCCAATCAATCAAAGTCTACATAAGGGTGGTGTTGGTGATCCTCTCTAGTGTGTGTGAGAGAAGTTGGGTAGCTATAAGTGAGAGAGTGTTCTAAGTGGTGTTTGTACATTTTACATAGTGGATTCCTTTCTCCCTCATCGTGGTTTTTCTCTTCATATCGAAGGGTTTTTCCACATAAATATCTAGTGCCTCTTCTTTACTTTGCCTTCTACTTTATAATTATCTATATGTGAATGTTCATCTTGTCCATTTTCAACACATAAAAGCGAATTGGCTAGTATTCCCCACAAGGAGGGAGAATTACTTCAATGAAGGGGCGTGCCGATTCAATCAAGACGAGAAAAGCATTATCAACTAGACAATGGAGATGAAGGACATGCGGGAGACGGTCTCCGAATGATGCAACTCTAAACTTCCTATATAGTTGGAGTTCTTATTTTTGTAGCATCTAGCTCTATGTATTGTCAACTAGAAAATGGAGACGAAGGACATGCGGGAGATGGTCTCCGAATGATGCAACTCTAAACTTCCTATATAGTTGGAGTTCTTATTTTTGTAGCATCTAGCTCTATGTATTGCATGTTTGCATTGTAGCAAAGTTTTTCATTAATTGAAGAATGGTTCCCATATTCCGCTGATCGACCATGGGCAGTTTAGACTAGTATCATGATTCGATAGATGGGAGGTATTAGGATATGTAAGGATTGATCAAAATCATTGATCGGTTGATGATGATCATATGTTTCTACAAACCTTCTTTTTATATCATCAGCTTGCATTTTGATGATTGTTGCTCTGCAGATCGGTGGGCAATGCAACGGCTGCATTTGCACTAGCTGTTCTCGAGGGGAGCACACAGCCTGGTGTTTGGTTCCCCGAGGAGGTATTTCCTTCAGAAGATTGTTAGATATGCTATGCCGCTGACGTCACGAGAGCTCGCGCCTCATAATTCTCTGTTTTCTTTTAACGATGCTACTGCAGCCACAGGGAATCCCAGTCGAGGCAAGAGAGTTGCTTCTCGAACGTGCATCACAAGGAGCAATCAATTTCGTGATGAACAAGTAATGACTCCTGATTCATGCCCCAGTTTTTTTTTTCATCCGTTCTTGAAATCGGTTGAGATTTCAATCTGATTTTTTTCGTCGATTAGGCCTCCTTGGATGGTGGAGACCAACCCGAAAGAGTTAGGATTGGGGATCTATTTATGATGATGGACGGCAGATGAGCAATTTCATTCTTCTCATGCTGGAAGCCACGGGCTCTTGGATCATGCATATATTGATCGCAAGTTTACAGACAGTACAGCTTTTGCGGTCAGATTATTACTAGTAGCAGCTATATAACATGGGGTGTCCTTCAGCCCTGTGGACTCTAGGGGGGTGCTTGGCATGCAGAATGTTCCTTTTCTCGGTTTCTTGCCAGGACAGTGTTCTTCAGAAATAGTGAGCCAGAACAATCCTGATTGAGAACAACATTTGGGATGTGGAACATAATCTGTGCCGGAACCTGTATCTAAGGAATAGAAACACAGAAACATTCTCTCTACAAATCTCTGTAAAACATTCTCTCTCTAGATAATATTCTATATCTTTAACGTTTTCTCTGTCTAGGATATTCTCTCTAGAATATTTTCAACCTCTACAATATTTTCTGTAGTTCTCTCCGGAGTATTCTCTCAAGCTACATTCGCTCTATGATCAAATCATCGACATGTCAGATTTTTACTAGTAGGACTATAGGTATCATGAAAATCTTGTCCCTACTCAAATCGTTACTCAGATTTGAATATGAGTAAAATCATCTAAAAAACAGTTCCAGCCCTTTACTCAAACTTATACCAAATTGAGTTTTACTCAAATTTTTCACCAAATCGGTGGAGACTCAAATCCCATACCAAATTCTAACGGTCATCTCCCAAGGCTTTCCTATTTACAAATGTGACCTCTAATTTTGAGTTTTACTCAAATTTAAGTAAAAGGGTTGGTGTGCTTGTATTATATTGAGTTTTACTCGAATTTGAGCAAGGACTGGAGTACTAAGTATCAGATTGAGTTTTTACTCAGATTTGAGTAAAAATCTGAGTAAGGGCGGGAGATGCTCTAAATAGTAATCAAAATGCGTTTACTGTATCGGTCATTTTGTGTTTCCACTGGACAGCTCATTCTATTTTATAGGAAGGATGCATGCATCTTATACATGCATGTATGTGAATACGTTTGTATATTTTTATAATGGGTTTTTTACAAATCAACTCCTGTAATCTTCTCTATTTATATATAAATCCCTGTTAAGTCAATATTTACATATAAACCCCTTAATCATCCAATATTTGCATATCGACCCCTATAGTTAGTTGGCATCCAAAAGGAAGGAATATTTTCAAACTATTTCTTCGTTCGGTTGTTATTTCATTAATCTAAAAGGGAAATAACTGATTTACCCATGGTTTTAATTACTTAAATTGATATATCTTTATTGAACATGGACTTAACCCAAAATAAACACAGACATAACCCGAATCTAATTTGGACTTAATCCGAAGAATTCTCACATTTGAGGGGTATTTACAAGGTTTAGGTAAAATATTAAGGATGAAATAAAAAAAATATTATCTCGTTTTGGATGTCGGCTAATTGCAGAGGTCAATATATATTGTTTGAATGAATTGAGGGGTTTATATGTAAATATCATTTTGATATGGGTTTATGTGTAAATAGAGAAGATTGTAGGGGTTGATTTGTAAAAAACCCTTTTATAATATATATACATCCATTGGATGAAACAGTACATGCATGCATCCATACACGCTTGTATGTGAATATTATTGTTTGGTTTACAATGTATGCATGCATGTACTGCATCGATACACATTTGGTGAAAATTCGAATCCAATTGTTTAAGAATTAGCATCTAATTTTTAATTTCCTTACGGAAAATACGACCATGTATAATATCAACAATTTATAAAATTCAGAGTATTTTTCTGTCTTTTGGGATGAAATGAAGCATTTTCTTGATGAAAATCAGCATTTATAATATGTGTATTATATGATTTTTTTTTTTTTTGAGATCAGCTCGGACTGATCCATTCGAGAGTGGAGTATGATCCACTTGGCAATTCCCACTTCACTCTTGGGTAAATCGAGGGGAGGAGTTGAACCCACAACCTCCTCACCAAAGCATCAGTTGTTTTGCCAACTCTCCTATCCCCTGGTGGGGTTGGTGTTATATGCAAAATTGAAAAGGGTGCCTGTTTTTTTTATTAATGATAAATTAACCCTCCCCAATACCCCCACTTGATTTCCTCCACCATCCCCATCGCCAGAGGGTTGTGGCCTCTCCTTCCCATTCTCCTCCTCCCTCATCACCTCCGGCGGGGGAAGTGGAGGCGACTATGACGTGGAAGTAGATGACGGGAAGGGAGGCGACATCGGCTCCGGCGAGAAAGAGGAGGGGAGGGGATGGCGGCTCTTGCAATAGGGAAGGAGGGGAGGCCAGTGGGGTACGGGATAGGATAAGGTCTAAAGGTGGGGTATAAGAGCATCTCCAATGGGCTCCTAAGCTTGTCATCCTTTGTTACTGTAGCAAAACAAATGGAGGATGGGGTTAAAGCAATGCTCCAACAGGCTCAATAGATGTTTCTCTATTTGAACTTTTGCTACTGCTCTTGCTAGGGTTGGCGAGAGGAGGAGTGATACTTTGGATCATGGGCCCCATGGTTTGAATAAAACAAACATCCCTTGCCTCTGTTAATTTCCCGAACAACCCTTGCAGAAAGTTGTAAAAATCCCACAAAAATTTAAAGAAATCAAAAAAATTTCTGAGAGTTGTAAAATAGGGAAGGCACCTTGGTTCTCATTGGAGTGTTTTTCAATCCCCACTCCCTACTTTACCTACATGGCAGGTAGGGGCTCCTAGAATAGGGAGGGCATAATTGCCATCCAAATAATTTAAGGGTTTAAGGGAGGAGGGGAAACCTGGGAAGCAGGGTATGTTCAGTAACTGTGGGGCATGAATAAGATTACCCTTTTATATTGTAAACAATGACCCTAAAGGAGAGGGCCCTGGCAACCGGTTACAATCAGCACCCTCATGAGTCATGACCAGCCCAAGTGCCCAACCTGGTGCATCAGGTTGGGCGAGTTGTTTTGTCCTACCTAGTGGCGGTCTGTGATGATCTGAGAGGTGGTTAGTGTCGCTCGCGCTGGGTGGTCAGTGGTTGTGCCAAGCATGTGGGGGTGGGACTTGGGCGGGTTGAAGGGTCTGCCCATGCCCAACCCGACTTGCACAAACTTTAACCCGTTTTGCCCGTGGAACTCGGGGAACTCGTGGAAGCCCAATCCGTGCTTGCCCATTCTGGTTGCTCATGTTCCTCGGGTTGCCCAATTTGCAAAATAATGGATGGGTTGCCCAATTAGAAATGCTTATGCACATAAATATATGGAAAAAAAACCCAACAGATTTTTGAATTGGATAAAAAAAATCTTTGAATTGCATAATAAAAATATAAAATCCAACCCATATCCTCACATATTTCAAACGAATTCTTAGCATTCAACATCAAACAGACAGTCTTTGATTTCTGTTAATGTATATACCAGGTCAGGTTCTATGTACAGTCGGGGCGGGTTCTATGTGTATACATGTACTTATATATTGGGCTTCAGTCCCTCAATGAGATTCATTCCATTCTCTCCAAACCCTAGCCGTCATCTCCTAACATGGTATCAGAGCTCTAGGGTTTCTCGCGCGACGACGGTGACGACGGCAGCCACCTCCGGTCTCCCCCTCCACCCGGCAGCCCACCTCCGGCCTCCCCTCCACCCGGCAGCCCACCTCCGGCTCTCCCTTCGCCCGCCAGGCCCCCCCTTAGCCCTCCCGGCCCCTCCCTCCGCCCAACAGGTCCCCCCCAAGCCCCCCCCCGGCCTCTCTTCTCCCTCCGATCACCCCTCCCAACCCCTCCCTCTGCCCGACAGCCCCCCCCCCCCCCCCCAGCCCCCCCCCCCCCCCCCCCGGGCCTCTCTTCTCCCTCCGATCACCCCTACCGACCCCTCCCTCTGCCCGACAGCCCCCCCCCCCCCCCCCAGCCCTCCCGGCCCCTCCCTCCACCCGACAGGTCCCCCCCAGTCCCCCCCGGCTCCTCTCCTCCCTCCGATCACCCCTCCCTCCGCCCGACCCCCCCCCCCTCCCATCCTCTGCCCAACAGCCCTCCCCCCCGGCCTCTCTCCTCCCTCCGATCACCCCTCCCGAGCCCTCCCTCTGCCCGACAGGCCCCCCCAGCCCCCCCGACCCCTCCCCTCTACCCGCAAGCCCTCTCCCAGTTCCCCTCTCCTTTGAGTTTCCTCCATGGCGTCTCCTACAGTGCCGTCCATTGTTGCGATCTCTCCACCGCTGAAGGCGGTCACCTTTCAGTTGTCCTCGGCCAGTGACTGGTCTGATTGGTCGCTCATCGTCAAGGCCCGCTCTCCAGTCGTGATTTTTGGGGTCACATCACTGGTGATGATCCTCCTCCAGCAACCTCCTCTGGCTCCTCCTCTATCACCAGCAGTGCCGCGTCTTTTGCTGTGACTGCTACCACGGCAGCCACGGCTGCTGCTCTCACATGGCGTCGCCACGATTAGGCCATCCGGGCCTATCTTCTGGACTTCGTTGCTCGTTCGCTCCTTGCTCCCATAAGCCGCCTTCCTACAACGCGCACGATGTGGGAGTATCTCCGGGACCGGTTTCTCCCTCGCGATGGCGCACGTCGACATCAGCTTATCTGTGACTCGCAGTCTGCTCGTCAGGGGAGCGTACGATTCAGGACTTCTTCAGTCTAATGAGTGTCTACTGGCATGAGCTGGACTCCCTGATCCCGGAGCGGTGTGCTTACCCACACTCTAGGGATTTCCAGCGCTACCTTGATGAGGGCCACCTGCACCAGTTCCTGGCAGCGCTTTGGCCATACTTTGCTCTCATCGCTGCTCAGCTCCTGCACCGTGAGCCACTCCCTAGGCTAGAGGATGCCCTTCTCGCCCTGGTCGATGTGGAGACTCGCCTTCAGACTCAGGGAACTTGTCCTCCTCCACTTGCTCCTGGCTCAGACACCGTCCTGGTGGCCGGGTTCTCCGATGAGTCTGCCTTCTGTCGCTACTGCAAGAAGCCCGGACATATGAAGTGTGAATGTCCTACACGTCCTCCACGCAACCCCCGCTGGGGTTCGGATGAGAAGGCATCACATTGGGCTCTTGCTTCTCAGGATGATCGACGAGGCTGTCGAGGTGGACAGAGCCGTGGACGTGGTCCGTCCTCCTTCTGCCACTTTGGTGGTACAGAGGCTACTATAGAGCCCTCGACTCTCCTACTATTACCACTGCACCTTCTTCCGTGCCTGAGCCGGATCGTCTTCAACGCCTCGAGGAGCTCCTCTTTCGTCACCTAGCCTCCACCTGCTCTGCGACTGCTCACGGCTTGTCTGCCACCTCTGGTACTACTGCTCCATGGATCTTCGATTCAGGTGCCTCCTGTCACTTCACCTTTGACTCCACTGTACTCACTGACTGTTCTCCTACTCCCACTCACCTAGAGGTCCGCACTGCGGATGGAACTTTAGTCCCTATTCCGCAATATGGATCCATCACTACTATCTTTGATCCTTCTGGTCGCCTGACCCTGCCCCATGTCCATCATGCCCCCGTCTTAACATTAATCTGATTTCTATCAGCTTTTTTTGTGACTCTCGACTGACTGTCACCTTCACCCCTTCTGTTTGTGTTGTGCAGGATTCGCGAACGGGTTAGAGGATTGGACTGGGCCGTAGAGCAGGAGGACTTTACTAGCTGGACCATCTACATGTTGTTGTAGCTCGTGTGTCCTTAGCATGGATTTTCTGTATTAACATTAATAAAGATGACTTTGGTTATTGCTTTAATTAAAATACTACTCTGGTGTATGATAATACTCATATAATAAAAGGACCCTAGGGAACACAGTAGGCCACTGAGGCGCATGGAGGATCCATGCTTGGGAGACCCAGTGGACCAGTTCTGTGTAGACCTAGAACTAGTTCACAGCTTTGGTGATGCTGGTCGCTTCACCGAGCATAAGCTGTTGGCAGGTAGAGGATGTGGTGAAGTCTCCACCACGGGAACGTGGGATTCCCATTCACCTGACCAAGCACGATGATCGTGTTGAACATAAACCAAGACGGTGCACAGTTCAGTGATTCAGACACTGGTGCAGAAACCGTCTTACTACTATAGATAATATGTCTTTAACCCTGAGGGACCATGCTCACTGGGCCAACCAGTTGTGTGGTGCTTTGATGTGCCAACGTGTGCGGACCTTCCATAGTCCAATACCACGGTACGTTGGGTTACCCGGCTGGCGCTTGAGTGACATGTAATCCCTACAGGTTATCCGACGTCCAGTGTTGGATGGGTGCGTTTTGATGAGTCAATCTGTCCACACAGTTAACCCAGGCCTGGTGGTTGTCAGTATGACTGACGATGTTCCAGATGCTAGGCATAGCACCGGAAGGTGTGTGGTGTTATAGATGACAAGTCATCAAACCCTAGTCAGATGATCGATCGGGATCTGACGGTGCTCCCCACCGCCCGAGTCGTATCATGGCACCAGTAATAGGAGGGATAAGGATTATCGGAGTATAGTAGAGAACATGGTTACGAGGGAGTAACATAAGTTTAGGATCACTAGAGTTCAACTCGCGTCGCACTCTGGGTGGTTACGTGGGTTAATCGGATTAGGGCTGATTAACGAAACTTTCGGTGTGTCACCGGAACAGTTAATCAGGGATCCGGTTGGAGCTAGAGATCCCGAACCCTGAAGGTTCCACCCTGTCTTTGCATATAGGAATTGTTCCCCGACCTAGTTGGATACGTTGGATGCGAAGTAGCGCGATGGAGCGCAAGCCCGGAGCCAAAGAACCTAATTCACATGTGTTACGGGCCATAGGGGTATTTTGGTAAATACTGAAATATGGCTCAAAACATATTGAATATGGATCTTAGATTGAGCAGAATAATTCCAGGAGCTCACAGGTGCTGACAGAACTCGATTCCGAGTAGCGCACCTCACTCAGTCTCACTTTCAGTTTTCCGCTTTTCGTGAAGGGCGTTTTCGTCCGGGTTTCACGATAGACACCCGGGAGACCTTTATCCGACCCCCCTTCATCCCTATCCACCTAGGGGCCGGCCCTAGGCTCCTTGGAGCCATGGGAGACCGGCCCTATAAAGGAAATAGGGAGGGGAGGGCCGGCCTTAATGGTTCTACTCCCTCCCCTCCAAAAATCCGACCCCTAGTCCTCCTTTGTGGTTTCGGCCAAGGAAAAGAGAGGAAGAAGAAGGGAGAAGGAAGAGGAAGGAAGGAGAAGGAAGAAAGGATAAAGAGGAGGAGAAAATCTCACAGCTCGCCATCGTCTTCGCAACGGATTCTTCCGTCGGCTCGAAATCCCTGCACTCAGAGACGGGATTTCGAGGATTCTTCAATTCGCAAAGGACAAGGTGCTATCCGACAATTTCCCTTGCGATTCAAGTGCGGTTCTTCATCGTTCCGTAATCTCCGGATCATAGATCCATAAGGTATGATGAATCTAAACACCTAAGTAGATGCATGCATGTCTTCCGTAGATCGTAGTATGCCTCTAGGGTGTCCGCACATATGCTAAGATCATATATTTGCATGTAGATTGTTTTATCACGAAATTGTAATGAAACATACACCGTATGATCTTTGGATCTTTCTTTTGCTTCCGCTGCGACTCCGATACACGGATCCAATTCCAACAATTGGTATCAGAGCACGCTTTGGTGTATGTTTCATGCATGAATTCATAAAAACATCATGTGAATATATGATGGCATATGTTTTCGTCGGGATTCGGCGTAGATCATGCATATGGATTGTGCTATGTATCATCTTTTTGCAGGTGCCATGCTGAATAGTAATCTGTGATTGCATGCATCCGGGGGTCGGACCCCGGATTTTATTCTGCATTGATTATTATTGTGGATTGTAAGGCTCTAGATGGGCGAGGGTGGGGGTTGACCATCCTCGGTTCCCTGGCCATGTTTCTAGGATTGTCTTCTTTTCTTTCTAGCAAAATTGTACACGAACGAGCACTTGCTCAGAGCGTGTTAGTTTTTCGGTCACAGGAAGAAGGAGATGATGCTACATCCACGGTTCGGGCACGTGGTACCATGGCGTGCAAAGACCCGACGAAAGCGTGCACGTAGGCGATAAAGGGGATCATCGTCAGAGATCGTGCAGAACGGAAGAGCAGGATATCTTGGCTGTGCTATTCAGGTTCAGGGGTCGGACCCTGGACTTGATTCAGTTTGGATATTTTTCTGTTGTTTCTCTTTATTCAGTATTTAGAGAACCCCGATGATAATATCATTATCTTGCTTATGAGTTTGTTTCTAGATCAGGCTTAGGGTTAGTACTAAGCTTATGGATTCATCGGTGTCTCTATATGCTTCTAACACGTGCGAATCCGGTGGCTAGCTAAAAGGAAAGGTGGTAACCGCCCTCGTGGTAGTTCAGGTAGCCAAGTACTGTGCACCGAGATAGACGCAGTGTTAGATTTGTTTAGTGATAATTAACTAATGTCTCCATAAGAAGTATGATAACCCTAGTGGGATGCCCTTTCCCCACATGGTCCTAGCGACCAAGTTAGGTTAGGATTTCACTGTGTGATACCCGTTTCTAGATGACGTTTGATGGTAGTATGAACTCATCACGATTTGGTTATGCCACCATTAGGTTGAGGTCCGGTGGAGGTTGTCGGATGTCCCTATTTGGCCAGCATCGAAACCTGTAATGAAATGAGGTCTACTATGACATCAGGCATCAAATTGTAAACGAGGCGTCATCGTAGTAGGAGTCCTTTCCATGTTGACCTTAGGCTAGGCTCCAGATCTTAGGATTATGGACAAACTAGTGAAGTATCGGGATCCTTGGAATCTATGTAATGTGATCCTTGCAAGAAAGGCAAAAGCTGAGTATTCAAGGTAGGACTATGATATTTTCCGAGGATACTAATGCTTTGCGGGAAGGTTTATAATCCTACTGGGAGCACGGTAGACCAGGGTCTAAGTCTAGGAGGTCATGACCTTTCTAGATATGTATAAAACCTCATAAAGAAGGGATGTTTAAGAGGTTCCCTCCAAAGGGGAGCCCCTGGCCTCCACAATCAACCGACTAAGGGTCTGGATGGGAGGTACGCAGTTCGATATTCCCATCGGGTGAGAGCTGTGTTTCCTTTCATGCTGGTTCGCCTAGTGGTTTCCTTCGGGACATGGAGGATGCCGGTGGCAGTGGATGACGGTTTTATCCTGCACCGCGGGAGCCTATGAACCCCTTTGCCGATATCACCTAGATTTGTGGGAAGCATCCGAAAGCTTGTGTGAAGCCGCTGTTGCTGCGCACGCGGGTCACATAAAGCTGGCCAAAAGGAGACTGGGAGGTCTTTCAGTTTGCCGTGGGTAATTCTGATGAAGACTGGGTCGTAAAAACTCCGTTGGTAGAAGCGGTTGCATGCTCTCACCGAGATACTGTCTCCAATTCAGGGCCGATAGTCTCAGTGCTCGAGCCCAGGGAATTTAGATTCCTGGATGTCTCTACTTGAGGTGGTGAAGACATAGCGGCTGGAGTAGATATTATCTATTTCTAAATTCCATGAAATAGATTGTAGTAGACTCTAACTATTGCTTTAAACCATTGTTTACAGAAATCATGACCAAGCTCGACCCCCTTGCCTTCATACTTAATGATAACAAACTTACAGGACCAAACTACGAGGACTGGAAGCGTAACCTAATGCTCGTCCTAAGGGTTGGCAAACACACAATTGCCCTAAGTACCCTTCAACCGGTCATGCCGGGTTCAAGTGCAACTGAGGCCCAGTTAAAGGAATGGAAAGACTGGCTAGATGCTGATGAGATGTGCAAGTGCTATATTGTGACATCCTTGCAGACCGTCCTTCAGAAGCAAGTCGAAGACATGGCCTTTGCTTCAGATATGATGCTCTACCTGAAGGAAATGTTCGAGGGTCGTAGTCGGGTAACTCGTTACCTGACCATCAAGAAATTGGTGTCCACGAAGATGGCAGAGGGGACTTTAGTTCGGGATCATATGCTGAAGTTGTTTGGCTATGTGAACGAGCTTGGTTCCTTCGATGTCATCTTGGATGCAGAGATCCAGACCGACATTTACCTCGCGTCTCTGTCAGGAGCGTTTGAGGGCTTCATTACCAACTTCAACCTTAACCGGTTGGAGATGTCTAACACAGAGCTCCTAGCGGCGCTCCAAGCGGTAGAGGACAGGATGAAGGCAGAAGCCCAATCCCTAAACATGGAGCGGAATTCTTCTCTGAAAGTCAAGGGTAAGTTTCAGAAAAGAAAGTCTAAGAAGCCCGTGAAGATGGGCCAGGTGCAGTTGCAGGTTCCCAAGCAGAATGGTCCGGCGAAGCCCAAAGGAAAATATTTTCGATGCGGTAAGAAGGGGCACTGGAAGGGCGACTGCCGCGCGGCTCCCAAGAAGGCTGAGACAGGTATATCTCAAATCCACATAGTGGAATCCCTAGTAGCATCCAGTTGTTCTCCAGTCTAATGGATTGTGGATTCTGGTTCCACTAACCATGCTTGCAATAATTTGCAGGGGTTCAAGGAGACAAGAAAACTGGATGATGGGGAGATGATCCTAAGCATAGGAACTGAGGCCGTGGCAGAGGCTGAAGCAGTTGGAGATGTTATCTTGCAGTTCCTTGATGGAAGAAGTTTATTACTTAGAGACATACTTTATGTACCGTCCTTGAGACGTAATTTAATTTATGTTTCCTTATTGAATAATAAAGGTTTTTCAGTTTTATTTGATGCTTCTGGTGTGTCAATTAAATTGAATGGTTCCTTTGTTTGTAAGGGAAAGATACAGAATGGTCTCTATGTAATTAACTCCAATCATAAGCAGGATAACATAACTGAAGCTTGTGTGATTAATTCATCTAAAAGGAAAAATTCCTCAGATAATCCAACACTCCTTTGGCATCTAAGGCTTGGACACATTGCCTCAGACAGGATTCACATGTTGGTTAAGGTAGGACTCTTAAGTCCAGATGTTTCAGAAAGCCTACCGACGTGTGAGTCTTGCCTGGAAGGCAAGATGACTAAAAGGTCTTTCCAAGCCAAAGGTAGCAGATCTAAGGAGGTATTGGAGTTGGTACACACTGATGTATATGGGCCCATAAGTGTCCGTGCCATAGGAGACTTCGAGTATTTCATCACCTTCACGGATGATCACTCGAGGTTTGGATACATATACCTAATGCGGCGGAAGTCTGATTCCTTTGATAAGTTCAAGGAGTTCAGAGCTGAAGCATAAAAGCAGACGGGTAAAAGTATCAAGTCTCTTCAATCGGATCGAGGAGGCGAATACCTATCGGATGAATTTATTGGGTACCTGCGTGAGCATGGGATCGTATCCCAGTTGACTGCACCAGGGACACCACAACAGAACGGTGTATCTGAGAGGAGAAATCGAACTTTGTTAGACATGGTTCGGACTATGATGAGTTATGCAACATTGCCACCTAGTTTTTGGGGATATGCCCTAGAGACGGTAGCATATACTTTGAACTTTGTTCCATCAAAGTCAGTACCCCTAACTCCTTGGGAGCTGTGGTTGAAGCGAAAGCCAAGCCTACAGCACTTTAGGATTTGGGGTTGTCCAGCACATGTGCGGAAGGACAAGCGAGATAAGATGGAGTCAAAAACTAAGGTATGTCTGTTCGTTGGGTATCCAAAAGGGACAAAGGGTGGTTTATTTTATGATCTTGAGGATAGAAAGGTTGTCGTCTCGACGAACGACGTATTCCTTGAGCAGGATAATTTAATAGACCATAAGCCCACCAGTAAAGTAGTTCTTAAAGAATTGCTTGGTACTGATGGGAGTACACAAACAGAAAACATAGTGGGAGCCGATACCACTAAGATTAACGGTACTGTAGAATCGACTCCTATGAAACCACCGTAGGTTCATCGCAGTGGGAGGACCACAAGTGCTCTTGATAGATACATTGGAGAAGCCTTTATGGTTGATCCAGAGTTTCAGGAGAATGATCCTCTGAACTATGACGAAGCAATGGTATCTACTGACCATGCAGTATGGCAGGAAGCCATGGAGGCAGAACTGACATCGATGTCCCAAAATTCAGTCTGGATACTTGTAACACCACCTTACAACATTAAACCTGTTGGGTGTAAGTGGGTGTACAAAAGGAAAAAAGGTCCGGATGGTACCATTGAGACTTACAAAGCTAGACTAGTCACTAAGGGTTATACCCAGCGAGAAGGGATCGACTATGACGAAACCTTTTTGCCAGTGGCTATGCTTAAGTCTATCCGGATACTCTTGTCCATTGCAGCCCATTATGATTGGGAGATCTGGCAAATGGACGTCAAGACCGCATTCCTCAACGGGGATTTGGAAGAAGACATCTACATGTCTCAGCCTCCAGGCTTTGTCGCAAAAGGTCAGGAAGGTCTGGTGTGCAAGTTGCAAAGGTCCATTTATGGACTGAAGCAAGCATCCAGAAGTTGGAACATGCATTTTGATCAGGCTATCCAGTCTTATGGATTTGAATAGAACGTGGATGAACCATGTGTTTATAAAAGGAGCGATAAGACTGCAGTAGTTTTTCTAGTACTTTACGTGGACGATATCCTGCTCATCGGAAACGATGTTGGAACGTTGTCTACAGTGAAGGTATGGTTATCCTCTCAATTTGACATGAAAGACCTGGGTGAAGCGAGTTATGTTCTGGGGATCAAGGTAACTCGAGATCGCTAGAATAAGATTCTCTCGCTGTCACAGTCAGCCTACATAGATACTATCTTGGTCAGATTCAGTATGCACAACTCCAAGAAGGGACTTGTTCCATTCAGACATGGAATGAAGTTGTCCAAGGATCAGGGTCCTAAGACTCCTGAGGAGAGGGCAGAGATGTAGAAGATACCTTATGCTTCGGCTGTAGGGAGTCTGATGTATGTCATGTAGTGCACGAGACCAGATATATGCTATGCAGTAGGCATGATGGGTAGGTATCAGTCAAATCCGGGTCCAGGGCACTGGACTGCTGTGAAAAGTATACTCAAGTATCTCCGTAGGACGAGAGATTATGAGTTAGTTTACTCTTCACAGGAACTGATGTCGATTGGATATACGGATTCTGACTTTGCGTCAGATCCGGAATCCAGGAGATCGACATCAGGGTTTGTGTTTTCATTAGGAGGAGGAGCTGTCAGTTGGAGAAGCGTGAAGCAGGGATGCATCGCGGATTTGACGACAGAGGCTGAGTACGTTGCGGTGTGCGAAGCAGCTAAGGAGGCGGTGTGGCTCAAGAAGTTTCTCACGGACATAGGATGCATACCGGGAGCTCAAGATCCTATTGTCCTTTACTGCGACAATAGTGGAGCGGTAGCACAATCCAAGGAGCCAAGATATCACCAGAAGAGCAAGCATATCGAGCGGAAATACTACATAATCCGGGACTTGCAGAAGCGAGGGGAGGTAGCAGTAACTCAGGTGGCGTCTGCAGATAACATGGCGGACCCTTTCACAAAGGCGTTACCGACCAAGGCTTTTGAGAAGCACGTGGATGCCATGGGAGTTAAGACTGTTGTTCCCCGCTAAGCCAAGTGGGAGATTGTTGTAGCTCGTGTGTCCTTAGCGTGGATTTTCTGTATTAACATTAATAAAGATGACTTTGGTTATTGCTTTAATTAAAATACTACTCTGGTGTATGATAATACTCATATAATAAAAGGACCCTAGGGAACACAGTAGGCCACTGAGGCGCATGGAGGATCCATGCTTGGGAGACCCAGTGGACCAGTTCTGTTTAGACCTAGAACTAGTTCACAGCTTTGGTGATACTGGTCGCTTCACCGAGCATAAGCTATTGGCAGGTAGAGGATGTGGTGAAGTCTCCACCACGGGAACGTGGGATTCCCATTCACCTGACCAAGCACGATGATCGTGTTGAATAGGAACCAAGACGGTGCACAGTTCAGTGATTCAGACACTGGTGCAGAAACCGTCTTACTACTATAGATAATCTGTCATTAACCCTGAGGGACCATGCTCACTGGGCCAACCAGTTGTGTGGTGCTTTGATGTGCCAACGTGTGCGAACCTTCCATAGTCCAATACCACGGTACGTTGGGTTACCCGGTTGGCGCTTGAGTGACATGTAATCCCTACAGGTTATCCGACGTCCAGTGTTGGATGGATGCGTTTTGATGAGTCAATCTGTCCACACAGTTAACCCAGGCATGGTGGTTGTCAGTATGACTGACGATGTTCCGGATGCTAGGCATAGCACCGGAAGGTGTGTGGTGTTATAGATGACAAGTCATCAGACCCTAGTCAGATGATCGATCGGGATCTGACGGTGCTCGATCCCCACCGCCCGAGTCGTATCATGGCACCAGTAATAGGAGGGATAAGGATTATCAAAGAATAGTAGAGAACAGGGTTACGAGGGAGTAACATAAGTTTAGGATCACTAGAGTTCAACTCGCGTCGCACTCTGGGTGGCTACGTGGGTTAATCGGATTAGGGCTGATTAACGAAACTTTCGGTGTGTCACCGGAACAGTTAATCAGGGATCCGGTTGGAGCTAGAGATCTCGAACCCTGAAGGTTCCACCCTGTCGTTGCGTATAGGAATTGTTCCCCGACCTAGTTGGATACGTTGGATGCGAAGTAGCGTGATGGAGTGCAAGCCCGGAGCCAAAGAACCTAATTCACATGTGTTACGGGCCGTAGGGGTATTTTGGTAAATACTGAAATATGGCTCAGAACATATTGAATATGGATCTTAGATTGAGCGGAATAATTCCAGGAGCTCACAGGCGTTGACAGAACTCGATTCTGAGTAGCGCACCTCACTCAGTCTCACTTTCAGTTTTCCGCTTTTCGTGAAGGGCGTTTTCGTCCGGGCTTCACGATAGACACCCGGGAGACCTTTATCCGACCCCCCCTCATCCCTATCCACCTAGGGGTCGGCCCTAGGCTCCTTGGAGCCATGGGAGACCGGCCCTATAAAGGAAATAGGGAGGGGAGGGTCGGCCCTAATGGTTCTACTCCCTCCCCTCCAAAAATCCGACCCCTAGTCCTCCTCCTTTGTGGTTTCGGCCAAGGAAAAGAGAGGAAGAAGAAGGGAGAAGGAATAGTAAGGAAGGAGAAGGAAGAAAGGAGAAAGAGGAGGAGAAAATCTCGTGGCTCGCTATCGTCTTCGCAACGGATTCTTCTGTCGGCTCGAAATCCCTGCACTCAGAGACGGGATTTCGAAGATTCTTCAATTCGCAAAGGACAAGGTGCTATCCGACAGTTTCCCTTGCGATTCAAGTACGGTTCTTCATTGTTTCGTAATCTTCGGATCATAGATGCATAAGGTATGATGAATCTAATCACCTAAGTAGATGCATGCATGTCTTCCGTAGATCGTAGTATGCCTCTAGGGTGTCCGCACATATGCTAAGATCATAGATTTGCATGTAGATTGTTTTATCACGAAATTGTAATGAAACATACACCGTATGATCTTCGGATCTTTCTTTTGCTTCTGCTGCGACTCCGATACACGGATCCAATTCCAACACATGTGTCTTATGTTCTTGTTGCATCTGTCATGTCTGTTACTTCTGATACCGACCTGTGGTACAGAAGGTTAGGTCATATATCGAGTGATCGACTCAAAAGCATTTTCCGTTCAAGCGCTTTGGGTCAAGCGTCCTTCTCCCCCCTCTCTCTGTTTGTACGGGTTGTAGACTGGCAAAGCATCTAGCTCTTCCATTCTCTGCTAGTGCTTCCCATTCTGATGCTTTATTTGATTTAGTACATTCTGACATTTGGGGTCCTGCACTTGTTGCGTCTATTTTCTGGTTTTATGTATTATGTGTGTTTTATCGATGACTACTCTAGGTGCACCTGGGTTTATCTTATGCGTCACCGGTCTGAAGTCCCTCACATCTTTAGGAGATTCGCCACTATGATACATACTCAGTTTAGTCGGCGCATCAAGACTTTTTGGTCTGATTGTGCCAAGGAGTATCTCTCCTCTGAGATGCATGAGATTCTTCAATCTCATGACACTCTTCACCAGCAGTCCTGTCCCCACACCCATGAGCAGAACAGAGTTATCGAATGCAAGCATCGTCATGTCCTTGAGACCGCACGAGCCTTGCTTCTCTCTGCGTCTGTTCCTCACTCCTACTGGGCTGAAGCTGTCATGACGGCTATCCACCTATCAATATCACTCCGTCGTCTGCTCTGTCTGGTGCCACCCCATATAAGCACCTTCACTCCAGCCCACCTGACTACTCTCTTCTTCGCACGTTTGGCTGCACGTGCTTCATTCTTCTTCCTCCCCATGAGCGCACCAAACTCTCTGCGAGGTCTGTTAGGTGTGTTCACTTGGGGCTCAGTCGGGAGCACAAGGGGTATCGTTGTTACGATCCCTTGGCTCATCGGATCCGTGTCTCCCATCACGTTTTCTTTGTTCAGGATGTCCCGTACTTTTTTTATGAGTCTCGGGATCTTTCCTTGCCTCCTGCGTCACCCTCATCACTTCTCCACATCCCCGTTCTACCTCTATTTTCTACTGCCGCACCCACTCCTCCTCCACCTCCATCTTCCCCGCCACCTCCACCACCACCACCTCCTCCGTCTCTCTCGCTACCTCCACCACCACCTGTTACTCGTGTCTATGTTCGTCAGTCTGCAGCTCTTCCTCCAGAGTCGGTTCACACTGGTACTTCCTCGCCTGATGTTGCTGCCCCCTCCTCCCTGGTCATGGATCCTGCTTTTGTTCGGTGCTACTCGGCGCACGAACATCACCCCCCTGACAGATATGACTACTCTCCGGACAGGTTTGGCTACTCTGCCTTTCCCTTTGACTCTCCTGACTCCTCTGGCTACTCTGCCATTGCCTCCTATTCGTCATCTTATCAGGCTTTTCTTACTGCTCTTCACACCCACCGGGAGCCCCAATCGTACTGTGAGGCAGCTTTACATCCAGAGTGGCGGCATGCCATGTCAGTTGAGCTTGAGGCTTTTCAGCTGACCCAGACATGGGATTTGGTGTCTTATCCCTTAGGCGTGGTGCCTGTTAGCTGCAAGTGGATATTCAAGGTCAAGACTCGACCTGACGGATCCATTGAGCAGCACAAGGCCCACCTCGTTGCTCGTGGCTTCTCCCAGGAGTATCGGATTGATTACGAGCAGACATTTGCTCTAGTTGCTCGGATGACTACTGTGCGCACCCTCTTAGTTGTGGCAGCTGCTCGAGGGTGGCCTCTCCATCAGATGGATGTCATGAATGCGTTCCTCCATGGTGACCTCTCCGAGAAAGTATACATGGCTCCTCCTCTGGGCATTTCAGTTCCTCCAGGGCACGTTTGTTATTTACGCCGTGCTATCTACGGGCTCAAACAAGTACCTCGGGCATGGTTTGAGTGCTTCCACAGTACAGTTCTGGTAGCTGGATTTCTTGAGAGATACTCTGACTACGCTCTGTTTACCCGCTTCTCCAGTCAGGGTATTGCTGTGTTACTTCTGTATGTAGATGATATGATTATCACTGGGGATGACAGTGCTACCATAGCTTCCCTTCAGCGTCACCTCCAGAGCCAGTTTGATATGAAGGATCTCGGCCCTCTCCGGTACTTTCTTGGCCTTGAGATTTCTCGGTCAGCTCGAGGATTGTTGATCTCCTAGCAGAAGTACATCTTTGATATTTTTACCGAGGCTGCTCTTACTGATTCTCGTACTGCTGACACACCTATGGAGCTTAACTTGAAGCTTCTCTCTACCGATGGTGAGCTTCTCTAGGATATCTCTCGTTATCAGCGGCTGGTTGGGATGCTCGTTTATCTCACCATGAATAGGCCTGACATTGCCCATGCCGTCGGTATTGTAAGTCAGTTCGTTCAGTCTCCTCGCTCGGTTCACTATGCAGCAGTCCTTCGGATTATTCGGTATCTCCGTGGCACTGTCACTCGATCGCTGCTGTTTCCCTCCATATCTCCATTGGTTCTGCGTGCTTACTCCAATGCCGATTGGGCTGGAGATCTTGCTACTAGTCGATCTACTACCGGCTACTGCGTGTTCCTTGGTGATTCTCTCATTTCTTGGCGCAGCAAGAAACAAGAGTCTGTTGCACGCTTCAGCACCGAAGCCGAATACCGAGCTATGGCTTCCACCACTGCAGAGATTGTCTGGCTTCGATGTCTTCTACTCGACTTGGGAGTCAAGATTTCTGGGGCTACACCTCTGTTCTGTGACAACCGGAGTGCCATTCAAATTGCTAACAACCCGATTTTTCATGAGTGGACCAAACACATCGAGATCGACTGTCATTATGTTCGGCAGAAGTTTCTTGCAAACATAATCTCCTTGTCGTTCATTCCCTCGACAGAGCAGGCTGCTGATTTTCTCACAAAGCCCCTGACGATTGCTAGATTTCGTCATTTTATAAGCAAACTCTCGATACATGATCCACCGTGAGTTTGAGGGGGAGTGTTAATGTATATACCGGGTCGGGTTCTATGTGTATGCATGTACTTATATATTGGGCTTCAGTCCCTCAATGAGATTCATTTCATTCTCTCCAAACCCTAGCTGTCATCTTCTAACAATTTCCATAAAAAAAAACTACCAAAGCATTCAACCTTAGTGTGTCACTTCCTTGAGTTCCTCGGATTGGAAAGATCAGTGCCCAAACCCTGTCCAAATTAAAATTGGGTTGATTTTTTTTATCCAAACCCGTCCATGTTGTTAACTAGCTTTGTCCATTGTTCGGATTGGGCAGGTCAGATTCGGGTTAGACCCGTCCAAATCCCACCCCTAGGTGCATGTCAAATAGTGGAGATGACTTATCAAATAGTGGAGTGGCAATATCAATCCCCTGTAATTATTCACAAAAGAGTATATCTATGATGATCTATCAATAAAAGGAAAAAAAAATTACTAGACTATTAATTAATTTTGTTCTTTTAAAGGAGGGAGTAATCCTAGGTACCACAACTATACTGCCCTCTCATAACCACTGAAACCCACAATTTTTCTCATCATCTGATCCCATATATTATCATATATAGCACAGATCATGCGGCAGGCATGCACACATTTTCATTAACAGGATCAAATGCATTTCATGCTTCTAAATGCCCTCACCAACATAAACAAGCCCATCCGAATCGAATCGTAAAAATACATAGGGAAAACATGACATATATCCCTTTGAACTCCTCCGTCATCGGTTGATTGCAGTTAAGGCTGGCCAAGAAGTGATGGCCTGTAGAAAGCATGGCTCTGTGCTATCTCGATCCTCTCGTGAGGATCGTTCATCGTTTCATCTCTTAATGATTGGAGAAATGCCCGCGTTGAAAGCTCCCTGCACACCCAACCAAACACTTTGATTAATCAGATACTGAACAAGGTTCTAAAAAGCACTAGGCGCTAGTCGGGCGGTGGGGGACCGCCTAGGTGTTTTGCCTTTTTTTAATTAATTTAATTATTATTTTGATATTATATTATATATATATATATGTTTAAAAATTAATATAAATTCAAGATTATCCCAAACCATTATTTTAAAGAACAAGTATATAACCATAATACAAGATTAAGTGATTAACAAGAACAAAAGCAAACATGGTCCGCCTGATCCCACCTAGGCCGCCTTGCACCGCCTAGCTCCGCCTGGAAGCTTGGCCGCTTTTCTAGAGCGCCTAGGGCCTAGGCGAGACGGTGGAGGGCCGCCTAGCGCCTAGGCGGCTGCCTGGGCCGCTTTTTAGAACATTGATACTGATCAGCTCATATTTACCGCAAAATTATTATTTTTTTGTTTAGAGAAATGGACCCATTGAATATTGCATATAAATTATCAGAATCGCACCGATAGCTTTAGTTAGAATCATGGAGAGTAACGAAACTCGACCTTTTGATCAATATTTTGTAAAGTGTTCTCATGATGGGGCACAGCTCAGCCGGAGCGACCTGCTTGCTTTCTTGTGGATGCAACACACTTAAGCTGGGTTGACTGAGGAGCTCATAAAATGCTTCGACGGCAGAGACACCCTGAGGAAAAAAAAAGGTTGAATCAGCAATGTGAATATGTAGAAGGGGGTCGCACGCAGAAAATAAAAAGGTTTAAGCCACCAAGGGCAAAACTCCGTAATTCAGCAAAAATATTAGGATAAAATTGGGAGAGGTTAACAAGAATTAAAAGAGAGATTCTAAAAACAATGGAAAATCTTGATGAATAGGTAGAATGCAAATGTTTTCTAGGCTAAAATGAAGCATTCACACATAATTCATGATTACTACGTCTTTTTTCATTAATAAGAGATTTTTCGATATTAAGACCCGTAATGTTATATGACTCAGAATGCTGGCCCAAATAGAGAGCTAAGGCTCATAAGATAGACGTGACAAATATAAGGATGCTGAGGTGGATGTGTTGAAAAACTAGGAGGGATAAAGTGAGGAATGGATGTATTAGCGAAAGTGTTGGAGTGGCATTAATTGGGGGAGAAGATAATAAAGAATAGATTAAGATTGATGGGCCATGTACAACGTAGAGTAGAGGCGGCCCCAATAAGGAGTGGTTCACAGATTTGTGTGGAAGGTTCAAGAAGGAGAGGAAAATCCAAAACAGCTAAGCTCGATCAATGTAAGTAATCAAAATGCAGTGGTATAGGAGTTTGAAATTGTATACACAAGGAAAGAGAGGGTCCATTTTTGGAACAGATGTATTTTATTCGGTTACCAGAAATTTAATTAAGAGTAAATTACGCTTTGCCCACCTGACGTTAGCTCAAAAACATTTAACCCCCCTATGGTTAAAAAACTACATTTTGCCCCCTTCAATTCAGTTTTGATCAGATAACAATTACCAAATTAGGAAATTAGTAGTTTACAAAAGGGGATATTGTGCTGAAGCAAATCCAGATCTGCATCATAGGGATACAAGCTTATACCCAACTCACCCTTGACAATGGCTTTCAAGGAGTAAATGAAAATTAAATTCAAAGAGTTTTATCTCTCATATTTCAGCAATCTAAAACCTTAAAACTGTAAAATAAACATTTATAGGCATCTATGATGGAAGTATGAGCTGATTCTGATGCAGCATGATCAGCATCATCAGATCATCGCCGCATCTTCAGATCATCGCCAGAGATCTTATTTACTGTCGTTTTTATTTTTATGCTTGGATGACATTAGCCGTATGGACTTGTCAGCAGTCTGTTTCAGTTTTGGCCATTTTTCCATGTTTTTGGCCTAATTTCAGCACTTAGTTTTATTTATGTTTTTGCCCAATTCATGGGGGATGTCCATGATCTCATCCGAGGGCTTTTCGGATTGAATCCGGGTCTTCTCGGGTGAGTTTCTGTATGATATTAATAAAATTATGGGTGCGTGTGTTTGCGGGGTACCGACGGACGAGATTAGATCTCGAAACCGACGGTTAAATGGCGAAATAATTCAATTTAGATGACATGGCCAGTTATGGGCTTCAATTAGGCTTAAATGGGCTTATCTTAAGCCCAATAGGGCTTCTAATGCATTACCGCCTCCCCCCCCCTCTTCTCTTTTCCCGTGAACCCACCCGTCCGCTACCTTACCCGTGCGGAAATCGAGGTCGGCCCCCCTTGTTCCGTCCCCTCTCCTCTCTCTCTCTCTCTTCTCTCCCTTTTCATTGCCTTTTCTAGCCCTTTAAATCCCCACCATCTGTCCTTATTCCCTTTGATCTTGGCCATCAAAACAAAAACCCTAACTCTACAAAAGATGAAGAAAGAAGGAGAAATTCATATTTTGATCAATTGCTGAAATTTGTGCTTCTTCGTGAGTGCTTCTGGGCGAGACGCGTGTCCCCGATCCTCGCCGCTTCCATGACTTCGCCTCGTGAAGGCCTCGGTGTTGATTTTTCGAAGGTTCCGGCTTCTCCCGACGTCCGGCCTTGCTCCGTATGCAGGATCATCGGCGCATCCTCGCAATCGACCCACGGCGGAAAACCCCAGGCAGTATCTTTCCTTTTCCTTTATTTTCCCATCGCATCCGCATCGTTTTCTTTATTTCCATTGCCTCCGCTCCGCATCGCAGCCATAACCGTCCCTTTTCGTTACTAGTTGAAGCCTTAACTTATGCCTATTTACTAGATTTGCTATCTATAGTCTGTCGGTAACCCTAGCAAGCATGCTTTACCTATTTTAGTGAAAATTCTGATGCAAGCCTATTGTTCTATTTCAATATCTATTACTGCGATTTAATCTTTTATATGCTGAATTCTGTTCTTTGTGATAATATTGCGTCTTTACTGTTAGATCTGAAATCTGTTTTATGTTGATGCCATATCCTTTTAGTTTTGCGTGAGATAATTCCTGCTTGCTGCCTTTTTGAGTTATACAACGCTATATTGAACACTAAACCTTAGCTATTGACCAAAGAGAACCCTAAACGGGTTTAGGATTGTAGAGTGCCTTATTGGCGCCTGCATCAGATTCTAAGCACAAAATTGATCTACTTGGTTGATGACACATTGTTGCACAGGTAAACAAAGCCCTCAAGAATTACCGACTATGTTCACGTGCTCGCAAGCCAATAAGGACCGAGGTTGAAGTTTTCTTCCCGAGATCTTTGATCTCATGTTCGAACGCTTGCACCATTGCAACTCGGAGTCTCGCTCGCGCAAGGAACTTACATCACCAACAAACTTGTGAATTGTCATCACCAAGCATGTTATGGCTGGAGGTAAAGATTCTATCCATAGCTTCCGCATACATCTCTATGTGCGATCTCAATGTTTAATAGTTTTAGTTTGATAGAGATGCATGCTTTGTTGTGCAATCCTTTCTTACACAAACATATCATCTCTTAACAATGAGGAAGGCATTTTACCACTGAGTTGTGACCGCAATGACGCCAACATCTCGATGTTGGAATATCACTGCTCCTGTGGAAAGCATGGTGCTCAAAGACCTCCAAAGTTTAAACATGTGCATACTCCTAACCTAGCTATTGTATCAACTATTTTACTACAATTACATGATTACATGACTCATTTCATCCATTCTCGACGTGCACATGTGACTCCACATTAGGATGATAGTTATAGCTTGTTCATTAGCAATGGCTCGATTGTTGGAGGCACCTGGATCATTGCAACTGACGCGGCAAAGATAACTGTAGCAGGCACATTCACATGTTTGGTAGCTGAGGTCATATAGTATAGGTGGAACTCCCTATGATTGAAGGAGCACTTAGGGGGGTGGGGAGGGGGGCTTGAAAGTAATGAACTCCCCAAAAGTTGTGTGAAACTCGCAATGCATAGGCATTAAGTTTCCATAGACTTTGGAGTTTATAATCTCAAAATTTCCAAGCCCAATAAGCTACTAATCCATTGTCACCAGAGTTGGTCCCCGTCGGAGGTGGTTGTCAGTGGCGGTCGCTGGCAATGCCATTGGGGATGGTCATCGGAGGAGGTTACTAGTGGTGGTCACCGGTGGTGATCGTTGGAGGTGGTCGTATGAACTTTGAAATCCGCTATTTAGGTGAAACTTGAAAGTAGGTGAATATGAATATGTGGGAACATTGAAGTTCTTTACTTTAGAGCTTTCTTATAAATTCTTCCCAGAAGTCTCCAAGTATGACTTAAGGAGATTTGAAGTGCCACTTTAAAGTTCCTCCAACGACTACTACGGATTTAAAGTGCCACTTTAAAGTTTCCTGGACTAACAGGAAACAACCGACAACCATGCCGGTCAAGAACGACTAACACCCCTCCACGGGGGGATCATAATTCACGGAAGCCAATATAGGCTTCTCCTCTTACATGCAAGCGAGTATGATCACAACACCTAAGTGTTACGCCAAATCATTTGAACTTCACTTTCAATCTCCACCTCTGGCCTCCAAAGAAGCACCCAATAAGAGCCTTTTTCCCATTTGGAGCGTCCATGCCTTTTCCCAAGCGTTCAAATTTAGTTTGGTTGTCACGTATAATGCCAATTTGTTGCAACTTCAAAAGAGCTGCATTGAAATCACTGTAGTCTACAGGCATAAAATGAATGCAAAGTTCTTCCATATGATGCTTCAGATTCAGCTTAACCTTCGGCTTCCATGAAATGATCTCTCCCTTCTTTAAGAATTGAAGAGGCCAGTCACTCATACTAGGCACTCATGGCGACAGGAAAGTTCCTTGATCTCTTTTACGTCCCTTTTGAGCTTGTCGATCTTGGACTCCATCACCGTCACTCGTTGTGACTGTGTGGGAGCCTTGGGCATGCCAAGATCTGCTTTGATACCAAAATGATTATATTCAAATTCTCAGAAGCCTATTGAGATATTATTGGACCAGAGAGAAAAAGATAAAGAAGAGATAGATGGACTTCTTCAAGAGAAACCTGGCCTCTTATGAGTTCTTCGAAAAAAATCAGTCTCCTAAAAACTGGGGAAATAATTATTCATTGACTATTCATCCAGGGCCAGACATGACTACTTGGCATGCAGAACAACTGTTCCATTTAAAACTCATCTAGAAGAGGGTATTCCGGACATTAACTATTTCTAGTATAATTATGACGTTCAGCAAGACGGGTGGCAAAGAAACCCACGGAACGAACAAACATAGTTTCCGATTCTTCAAACCAGTGGAATAAAAATATTTGTTACTTTTAAATAACGGATCTTAAGATCCGGAATGGCAGTTCCAGATTGATGCTAAACACCTCACAGTAATTCTTGAGTGGCATATGCCTGACTTTGAGCATGTTGGAAACCTTTACAAAAGCGATCTCGTCCATACTCAATGGAACCAATGCGATGGAAACCTCCTCTGAATCGGTCTCCTCTTTAAGTCGTAGGGACTCGGGTGTCAGAAATGGATCTGCCATCAGATGTTTGTGCTCTGGTTCTTCCTCCACAAGAACAACATGGTTGTCAGTGACCTTCTCCGGCGTGGGTGGTATGATTGGGGTGGCTTGTATTGCTTGAGAAGTGGGAATGACATGGCCATATATGAACTCAGCTTTACTCGAATCCGAAAAACGAAAATGAAAATAAGATCTCCTTTTCAAATCAGGTCGGAAGATCACCCTGAAATTTGAAGAGGATGGAAGAACTGCTCTCGGGTTTTTCTCACAGAGCTCACTTGTTCAACAATAGCATAAAGAAAGGAAGAGAAGAAGGCTCTGGTTTTCTCATTGGTTTGAAAGGCTGAAGCCCAGGGCATTTAATAGGCCTTGGGATAATATATTTTAGTGGCTGTTGACAGGGGGAGCGGAGTGGCTCGAGGTGGTGGCTGACGTGGATAGGTTGCTGCGATATGATCGTTGGGGGGTTGCCTGCTGGCATTAATGATGACCGTTTGGGTGGCTCCAGGTGGCGAGATGATGATGGCTGATTCTAGGGGAAACAACAAGTCCAGCCTAGTGACTTGAAGCCCAAAAAGAATAGCCCAACAAAATCTTACTAGAAGCCCAGAAGCCCCATTAACATCCACGCAGCTTGCGAGCGCGGACCACGAACCCGGGCCTGGCTCGGCTCGACGCGCGCGCATGTGTGTGGTGTGTGAGGCCTTAGGCTCATGAGAGCTTTACCATCCTCTTGGATGGACCACCCTTATAAACAAGCTAGTGTCTCTTCCCCTTATCGTGATGGGCCTAAACTTGGGGAAAGAGACTAGTTTTGTTTGTTAAGAGGAGTAGGTAGTGAAGTTTTATATTATATCCAACAAATTCTTCATTGCTTATTTATTCAAGACCAGGCCTTTAAATTGACCACCCGGTTATGAAGAAAAACTTAAAAATAATTAAAGATGATTTATTTAAATTTGGAGATAATTTATTAAAAAGATCATATCAAGGAGGAAGTGAAAATGAAGGGGGTTACTATTTCTAATGCAATTTGATGGTTCAGCATTCCGGTTGTCATAGAAACAGACAGAGTGATATTTTTTAGTTCCCAAGTCCTTCATTCCACCGGAACAATTACTAGTCGTTATTTCAAACCATGGAATTCGGAATGGAAATAGATTGTTCTAGAATGATGCCAAACACCCCCAAAAGATCTATAGGGTGCCCTATAATAATGGAGACCTTAGTAAAAAATAGGAACAACCTATGGGGTGCCCGTACCATCTCAAATTGGGATTTTGTTGGCATTATGTATGTACGGAACCCAGTTGGAAATTGATCTGCAACGAACGGAGGGGAAATAGAGGCACCCATGAATCCCTCAAATTGGGGGTGGTAGAAGGAAAGTGCCGAGTCCTGTGGGTTAGACTCCTCTCCATTGATGATTGTCTCCCCTATAGGCCGCTAACGATTTGGGTGGCGATCCGAAACGAACAACCACAATCTATGGCCAAGGGATGAACCCAAGGGGGGATGCCCACCACCTGTCGTTGTAGGCTGCCATTGTTCCCGTGGCCGTCGACCATCACAGTCGCCGCTGGCAACCACCCCTATCGAATGGCGAACACCACCGCCGCTGGTGACCACCCTCGCCGGACACCTTCTGCCGACAGTGGTGGTGGCTAGCAGCGACGGGTGGTGGCCGACGGTTGGCGGCCGGGGGGTGGTGGCATCCCCTCTTGGGTTCATCCCATGGCCATAGATCATGGTCATTCGTTTTCAGATCGCCATGTGTCGACCCCCAAATCGTCAACAACCGAAAAAAAAAAATATTATGGTATAACAGTGATGCTAGGTCACTAATATCACCGAGGCAAATCAAACTTTAAAGCACCCAAAATCAGCACCACTATAATTGCATCGTAGCCATACGATGGCAGCCAGCACAACAGGTGCATCACACTCAACTCCAACTGCACCTTGAAGATTTCCTGATTTGAACGGCGATTGCGGGGAGATACGTTGGCATCAGCGGTTGTGAATGATGCCACCTCAGCAAAAATCTTGGTTAAACCAAAGTCTTTCTCGAGCGACCGATAGGGGTGACGGTCTTTCTCGTACGGCCACGTCAAGCAAACCGGGCCACGTCACCGCAATTGCTTTGATAGGAATATAGGATAAGGCGATTATGTTCTCGGTAGCTGAAAGGTACTCGCGCACCAGAGGCGGAGAGGGAGCAGATAACGGTCGAAAATGGCGGGAGCAGCTCTCCACTGTCCAATCCCTCCGGCGGCCGCCTCCCTCGTGAAAAATGGCGGTGGCGCAGAGTTGGGGAGCTCCCGGGTCCTGATCTTGGGAGGCACGGGGAGGGTCGGTGGGTCGACGGCCGTCGCTCTCGCCAAGTTCTGCCCCTCCCTCCGTCTTGCTATCGCTGGGAGGAACAGGTGCTCCTCTCTATCGCTTCATCGATCTCCTTGATTTTACACCAAGACTCATCTTTCTAATCATTTCTATTGGTTTTGTTTTTGTTTTCAAATAAAGTACATAGTGAGCCAATTTGTGAAAAAAGAATAATGCTTGTGTAAATTCATCGTGTATGGTAAATATGGGTGGTAAATGTTGGATTTTGCACAAAACTCAGCCTTTCAGTTGTGAAGAACTTTAATGGGATTAGGACCTGATTAGTGATCAAATTCAGGTAGGTTTCCTATGGGCGGGTGGTATCATAATTCAAAAAAAAGTTAGGGTTTGGAACTTATTCGGTAGAGGGTCAGTTCGAATAAATTTTGGAAATTTTGGAGAAAATTTGCGAATATTTTCAAGTAATAAAATAAAGGAAAATATATGAAAGGCCGAAGATTTGAGAAGAAGTTGTAATCAGATGAAATCACATACAATAAAGCAAAATGATAATTTTTTTTAAACCCCTCAGCATTTCATGTGAGGTCAGGTTAAGGCACTCCCCTGACAGTTGATGTAGGGGGGATTTGATCCTATGTCTCTAGCACGACCAAGGTTCAAAATCATTGTATCGGTTGGTACTGGATCGGTACGTACCAGTATCGGCCGATACAGACTGATTACAGTTGAGGCAAAAAAACCCAAAAAATCAACAAAATTAAAAAAAAAACTCAACTAGTCGGTACCAATTTGTATCGACCGATACCGGCTTGAAACGGCCGATACGGTCTGGTACGTACCAGTTGTTAGCAGATAGTCCTGCATCGGTGAGGGAGGCACCCATCACCCGCTTAATATACCCTCTGTGGACCTCCCCTTACGACTTGGGTTTTGGGGCGTGAGGGTATCTAACATGGTATCAGGGCTGGTCCGTCACCGTATCCTGCTCCTGCTCCGGGTGCTCCCCACCGATCGTGCCTTGCCACGCGTGCTTCGCGTGGGAAGATCCTTGCCACGCGTGCTCTGTGTGAAGGGGTGTGTTAGCGGATAGTCCCGCATCGATGAGGGAGGCACCCATCACCCGCTTAATATACCCTCTGTGGACTTTCCCTTACGACTCGGGTTTTTGAGCGTGAGGGTATCTAACGCCAGTATCGGCTGGTACGGACCAAGTATCTGGATTGGGGCCTATACCGGTCTCGACCCAATCAAAACCGGTATGTGCCGGTATCGATCGAGTTTTTTAACCATGAGTGCAACCACCAAGAGACATTACCAGCTAACCTAGTAGGCACCCACAACAAGATGAAATTAAAAAAAGACAAAAATCTCATCGTTCATCAAGGAATTCACTGTTCACCAGGGTAATCCATATCCTAGAATGTCACAAGGGGCCCATGACCTTTGCAGTTGTCTCTATCACTCTCTTTCTCTCTCTAAACCCTGGAACTCTTGTTTCATCTTTCATGGATCATTTGTATTAACTCACCCAATTACCTACTTGTTACTCCCTTCTTGGATCTCGGTGTCGAGGGATCTGTGATATGGCACAGAATAACCGATTAACGACATTGTCGTCCGGATTCAAGATTCAATAGCAACGAGCCTGATTAAAAAGGCAACACTACATGTGTCTTTGACAACTCGTTGGGACAATACAATTACAAAAAAATATTTGAAAAAAAATCTATGGAGAAACTAGAGGTGGAGTAGAGAACTAGGAGAGGCCTTACTCAACTGGAGGCGAGCCTTGAGAATCCAGTCCACAACTCACAAGGTGGTGGGAAGTGACAACCCATGTCGAGAGGCCATGAATTGGAGGCTGGGAACCTCCCCTCACCGATGGGTGCCTCCCTCACCGATGTGGGACTATTCCATGTCGAGAGGCCATGAATTGGTTCTTGGAGACCAAAGGGACATGCCATCTGTGTATGGAATAGTCCCACACCAATGAGGGAGCCTCACCCGCTTTATATACCCCCTGTGGACCTTCCCTTACAACCCGGGTTTTGAGGTGCAAGGGTATCTAACAGTCTGAATACCAAAAAATTATCCTAAAATTGGTTTGCAATTTCAATGAATCTTACTATGATCTTACTATAAATAAAAACAGAAAATATTTTGTTACCCTACAGAGAATATATTTTGTCATTTTGCATCTTATTAGATGTAGTGTGTTAGTATTCTATTAGTCCCACCTCGGTTGTGGTAATATAATGGTGTGCGTTCTCTCTCTATATAAGGAGAGGTAGTCTTATGTAATGTTGATGAGATTGATGAGATAATACAAGGAGTTTTTCTTCCCAAACCTATTCTCTCTCCCTCTCTCTTCGTAACATGGTATCAGAGTCAACCCTCTTGGTCTAGGGTTTCGACGCTCTTCTCCCGACCTCAGCCTCCTCGGTTGTCATCAACGATATCGAGGAGGCCGGGAATAATAAAATTTATTTATTTTTCCCGTCTCTCTCCTGAGTGGAGCCTTTGCGGCCCGATCCCGTGCGCTCGGTCTTGGATTCCGTGCGCCACCGCCCTCTATCCCGAACGGCCTCTCGAGATCCCTCCGTATACTTCTGTGCGCCGACCTTCAGCCCTTGTCACCTTCAGCCGCACCGACCTCCCGCTGAGATCCCGTCACGCCCTGCGTCCCCGTCCGAGCTCTTCGCACCGGCCACCTGCTCCCTGTGCCGGCCATCTCCCCCGGCCGTCCTCTCTCCAGCGCCCCCCGGCCATCTTTCCGGAGCAGCAGCAATCGCGGCACAGTGGGGTGGTAGATCTGGTGTGGTCGTCTCTCCACCACTGCTGCCGCCCAGCCTTGTATCCGGACCCCGGCCCGCCGCCTGGCCCTGCATCTCGATCCCGGCTCGGCTTTGCACCCCCTGTCGCCGATCGCCTAATCGCCGCCGGCCTCGAGCTCAAGCCCCCCGGCACCCGCAGTTCCCTGCGCCCGTCGTCCATCCAGCGCCTGCCGGCCTCGCCCTTGCGCACCGACCGGCCGACCACCACCTGTTGGCTGTCGTCCCTGCTTCAGATCTGGCTGCCGCCGGTCTTCGCAACGCCCAATCCCGGCCCTGCGCCATGCCCGCCGACGCCCACCGTATCCTGCGCCCGCCACCGGAGCCCGATCCCACACCGGCCCTGCGCCCGCCACCGGAGCCCAATCCCTCGCGCCGACCTCGTCTTCGATCCCCCTCCGTTCTCTCCTTCTTTCTCTCTCTCTCATATCCGACTTTCTCTCATCTCTCTCGTCTCTCTCTTTAAACTGAATCACAGCCGTCCCATGCCCCTTTGAGCCCGTGACTGCACTGTGCCCTACACCCAATCACAGCCGTTGGTGCCTATCTCTGATCTTTTTTTATTTTCGCGTTCTCTCTCTATATAAATGATCACAGTCATCTGATTTGCATCGGATGGCTGTGCTATCCGATTTACATCGGATTACTGTGCTTTGTGAGTTGCTGCACCTGTGCTTTACACCCGATCCGATCACAGCCTAAAAACCCGTGAGTTTGAGCCCGTGACTCTGCGCTGTGCCCTGTACCCGATCTGACCCGGCACGGCCCTTGCACCCCTTGCACCCAATCCGGTCCTCTTTCACCTGGCCCTTTGCGCCGCCCGGATCCGGTCCTTCTATGCGCCTTCTCCTGTCTTGCTGGCTACCGGAGCCCTAAGCCATTTGATCCGGCCGCCTTGACGTCCCGCGCTCGCCGTCCGATCTACAACACCTAACCACCTGTCTCCGGCTTGATCTCGGCACGCCTGCAGCCTGCTGGGCTCTACCTTCCTCGTGCCGAACGCCGCATGTTCTCTTCCACTTCGGTTGTCTATGCCTTGCACTCTGTCGGTCCGCTGCACCTTGCACTTTGTCAGGCCGCCTTGCACCCTATGCCCTTGTGCTTTGTCGATTCGCCTGCTCTCCCGCCTTGCGCTCTGTGCCCTTGCGCTTCCTTGGTACTTTACGCTCTGCGCCTTACCGGTCTGCCTTGCACTTTTGGATCCTCTCTAATTCCGGTCACACTTGTCTTGTGCCGGCTTTTGGATCCTCTCTCATTCTGGTCACACTTGTCTTGTGCCGGCTTTTGGATCCTCTCTCGTTCCGGTCACACTTGTCTTGTGCTGGCTTTTGGATCCTCTCTCGTTCCGGTCACACTTGTCTTGTGCCGGTCTTTGGATCATCTCTCGTTCCGGTCACACTTGTCTTGTGCCGGCTTTTGGATCTTCTCTAGTTCCGGTCACACTTGTCTTGTACCGGCTTTTTGGATCCTCTCTCGTTCCGGTCACACTTTTCTTGTGTCGGCTTTTGGATCCTCTCTCGTTCCGGTCACACTTGTCTTGTGCCAGCTTTTGGATCCTCTCTTACCGGTCACACTTGTGCCGGCCTTTCGGATCCTCTTCCTTTCCTTGGTCATGTGACCCTATCAGAGCTACGACTCTACATTCGCTCCTTCTTTGTCTGTGATGATTGAGATCTTCTAAGAGGTGTCAAATACTTGCTTTGGCCAGGTGCTTGCCTCCTATGAGGTCTCACGCATTCACACCTTTTCTTAGCCGATCTCTCTCCTTTCGGCCTCCTTTATTGCCGGCTTCCATCACCGTCGACTTCCTCCGCTCCGATCCTTAGTGATCATTGTCAATTCTCCCGGTTGACATGCTTACAGGTTGGCCGGGTTCCCCCGGTTGTCTTGCTTGCAGGTCAATAGGGTTTCCAGGACGACTTGCTTGCAGGTCACCCTGCCACTATCTTTACTTTACAGCATAAAATAATGGGTTATTTGATGTAATTTTTTTTTTTTTCTTTCTTTTATTAAGTAAACTGATGTCGGTTTATACCTTACATCAGTTTGACGGTGGGTATTAGATGTAGTGTGTTAGTATTCTATTAGTCCCACCTCGGTTGTGGTAATATAATGGTGTGCGTTCTCTCTCTATATAAGGAGAGGTAGTCTTATGTAATGTTAATGAGATTGATGAGATAGTACAAGGAGTTTTTCTCCCCAAACCTATTCTCTCTCCCTCTCTTCGTAACACATCTCTTTCTTTCAATTACTTCCCCTGTATATACATATTGAAACTGGCATCTTTACTAAGTTTAACTAATTGGGCTGAATATGATTTTTGGAACAGCAATATGCTATGTATGAATAAGAACCGAACATGATGACTTAGTGCCATGTAGCTGCTCGCTCAAAATTCTGATTGCAAAAGTCTAATTGGGCTGAATATGATTTTTGGAACAGCAATATGCTATGTACAAACCGAATATGATGGCGTACTACCATGTAGCTGCCCATTCAAAATTCTGATCGCCAAGTGCCCTGTCAACTACATAACTTACTCAAAATTATAATGTTATAAAGTCAGATGTGATAACATTTAGTTAACACTTAACATACCAGTTTTTGCTGATTTTCTTATCATTTACTTGCATTTCATTTGCAAGAATGCATTCCTAACTTGTTTTGGTTTGGTCTAGTCCACACATCAAAATTTGGCAACATACTAAGGTTGCAATCATCATTATAATCCACTTGAAGATTTAGTTCTATTGAAATTCCTTAATTACTTGATTTTCCAACATAATAGGATCCTCTTGTTTCTTTTAAGCAATAATACATATGTTAAAGGGGCGTTAGGATTCCTTTGCCAGGTGTTCCACAAATGAGACGGTAAGATGTATGTGTTGTGTTTTCTAACAGGGATAAGGGTGCTGCTCTAGTATCTACTCTTGGTGACAACTCTGAGTTTGTTGAAGTTAACATTGACAATGCAAACATGTTGGAAGCAGCTTTGGAAGGTGAATGCTTTTTTCCCCCAAAGTTTTAACTTCCTTATGGAAATTATTCTGCTGCATATCTGATCACATATTCTCTTCCTTTCTTATTCTCCCCTCGACCATGTATCTTCTTGCTGTCATATCGACTCTTTCTCATTCTTTGATTTGATTATATGCTCATTTATTTAGGAATAAGTAGACAAAAGTTGCATCTTACATTGGCAAATCTACATCAAATCAACCATAGTTAGATATTGTTTAGAATATGGCGTAGCCACATTTTGATGTCAAAGCTCTTGTTTATCTTCTTAAGTTTCTTTAGGCATTGTTAGAGGATGGAGACTAGGGTTTGGAAAGAATGGAATGCATCTCATTGAGGGACTGAAGCCCAATATATATGTACATGTATACACACATACAACCCGACCCGACTGTACATATAACCCGACCCATCTCTATACATTAACACTCCCCCTCAAACTCACAGTGGATCATAGACCAAGAGTTTGCCGATAAAATGCCGGAAGCGAGCAATCGTAAGGGGCTTCGTCAGAAAATCAGCAATCTGCTCCAATGATAGAATGAATGGCAAGGAGATGGTGTGGTCGAGAAACTCCTAGCAAACATAGTGACAATCAACCTCAATATGTTTTGTCCACTCGTGGAAGACCGGGTTGCTAGCAATCTGAATAGCACTCCGGTTGTCACAGAAGAGAGGCGTGGGCCCGGATATCACAACTCCCAGGTTGAGTAGAAGGCGGCGAAGCCAGACAATCTCTGCGGTGGTAGAAGCCATAGCCCTGTATTTGACTTCGGTGCTAGAACGAGCAACAGACTCTTGTTTCTTGCTTCGCCAAGAAATGAGAGAATCACCAAGGAACACAAAGTATCCGGTAGTAGAACGGCGAGTGGCTACATCTCCTGCCCAATCTGCATCAGAGTTGGCACGCAGCACCAACGGAGAGGTAGAGGGAAAAAGTAGCGAGCATGTGTTGGTGCCTCGGAGGTAGCGGATAATCCGAAGGACTGCTGCATAGTGAACCGAACAAGGAGCCTGAACGAACTGACTGACAATACCAACAGCATGAGCAATGTTTGGCCGGGTCATAGTGAGGTAGACGAGCATCCCAACCAGTCTCTGGTAGCGGGAGACATCCTGAAGTGGCTCACCATCTATAAAAAGAAGATTCAAATTGAGCTCCATGGGTGTGTCAGCAGTGCGAGAGTCAATAAGAGCAGCATCAGCAAAAATATCGGAGATGTACTTTTGCTGGGAGACCAACAGATCACGAGCTGATCGGGCAATCTCGAGACCCAAAAAGTAGCGAAGTGGGCCCAGATCTTTCATCTCAAACTGACTCTGGAGATGGCACTGAAGGGACGCTATGGTGGCACTGTCATCCCCGGTGATGATCATATCATTCACATAGAGAAGAACTGCAATACCCTAATTGGAGGAGCGAGTGAACAGGGCATAGTCAGAGTGGCGCTCAACAAACCCGGCGGCTAGGACTGCACTGTGGAATCGTTCAAATGTGTATCCCAGCATAAGTACATTTCCGATATTCATGTCGATGCTGATCTCGCTGACTCTCGCACTGCTGACACACCCATGGAGCTCAACTTGAAGCTCCTACCTACAGATGGTGAGCCTCTCCGAGACATCTTCAGATATCAGAGATTGGTTGATATACTAGTCTATCTCACTATGACTAGACCTGACATTGCTCATGTTGTTGGCATTGTCAGTCAGTTTGTTCAGGCTCCACGATCTGTTCACTATGTCGTAGTACTCAAGATCATTCGCTATCTCCGGGGCACCATCACTCGCTCTTTGCTTCTCCCCTCCACCTCTACTCTAGTGCTGTGCGCCTACTCCGATACAGACTGGGCAGGAGATGTTACTACTCGCCGTTCTACCACCGGATACTGTGTGTTCCTTGGTGACTCCCTCATTTCTTGGCGCAGTAAGAAACAGGAGTCTGTTGCTCGCTCCAGTACCGAAGCCGAATACAGGGCTATGGCTTCTACCACTGCAGAAATTGTTTGGCTTAGTCGTCTTTTCCTTAACCTGGGAGTTGTGATATCCGAGACCACACCCCTATTTTGTGACAACCGGAGTGCTATTCAGATTGCTAGCAACCCGGTTTTCCATGAGCGGACAAAACATATAGTGGTTGGCTATCACTATGTTCGCCAGGAGTTCATTGCCCGCACCATCTCCTTGCCATTCATTCATTCGATGGAGCAAACTGCTGATTTTCTTACGAAGGCTCTTATAGTTGCTTGCTTCAGGCATTTTGTCAGCAAACTCTCGGTATATGATCCACCGTGAGTTTGAGGGGGAGTGTTAATGTATAGAGATGGATCGGGTTTTATGTATAGTCGGGTCGGGTTCATGTGCTATTGATGTACATATATGTTGGGCATTAGTCCCTCAAAAGAGATATTCCATTCTCTCCAAACCCTAGCCGTCATCTCCTAACACACGGTATAGGGCATAGAGTGTGAATTACTTGGTCACCCACATTGTCCCTTGATACTTCCTTTAGGTGTGAATTACATGTCTGCTTTGTGTCATATTACTTTCCTCGTTAATATAACTTTGCATGTTTTTGCCTATTACTTACTTGGTACTCACATGATAATGGCTTCTTACCTCCAATCGTTCGTTCTAGCAGTTCATCTTGTGGATAACGCCATGACCACTTGGCCATTCTTTCTCATGCTTCAATGTTGAATTATGGGCTTAGATTACTACATGCATACTTATATTTCGTTATGGTGGAGTATCAGAGTTGTAATCATAATTTTTCATTTAGGTGTGGATCTAGTAGTTCATGCAGCTGGGCCTTTTCAGCGGTCAGAGAAGTGTAATGTATTGGAAGCTGCAATCTCCACTAAGGTGAGAATGCCTGATCTTTTCTTTTATTGCTTAGTTTGTTTTTTTTTGTTGCCTTGGTAATTTTTCTTCTTTGTATAAACTGTTTGGATCAAAGCAATCCTCACATAACCATTGTATCTTATTAATCAGACAGCATATGTTGATGTTTGTGATGATACAAATTACTCATGGAGAGCAAAATCTTTTCATGGGAAGGCAGTAGCTGCCGGTGTTTCAGCTGTTACAACTGCTGGAATTTATCCTGGAGTGAGCAACGGTGCTATTATACCTGCTTTTCTTTTTTCAGATGTTGCCTAAATATAATGTATCTGGGCATACCATTTGTTCCTTCTAATTTGGTTTGATGTCTTTCTTCTTGGTCTTGCATCCAACTTGGCGACTATATGAGTTTTTTAATTTACTTGATATAGAGTATTTTACACTTCAATTTGTTTAGTTCATTTTTGCAATAAAAGATTTGACCTGCTGACGCTTGAACGGTAAGTATAGAATAGAAATAAACCAAACAGAAGCTCAGACCAGAATACTAAGAAGATGAATTTAATTAGGCAAATCATAAAATAAGTGTAATTGCGAGATCTAATGAAATTTCCTGAGAACTTGCAATATAAAATCTCATTCGATATAGCTTTATGTCTTATGCAAATTATTAAACTTTTATCTGTTATCTGATGAGATTATATGGAATAATAACTAACTTTATATTTTATAAAAATTGAATTGTAAAATGTTTGATAGCATTCTAAAATTATGAGAAAGTTTGTGGTCTTTTTTAATTGACCAAATTGCGAAACATTCAATAGTTAATTGAATGGATCTTATGAGTAGGGACCACTAAGTTATGGCATCGAACTGGTTGCCAAACCGCCATCCCACTATATCTCCAGCTCCCGTTCTCGATGACATTTCAAAATTTGAGCAACCTATACAACTGCTCTTCTCTCCGTTAGATCTCATTCTCCTTCTGCTTTATTGACAAATAGTCCCACATCGGTGAGGGAGGCACCCATCACTCGCTTAATATATCCCCTGTGGACCTCCCCTTACAACCCGGGTTTTGAGGTGTGAGGGTATCTAACATGGTATCAGAGCTAGCCCGTCTCCTGCTCCTGCTCCCGCTCCGGGTGCTCCCCACCGATCATGCCTTGCCACGTGTGCGTAATCCGCGTGGGAGGATCCTTGCCACGCGTGCTCCGCGTGAGGGGAGTATTGACAAATAGTCCCACATCGGTGAGGGAAGCACCCATCACCCGCTTAATATATCCCCTGTGGACCTCCCTTACAACCCGGGTTTTGAGGTGTGAGGGTATCTAACATGCTTCAACTTCCGATTATGGCTTCGAATGAATTCATTTGGGAACATGACCTTATGATCCATTGATTATGGGATTGTGATATAATCTTATTCCTACCATTATCAAAGAGCCAAGAAGATCACAATTATTGAATTCAGTTGGATAATTCCATTCAGGTTTCATATAAGTAAACAAAAAGTTAGAACAAAAGTCCTCGTCCACTATCTTGTTTCACTTCAATAGTATTTGGTTGGTTGGTGATATTTTGAACTAGGCTCTTTCCCTTCTAATTTGTGCCTCAGAAATTAATGCAATTCCCTTTATAAAATCTTACTTTCTTTCCTCTTTGTCTAGACTCATCATAAGCTAGGGAAACCTTGGTGGCTTGCTCCATGGTAGCATGCGCTTGTAATGAGAATCAATAAGTTAATTCTACCTACCGACAACTGGGTTTTTAGGACTTCTGTCAAGCCCTTCTCTTCATTCCCATCGAGGAATTCCGTGCCAATGCATGCATGATTGATATCGGGTTGAGAGGCATTGTAAAATTTCATTAGATTTGATAGATCATACACTGATCCTTCAACCCAGTCCCATATAGATTGCATAAAGTTTGTTGATATTTTGTGTTTTAGTAGGTCAATTTGATGAATGTTCAATGTCTCAAGACAAAATAGGTTGGTTATTTTGGCAGGTCAAATTTTGACGGTTCAGGTATCATGAATTACAATACAGAGATTGTTTGTGGTTCTTTTGAGTATCTTTTGTACTGAAAGTCTTTATTGCATGCTACAATTGTATACCGGCATTTCACATTCCAGTTTAGAGTCTTTAGACCATAATTTCTCAATTGGTCTATAATTTAATCTAATTTATGTTGCACCCCTTTTAATTTTTTTCATGTGGTTTAGCAAAAACCAACATATCTGTGGGTCAAAGGTCATGGGGGTTCTTAGGGCAAGAAACATGACTTTGCGTCTACTACTTGTGTCAACATGAACATCTCTATAATCAGATGAAATAAAATTGATGACAATAAATAGCATCCACACTGATAAGTCCTGATTACATATCTATTTATTTTGCAAAATTAGTTAGAAGAGTTAGCTGATGAAATGTCTTCTACAATTCATGTTCAAGTCGTCTGCTCCAATTCATTCATGTCATCATTCTACAATATCAGCCTTTAGCATTCCATGAAGCAAACTTCTTTAAATCTTGCTCAGTATAAAAACTTTTTGGTATGCTAATTGCTAATTCATAGGATCATACTCTTATATTTCCTGGCAATCATTGCAGCTGAAGTTTCATGGTTGATGCTTGTTAATGTTATTTAATGTATTTTTTTTGAGGAAAAAGTAATGTATTAGTAACATATTATGCCTGCTTTTATGACAGTTATGGCAGCTGAGCTAGTGCGCTTTGCTAGGAGTGCAAAAGCTGGTGAGCCAGAGAGGATAAGGTTTGTAGTTATATAAACTACTCTTTTTTATCCAAAGAACTCCAAGAAACCCATAATTTTTTCAGCAAAAAATGGAGATAATGTTACTGTGTTCCTTCATGTGCCTAGCTAAAGTACTATCGATCTCCCCATGAATTTACCTAATTTGTTACTCCCAATGAATTTCCTCCCATTCATTGGAAGGTCAATCAGCTGCAATTTCCGAACCATTTCGGCAAAAAATTCCATGCTCTTCATGCTTCCCATCTTACCACTTGTCTCATAAGAGTATAAAGTCACATTGAAATCACCTTTGATTATCCACAATTCTGAGAAGTTGTCAAGAATAGCTTCAAGTTCTAACAATAATTTTTTCCTCTCCTTCACTTTATTTGGTCCATAAACGTTCATGATCAACCACTTGACGCTGTCTGATAGGTTAGTAAAGGTCACCGATTGAGAGAAGTTGCCATGCATCTTTGAATAAAGAGAGAACTTAGCATCATTCCACCCCAGCATCAGCCCGCCTGAAGCGCCATTGGCATTAACAAAATCCCAACAATGAATTTTATAGTTACCCAGAGAATGCAAGAATTTAGTAGAAGGATCATACACTTTGGATTCTTGGAGACACGACATCCACATTCATTAGGATTAGATAGATACTCACCGACTTTCTCTTCTAGTACTCTCTTAGACCATTCACATTCCACGATAATATTTTCATAAGATAAGAGGAACAGACACCCAACTACGCACCAACCCAGCGCCCAAACACCCAACTAGGTTCGGTCAAAATTGTTGACATCATATATATATACATTTCAACTTACTTATCATTCTGCTTGATGAATACCTATATGAATCATCGTAGGCAGCTGTAAGATATAGAGACATATTACAATTTACAGTAAAGGCTGATATCATATTTTGCAATGTTCTCTTTCTCTGCATATAGAATAGTATGGTTCCCCCTATTTTTATATTTCTTCCTGTTTTTTTATTTTTTGATTTTTAACTTTTCTTATCTAGTTCCAGTACATTTTGACCAGAATATATATGACACAAAAAAGCTAAAATTTTACCCTAAGTTTGTGTCGAACAATGAAATAGAACTTCAAAACATGCTATGCGTCCTGTGCTGTTTCTTTCTTCAGCCTGCCTCAGCACATGTTGTTTGTCCTTTCCTTCTTCGACACTTGATTTTAAGGCTTCATAGTCATTCGGTCTTTGTCTTCCACCTTCTAATTAAAATCATCCAAACTGTAGTCCACTCCTTTGAATTTCATCGTCTGTTGTATCTTGGACCATTTTTAACTTCCTTATTGTAGAAGACTTGTTTTCTGGATCATCCCAATGTTGTTTCTGTCATGCCTTTTGGATTCTCATTCGGTCTTTGACTTAGTTCGAACCTTCAAATCTATTATGAAGTCCTTGCTACCATTTCAGGCTTCACAAGAGGCCAGTTCCATTGGTTGACTTCATGTTCAGAAGTATCATGCAGTGCAAGTACCTTGCAGTATGTATCCTACAGGTGGTGTTGACACTTCCAGTACTGCACTATACCAAAACCAGTGAACTCATTGATTTATTTCTTGTTTAAGCAAGAAAATGTATTCTTTGGATTGTTGCCATGGCTTACTGATCTGTTACTTTATAATTTTCCATTTCTTTCTGGAAAAAAATTTACTGATTTGATCTACGTAAACAAGAGTAGTATGCCAATTTCTTGCTAACAATGTCAATTAACCCTCCTGATTTCTTATGACGGAATTTGAACAATGTTCCTTTCTGTTCAGAGTTATTTAGGCTCCTACCTTGCTAGTACAGACCCTTCTGAACAAATTATTAATTGATTTAATCTATGTACAATAGAGTACTATGTCAATTTGTGTGTGCCTTCTTTGCTAATACGGGCCCTTCAGATTCTTCTATTACACTGCAGGTTCAGGTGGTGCTGGTCCAACAATATTGGCCACAAGTTTTTTGTTGCTTGGAGAGGAGGTTATTGCTTATAATAAAGGTCAGATTCAGAGAACTTTCTATAATCACCAATAGGTTCTGATTTCATGTCTTACTAAAAACAAACATTAACAATGGAAGACAAATCTTTTATCAGGAGAAAGGATCAAACTAAAGCCATATAGTGGGATGCTCAACATTGACTTTGGCAAAGGGATTGGAAAGAGAGACGTATACTTATTGTAAGTTAAAGAGGACTCTGAAAGCACCATTGTCGCTACTGGTTAACAATGACGAATATGTGGATATTGCTGTTACCAAGGTCTTCATCAACTATTAATTATTCAGGATACAAATATCTTGTTGACAAATAGTCACACATCGGTGAGGGAGGCATCCATCACCCGCTTAATATACCCCCTATGGACCTCTCCTTATGACCCGGGTTTTGGGGCGTGAGGGTATCTAACATGGTATCAGAGCTGGCCCGTCTCTTGCTCCTGCTTCCGCTCTGGGTGCTCCCCACTGATCATGCCTTGCCACGCGGGCTCCGCGTGAGGGGGAGTGTTGATGAATAGTCACACATTGGTGAGGGAGGCATCCATCACCCGCTTAATATACCACCTGTGGACCTCTCCTTATGACCCGGATTTTGGGACGTGAGGATATCTAACATATCTGAAGTATGTAAAATGGTTTGCAGCAATTTCCAAAGAACCCCTGAATTATTTGACTATCAAAAAATAGTTGATGATTGCTCACCATAAGTTTTCATTTTGCCAAAAAAAAATGTTGCTATTGTTGTTTTCTACCGTGTTTTTACAAGTCCTGTGTCGTAAAATTGTCCTGCAATGCAATCTCTCTCAATTTAATCAGCCTTTTACTTGCTTTTCATTCAGAACCATTGAGAACTGGATATGAAGCCACAAAAAATAGCTATATAAGGGCTTGATTAGTGGTAAACCAATATGCTTCAACCTTTCTCTATCTATGATTAGTCAGTTCACAAATAATGTAAAACGAGATGTACCCCATCCGGTTCTCTTGGCTAGGTCAATATATATCACGACTACTCTACTGTCATAAATTTATTATCATTTCCATGGTGTTAAGTTGATTTTAAATATCATCTATGGTCACTGTCATAATATTAGTTTGAAGAAGCTTGTCAGAGTTTGCTACTACTGCTAGTCTTTTGATGGTCATGTGTATCACCTTATTTTTCTCTCCTCCTTTTAATATTTTTTTCTCCAGAAACTTGCCTGAAGTTAGGAGTGCTCATGAGGTCTTGGGTATTCCAAATGTCAGCGCCCGATTTGGTACTGCCCCATTCTTCTGGAATTGGGGAATGGAAGCCATAGCAAGTTTTGTTCCTCCAGTATGCTCATCTGCAATTGTTTGGCTCTGAATGTTCAAATTAATGTGGCCTTTTTATTTGCTCAACATTTTCACTCATGTGATAACAGTCTGAATACTACCAAAAATCTTCTGATATTATTTTTTTATAGATTACAGTAGGGATACAATTATACAATGCTAGATATAACAAGATTATTATCTAATACTATTTTTTTTTTTGGCAGGACACTTTGAGAGATAAAAATAAAGTTCAACAACTGGTTCAACTTTTTGACCCTCTTGTTCGAGCTGTTGATGGCATTGCAGGAGAGCGTGTATCAATGAGGGTGGGTCATTAAAGACAGTTCATGATTTGTTAACAGGCACTTGGATGCATTTATTTTAGTTTGTCGATTATTTGTAAATGCATGATTTACTCATGTTGGTGAAGCACATGAGCTGGGCAATTCATTTTGTCAAAATTCCTTTGTACAGGTAGACTTGGAGTGTTCAAATGGACGGAGTACTCTAGGTTTGTTCACTCACAAAAAGCTCTCCGTGTAAGTTTAGCCTCTGCAAACACATCGAATTTCTATGAAAAGGATCCTAAACTCACTTAAATTATTTGTTACCTTGTCATACATTTATTGTAGAACTTCTTTTTCATTCTACAATCTATCAATAGTGGTATAAACTATACTAATAAACCTGAATCTGTAGGACTTATTGTGCAACTGACAAATCTGTATTCTGAACCCATTTGGACATGCATATATTGTTGAGTTGTTGCCATGTATTCTGTAGCTGATCCATTGTGCACGGTAAGCATTCCTTTTGGCTGTGTGGGGGAGAGAGGGTGTCTGTGTAGAGAGAGAGATGGCGAGTGGTGTGAAGAGGTCTTCACGTGGTGGGAGGAGGTCCCGCCACCTCGGGCGAGGGTTCTTCGCTCGCAAGAAGTGTTGGGGATCATCTCCCTTCTCATGTGGAGGTTCAACCAACATGGCGAGCCCCATGCTTCGGTGCCCGTGTTCGTTCATGCACTTGGGGGGTGCATGCATGTCTGCGAACCAGGTGGTACTTTGGTTTTAGATTTATGCATGTAGATTGCTGCCCATTCATCGTACCTTGGTTTGGGTGATAGATTTTCACTTCCCAACAGGTCTTTTATTTGTCCCCCTCTACCTTGAATGATGTGGGTGATACTTGGGAAATGGTAACAACATTATGGTTCTTGGAAACCAAAGGGACATGCCATCTGTGTATGGAGGGAAGATGGGTGTAGGAGAGATTCCAATCAATCAAAGTCTACATAAGGGTGGTGTTGGTGATCCTCTCTAGTGTGTGTGAGAGAAGTTGGGTAGCTATAAGTGAGAGAGTGTTCTAAGTGGTGTTTGTACATTTTACATGGCGGATTCCTTTCTCCCTCATCGTGGTTTTTCTCTTCATATCGAAGGGTTTTTCCACATAAATATCTGGTGCCTATTCTTTACTTTGCCTTCTACTTTATAATTGTTAAGATGTATTAGTGTATATACATACACTTAAGGTATATATGACTCACATGTATTCACCTTATATTGGCCATTTTGGCCTAATGAGATATTCATTCCATTCTCTCCCCAAACCCTAGCTCTCCCTCTCTCTTTCTTCCTCTAGGGTTTGTCACATGGTATCAGAGCAAGGTTGATCGTCGGCGTCGTCAACGGCTCCCTTGTCTCCGTCGTCAACGGATCCAGATCCTCTCCGTCAATCCAGATCCTCCGCGATCCTCTCCGCGAGCTGCTGTTGACCTGCGCCCCCTGCTCTCCGATCAGATCCGCGGGGCTCCCGCACGTCCCTGCTCGCACGCGCATCCTGCGCGTCCCGCGCGAGCGCCGTCCCTGCTCGCGCGCGCATCCCGCGCGTCCCGCGTGCCCCCTGCTCTGCTTCGCGCGCACGGGAGCGCCGTCCCGCGCGTCCGCGCGCATCCCGCGCGTCCCGCGTGCCCCCTGCTCTGCTTCGCGCGCACGGGAGCGCCGTCCCTGCTCGCGCGCGCATCCCCCGCGTCCCGCGCGCACCCATGCCCTGTTCATCCCGCGCGCCCCGCTCTGATCCCCGCTCTGCATCCCGCGCACCCCGCTCTGCTTCTACCATCCGTCCAGCACTCCCGCGTGTCCCGCTCTGCATCCCGCTCGCCTCTACCGTCCAGAACTTCTGATTCAGGCCCTGCGCCCCGCACTTGCTCGCGATCCAGCCCCGCCGCTAGCTCCTCGAGCCATGTCCTCGACTTCCTCGATGACGACTCCACCGTCTCATCCGGTGCCTCCCTATGAGATTCCACGAGATTTCCTCCCGCTCGCCACCGACTTTCTTCTTCAAGAGGCCTCCGACTGGCCGGCATGGTCCGCCACGGTGGAATCCACCCTTGAGGGTCGCAATCTTCGAGGACACCTTGATGGTTTTTCCGCACTTTCTGCTTCCGATGCAGAATACGGTCCCTGGCGCCTTCGCGATCAACGCATCAAGGCCTACCTTGTTGCCTCTGTGGATCGTTCTCTTCGCCGGGACATGGTTGGGCTTGCCACTTCAGCAGCGATTTGGGGACAGCTCACTGCTCGCTTTGTTGAGAAGAGCGGAGCACGTGAGTATCAGCTTCTCACACAGGCCCAGTCGGCACAGCAGGGCGAGTTGACGGTCCAACAGTTTTATTGTCAGATGCGCTCGTATTGGCGTGATCTTCAGGATCTCGCTCCCGTTCCTGACCCGTCTCGTGATGTCGAGTATCAGCTCTACCGGGAGCGCCTTCAGCTCTATCAGCTCTTCGCTGCCCTACGAACAGAGTTCAGTGCTCTGGCCGGTCAGCTTCTTCACCGGGACAGCCTTCCACGTCTTGATGAGGCTGTGGCTGAGCTCGTCGCTGAGGAGACTCGTATGCGTACTCTTGCCTCCAGGGCCTTACCTCTTCAGGGTGTTCTTGCTGCTGCCCCGCCGCCGGTCTCAGGCCCACCAGCTAATCCCTCCCATGGTCGACCGTTCTGCACTCACTGTCAAACACCGGGCCACTTCGTGGACACTTGCTTCTCACTGCATCCAGAGAAGCGTCCCACCTACAGAGATCGAGGTCGAGGACGAGCTCGCGGTCGTGGTCGCCCTGTTCCTACTGCTGCTGCTGCCTCTTCTGTCACAGCTGGCGACCTACAGTTTATTCGTGAGGAACTAATTATTTATATGTGAATGTTCATCTTGTCCATTTTCAACACATAAAAGCGAATTGGCTAGTATTCCCCACAAGGAGGGAGAATTACTTCAATGAAGGGGCGTGCCGATTCAATCAAGACGAGAAAAGCATTATCAACTAGACAATGGAGATGAAGGACATGCGGGAGACGGTCTCCGAATGATGCAACTCTAAACTTCCTATATAGTTGGAGTTCTTATTTTTGTAGCATCTAGCTCTATGTATTGTCAACTAGAAAATGGAGACGAAGGACATGCGGGAGACGGTCTCCGAATGATGCAACTCTAAACTTCCTATATAGTTGGAGCTTATTTTTGTAGCATCTAGCTCTATGTATTGCATGTTTGCATTATAGCAAAGTTTTTCATTAATTGAAGAATGGTTCCCATATTCCGCTGATCGACCATGGGCAGTTTAGACTAGTATCATGATTCGATAGATGGGAGGTATTAGGATATGTAAGGATTGATCAAAATCATTGATCGGTTGATGATGATCATATGTTTCTACAAACCTTCTTTTTATATCATCAGCTTGCATTTTGATGATTGTTGCTCTGCAGATCGGTGGGCAATGCAACGGCTGCATTTGCACTAGCTATTCTCGAGGGGAGCACACAGCCTGGTGTTTGGTTCCCCGAGGAGGTATTTCCTTCAGAAGATTGTTAGATATGCTATGCCGCCGACGTCACGAGAGCTCGTGCCTCATAATTCTCTGTTTTCTTTTAACGATGCTACTGCAGCCACAGGGAATCCCAGTCGAGGCAAGAGAGTTGCTTCTCGAACGTGCATCACAAGGAGCAATCAATTTCGTGATGAACAAGTAATGACTCCTGATTCATGCCCCAGTTTTTTTTTTCATCCGTTCTTGAAATCGGTTGAGATTTCAATCTGATTTTTTTCGTCGATTAGGCCTCCTTGGATGGTGGAGACCAACCCGAAAGAGTTAGGATTGGGGATCTATTTATGATGATGGACGGCAGATGAGCAATTTCATTCTTCTCATGCTGGAAGCCACGGGCTCTTGGATCATGCATATATTGATCGCAAGTTTACAGACAGTACAGCTTTTGTGGTCAGATTATTACTAGTAGCAGCTATATAACATGGGGTGTCCTTCAGCCCTGTGGACTCTAGGGGGGTGCTTGGCATGCAGAATGTTCCTTTTCTCGGTTTCTTGCCAGGACAGTGTTCTTCAGAAATAGTGAGCCAGAACAATCCTGATTGAGAACAACATTTGGGATGTGGAACATAATCTGTGCCTGAACCTGTATCTAAGGAATAGAAACACAGAAACATTCTCTCTACAAATCTCTGTAAAACATTCTCTCTCTAGATAATATTCTATATCTTTAACGTTTTCTCTGTCTAGGATATTCTCTCTAGAATATTTTCAACCTCTACAATATTTTCTGTAGTTCTCTCCGGAGTATTCTCTCAAGCTACATTCGCTCTATGATCAAATCATCGACATGTCAGATTTTTACTAGTAGGACTATAGGTATCATGAAAATCTTGTCCCTACTCAAATCGTTACTCAGATTTGAATATAAGTAAAATCATCTAAAAAACAGCTCCAGTCCTTTACTCAAACTTATACTAAATTGAGTTTTACTCAAATTTTTCACCAAATCGGGGGAGACTCAAATCCCATACCAAATTCTAACGGTCATCTCCCAAGGCTTTCCTGTTTACAAACGTGACCTCTAATTTTGAGTTTTACTCAAATTTGAGTAAAAGGGTTGGTGTGCTTGTATCATATTGAGTTTTACTCAAATTTGAACTAGGACTGGAGTACTAAGTACCAGATTGAGTTTTTACTCAGATTTGAGTAAAAATCTGAGTAAGGGCGTTTACTGTATCGGTCATTTTGTGTTTCCACAGGCAGCTCATTCTATTTTATAGGGAAGGATGCATGCATCTTATACATACGTTTGTATATTTTTATAATTATACACCCTTTAAATCATCCAATATTTACATATCGACCCCTATAGTTAGTTGGGTTAAGTCCATGTTGATTCCTTCCTTTTGGATGCCTGATTTACCCATGGTTTTAATTACTTAAATTGATATATCTTTATTGAACATGGACTTAACCCAAAATAAACACAGACATAACCCGAATCTAATTTGGACTTAATCCGAAGAATTCTCACATTTGAGGGGTATTTACAAGGTTTAGGTAAAATATTAAGGATGAAATAAAAAAAATATTATCTCGTTTTGGATGTCGGCTAATTGCAGGGGTCAATATATCTTGTTTGAATGAATTGAGGGGTTTATATGTAAATATCATTTTGATATGGGTTTATATGTAAATAGAGAATATTTTAGGGGTTGATTTGTAAAAAACCCTTTTATAATATATATACATACATTGGATGAAACAGTACATGCATGCATCCATACATGCCTATGTGAATATTCTTGTTTGGTTTACAATGTATGTATGCATGTACTGCATAGATACACATTTGGTGAAAATTCGAATCCAATTGTTTTAGAATTGGCATCTAATTTTTAAATTCCTTTTGGAAAATACGGCCATGTATAATATTAACAATTTATAAAATTCAGAGTATTTTCCTGTCTTTTGGGATAAGTGAATGAAACGTTTTCTTAATGAAAATCAGCATTTATAATACGTGTATTATATGATTTTTTTTTTTTTTTTTGAGATCAGCTGGTGACCCACTTCAGGCTCGGACTGATCCGTTTGAGAGTGAAGCATGATCCACTCGGCAATTCCCACTTCACTCTTGGGTAAATCCAGGGGAGGAGTTGAACCCACAACCTCCGCACCAAATCATCAGTTGCTTTGCCAACTCTCCTATCCCCTGGTGGGTTGGTGTGATATGCAAATTGAAAAGGCTACCTGTTTTTTTATTAATGATAAATTAGCCCTCCCCAATACCCCACTTGATTTCCTCCACCTTCCCCATGGCCTCTCCTTCCCCTCCTCCTCCTCCTCCTCCTCCCTCATCACCTTCAGCGGGGGAAGTGGAGGTGGCTATGATGTGGAAGTGGATGATGGGGAAGGGGATGCGACATCGGCTCTAGCGATAAAGAGGAGGGGAGGGGGTGGTGGCTCTTGCAATAGGGAAGGAGGGGAGGCCGGTGGAGTACGGGATAGGAAAAGGGCTAGAGGTGGGGTATGAGAGCATCTCAATGGGCTCCTAGGCTTGTCATCCTTTGTTACTGTAGCAAAACAAATGGAGGATGGGGTTAAAGCAATGCTCCAACAGGATCAATAGATATTTCTCTATTTGAACTTTCGCTACTGCTCTTGCTAGGGTTGGCGAGAGGAGGAGTGATACTTTGGATCATAGGCCCCCTGGTTTGAATAAAACAAACATCCCTTGCCTTTGTTAATTTCCCGAACAACCCTTGCAGAAATTTGTAAAAATCCGACAAAAATTTAAAGAAATCAAAAAAATTTCTGAGAGTTGTAAAATAGGAAAGGCACCTAGGTTCTCATTGGAGTGCTTTTCAATCCCCACTCCCTACTTTACCTACATGGCAGATAGGGGCTCCTAGAATAGGGAGGGCATAATTGCCATCCGAATAATTTATGGGTTAAGGGAGGAGGGGAAACCTGGGAAGCAGGGTATGTTCAGTAATTGTGGGGCATGAATAAAATTACCCTTTTATATTGTAAACAATAACCCTAAAGGAGAGGGCCCTGGCAACCGGTTGCAATCAGCACCCTCATTAGTCATGACCAGCCCAAATGCCCAACCAGGTGCATCAGGTTGGGCAAGTTGTTTTGTCCTACCTAGCGGCGGTCTGTGATGATCCGAGAGGTGGTCAGTGTCGCTCCTGCCAGGTGGCAGGTTTCCCCTGTGCTTGCGCCAAGCATGTGGCACCTCCTGCGGGTCCGATTGTGATCTCCCCTTTTACGAACCCCCAAAAGTAAAATGGGGCATGTGGTCAAGAGATGGCTTATCAAATAGTGGAGTGGCAATATCAATCCCCTGTAAGTATTCACAAAAGAGTATATCTAGGATGATCTATCAATAAAAGAAAAAAAAAAAAACTAGACTATTAATTAATTTTTTTCTTTGGACAAATTACAAAAACCTCTCATGAACTATACATCTCATTTCATATTGGTCCCTCAACTATTTTTTTGAACAATTTGATCCTTGAACTATACTCCGTGTGCATTTAGCCCCCTACATCAACTTTTTGTCCCAAAAATACCCTTATCAATTTCAAATAAGATTCAAAATTATTTTAAAATATTTAATTGATGCTTACTAGGTCAAGGGTATTTTTGGCATAAAAGTAAACTGAGGGGGCTAAATGTAGATGGAGCACAGTTCTGGATCAAATTGTTCAAAAAAAAAAGTTGAGGGACCAATATGAAACGAGCTGTATGGTTCAGGAGAGGTTTTTGTAATTTGCCCTTTTTCTTTTAAAGGAGGGAGTAATCCTAGGTACCACAACTATACTGCCCTCTCATAACCACTGAAACCCACAATTTTTCTCATCATCTGATCCCATATATTATCATATTATAGCACAGATCATGCGGCAGACATGCGCACATTTTCATTAACAGGATCAAATGCATTTCATGCTTCTAAATGCCCTCACCAACATAAACAAGCCCATCCGAATCGAATCGTAGAAATACATGGGGAAAACAGGACATATATCCCTTCTAACTCCTCGGTCATCGGTTGATTGCAGTTAAGGCTGGCCAAGAAGTGATGGCCTGTAGAAAGCATGGCTCTGCGCTATCTCGATCCTCTCGCGAGGATCGTTCATCGTTTCATCTCTTAATGATTGGAGAATCGCCCGCGTTGAAAGCTCCCTGCACACCCAACCAAACACTTCGATTAATCAGATACTGATCAGCTCATATTTACCGCAAAATTATTATTTTTTTGTTTAAAGAAATGGACCCATTGAATATTGCATATAAATTATCAGAATCACATCGATAGCTTTAGTTCGAATCATGGAGAGCAACGAATCTCGACCTTTTGATCAATATTTTGTAAAGTGTTCTCATGATGGGGCACAGCTCAGCCGGAGCGACCTGCTTGCTTTCTTGCGGATGCAACACACTTAAGCTGGGTTGACTGAGGAGCTCATAAAATGCTTCGACGGCAGAGACACCCTGAGGAAATAAAAATGGTGCAATCCGCCATGTGAATATGTAGAAGGGTCGCATGCATAAAATAAAAAGGTTTAAGCCATCAAGGGCAAAACTCCGTAATTCAACCAAAAAAATTAGGATAAAATTGGGAGTAACAAGAATTAAAAGAGAAATTCTAAAAACAATGGAAAATCTTGATGAATAGGTAGAATGTAAATGTTTTCTAGGCTAAAATGAAGCCTTCACACATAATTCATGATTACTACGTCTTTTTTCATTAATAAGAGATTTTTCGATATTAAGACCTGTAATGTTATATGACTCATAATGTTGGCTGTGTTGAAAAACTAGGAGGGATAAAGTGAGGAATGGATGTATTAGAGAAAGTGTTGAGTGGCATTAATTGGGGGAGAAGATAATAGAGAATAGATTAAGATTGATGGGCCATGTACAACGTAGAGTAGAGGCGGCCCCAATAAGGAGAGGTTCACAGATTTGTGTGGAAGGTTCAAGAAGGAGAGGAAGACCTAGAATAACATTGATGGATGCTAGTAGAAAAAACATGGAGAAACTTTCATTGACAACAGATATAACCCTAAATAGAAATGAATGGCGAAGAAGGATTCATAAAGCCGACCCCTAGTAGATGGGGCATGGCTTGATGGTCATGGTTATGGTAAGGAGACTTCCTGTCACTAGGTTCAACTTGTGCTCGTGAACTGTAAGGATCAAAGAACCGTTTGACAGATCACAGATTACGGAAATATTATCCAGCAGCAAGGATCAAGGAGCGGACCTGAATCGTTCCTTTCCCTTTGATGCTATCGCCCATTTCAAGACTTAATTCACCCTTAGCCAGCATCTGGCCATACCATGCATTGCGGCCTTTCAACAGGGTTACATATGTATCGGCTAGCAACGGCCCAGCAAGTTTCTCAGGCTCTTCAGTCAGCAGGTGAGTGATAAATATCATTTCAGACGTGCAGTGCGCAAAGTATACGGATTTGCTGGTTGCACTCTCATTGGTCAGAGCTGCTACCATCCCTGAAGAAACACATCTCGATCAGTAAAGAACTAATTCCCGAGGAAATCCAAAACAGCTAAGCTCGATCAATGTAAGTAATCAAAATGCAGTGGTATAGGAGTTTGAAATTGTATACACAAGGAAAGAGAGGGATTTTTTGGAACAGATGTATTTTATTCGGTTACCATAAATTTAATTAAGGGTAAATTACGCTTTGCCCCCCTGAAGTTTAGCTCAAAAACATTTAACCCCCCTATAGTTAAAAAACTACATTTTGCCCCCTTCAATTCAGTTTTGATCAGATAACAATTACCAAATGAGGAAATTAGTAGTTTACAAAAGGGGGTATTGTGCTGAAGCAAATCCAGATCTGCATCATAGGGATACAAGCTTATCCCCAACTAACCCTTGACAATGCTTTTCAAGGAGTAAATGAAAATTAAATTCACAGAGTTTTATCTCTCTCACTTCAGCAATCTAAAACCTTAAAACTGTAAAATAAACATTTATAGACATCTATGATGGAAGTAAAATCAACAGAACATAATAAAGAAACCTCCTTCCATTTATTCGGAATGGCGGATATTTTCAGGCAACCTTCCCACCCATGCTAGTTATAAATATTTGACTATTTCATCAAGGATTCTATAGGTTCTTCAGGACACAAATGGCATGTGTAAACCCATAGCCAAGCCCGACCTAAATGCTTTTGGTTTTGTTAGATACCCTCACGCCCCAAAACCCGGGTTGTAAGGGGAGGTCCACAGAGGGTATATAAAACGGACGTAAGGTGCCCCCATTACCGATGCGGAACTAATCAGTGGACTTCCTCAACACCCCTCCTCAAGCGGAGCACACAGAGTGAGGCACAATCGGAAGGGGCCGCACCTGGAGGGAGACGGTGAACCCAACTCTGATACCATGTTACGATTCCCATGCCCCCTCAAAACCGGTGTGGAACTAATCGATGGACTTCTGTTTTAAGCACTTGGTGCATGATCCAGCCTTGAGTTTCAGTTGTGTGCTAGAGTACCTTTCATTCTGAAAGGGTTGCACATGTTTCAGTCACTATTTTCTATGTGCTTGTACATAGATTTCCTGGCAAATGAATTTTCTGCACTCTATAGTATGATGTATTGGACATATAGTGACTCCTTTCTACTTTTATACATCCCAGCTAATAAGCTGGGATGTATGAGCTGATTCTAAGCTCAAAATTGATCTACTTGATTGGTGACACATTGTTGCACAGGTAAACAAAGCCCTCAAGAATTACCCGGAACGGACGGAGAGAGGACAACAAACACGCTCATCGGTAAGCAAGTGCTTGGCGGAAAGTAGGGTGTCTTCCCAGGTCTGGAACTTGCAGGGGACGACAAAAGGGGACATGTACTTCAGACACACCATGTGCTCTTTAAATTCTACACAATACACACTCATTCCTTGATGTGAAAAAATAATAAAATTTGACTCAATAACTAGAGTAACTGACCCGCATAATATATAATTGCATTGGAAGTACTTGTATTGAATGTCACACCAAAAAATGACACTAACTATTCCTATATGAAGTTTAGACTTCAATATGATGTGTCGAATACAAATGCATCGAGATTGTCAATTCATAAAATGATGTGAATATTCTGTACCATATAACAAATTATGTACATGACTAATACCAAATGTAAATTATTCAAATAGTACCAACATCAACTACATTTATTAAATGACCATCAATTTAAAAAAAAAATTGCCATGAAATAAAAAAGGTAGATGCTTCCTATAACTAAAGATAGTATTCAAGTATGATTGACAGAAAATTTTCAACTCCACTAAAGAAAACAACAATGGTGTATGATCTCAGGTTATTCCACTATCAAGCTGATTAACAGACAAATCTCACGTTTTTTTTAATAATAATTCCTATTATGATATGATCTCTGCAACTCAACTAACATGGTATGATACCAAATTACAAATACTATTGGTGTCTATATCGTCATGAGAAAATAATCAGAAAAAAAAAAGGATTACCAGCACCGATAGCATATACATTCTTCAAGCCACCCATAACTTCATGCGTGACCAAATCACTATTATCCCACACAATAAAATGTGGCTGCCTTAGAAACTTTGCAAGTGGTTTCCTCCACCTATCAGCTCCACATATTCGAGCATTACCATACTCCTTGTTATAAATTTCCGAAGCAATGTTTGGGCCTCCGAGATACAAGATGTTCTCGATCGGAACTCCAGCTGCAAGACAAAACCCTTGCTTAGAAGGAACTAGAAAAGAAAACAGCTCAACCTTCTTAACATAACTTGTACATATAAAAAAGGAAATAATATCTCAAAGTTACATGATATATGACTGCTTACTGCTAGAATTCATTTCAGCGGTTCACTTAGAATTTCATGATCTCTAATAAATTATGGCTGGAGTGCAATCAAAGGATCTTCAAACAGAATTTCTCTCTGGATTCAGAAATTCTAAGCCATATTTCTTCCACAGTTAGGCTTTGGGCTACTAATCTTCCTCCAGACCTTCAGGAACATATTGTAACCCTTACTTGAGTCTTCTCTTTTCTTTTGGTCCTTGTACTGTTTTTTTAATTCGATGAACTGGTAGGGGTCTACGGCTCTACACCAAACCCCCCTCTAAGAGGAATCCTCAAAAAAAATATCATTCCTTAAAAATCATTTTGTTGAATTAATGTGCATAAATCAAAAACTTTATAATTCAACTATGTAATTTTCTTCCGAGTATTTGAAGATTCAAACATGACAGTGCAGAACAATTCAAAGAAACTATATAGGATAAGATAATTGTATAGGTAGAGGAATCTTACTTGCATGGTTGATCATCTGTGTTGGAGTTATAATACGGGGCACCGGATCCAAAGCCGCCTCTATGCCCTTTGCCAGAGATATAATGATCGGAAAGTTAATCCTCTCCTTCCAATACCTGCTAATCTCCTCAAACACCTCCCGCGTCTCCGTGGAGGGCACTCCGTTCACCACGATATCGGCGTCCCACACCGCCTCCTGCAAATTTGTCACGACTTTCAGCGGGCAAAGCGGTGTGTCGATCATGTTCAAGCAGAAACCATCCTTCAAGATCTCATCCGCGTGCAGGGTGCGGTCCCCCAGCCTCGCCTCGACGTACTTTAAGTACGCGCACCGCCGGATCAGCCGCCTCAAGACATCCTCCCTCGAGTTGATCACCTCGAAGAGATGCTCCGCGATGGACCGATCGACCGACCTCCCGGGCCGCCTCCATATCCTGACTTGGACCTTCTCGCGGAGGTGGCCGTAGGCGTCCTGCAGGAGGGCGGCAAAGACGCTGCCCCAGGCACCGGCACCGACGACAACGATCTTTAGCAGGTCACCCTCTTGCTTTCCGAGGAGGCGGCGGAGCTCGTTGAGCTTGTCTTCCACACCATTGGTGTTGTGAACAGACCCATTTGAGTGAGGAGAGCTGCGAGCCTCTTCAACACAGCCACCCATCTTCTTTCAAATGGGGTCAAGAGCAGAAAGCCTTCGTAAAATCCCCAAAACTCAAAATTCCTTAAAAGGGTCTTCTCTAATGAGAATCTCTCAACTTATCCGATACAGAAAAGAGAAGCCTTTCCACTTCTCTATAGAGCTGAGATTCTCAAATACCAACTCTGAGTTTCTCTACAAACCCAGAGCGGAGATCGAAGGATCCTCCACCTTTTTATAAGAAGAGAAACAATCCCAAAACCTCATAAAGGCCCGAAAGATTGAATTTTTAGTCAAGGGTCCTCCACAAAACAACAGAACCGATCGCCCTGCCGATTGAGCTTCCGAACCCAACAATCACACAGGGTTTTGTGGCAGATTCTCAGATGGGTGTCCGCTCGAATTCCCACCAAAGCAAACGCCGGAGAATTATTCAAACGTACCTGTGGAATTGGCGTTGGGGGTTCGGTCATCTAACCCAACAAATCCGAGGGAAACGTGTCGGTAACTCCAAAGCTGATGCCGGGTTTTTTTTCCTTTTCTTCCACCGATTTCCCTTTCACACAGTGCCGGCGATGGGAGCCGGCATTGTGGGTGGGAGGGGAGGCAGGTAGGTGGGCTTCTTCGATCGAGCTCCCGTCCGGAGGGAAGAGAAGAGGTGGAGGGCGATTTGAGAGGCGGGGAGCGAACCTTTCGGCGGGATTTCATTGCGGAGGACGGAGGGGGGGTGGCAGCGGCACGGGACATGCATGCGATCCGAAAAGGAGAATCGTGTCGTGGCATCTGTTTCACGTCGGTGGGGGTTGGGTGGGAGCATTGATGGCTTGTCCTCTTGCAATTACTTGCTTGGCTCGAGTTAGAGATTTTTTTTTCATATTAACATTTTAAAATTATTATAATATTATTATAATTTTTATAATTTCAAAAGTGGTCTATCAGTATCGAAAAACTCAACGACACGTGTTTTCGGTGAACCATTTCTCTCAGTTAAAGGGTTCTTAATTCAGTGTTAACTGAACCCTTTATCCCGGTTGCAGGGTTCAGTGTTAACTGAACCCTTTATCCCGGTTGCAGGGTTCTCCGTGAACCCTTTAGCATGTATTTATTTGAGAAGGATTGAGTATAATTGAACACTGTATTCAGATTACAGGGTTTAGTGTTAACTGAACCCTGTATTCTAGTTATAAGATTTAGTGTTAATCACTGTTATTAAGATCCTGCAATCAGGATAAAGGGTTCACCGAAAACAGACGTGGTGCTGAGTTTTTTGGCGTTGACTGGTCACATGGCAGTCAGAGCGTCACTTTTGAAATTACAAAAGTTATAACGATATTTTAATAAAATTATAATTTTAAAATGTTATTATATGAAAAAATCCCTTTCAAGTAATTTGGACAAATTATTGGGAGGGATTGCATTACTTGCTTGGTTGGGGGTAGTTTGGACAAATTATTGGGAGGGATTGTTGGTTCACATTTGATGCATTGCTCCTATGAGTGCTCAAAAAAAAAAAAACAATTAACCAATCATATGGTGCATCCCTATTCCTCTTGATTCTTTGGTTCAACGAGAGCCGCGAGTGCAAATAGAGGTTTTTACCGAAATAGCCATCGACTCTTAGCTATTGTTGAGAATAACCCATGTTAAGAATTTTGTACCAAAATAACTACTGTCATGTGCGAAAAGCTTTCGCACGAGGTTACTTAAAGTGGTCAAATTATATTGTTATCCCTATACTTGTAAAAATGAGGCAGAATCCGGTCGAAGCCTTTTCGCTCCTTTAGAATTCTGTCGAAAAGTCCTACAATATTTTGCCTACTTTTGTCTGATTTCCAAGGTCTATAAGATTTCGTCTGTTTTTCATCTAAACCTGAAGAAAATGATACTGCCAAGTTTTCAAAGACCACAAAATTTCGTCTTCTTTCGTTAAAACCTAGAGAACCTGATATTGCCAAATATACTACTTGGCACGATTTCGTCCATTTTTCGTCCGAACTTGAGATTACCAACTTTTCAAGTTTCCGATGGCTACAAGATTTCATATGTTTTTTGTCAGAACATGGAGAACCTGTTAATGCCAACTTCCCTCACCGCCAGGTTTTCGTTTGTTTTTCACTCGAACCTGGAGAACGAAATAATGCCAACTTTTAAAGTTTTCAACGACTACAAAATTTTGTCCTCTTTCGTTAAAACCTAGAGAACCTGATTGTGCCAAATATACTACTTGGTACGATTTCGTCCATTTTTCGTTCGAACATAAGATTACCAACTTTTCAAGTTTCCGATGGCTACAAGGTTTCATCTGTTTTTCGTTAGAACCTGGAGAACCTGTTCATGCTAACTTCCCTCATTTCGTTTGTTTTTCACCCGAACATGGAGAACGAAATACTACCACCTTCCCTCAATGCCAGGTTTGAGTACACAGATCGATCAAGGTTCATTGATAGAGGTTTTCTCAAATGAAATAGGGATGTGCAAACAAGAAAAAAAAAAACAAAAGTCAAAATGCGTGGAGGGCACTCAATCTCATGATTGCCATTGAAATGGGCGGAGTAATCTCACATCCGCCGTCGAAATGGGTGGAGGGTTCTCTCACGATCATAGTAGAAAGAGTGAAGGGATCTCGGTCGATCGCCGTTGGAATGATGAGTGGCAGGCTCTTTCATAGTCCTGTTGAAATGGGTGGAGGGCTTTCCAATGATTGTCGTCGAAATGAGTCACGAGCCCTCTCATAGTCGCCTCTCTCACAGTCGAAATGAATCATGGTTTTTTTACCCATGGTGCTGTGCACTTAAGAGTATTTTGGTCCCAAAAATTTTTAGTGGTACCAAGCTTATTTTGAATGAGAGACCTTGATGGCCATTTTGGTAAAATCCTTGCAGACAAAAATTAATCAAACAACCACAACAGACAATAAAAAGCCGGTTTGTAAGGGGAGGTCTAAGATTGTTATATAAACAACCCATCACCCGCTCCCATTACCGATGTGGGACGAATCCTAACCCGTGTGAGGCATGACCATCTCAATGTTAGGTTTGATGTGGTATACAACTCGTAAAACCCTAAGTTTGGCTGTATATGGTTGATAGTTTATTTATGATTGTATAAAGGTACGTGTTATTATACGTGTTCTGTTTATAGAACTTAAGAAGCCATAGCTATATAGTAGTCCATCTGAGTGGGAGACTCAGTGGATTGGTCCAATGAGCCTAAATCGTTCACAGCTCTGATTTGGGTTGGTCGCCCTATCAGGATAAGCTGTTGGAATGACAGAGCATGAGTATCTCCATAATGGTCATTACCAGGCACAATGTCTGTGGCCGAACGGAACCAACACGGTGCACAGATCGGTGAGCAGACACCGGTGCATATAGCCGTGTTTCTGCTTAGGGTAATCGATCCTAAACCCTGAGGAACCGTGATCGGTGGACTAACCAGTTGCGTGTAACTTTGGTTCACCAGCGTGTGAGGGATCTAACCATGACCCAATACCATGATGCGCTAGGTTACCGGGCTAGCGTTGCATCGGCACGCCACTCTTGCAGGCCATCCATATCCTTATTAGGAGGTGCGTTCCTTGGTATGACATACACCACACTAAACCCAGGCCTGGTGGTCAGTAGTTGAGCTGTTGACCGGATCCGGTTGCTTGGCCAAAGTGATCGGAGGTGCGATGTGATAGTCAACCTGGAAGGAACCTAGTCATATGGTCACTTGAGTCTGACGGTGCTCTCCACCGCTCGAGTTGACTCATGGCACCAAGTGGAGGGATATCGTATTACCAATACTAAGCGGAGAGCAGGGGTATGCAAGAGAGCTTAATAAGTCTAGGAGAATTGGAGTGCAGCCTGCGTCGCACTCTAGGTGGCCACGCAGGTTAACCGGGACCCAGAGGATTGACAGGGACACTTGGGTAGTGTGTCGATCGGGTTCGGTTGGAAGCCATGAATCCTAGTCCCTGAAGGTTCCACCCTATCCACGATCGTTACGGATCATTACTTTCTCCTTGTCTCACATCATATTATGAGTTGAATAAATAATGCCTAATCGTCCTGTGTTCCGTGAGTGCATTGCACTGGAGCATGGTGGTTGCACAAGACTAAGTGTGTTCACTAGGGGACAACCCCAGAGTAGTGTAGAGACATACGATGTTGCCATTATACCATGAGAAGTCCATTCCGTGTGTGCGTGTTGCACTAGAACACAGAATGCGAGTTTAGTAATTTTTTACTATAGGGCACCCCACCTTTTACTAAGGGCACCCCAGTAAATAGTAAAAATATTATTCATCATCCCATGGTGTATTGACTTGTTGCTGATGCCGATAAGGTGCCCTAAGTATTAGGGTGCATTATCATGCACATAGATGGGTCATACATAGTCCCGCATGAGGTGAACGACCACTAGATGCATGGGGGCATTTTGGTCATTTCAAAATGTCCCGCATGCCCTAATGGCCGCCATCCTCACTAGGGCTGGCTTGCATGGCCATCAAACTTATAATTAAGGGATTAATTCAAATTTAAAAGGTTTTGAATCATCTCCTTAATTGCAACAATTTTAATATGTCACCTAGTAATAAAAAGGGGCATTAAATTTGAGAGTAATGAGATGGAGAGAGAGAGGAACGGTTTCAAATGGCAAGGGAGAGTGAGGGGCACAAATTTCAGATCTGAAATGGTGCATCCTTCTCAGATTTCCGATGAAGAACCAAACCCCCTTCTCTTATGGTTCGGTTTTTTGCCATCTCTCTTTCTCGGGTTCATCTCTTCTCTCTCCCTCATCTTCTTCTCCAAGTGTGTGTGAGATTGATGGAGATCTCTTGCACTCTAAGGTACTCAGAGATTAGAGTGCAAGAATCTAGGATGATATGTGAGATCGGGTGAATCCGATGAGATTCATTTCTCTCTTGTGCGAGGATCCCGCTCGTGATTGCTGCCCAGATTTTACGGATAGATCTGCACTATTTTGATCACTGCAACAGTTATAGAAGTTCAAATGACTTCAAACCAGTTGCAAATTCTTGGCGTTGAAGTCTTCTTTCCAGCAAATCAAGTTTCGCTCCGTTCCGATGTCGGGATAGAAAGTTACGGCCTTTGCACTGAAGTGTGTTCGTGCAGATCCGAATTTGTCTTCATCAACATTGAAGCAATTCTTCGCGGTGTTAAATCATGCATGAAGGTATAACCTACTAACCCCTAGATCTATCATAATGCATACATATGAGATATGTTAATCATTTCGATAGATGACTATAGGGGTTCGATTCGTATTCGTTTTACCATTTACACATATGATTAATATGAATGAAAATTTTAAAATGCACCGCACACCGAAACGATCCTCGGGATCGACTCCACCTTCCATTGCGCATCCGATATCATTCTAACACTCAACACCCCCTCTCACGCGTGGCAAAGGCACGATTGGGAGGAGCTCCTTGAGCGGGTCTGGCTCTAATACCATGTGAAGAATCCAGACCCTTGGATACCTGCCTCCTCACAAAACCGGCTTGTAAGGGGAGGTCTAAGGCTGGTATATAAACGGCCCATCATCCGCTCTCATTACCGATATGGGACTAACCCGTGTGAGACATGACCATCTCAACATATTTATGTAGGGTATTGGTATAAGTGCTCCATCTGATCAATTTTTTGGGCAGGGATATGATACCACAAATACTTGTACCCCGAAACAAGATAACCGATTGCCTAACGAATACCTAAAGTATATACCGTATGGGTTGGACTCTAATCAAATCATAACCTATCCGAATTCTCCCCAAGCTCGTACCCTGCTAAATCCGATATACTAGATGAGTGGAAGGTCCTCCACTACAGAGCGGGATAAAATATATCGATCGTAGTACTTATTCAAACATTGACCAAGGCCACGGGTTCCACAAATCCTACCAACCGAGCTATCAGTTGGAGACTCTTATCAATCGATTTGGAACACGGAAAAAAGACATTCCACCAAAGATTGACTACTTGATATCATGGGTCGGGTTTGGATTAGGGATACGCAAGTCTCATCTGACTTGGAAGTAATCGACCAATCCCGTAAAAGCTAATGACATGAGTTAATTTGTCATTTACAACTATTGTTTATGCTTAATCATCATTAGATTATAATTTGCATGGACCCTCCATGATCCACCTTTCTTCTGATGTTAGAACTACATGATCCGAATCTCCTCTAATGCTGTTTTTGTCTAGGGGGGCCAAAGCATAATAATTTTATCTAGGGGGGCCAAAGCATGAAACAAAAAAAAATTATATTCTTCCATTTAAGACTTTTACTATATAATTTTTTTAAAAAATTAATTAAGGGGGGGCTATGGCCCCTCTTGGCCCATACATAGTTCCGTCCCTGACGACAATGGTGGTGGGTGAGTACGATTTTGTTTCATTCTCTTTAAAGAGGTGTCTCATTGGTCCATTCCAAAGGTATGTTTGTTATTTTATACTGTTTATCAGGGTGAAATAACTAAAAGCCCTCGAGATGGACCAATGAGAGAGAGTGGGTGCTCCAACCTCTTTAAAGAGGTTGGAACAAAATCGTTCTCGAGGTGGGTTGCACAGTAAGTGCTAAGATAAATTTTCCACTTGCTCTGTAGTGTCGGATCTCCCTCTTTTAGTGGCGAGCTTTCCTATCGTGGGGTTATTAAAAATCAATCATTTCTCTCGCTTCTACAATGAGTTTCGATCCTTGGTTATTTTGTTCCGGCTTACTAAGCGGTGATGTATCAATCACAATGGTGATCCCTCCCAAAAAAAATTTATAAAAGTTACTATAGAGATTATTTTGCCTTACATATACTCGATATGTGCACCAAGATGATAATGATGGACCACTATTTATGATTGCTTTCAGAAATTTTTAATTATTTTTAAAAGGATTAATGTGTGAGAGGTCCTGACAACAGATCCACCCTATGAACAGGACCTGCTAATGTTTTTTTTAGCCTAAGGTTTCTGTCTTTTTTAATAAACCCAAAATTATCATTTTTCCTGCTCTCTTCTCCCATCTCTCTCTCGATGCGACCGATGAGGAGGGAGGAGGTGGGGCTCCGGCTAGGGCATCGCATAGCCACTGCTGACCGGTGCATCGCACCCTAGCCCGACGGCAGCCATCGCCGGTGAGGAGGGAGGAGGTGGGGCTCCAATCGATGCATCGCACCCCAGCCCGACGACAGCCACCGCTGACCGGTGCATCGCACCCCAGCCCGACGGCAGCCACCGCCGATCGATGCAACGCACCCCAGCTCGACGCCAGCCACAGCCGTGAGGAGGGAGGAGGTGGGGCTCCGATCGGTGCATCGCACCCCAGCCTGACGACAGCCACCGTTGACCGGTGCATCGCACCTCAGCCCGTCGGCAGCCACCGCCGACCGATGCATCGCACCCCAGCCCGACGGCAGCCACCGTCGACAGATGCATCGCACCCCAGCTCGACGGTAGCCACGGCCGATGAGAAGGAAGGAGGTGGGAAAAGGAGATGGGGTCCGCAACGGTGAGCAAATTTGGCCATGTTCGGTGGTTCAATGGCATTGCAAAGAAAATTTAAAACACAGTAAATTTTTTTTCATCCACAGGTTTTCATAGTCCTTTAGCTTAACTGGTCTTTTTGTCAGGGGAGGCTCACTAAGGCCCCCTTTTTAAAATAAAGGTACTAAATAGTGTGTCAACTCATCCCTCTTCTCCACGTGTACCGACATGTAGGTTTCTTGCTCCCCCAATGTCATATCTACTTTCATTGCATAATAAATAAAGCCCTTAACTAAGTCACCCCAAACCACGGTATCATTGTAGTTTGGGGTCCGGCCATCGACACCTGTTAGTTCTATCTGTTTGGATGGTTCTGGGGCTCTCATCATAAGGGCCGGGTGATCAAACGGGTGGGGACATGTGTTGATGGCTGGAACCCGAACCATGGTGTTTCCGTGGTTGGGGGCGACTATTTTAAGTGATTCGAGTAAAAAAAGGTGGGTTTCTAACTTCTCACCCATAATCATCTCATTGATAGATCAATCATAGAGAACACTTGGAGAGCAATTTTGTTCACATTGGAGGGTGATGTCCACGGCGGGTGAAAACAAAATTGCTTAATATAGCATTCTAAGGCCTCGTTTGGTAGCAAGAAAGTTTAACTAAGGACGAAAAATGGAATGCTAAGCGGGGGAATAGGATTCCTCTTGGTGAAGAGAGGAATGTGTTGTCTACCACTTTCTTATTGATTGGCTTGTTTTTGTAGAAGGATGGGTTTACTCTCCCATTCGTTAGTTAAACTTTCTCAGCTACCAAACGCACACAATAGGGCTCACGTGAGCGAAACCCGTTACTTTCCCCTTAGTGAAAGTTTTTGTCTACCAAACGAGGCCTGAGGCTTCTCTAGACACAGAATTGTCAAGCAGAAATTCTATATGCATCCATAGACTCTACCTTGGCAGGCGTCTAAAGCTCAAAAAAATTTACAGCCCTACTTTATCCCTCCCCTACTTCCCAATCCCTCCGCCTCCGTTGTTCCCTTTTTGTCGTAGTCTCGACCCCTCCAACGCCCTCCTCCTCCTCCTCCTCCTCCCCCCATGGCCTCCTCTTTCCCTACTCCTTCCTCCCACTTCTTCCTTGTCCTTCCTTCATCTTGTCCACCCAATTCCTAAGCCACCTCAGAAACGTGTCAGTGGCTACCCTTTGAAAGTGTCAATGGAGTAACCATCGACATCACCTTCGCCAACACCGATATGGTGATGTCGGTGGCTACTCTGCTGACATCGGCCACCGATATCACCATCACCAACACCGATATGGTGATGTCGGTGGCTACTCCACTGACATTGGCCACCGACATATTTCAAAAGTAGCTTAAGGTTTCAGCATGGAAGGAAGGATGAGGAGGAAAGAGGTGGGGGTTGCGATAGTGAGTTGCAGAGGACCACGGGGAAGACCCGGTGGTAAACTAGGTTAAAATGTTAAGATATATTTAGTCCCACATCAAAAAGAGGTGCTATTAGGTTGCTTAATATAAATGGTGTGCTCTCCGCCTTCAATTGAGGTTAGCCATTTGGAGCACTTAGGGCTAGTAAGAGGGTTCATAAAGAATTTCCTTTGTCATAAACAAACTTTTTTTTTTGGTAAGAAGTACACAAGAGAGCAAGTGATGAGACATCAGTCTTGCCATTGACCCTAGAATTTTATAGGGACAAATGACAATGCCTTTTTATCATCTCTCTTTATCCCCTATGTATAATGGTTTGTTTCCATGATTGACTGTTTAGACAGAACACAAAGAAGAGAAAAGAGGACTTCGGTGTGTTGTGCTTAGATGTGAATATTTGAGCAAGCTGTGTATATATTAACCATCAGATTCGTTACAAGGAGATGGATAGTGGGTGGTTATAACCATGCCAAGTATTATGGGATATATATTATCAGGTTGGTAGAATATATATCATCAGGTTGGTTACAAGGTTATGGATAGTGGGTGGTTAGAAAGGATAACCACACTAGGTAGTAGTAAATCATAACTGTACTATTACCTCCCACCCAACCCCCCGGCGCAAGTGATTGGTCATCTCAGACCTTGAGCTTGTCACATAGGTAATGGAACCACATATAAGCAAGTGGTTTAGTGAAGATATTGACAACCTGATCAATTGTGGAGATATGACAAACATGGATCTGATTGTTGATGAATTTTTCTCGAATAAAATGATAATCGACCTCGATATGCTTGGTTCTAGAATGAAAAACTGGATTCAATGCAAGGGAAATAGTAGTGATGTTGTCACACCAGATTATAGAAACTTGTGAACTGTGAACGCAAAGCACATGGAGCAACATAAGGACCCATGAGATGTCAGCCGCCGTGGAAACAAGACATCTATACTCAGCCTCAGTGGAAGAATGTGCGATTGTTGGTTGTTATTTGACTTGATAATGAAACAGTCCGTGCGAGGTGCAAGTAACAAAGATGCCCAAAAAATGATGGAGAGGCCCAAGATCTTTTATGGCAAATTGATGAGCCATAGCACCAATGAGACGAGTGATATAGGCAGAATCACTGTCGGTGATGATGATGTCATCAACATATAACAATAGCAGGATGGTACGATCTTGGTGATGTTGAAAAAATAATGAAGAATCATTCTTGCTGCTGAAGAATCCAAACTGAAGCATGTTGGAAATAATTCTATGGTAGAGGCTCGTAGCGGAAACGATTTTGCGATCGAAAGACCGTTCATGGTGCACGTTACACAATTTAAACTTTTATTGAAGCTAATCTACATATGTGTGCATGTGTATGCACGTGAATCGAACACCCTAACGGCAATCTAGCGTAATGATTATCTAGCATGCATGCAAATCATAATGCTCGCTAGATCTATATGTTAGATTACACATACCTTTTGTACGGATCTTTTAACCGTAGAGAATTATCTTCTTTGTCGATGAAGACGGAAGATCGTTCGCGAAGATGCCGATGGTATGAATGGAGACGATGCCTTCTTGTTCACCCGATCTCACACAATGCACGGAACGTCACTCTCGGATCTCTGAGTGCCTCCGAAGAACGACCATTCTCCTTCTTCGAAACTCCACGCGAGGAAGACGAAGTTGCAAGCGAAAAATTGGAGAGAGATTATGGAGAGAACTAGAGAGATGAGAGAGGGAGGGGGTTCGGTTTTTGCATCACTATGGTCGGCCCCATATGGTCCCTTATATAGGGCCGACCTACCCCCTTGGACCTTATCCAAAGGGATAATAACCTCCCACAATTATCTCTCCAATCTCACCCTTTTATCTCTCATTGTATTTATCCGTTTTCCCACTTTTTAGGGCTTGTTTTGACCTTTTTCAAAGCCCTATCCCTATCTATATGGCCGGCCCTATAGATGAGGGATTCTCATCCCTACAACATAGGGCTGGCCCTAGCATGGTCTCCCACTGCTAGGGTCGGCCATAAGTGAGGTCCGACAGAGTGAGGTTTTACCAAAACGCCCTGACATCTCAATTTGACCATTTCTAGTGTGCAAGACCTAGCGGTCATTACTTAAGTGATTTCTACTAGTTACCTTGCTATTAACTGAGGCCACTGAAGGGTGCCTCTAGCAAAGTCAACTATTCAACTCGCAACATACCCCGATGCATTGCACCTATGCAGCGAAGTTCACTTATGGCTAGGGATTACTACCTGCGCATCTGTACTAGTCTCGGGCATACCTCTTAGTACTCGCATGTAGTTACGCATCTACCGTGCTCTAGTGCCAAGCACACACGGAGCGTATACTTCTTTCTTCCTCTTAATGCTAATGGTGTTCCGAGGAGATGGTTCAAGAACCGTACATAATGTTGATAAGGTGGAACCACCAGGGACCGGGGTTCATGGCTTCCAACTCAAGCTCGATCGACACACTACCCGAGTATACCATTGATCCTCTGAGCTCGAGTTAACCTGCGTAGCCACCCAGAGTGCGACGTAGGCTACACTCCAATTCACCTGGACTTACTATGTTCTCCATCATACCCCTGCTCTCCGCTTAGTAGTGGTAAACACGTTGTCCCTCCACTTGATGCCATGATTCACTTCGAGCGGTGGAGACTACCGTCAGACTCGAATGATCATATGACTTGGTTCCTTCTAGGTTGACCTATACATCGTACCACTGACTACCCTGTCGAGTAATCGAACTCGGTCAACAGTCAAACTGATGACCACTAGGCCTGGGTTTGGTACAGTGTAAGTCACACCAAGGAACGCACCTCCCTTCAGGGGTGTGGATGGCCTGCAGGAGTGACACGCTAATGCAACACCAGCCGGGTAACCCAGTACACCGTGGTTTTGGATCACTGCATACGGATCCTGACACATTGGTGCGCCAAAGCACCACGCAACTGGTTAGTCCATCAGACATGGTTCCTCAGGGTTTAGGACCGTTTTACCCTAAGCAGAAACACAGCTTAGTGTACCAGTGTCTGCTCACTGATCTGTACACCGTGTTAGTTCCGTTCAGCCACAGACACTGTGCCTGGTGATGACCATGGTGAAGACTTCCCATGAACTGTCATCCCCAACAGCTTATCATGATGAGGCGACCAACCTGATCATAGCTGCGAACTGATTTAGATTATATAGGACCAATCCACTCAGTCTTTATCTCAGTGCACTACCATATAATCATGGCTCTCTATTTTTAAAAGAACACGTAACTATGTTACGTACCTATATGCATCTCATATAATAATAACTATCAACCTTTATTAGACCAAAACATAAAGTTTTACAAGCTTAGAACACATCAATCCTAACAAAGCAGAAATATTGAGAAGCACTTGAACCATACCCGTTGGGCTTGTTTCAATCCATAAATCACCTTACATAGCTTACACACATAGCCATGATATTGCGAATTCTCAAATCCAAGCGATTGTCTCATAAAAAGTTCTTAATGGACCACACCATGGAGAAATGCATTGGACACATCAAGTTGACAAAGAGGTCAGCCGTAATGAAGAGTCATTAACAAAACAATGCATATAATCACTCGTTTCACGACGAGACTGAATGTCTAATGATAGTCAATGCTATCATGTTGGTGGAAACATTTTGCAACGATGCGAGCTTTGTGACGAGCAATGATGTCATCAGGATTACGCTTTAACTTGAAAACCCATTTGCATCCAATGACTTTTCGCGAAGGAGGTGGAACAAGAGTTCAAGTCCCATGATTCTGTAAAGCCTGAAATTCAGCAGACATGGCCTTTCGCCAAGCTTCATTAGAGCATACCTCCTTGAAAGTATTGGGCTCCAAACCCAAGGAGACAGTGGAGTTAGTAGCAAGAAAAGACTGGGGCTTCTTAGGTCGCTCGATGCCCAATTTGGCACAGGTAGCCATTGGATGCTGACTGGTCGATTGGAGCAACTGAGAGGCCTGATCGAGGGTGGTGGTCAAGATCAAAGACTCACCAGCTGGATTAGGCATCAGGAATGGGTGCACCAATTGGGGCGGCACTATTGGAGACTGCATCGGTGAAGGTTGCACAAAAAAGAGCAGTGGTGGAGGCGACTCAGACTGCGGTAGAGAGGCTGATAGCGGTGGTAGCGAAGAGGAACTGAGGGGAGTCGGTAATAGTGGTGACAATGGCGAGGTCAGCGTGGCAGTGTGAGGATCATAGCGGCGGGAAGCAGGGGGTACATATATTGAGAGATGCGTAGGCTGGTGAGCTCGAAATGTCTAATCGGTGGTGACAACACAGGTTAAGTAGCAAATGGAAATAATGTTCATGAAAAACCACATGTCATCAAATATAAACATTTCCCGTGATGGGGTTGAGGCACCGATATCCTTTTGAGCAAGCACAGTATCCAATAAAAACACAATGATGAGAATGAGCATCCAATTTATGAGGCGCATACGGACGTAACCATGGGAAACATAGACACCCAAAAACATAAAGAAAAGTGTATTCAGGTAGAGAATAAAATAAAATCTTAAATGGAGAAAAATTATTTAGAGATGGAGAGGGAAGTCTATCAATGAGAAAGGCCGCAGTGTAAAAAATATTCACCGAGTAGTGTTGGGGCACTGAGGCATGTTGAAGCATAGTAACAATGGTTTTAACAAGATGTCGATGTTTCCTCTCAGCTACGCCATTTTGTTCAGGCGTGTGAGGGCATGAGACTTGATGTACGATACCAAAATCTGTGAGATCATGGATGTTGAGGTTGGAAAGGTCTGTCGTGAGATGACTACTCGCACCAGAGTCCGCATACCAGGAAGAGCAACCTGGAGCAGAAGGAGTGGGGAATTGCGATACTGGGGCAGGAGCTAACAGGGTTGCATGTGCTATAGCTAGAGGACCATGAAAATTTCAGATGATGCATCGGTAACAGTTGAGGGCTCCATGACCCGATTTGTTACATATCTGACAATAGAGCCTCAAACCACCATTATTATAGCCGCACTCGCCACGAGATGACCGACCACCATGTGAACTGTGGCTAGCAGCGTAGCTACAACCACCACGCCCGGATCCGTGGTCGATGAAGAATGCAGTAGAGGCAGGTGGTGCAGGATCCAGTGTTGACGATGGAGCAGGTAACATGAGTTCTTCCGTAAGAATAAGAGCGTTGAACTCATCGACTAGAAGGGAACCGGGGCACGTCCGAATCGATGTCTTGAACAACGTGTATTTCGTAGGAAGACCATTGAGGGTGTTGAGAATAATTTCGTCGTCCGTCATCGGGGAATTTACTGCAGCTAGATGGTCGAATAGAAGCTTGATCTGATGGATGTACTCCGGAATCGTAGAAGATCCCTTTTGAATCTGACTGAGTTGAGATATTAGATGCATCACATTAGATAGAGTGGAGGAGAGAAATTGACACTCTAAGGCCGCCCACACATCCCTGCCACACTTAGAGTGGTAACATATTAGAGAAGATGAGAAGTAAGTGTAGCAAGGATGCAACTCTGGAGTTGTTTGTCGAGGATATTCCATGTGGTAAAGGTTGGGAATGGAGAGACCAGCCAAATCTAAAATGATGGGAGAGGGTGGCGGAGTATCAAAGAAATCCTCCTAACCTAAGGTAGCCATGACAGCCAGAAACTGAGTGCACCATGAGAGATAATTGTTCTGCTCATCTAACTTAATGGTGACAAAAGAACATATTGTTATAATAAGATGTTTGATGGTGGAGGGGTTGGGATTAGTTGATGATGATATAGAGGAGTCGGAATCCATGGAGTGTAAGGTGAGATCCACTAGAGATAGAGAGAGAGAGAGAGAGAGAGAGAGAGAGAGAGTGAGTGAGAGAGAGAGAGAGAGAGAGAGAGAGGACGTTAGTCAATGGTGCTCTAATACCATGAACACAAAGAAGAGAAGAGAGGACTTTGGTGTGCTGTGCTCAGATGTGAATATCTGAGCAAGCCATGTATACATTAACCATCAGGTTTGTTACAAGGATATGGATAGTGGGTGGTTATAACCACACCAAGTATTATGTGTGTTACGAAGAGAGAGGGAGAGAGAATAAGTTTGGGGAGAAAAGCTCCTTGTATTAACTCATCAATCTCATTATTGTTACATAAGATTACCTCTCTTTATATAGAGAGAGAATGCACACCATTACATTACCACAACCGAGGTGGGACTAATAGAATACTAACACACTACATCTAATAATGGGTAATAGGTCGGGCCTCTATCACATGCCGCAAGGTTCAACATCTCATGAGTATAATTGTCGTGCTAGACCACTCTTTGGTTTTCACCTTTGGCTTTGTTGGCCAACCAATTAGCTAGTCCGTTGGCCTCCCCGAAACACATGAGAGGCCCGAATTGTTGAGCTCGGTCTCAGCAAGGCTTTGCAATCGTCTATTACGGCTTCCGAGAACGCATCAGCCCATCATCCCAACTGGATAGGGCGACGCAGAGGAACCCAAGGACAATACCTCTGAGCGCCGCTCAGAGAATGATGTTGTGGCCGAGCCCTACTCTTCTGGATCTAGTGAATCACGGTAGCAAACGTATAATTGGCAAAGAGGTAACAGGTGGAGTGACAACAAAGAGAAGCATTCGGCAAACTATTGCGGCCAAAGTAATAATTGGAGGAGTACTGATAACAGAGGGAAGTACTGAGCGAACTATCACCGTGGGAACACAAGGTATGCTTATCAGCCGCTGGCGATGCATTGATGGAGCTCTGTCATCAACAGCTACAAAAGGACTGTAGAGAGTGTGTAGATTAAATTCTTATAACATATGTTTTTTTTCTGGTAAAGCAGATTTGGCCATTAGATTATGAACCTCATATCTTCTCCAATTAGGGCCACCAACTTATTATCTGTTTCTTTTTTAGATAGAACCTAACAAGCTGTTTTGTGAGTCTCGGTTCGGGACAATAAGGTTCGGCTCGTCTCGGTTCGATTCGGTTCGGCTCGGCTTGGATCGGTTCGGCTTGACTCGTTTCGGCTTGGCTCGGTTTGGGTCGGTTCGGTTCTGTTCGGCTCGGTTCAGCTCGGCTCGGTTCGGTTCGGCTCATCTCCGTTCAGTTCGGTTCGATTCGGCTTGGCTCGGCCCGGCTCGGATCGGCTCGGCTTGGTTCAGTTCGTATCGGCTCGGCTCAACTCGGTTCGGTTCGGCGCCGTCAGGTCATGGCGTTGAGCTCGGTGGTTCGGTTCGGCGCCGTCAGATCATGGCGTTGAAGCAGCGGCTGCAGAGGCTTCGAGACGGCGGCCTCCTCCATGCCCTGCGGTCGGAGCTCAAGCTGGAGCTCTCCTCTTCTCCCCCGCCCCTATCCCAAACCCAGGTAACCAACGGAACCCTTGAAGCGGACTAGAAGAAGCCTTCTTTCTCTATCTTTCCTGAAACCCCTAGAAGAAATTCCATCAGATCGGCAGTTCGGTGGGGGATTTCACGGTCGAGTGGGATGATCCACGAACGCAGGACGTCGTCCTCAGGCGGCGGCACGGCGGGTCGGGGGAGGAGATCGCGGTGTCGGCCCTGCTAGCCCCGCTTCGGTTCCGGAGAGAGGTCCCGCTGCCTCGGCATGCCCTGATGAAGGTCTGCGTTAAGAAGACCGGGTCCGACCCTGTATTGCAATTCGATTGCCGTGTTGAGGATGATGGCGATGGCGATGGCGATGGCGATGGCGATGGTGGTGGAGGCGGGCCTCGTTGTGATTTTACTGTCCGGAGTGCGTTTTATTACCCCTCGCTTACTTCTAGTGGAGTGTTCAAGCACAATGCACCATTTTTCAGGTACCAAACCTTTCTTCTTCTTTTTTCGTGTGCTTGTTTGGTTTGCATTGCAATGGAGCAATACATTACGTTGGATGTTCTCTCTCTTTATTTTACTTGTTATCCGTATTTTTTTTGAAATATTACATGAAAGAAAGAACAATTTGATCATTGAACTGTTGTTAGTTCATGACCAAACCATTCAACTAAGGGGACGTTTGGCTTTTCGAAAGTGGGAGAAGGGCAGATAGTGACAGAAGTATAGGAAGTGTTAGACTTCCGCTGTTTATTTTGATGAAAGTGGTAAGGCTAGAAATTGTAGTTCTACCACTTTCACTGTTTGTTTTGGCAAAAGTGTTCTGCAGGGAAGTAGGACTTCCACCACCCTCTCAGGATTGACCGGAAGTCTGCGGGATGACGTGGTATAAAAAAATGCACTTCGGGACGGGGAAGTGCGACTTCGGACTAAATTGCTCTGAAATCGAGCGGCTGAAAAACTGGTCTCTCTGGGTTGACCGGAAGTCACACATCCGTGTTCCGCGGCCACTTACGCCAAAACAAACACCCGTAGTGCTCGAGTTCCAGCACTTCGATAAGTTCCGAGTCCATTTACGTCGAAACAAACGGCCCCTAAAGGGTAGAAGAGTCAAAAAAATCGCAAATTGGACGAGTAATTTTTTTTTCTTCCATTGGGATATTTCTTTTTTGGGTTTTATGTGTTTTACAAGGTCTAACTAGGTTTATGACCTTATGTACAAAGACAATCATTTAATAGAGGAGCCATAACATCATATGGAACTCCTAATCTAAGTAAATTGTGTTGGTTTCCTTTAGAACTTAGAAAGTTAAGTTGTAGTCTTGGTCATAGAGCTTTTGTAAGCTACAAGTTGTTTGGCATCTTTGTTAGGAGTAATTTGTTTTAAGCTAATACAGTAGGACCAATAATGAAGCCCGTCATTCATTTATATTTTTTAGGCTAAATTATAATTTTTAGAGCAAACGTCCTTTATCTTCTTATTAATATCTCCTGTAAAGTAAACGTCATTTTTTGTTCTGCTCATATAGCTGCATCAATTAGGATGAGAGCGCAAGATCTGTTACACGGAGAAAGTTCGACAATCGACAGGTACTCAGGTTGTCAATTCAAAGAGTGATAGTATGCTTCATTAATGCATTCTGGAAGAAATTTTACAAAAATTTAGTAGGGATGTGCGCAACGTTGGAGGATTACCAGAACCTCAATGCTAAAACTTCACTGATGTCTGATGTATCCAAATGTCAATAATAATGAAGGTTATGAGAAAACAGTGCAAGAGGAACCAACACATTATAACATAGTTTTTATGATGAAGATTTTTGTGAACAAATATTATCTAAAATATTTATGGAGGAATGGATTTTTGGACATGGAAATTTTAAGAAGTTTTATGATCACAGGCCTCAAGTTCCTTTGTTGAGCTTGCCTTTGCAGATGACATGAGTATCTTGTTGTTCCACTAGAAGTAGTGTGTTACAGTTTTTTTGATAGGATTATGTTTCAATTTGGCTTTGACTTGTAATTTTTCCTAGGGATGAATGTAGTTCTCCTTAACAATAATTGGAATCTGTCCTTTTCCCCTTGACTCTTCTGTCAAGAGGAACCTGGGTTGGTTGATACATACTTCCAAGCTTAGACAATGTGACTAAGAATGTGGGTCGTGCCACCTATTAGCTTGCCTTAAAGGTTTCATAGAAATCTCTCCTATTGTCCAAGGATGCCTTTCCTATGAACATTGTTACCAAGTCGGAAGTCATAAACTGTCGGCGAGGGAAGAATTCAAGAAAAATCGGGAAAGTCGGGAAAAGAAGGGTAAACATATAAAATATGTTTATAAAGATGTTCCAACAATTTTTTTGAGCAGTACATGATTGTATTAAAACACGATCAATTGGGATTAAAGCACGTATATCAGGGTTTAAATGCGATATTTGTTTTTCCCCAAAAATTATGATTTTTTTAAAATTTTGGGAGAGAGTCACGTAATTCTATTAGATGTCATGTATAAGAAGCGATTGAAACACAAATTATTTAAAAAATCATAGATTTTGGTAACAGAGCCTGTGAATAGGGCATTCAGAAGGTTGGCATAAAGTTGACAACCAGTTGTAAAATAGTCAATGATGGATCAAAAATTACTCTTCTCCAAAGATGCCTTTGCCATGAATTCGGCACCCATTTAAAGGGTTTCCATCAAGTTGAAAGCAAGTTGTAAAGCATTCTTGAACATTGATCGATCATGCCTTGATCCTTTAGACCAAACTCAAGTAGATGGGACAAGGCTTACCAGCTTGGGTTATGATTGAGTTTAGAGAAGATCGTAGTGATCGTACAAATTGGGCTTGAAATCTTAAGGACTTTAATTTCTCCTTGAACGTAGCTTAATGTGCGTTTTGATCATTCCTTCGATGATGAGATCAAAATGCTTAGCCTTTTGTTACCTTGTTGATTTGCTTCTTCGTTGTATGAGTTTAAGCTACGAAAGCAATACAAATAAGATAGGTTTTCCTACCCGAAAACATGTTTTTTAGTTTCTTATCTTGGCCTATCTTGCTAAGTTGTCCTGGTCACTTTTTGCTATTGATTTTAGAGGGTTGACGTCAGGTTGACATCCACTTGTTTTTTTTAATGTTTGTCAATCTCTCTTATAGTCAACCCTATCTTTATGAAACAAGACTTTCATGATGATGATTACTTAGACGAGTGAGTGGTGCTCTCGGTTTAAAAATTAAATCACTCCATACTCCATAGGAAGTCCTCATGTAACCCCATTAAAAAAGTCCATCCAACTCACGTAACTTGAACTATACCTTATTTTGTGATTTAAACTTTGCAATAACTAAATAGAAGAGTGTATTTCAGCTTGATTGTTGCATGTATAGCTTGCAACCAAATCCTATCCCCCTTTGGGCTTCTTGCATGCCATTTCTATTTTCTACTTATCAATTATCCTAGCTAATCGTGTGGGGCACATCCGGTTATTAATTTTGGTGGCCATCTACAAATCTGAGTAATCCAATGTTCAAATCAACGATTTGCTTCTCATTTATATAAGTTAAGTAGTTGATGATAGAAATAGAATAAGTAGCTCCTCTCCGGGGATGATCAGTTTTCTCGGAGTGTTTTGAGATTTTTTTTTGTAAATAGAGAATTAAGATGGAACAAAAAACGAAGATGAAAGAACAAATTTTGTAAACAAGAAAGCATAGTATCTATATGAGAGCTAATGGCAAGCACCATAGGAGTATGAGAGCTCATGGGGAGCATCATAGGAATTAGGAACTACTGATTGTTTAAAGCTCTCCACATTGCCTTCAATTGATTCTCAAGGTCCCCTTCTCGATCAAGTTGTTCCTTGTTTTTAAAGAAGGGGGGGGGGGGGGGGGGTGTAAAGGAAGAAGTGGGGTTTTATAGGGCTCCCTCACATTTTACTGTTAACAAAAACATTAGGGTTTGAGTGTTCGTGCTAACTCGAATGAGTTTTGATTTTGGCGGATTCGAGCTAAAGTGCCCATCCAAACTTGAACCAATTATTATTTTGGCTGATCTAAACCAAGGTTTTGAGTTTCGACCGAAGCCGATCCGTTTCGGATCAGTTGCGGCCAGAAATGGTCCCGAAACCCTCTAGGTTACAGGTGTCGGAACTCAACACTAAAAAAAAAGGACTGGGTTCTAGATAAGGTGTATTTCAGCAAGACAACGTGATGGGCATATTTACATGAAAATCATTTAAGTTCCATTTACTTTAAGTTATTTTATGTAAATAAGCAAATACCCCCCATTTGGATTTAATAAAACTATTAGAAAAAGCAAAATCCAAAGGAATCAAATTGTAATTTTCAGTTCTTATACAAAATCGAACTAAACAATTTTTGCTGAAAAGGAAAGTTCGATGGAACAAAAACCTCAAAGTATTTTAGACCAGAAAAATCTCAGAAAATCTATAAGTATTTTAGACCGGAAAAATCTCGGAAAATCTCAGAAAATCTCAGAAAAATCTCAGAAAATCTCAGAAAATCTATAAGAATCTATAAAATTTTCTCTAAGTTTTTTTGACAAATACTCTGGATAAAGCAAAAGCCATACTCTGTTTAAAACAAGACAATATGAGGTGGGTACTAGGTACACTTATTTTAAATTATTTTATATATTTTAATTGTTTTAAATTAAAAAAAACAAAAGCAAAACCACCGAAACTCTGAAACCGATCGAAATCGATGCTCAGTGGGCGGATCAAAACCGAAACTACAAACCTTAATCTAAACGTAACACCTCCCCATACTTGAAATAAGCCATGATTGGGATTCAATTCAGTCATAAGCAGGGTTTTAAATCTCGGCCGATACCGGTACGTAACGGTTTTGGCCGGTTCGAGACCGGTACTGCATCCGATCCCGATACCTGGCCCGTATCGGCTAGTACCGGTACGTACCGGTCCTTATCGACTGGTTCAGGCCGGTACCGACCGGTACGGACAGGTTAATTTTTTTTTTTTTGGATTTTTTGGGTTTTTTTCAGGTTTTTTTTCTCAACCGGTATCGGTCCGTATTGGCCGGTACATACCGGTTCGGGGCTAACCGATACCGCGACCGATACCGTGATTTTAAACCTTGGTCATAAGCTTGATCGGATATAAAAGGGTTGAATTAAATTTGAATCGGGCCCGAATATATCCGAATTGACCAAATCAGACATGATCAATCACATCATATCCTAATTAGCCGGATTAAATGTGAATTTTCTTTTTGTTTTTTTAATATTTTTTCAAAATGTTTGAATCAGCCGAACCCGAACCAGTCTTAAGCAGTTGAATTGGTATGTTTTTCCTCGATACAAACTTGAATTTTAAACCAAATTCTCAAACCTGATCAAGCTTGAATCAACTATCAGTCGTATATGAACATGACTATTTTAAGGAATGTTTCATAGAACTTGTCGAAACCCACCCAAAACACTCAGAAATGTATTTGCCAAAGATGAAGGATGAAAGATGGTGGGAGAGGACGTTCTAAAGGAAGCAAAGAAAGAAGCCAAAAGAAACCTCCATGAAGAAAAGATGAAGGTGATCCGAAGGGTAACCCTAAGCATCAAGCACTATCCCAAAAGGGAATTCGATTCTTCTTTAATGGGTCTTCCAACCCTTCTTTAATGGATCTTCCAACCATACCCAATGAGAAAATATTACAGTTATCTGCCAGTATGGGGCTGCCAATAATCAAAGAGGCATTTTAAACGCCTCAGAAGAGGCCAACTGTTAGAAGGCTTGAAATGTTTTGAGTTGTGTTCAAATGATCTAGGAATGGAGGGCTGTTTCCTATGTGCATCAAGAGGTGTATATGGAGGAGGATGTGTCGCATGAGGGAAACAATTCATAAAAGTTCTTGTCCACTATTTAATAAGGTTTTCTTCTACAATCTTAAAGAGTGCGAAATTTCTATCCTTGGGTGATGGGCCTCAAAGTTTCCGTTGTGGGTTATTTTACCCCTTTTGTCTGCTAAATTAACTTCCAGTTCACCATTTCTAGTCTAATTTTCCGCCTAGTATTTTGTGTTGCATGAAACACCTAATTTTAAGGCTAGTCGGGGATGTTACTGAAAAGTCAGCTTGATTTTTTGATGCATCAAACTGCTACTAAGGCAGTTTTTCGTCATGGATCGTTGTCCCTGCTCAAGTGGCCATTCACATAAAATCTTTTGCGATCATTCATATTTTTATGTAAATCACTGATATTTGATGACATGCCAGTTAAACAATCCGACATAGATTTATACGAAATATCGACTACTTTTGATTTTATTGGCACTGAGCTCGTTTTACAACCTCGTGCTACTATTGGGAAGATGGTCTTGTTTTTGTCATGGTGAAATTCTCCTTCGTGATAGTTCACTTCCTTCCAACTCAAGGGGTTAACGTAGATGCATGATTGAGTGAATTCATCCACACAAAATAACTTGGAGGTCAAGTTTTGATTTTTTCTTCTTTCATGAAGGGGTGATTGATGCAGGGCAATGGCCTCCCACTAATTGTAATCTGCCAATGGTTAAGAGGCATTTTAAACACCTCATTTAGTGAAATGGCCATGAAATGGAGTGTTGTCTCCCTCACGGGAAACTATTCTTGAAGTGCTTGTCCATAATTTGGGTGAGGATCTCTTCAACAAGTGAGTCTCCTGTCCTTGAGTGAGTACAAGTATCCTTTTTATGTAGTTCTCTTTTTTATCCACCAAATAAACAAATTTCCAGTTCCATTTTTTCCATTTTAATTTCCAATCTAATTCTCTCGTTGCCTCAAAAACATACTATGCCTTGGTGAAATGTAATATGTTTTCATGCTTACTTAGACAACTCCAATAGAAATGTTTTGAGTTGTATTCAAAAGGTCTAGAAATGGACGAATGTTCGCTATGCATCAAGAGACTTATATAGAGCAGGATGCTTAAGGTGAGGGAAACTATTCTTGAAGTTGATGTCCCCTATTTTGTTAGGTTCTCTACAACAGTCTTAGAGGGTGTATGAGTCCCCTGTGCTTGGGTGGCTCCCCATGTATTTCTTTATGTTTTCCCTTCTATCCACCATATCAACAAAATTCCAGTCCGAGCTTGAAGTGGGCCATTGCTCGAAAGGTTTCGGGACACCCGCCGATCTCAAAAAAAAAACAAAAAACAAAAAAAAAAAAACAAAAAAAAAAACAAAAACAAAATTCCAGTCCTATGTTTGCAATTTGATTTTCATCCAAATTCTCTCGCAACATAAAATATTCATATTTGGGCCTCATTAAGGTGTAATGTGTTTTGTCAAACTTTTTTACTTTAATTTAATAAGTTGAGGGACATGCAACTTAGAAAAACCTCTCCTGAACTACACATCTCATTTCATATTGGTCCCTCAACTTTGTTTTTGAATAATTTAAACCTTGAACTATACTCTATCTGCATTTAGCCCCCTCCGTCAACTTCTTATCCCGAAAATACCCCTATTAATTGCTAATATGATTCAAATGATTTTTAAAATATTTATCTTATGCATACAAGGATAAGGGTATTTTCGGAATAAAAGTTGATAAAGGGTGTTAGCGTAGATGGAGCATAGATCGGGATTCAAATTGTTCAAAAAAAGTTGAGGGACCAATATGAAATGAGGTGCATAGTTCTGGGGAGGTTTTTGTAATTTGCCCTTAATATATTTTGGGTTATGGCTAGCCCATGAAGGCATAGAGGCCAAACCCACATGCCCAATAATAGTCTAGTGAGGAGTATTGTATCCTAGACTTCTAGTGGTACATGACTTTGGTGTCACATTGAGGGGGAGGGACTCAGTTTCCCATCCTCTGTTCCTATTTATGCTGCATGCGAAGAGGCGACAATCTTCATGACGCGAAGATAGCAACGGAGCGTCCCACAATGGAGCTGAAAGACTGCAGAGTAGCATGTGATAAGAGGAAGAGAGCCCCATTAAAAAGACGTGCTAACGAGCGAAGTGGCCAATGCCAACAATGCATAGGGTGGTGCAAAACGAGCGAAGTGGCCAATGCCAACAATGCATAGGGTGGTGCAACCGGTGAGACTAGGGACAGATGATTGTTGGTTGCCAATGGTGGTGTGAGCGTAGCTCGTTTTTGGGTAAACCACATGAAAAAGAAAATTTGGTATCACCTCTCTGGATGGTTGGCTTGGTTGCTCCTAGGTGGCTCATAAGTGTGCTCTCTCGCACGTTTTAGTTTTGGAACAACTGGTATCAGAGATAGGTCAGCCAGATCGTAGGGCAAAAGTTAAAAGTTAAGGTAGACCTATCCAGATCCAGAAGGAGCTGATTAGAGCAGCTACAATGTTGGTCGTTATGGACTCCAGATGAGGAGACATGTTTTGAATAACCTCTCATATGATGTGGAGGGGAAGAATGTTAGGTATGGGCATCCCATGAGGGTGTGGAGGTCCAAACTCATTGCCCCAACAACATCAACCCAGCAAGGAGCACCATACCCTAATGGGATAGGGCTTTGGTGGCATGTATGTGAGGGGGAGGGAGTCCATTCCTCGTATCCTTTTATTTGTGCCGCATGCAAAGAGGCAATCTCCTTGATGTGAAGAGATTGTATCACAACATACCACGATGTGCCCAAGAGAGAACTCCTCGCAGAGGAGCACACAACACAAGAGAGAGAGAGAGAGAGAGAGAGAGAGAGAGAGAGAGAGAGAGAGAGAGAGAGAGATGTGTGCAGCGACCGATGACGGCGGTGCACCAGACATGTAGTTCATCCGACGACCGATGGACTAGTAGTCGGTTATTACTGGGTAGTTGCTGACGGCATGGGTGTAGTCCTGTTTTGGATAAACCACATTAAAGAGCGAGCATGGCTTGATTGCTTTTGGTCTTAACGATATTTCTAAAGAATGATTGTCTTCATACCACTTTATTCGGTCATATTGCTTCATCATGGTGGTCACACCGTTTTAGATGGAGGTGGGTCTTCTTGGTGCAGCCTGTGTGTTCTCGTTTGTCATGTTCTATGGCCTTATTTCCCTTGTGTGGAAAATATGCGGCACGGATTGATAAGGATTCCCACAAAAATACCGCTAATTAACAAATTTTTGCGATGCATGTTCTTGCAGCTTACCGGAGCCCCTGTTGTCCCTTTCAGCTGATCATCGAAAACTTGCCCTTATTGCAACAGTGGTCATTGGAATTTCATTACCTTGCAGCTTCTAAAACATTGAGCAAATAACTAATCACACATCACTCTACCTCGCTCACGTTTGGTTAGATAGATGCATTCTGCAACAACTTCCTCAAATATCTGCAAACCATGTCCTCAATTCACTTACCTCCCTTTCAATCTGTGCAGATCTCTGGACACAGAGTTACAAAGAGCTCTGAAAGAATATCTTGTAGACAGAGGGATTGGATTGGAACTGAACAGTTTCGTCCTCGAACACCTGCGTAAAAAGGAACAAGCCCAGTACGTGGATTGGCTGCAAAAACTGGAAAGCATGGTCTCAGAAAATGCATGATCTGCGGCCCTTCGAAGTTTTTGAAGGATCCAAACAAAACATTTTCGCTGTCAACCAGAATATCCATGCTATGTAATGTGTTTATTTCTTCCTCCACAACATGCGACATAGCTAGTCATCAACAGGTTGTGCTCTGCTACATACTTCCTCTGTTACAGTGGCTGAATGTAGATCCTTCAAAGGTGTGGATCGAAGGTGATGCGGCTTCACTTATTTCAATCTTGAAGAGTTCTGGATCTGATCACTCCCTTATTCAAGACTGTCTACATATGATTTCTAAGTTGTGCCATGTAAGAATATCACGCAGAGATGATAACAGTGGTGCGGACTGGATGGTGAATCATGGATAACAGATGATGCTCTAAGAATCCTTTTTGAGATCAGAGTTTTCAAAATTTCGTGTGGATATTTGTAATGTGGCAATATATTTTGGCTCCTACTTCTATAGGACTAATTATAATGGGATTGTGGTTTAACAAAAATAAAAAAAGGGTGTTTTTACAAATCAACCCCTAATCTTCTCTATTTACATATACGCCCCTATAAAAGTGATTTATATATAAACCCCTCAATTCATTCAAACATTACATACTGACCCCTGTAGTTAGCTGCCATCCAAAATGAGAACATTTTCGGTTTCATCCTAAATATTTTATCTAAACTCTCTAAATACCCCTCCAATGGGAGAATTCTTTGGATTAGGCCCAAGTAAGGTCCGGGTTATGTCTGTGTTTGTTTTGGGTTAAGCCCATGTTCAATAAAGATATATTAATTTAAGTAACTAATACCATGGGTGAATCAGTTATTTTCCCTTTAGATTAATAAAAAAAACAGTTGAATGAAGGAATATTTTGAAAATATTCATTCAATTTGGGATGCCAACTTACTGAAGGGGTCAATATGTAAATATAGAATGATTTAAGGGACTTATATGTAAATATTGACTTCGTAACGGTTTATATATAAATAGGAAAGATTATAGGGGTCAATTTGTAAAAAAACCAAAAAGAAAAAGAAACAAAAAGAAACAAAAAGGAAAAGAAAGAATTTCAAAATACATTGTGGGGAAACTTTAGGAACTAAAAACTTAATCAGTTATAAACACTATATATCTTATCTCAAGGCAATATTAATCCAAGTAAGCCATTACATAGTGAAAGTACATCAATTAGAAGAATGGACATGTTACAAACTCTGTTTTCATGCCCACTTAGCCAAGAGGGACATTAAACCAGCTCCTATGAGCAAGGAGACATATATCCCCAGCTGGAGTTTTCCCTTGCTCTGTACTCTTGGATTCATGCAATCGGCGGCAAGGAGGTCGACAAGAGCCATGTAAATTAGGATGCCGGCTGATGCAGAATTCAAGACGCCTTGGACGATGAGAGCGCTCGGGCTGTTTTCATCGTAAACCGATGATATTCCGATCCCTACCGCGATCCCGAGGGGGGTGGTGAGAGAGAAAAACATAATCATTGTGGCCATCTTCCACACCTTGAATTTTGCCTGGATCAGATACAAGCCAACAGTCAGGTAGGTAATTAAGAGTAACAAATTCGATTCTGCAAAACCAGAAGGCGCAAGTGCTACCCCTTTCACCTGGACGATAGATCCTCCGAGGCCCATGCCCTCGAAGAACTGGTGAAAGCTCAAAGCCGCGACAAGTGGTCTGATCGTCGAGGGGCTCCGAGACGCACCCAGAGATAACCCAATGATGACTGAATGAACAACGATGCCCAACTCCAGGACCTACAAGTAATGCACTCATCAAATCTTAGCATGCCGAAAAACTAGGGGTGCAACTTCGGTCGGGTAAAACCGAGAACCAATCCAACCCGATCCAACCAGGGGCGGACCTACATTAGGCTCAGTGGGGCTCAACGACCCCCCCCCCCACACCCCCTCCTCACTTTGGGAGAAAACAAAGTAAGTTACACTTACCCCCTATAGTTTTTTTTGTTCCAAATCACTCCCTAAAGTTTGAAATGTTAGCACCTTTTGTCAACTACTTGATTTCCTCGTTTGGTAATTTTTATCTGATCGAAGCTGAATTGAAGTTGAAGGGAGGCCGACCGTGTTTTTTAACCATAGGGGGGTTATGTTTTTGAGCTAAACTTCAGGAGGGGGGGGGGGGGGCAAGTGTAATATACCCAAAAAACAATTCTAGTCAACTTTTGGTTACCAACTTCACATGGAGGTGGTCACCGCCAGCCACCACCACCCCACCGGCCACCACCATTCGCCAATCAATGTCCACCGTCATGCCACCACCCCACCGCCACATGGGCCTCCTGTCGTCGTCGGCCACCACCCGCTGTCGCCGTCTGTATTGGTGACCCATGGTCGACCTCGCCGTCCGCCGGCCACCGACGCCCAACACAGTGCGGCCGACACCCTCCGCCGACTGCCACCTCTTGCACACGTGGCATCCCCGTAGAGTTCATCACATGGTCCTTAGTGAATGAGAATCGAATGGGAATCGAGGCCTATTTACAGGTTTTTGGGGGTATGTATGAAATTCATGCACCCCGCAAAAAAAAAAAAAAGGATCTGGTCATTTACAACCCGTGCACCCCGATCGAGTCGGCCAGTTATAACTCCAAATTTTCGAAAGACTTGAAGGATCGATCTTTTCCTCTACTCGAGGCAAAATCCTAATAAGCCTAATGCTGCGCGATCGAAGGAATGGTAGGGACGTTGTCACGCCATCTGCCGAAGTCTTCGACTGTGATGACTGTAGTTACTTTTTAATAATTAAGTCCTGTTTGACGAAAAATCCTAGGTCCGCTACTGGACCCAACAGAATATGGGTCAGCTCCGAGTTGGGGCTCGATAGACCTGACCCAACTACCAACCCGAGAACCGACCCGAACCAACCAGACCTTAGTGTGGGTTGGGTTGGTTGGGGTCTATGCCCAAGTGAGGTTAGTTCGGGTTTCAATACGGTAGAACCGAACTAGTTCAGTTCCGGGCTCGGACCCGAGTTGCACCCGTATTTGCTATGACTTGAAAAACAAATGCTAGCTTAATCTTTGAAGCAAGGTGATACAGAATTCTGAGCATGTTATTACCTGTGAGATTAAGCGGTGGCGGATGTGATCCGAGGAACTGTCCACTCCAGTGGAAGAGCCGTGGGAGTGGCCGTGGGTGTGGGTGCCGTGCTCCGCCGCCGCCGCCCCACTCTTCTCTTCACCGTCGACCACGGGTAGTGCCTTGGGATTGTAGTAGCTGGCGGCGATGGTGTCCATCATCAGGGTCCCGATGGCAGAAAGCATGGCGACGAGGCCGGCGAAGGGGAAATCCCTCCACGGGCTGTCGGGGAGGCACGGGGACGTCAGGCTCTCGTAGGCGTCCGGGAAGATGTGGATGAAGCCGGTGGCGAGGATGACGCCGGCGGCGAAGGCCTTCACGACGAAGAAGGTGTCCCTGTCGGGACGGAGCGCGGGGACCCACTTGCCGCATATTGGGAGGCAGACCCCGACTGCGCCGGAGACGAGGATGGAGAACAGGGCGGCGAGCTTCAGCGGGAGTGCCTTGGATCTATCCACACCCTCGGCGTCGAACGAGCACTCGCACTCGCCAAGGACGAATAGGGGGAGGACAGCGAGGATACTGACAAAGAGGACGCCGGCGAACCTCATGATCTCAGACGGCGAGTTGGGATAGGAAGGGAGGGGGCTGTTAGCAAGCGAGAATCCTCTGAGTTTATAATCTCAGTGGATCAGACAGCTTGAATCCAAAAATAAATCACAGCCGTTCGATTGCAGTGAATCGGGCTGGGTGTAAGTGATACTAGCTTATAACCTCTCAGATTCCGTGCTGATACTATCGTTGAGGTTACGATTCCGTGCTGATATCTTGGTGGTTGGTTATAACCTCTTTTTTGTTTTTTTAATTCTATTCTTCTACGGTTCCCATTAGGGGTGGCAATTCTTGACCCGACCCGCCAACCCGACCCGAAATTAGCGGGTTTGGGTTTGGCCTAAACGGGCTCGGGTCATAAACGGGTCAACCCGATTGACCCGTTTATTTAATGGGTCGGGTTCGGGTTTGTACTTATAACCCGATTCACCCGACTTGACCCGTTTAACAAATGGGTCGTGTCAACCCGACCCGACCCGAGCCAACCCGAACCAACCCGACCCAACCTGATCAAACCCGGCCCAATCCGACTGGTCTTTACCCAACCCGACAGGTTTACATGGGTTCTGTTGACCCAACCCGACCCGACCCGTTTAGTAAATGGGTTAAACGGGTCGGGTCGGGTCAACCCGTTTATTAGGCGAGTCGGGTTTGGGTTTGAGTTTTTGACCCGTTTATTAAACGGGTCGGGTTCGGGTTGGGTGTTTTGCCCTTATACATATGTCTCAACTCGATCCGAACCCGACCCATTGCCACCCCTAGTTCCCATAACCCACATGATTTTTTTTGTCTAGAAAAAAAAAATTAAAAAATTGAATGCCACGTAAGTGGAACGTATAGTCCGAGTCACCGGAGCCAGAAAAACTTTGGTATCACTGTGATACCAGCTGATCTGGCATCACGGGCCAATCACGAACATCGTAGCCAGCCCCTCTCTTTGTAATCACAGTTTAAATCAGAGAAACCTACGAGATGCATTTTGGGCTGAGCGCAATGCACTTGTCGTGGTGGCTGTCATCGTGTGGCAACGATGCACCTAGCCTAGTGCATGAGGGATGTTTCGGCAGTTGTGATTGACCTATGATATCAGTGATATGTTATCCAAAAATGCATTAACTAATCCAACATGAGAAACAATACAAATCAACCATATAATTCTATAAAAACCAAAGAAAATAGGATGTAGGCCTCGTGGACCTATTCTAGTAGGACTATCAAAGGACAAACCAAAGAAAATGACTAAAAGTCTAAAGACTAAAACCCACTAATAAGTAGAAAAAGAATTGAGTAGAAGTCTTAAAGAGCCTCATTTCCCCAACTTCACCTCGTCACCAAAGGACAAACTGACAAAGTACTCCCGAAATGGAATCGAAGCATGTGCCGAAGCGGACTTGGGCTTTCGGAATAATGATGGGTGGCATCGTGGCCGTCACAGATTCACAGGAGTCATCGGTTAGACGGGTCGGGTCGGATTGACACATTTTTGAGCGGGTTACCTAATCCTGCCCATTTAATGAACGGGTCGGGTTAGGCAGGCCGGGTCTGCTTTTGTCTGCTCTACTTGAATCGCAGTGGGCCCCACGGTTGTTTGCATACACAAAATGTGCTGAAAATATTTCCTTTTAAACTGAGTTTTGTGGTCATGCATTAAGAGCATGCTCTTTCAAAAGGCATGCATTCATTATCAGCAAATATCGGCCCAACCCAATGATACTATTCATACTGATAGCTTTTAGAGGTACTATGCCTAAGGTCATTGAGAAACAGATCGGTTTATTGTAGGAACATCGAAACAAATGCTTTTAGGTGTGGTCCCTATCATACAGACTTAATTATCTATAGTCACTCATAAAGGCACGTGGGGTAAATGAATCACGATCTAAATTTGTTACGTCTAACAAACTTCTAAAAATGACCAACCATTTCTTCTTTATCCTTCTTCGTATGCAAAATTTCATTCATTGTTCACAAATATTCCAACAATGATTTTACTATAGCAAATTAAAAATAAATTTTTTTTTTTGCTACAATAAATTCATTGTAGCAAATGTTACTTTTTAATACCGAAATGCTATTTTTTATAAAGAGAAACATTTGCTATAGATATTTCAGTGTATCTATTGTTTTTGTTTTAAACGGGATTCATCAAAAAAAAAAAAACTACAGTGATTTCATTGTAGCAAATATTACACTTTATTATAGAAATGTTACTATTTATAAAAAGTAATATTTGTTACATTAAAATCTTTATAGTAAAAAATATAAAAATTTTATATAAAGTTTTTTCAAAAAAAAATTTACCTCATCCTCAACCAGATTGGATTAACCTATGTTTTGGTTTAAATAAATTTATTTTCTAATTTGTTTTGTATTTATCTTTTAGGTCTAACCCGATTCAACTCGCTATGATCCATTTCCTTAAAATATAATTGAGATGGAAAGTGTTTAGGATTAAGATATTCCTTCACTGGACAGGGTCATCCGGCCAAACATGGCCCTTGCCATCCCTTTTAACCCAAACAAAATAAAAAAAATAAATTACACATAGAGCCCCAGTTGTTTGACCAATTAGCACTTACACCCCTCATGTTTAAAACCCTACAAATACCTTCCTATAGTTTGAAAAAACATACACATAGACATCTCTGGAGGTCCTCTGGAGGGGTGCAAGTGATGTTTTCTCCAAACTATAGCGAGGTATTTGTAAGATTTTAAACATGAGAGAGTGCAGGTGATAATTGGTCAAACTACAAGGGTGTTTGTGTAATTTATTCAATAAAAAAGATGGTGTTATCTGCACCCACCAAATTACTAGTTCCTCCCATTTTAAACAGCAACCCAACCAAATTTCAAGAATTACTACAGCCCCCATTAAGATAGGACCCCCTACATAAGGGGCTGTCCCGCCCCGCCCACTAGGGCTACAACTTGGGCGGGAAACATAGCCCATCTGAACTTCGGGTCGAGTTTAGTCTCATTTTATCAAGGACGGGTTGGGTTCGGATTGTAAAAGTCAACCCGAACTAAGTTTAAATTGGACTGGGGCTGATGTCGGGCAACCCGACCCAACTCAAACCCAAGTTGAGCGTAAGTTGCGTAACATAAGTCACATGACACATTTTAGGCCCCACCAATCTAATTCCTTTAAATGCATGGATTCTATTCCTACCCCAAAGAGCCACAAGCCATCATACAGTGGAGGTAAGAAACACCATAATGATAAGGACTAAGGATAAAAATAAACTTTAATAATATTTTGATCTTTAAGATTCAAAACTATGGGCCGAAATAAGCATTATCTGAACCTGTCCAACTTGACCCACCAACTTGCACTAACCTGAGTTTGAAATTTTTTTCTTGGGCTACGCTTGGATTGGGCGGCACAGGTTGAAGGTCGGGTTGGGTTGCGGGTTCAAGGTTCTACAACTCGGGTTAGCTTGGGTTGACCTCTAACTCGACCTAACCTGCCTGATTTACTGCTCTATCGTCCGCTTCTGCTCGCTCTGGTCCATCGCCACCTTCACCCTTCCCTACCTATCCACCTCCCCTCCCCTATTGTAGCTTGTGTGTCCTGAGCGTGGATTTTTTGTATTAACATTAATAAAGATAACTTTGGTTATTGCTTTAATTAGATTACTACTTTGGTGTATGATAATTCATATATAATAAAGGACCCTAGGAAACACAATAAGCTACTAAGGCGCATGGTGGGTCCATACTTAGGAGACCTAGTGGACCGGTTCTATGTAGACCTAGAACTAGTTCACAACTTTGGTGATGCCGGTCGTTTCACTGAGAATATGTTATTGGCAGGTAGAGGATGTGGTGAAGTCTCCACCATGGGAACGTGGGATTCCTATTCACCTGACTAAGCACGATGATCGTGTTGAACAGGAACCAAGACAGTGCACAGATCAATGATTCAAACATTGGTGCATGAATCGTCTTACTACTATAGATAATATGTCCTTAATCCTGAGGGACCATGTACACTGAGCCAACCAGTTATGTGGTGCTTTGATATGTCAATGTGTGCAGATTCTTTATAGTCCAATACCACGGTACGTTGGGTTACCCGGCTGGTGCTAGAGTGGGCATGTAATCCCTACAGATTATCCGATGTCCAGTATTGGATGTGTGTGTTTTGATGAGTCATTCTATCTACACAATTAATCCAGACCTAGTGGTTGTCAGTATGACTAACGACATTCCGGATGTTATGCATAGCACCGGATGGTGTGTGGTGTTATAGATGAGAAGTCATCAAATCCTTATCAGATGATCAATCGAGGTCTAACGGTGCTCCCCACAGCCCGAGTCGAATCATGACACCAATAATAGGAGGGACTAAAGATTATCAGAGTATAGTAGAGAACATGATTACGATGGAGTAGTATAAGTTTAGGATCACTAGAGTTCAACTCACGTCGCACTCTAGGTGGCTACGCGGGTTAATCGGATTAGGGCTGATTAGTGCACTTGGTGTGTCACCGGAACAATTAATTAAAGATCCGATTGAAGCTAGAGATCCTAAACCTTGAAGGTTCTACCGTTTTCGTTATGTATAAGAATTGTTCCCTGACCTGGTTGGACATGTTGGATGCGAAGTAGCGCGATGGAGCGCAAGTCCAAAACCTAAGAACCTAATTCACATGTGTTAAGGGTTATAGGGGTATTTTGATAAATATTAAAATATGGCTCAGAACATATTGAATATAGATTTTAAAATGAGTGGAATAATTTCAGGAGTTCATAGGCGCTGACGGAACTCGATTCTGAGTAGCGCACCTCACTCTATCTATCTTACAGTGTTCCTCTTTTCGTTAGGGCATTTTCATCCAGGCTTCACGAGAGATAAGGGAAAACCCTATAAACCGCCCCTCCCCTCATCCCTATCTCTCATGAAAAATCCGGCCCCCCTCTCCTCTCTCCCTCTTTGTGGTTTCGGCCAAGGAAGAAAGAGGAAGAAGAAGGAGGAAGGAAGGAGAAAGGAGAAGGAAGAAGAGAGAAAGAGAAGGAAGAGATCTCGCGACTCATCATCGTCTTCGCAATGTAATCATCCGTCGGCTCGTAGTCCTTGCACTCAGAGATAGGACTTCGAGGATTTCTTACTTCGCAAAGGACAATGTGCTAACCCGAATACCGGGTTTACCTTAACTTAGAAAAAAAAAAAACTTTATAGCATGCTTTACGACGTTGAGCTGCCACGTGGCAGTCAGAGCACTAGAATGGCAAATAGTTTTGGTCAGCCGCTATTTAGTTAAATATTTTATTTTTTAATAATATTTTGAAAAAAATCCCCTCATCAAATCTTACTTAGCATGCCGAAAACTAGGGATGCAACTTGGGTCGGGTAAAACCGAGAACCAATCCAACCCGATCTAAATGGGTCGGGTTGGTTCAGTTATTAGTTTTGTGGACCCAACAGAATATGGGTCAGCTCTGAGTTGGGGCTCGATAGACCTAACCCAACTACCAACCCGAGAACCGACTCGAACCAACCTGACCTTAGTGTGGGTTGGGTTGGTTCGGATCTATGCCCAAGCCAGGTTAGTTCGGGTTTCAATACGATAGAACTGAACTAGTTCAGTTCCGAGTTCGGACCCGAGTTGCACCCGTATTTGCTATGACTTGAAAAACAAATGCTAGCTTAATCTTTGAACCAAGGTGATAAAGAATTCTGAGCATGTTATTACCTGTGAAATTAAGCGGTGGCGGATGTGATCGGAGGAGCCGTCCACACCAATGGCAGAGCCGTGGGAGTGGCCGTGGGTGTGGACGGGGATGTGGGTGCCGTGCTCCTCCGCCGCCCCACCACTCTTCTCGTGCAGGATTGTAGTAGCTGGCGGCAATGGTGTCCATCATCAGGGTCCCGATGGCAGAAAGCATGGCGACGAGGCCGGTGGCGAGGATCACGCCTGCGACGAAGGCCTTCACGACGAAGAAGGTGTCCCTGTCAGGACGGAGCGCATTTAAAGGGCATGTATGTCATTTCATGCTATTCATCATTGTGAAATGATCAAAAACCCTAGAAATAGACCAATGAGAGAGCCAAGAATTTTCCAACCTCTTTAAAGAGGTTGTTACAAAATCGTTATTGGTTTTAGGGGTACTATGCTTTGGATCGTTAAGAAACAGATCAGTTTAGTGTAGGGACTCCGAAACAGATACTTTTAGGTGTGGTCCCTATGTTACATGATTGATTATCTATAGTCACTTATGAAGGCACTTGGGGCAAATGCTTCACTATCTGAGTTTGTTACGTCTAACAAACTTATAGAGATGACCAAAATACCCTTCCTTATTTATCCTTCTTTATATGCAGAGTTGCATTCATCATTTAAAAAAAATTCAGCAGTGATTTTACTATAGCAAATTTTAATAATTTTTTTTTTAAAAATAAAATCTCTATTTTTTTTTTGCTATAATGATTTCACTGTAGCAAAGGTTACTCTTTAATATCGAAATGCTATTTTTTATAAAGAATAATATTTCGGTATTAAAGAGTATTATTTGCTAAAGTTATTTTTCTGTAGTTATTGTTTTTGTTTTAAACGAGATTTATCAAAAAAAATAAAAATACTACAGTGATTTCACTGTACCAAACGTTACTCTTTATTACAGAAATATTACTATTTATAAAGAATAACATTTATTACAGTAAACCCATTGAAGTAAAAAATATAAAAACTTTATATAGATCTTTTCCAAAAAAAAAATTGCTACAGTGAGTCTGAGGGCACTTAGCTAGCTGGCAGGGAAATGCTCGGATTCAGTCTACCTCATCCTCAACCCGATCGGATTTGGTACATGATCAGATTTAGTCTACCTCATCCTCAACCCGATCCGATGAGATAAACATATATAAATTTACTTATACATTAACATTAGTTGTACTTGCCATAGCTCTTCCATGAATATATGGCTTAAGAGGAGGTGTGGAATTAAGCTATTCTTTGGATAAAATGTATTTCTTTTCTATTGTGCTTTGTATTTATCTTTTAGGTCAAACCCAATTCAAACTCGCTATGAGGTCCCCCCCCACCCCCCCCCCCCCCCCCCCCCCCCCCCCCACCACCATTTTAAACAGCAGCCCAACCAAATTTCAAGAATGACTAGAGCCCCCATTTTTATAGGACACCCACATAAGGGGTTGTCTCGCCCCGCTCGCTAGGGCTACAACTTGGGCGGGGAGCACGACCCATCCGAACTCCGGGTCGAGCTTGGTCTCATTTTATTGAAGGATGGGTTGGGTTTGGGTTGTAAAAGTCAACCCGAACTAAATTTGGTTTGGGCTCGGGCCAAAGTCGAGCAACCCGACCCAACTCAAACCCAAGTTGAGTGTAACATGAGTCACATGACACCTTTTAGGCCCCACGAATCAAATTCCTCTAAATGCATGGATTCTATTCCTAACCCAAAGAGCCACAGGGCATCATACAATTAGGCCTATCAAAGGGCAGGGCTAAGCCCGGGTTGTGGTCAAATCGGACCTGGTCCTATGTTTTAGGAGATAGGTCCTAGCCCTTCAGGGCCAGAAAATGATGGGTCCTAGTTCAACCCTTCAAGAACCAGGACTGATCAAGAACCAAGTTGATATCACTAAGATACGGATTATTAACATATCTATTTATTCAGTTAGGTCATTAAGGAAGGGTTAAATCTTTTTTTCTCTCTCTCTAAACTACTCTTATGCCAGTGCCTTTAGGATTTCGACATTCATTTAAAACCCCACTCATTTCTTCATGCCATACTTATTTATTCATGCTTGAGACTGATAATACAACTTAAAAAATATTATAAGTCTTATGAGGGTTACAGTGAGTGATCGATTAATTACTAATTAGTTCCACTTAGCCATTGATTTAGCCCCTTAATAAGTATTATATATATTATATAATTTATGTATATGGAGGGCAGGGCCTAGTAGGGCTCCTGCCTAGTAGGGCCGGACCATAGGTTTCCCTGACCCGGCCCTCATCTTGGAGGGATTATGAAAACTGGGCCCGATCCGGCCCTTGGTGAGTAGGTCTTTAGAGGGTCAGGCCGGGCAGGGTACCCTCTCCAAAGGGCCAGATTGATAGGTTTACACTTGGATAAGTTTTTCACCCACAGTACCCCCCATTATGTAGTCAGGGGGGGGGGGGGGCTACATTTTGACTCACTACAAGGAAAAGGCTTATTGCCGACGGATATTATTATTACCGTCGGTAATAATATTAATATTACCGACGGTAATAAAAATATCCGTCGGCAATAATCCTTTAATATTTTACTAATATTTAAAAAATTTATTACCGACGGTATTTGTTTATCCGTCGGTTATATATTATTACCGACGGTCGTTATGATAACCGTCGGCAAAAGTGATTATTACCGACGGTAAAACAGTATGCCGTCGCAAATAATATTTTTTGTTATTTTATTATTTTTTTACATATATATTACCGACATCCATTTTTTTTCCGTCGGTAATGTATTTGTACCGACGGAATAATCTTAGCCGTCGGTATAGATATTATTATTACCGACGTTATTATAACCGTCGGTAATAATATGTTTTTTACCGACACAAATAATTATACCCGTCGGTATATTAAGTTTGATTTTTTAATTATTTTTTCTATTTTAATTATCGACAGCTTAAATATGTCCGTTGTCATAATATATTTCCCGACGGATATAATATATTCCGTCGGTAAAATATTTATATTAGATAAAATATATATATTTACCGACGGAATTTAGTTTTCGTCGGTATTTAATACATATTTACCGACGGAGGTTTTTATTCCGTCGGTAAAAATCCTTTCGTCCCAACCGACCTGCCACCTCATCGATTCGCACTGATTAATATTTATCTATCTCGAGCGTTAATCTACAATCCAACCGTCCGAATCATTCTCCACGGATCCAGACCCCTCTTCCTCACTCCTCACCAATTTCAACTTTGAATCCCTCCGAAAATCAAATCTCCCCGCCCAAAACCCCTATAAATCCCCTCCCCCGGAGTTAAAATCTCTTGATCTCGCATCCAAATCCCCCATTTCTCTCACTTTCCGTCGTCCACTCAGATCCATCGCCTCCTCTCCGTCGGTCTCTACCGGAGCTCGGACTACATCATCGGGCCAGCCATCTCTTCGGGCCCTGTCGACTACATCATCACCATGAGCCCGAGCCTCGTGTCGAGGCCAGATGCCAGCCCGGCGGTGGCCTCCGCGGTGCACCGGGGCATGGCTCGAGTGTTGCTGTGGGACGGGCAGGGGGCGACGCCGAAGGACCTCCTGGACGCCGTGGCTGAGTACCTCACAGAGTCTTTTTTTCTCAGCCTCAGGTCCCGACGGCGCCGCAGCGAGCGACTCGGACGAGCCGTGCTGGACGGCGGGAGGCGGCCTTGAGGTACTGTGAGGAGCAGAGTCACGGGTTCGTGGCGCGGCTGAACCGGGAGATGCAGTGGCGGTGGAGCGAGCGGGCAGTGGACGACGCGCTGGGCTCGCCGGCGCAGCGGATCGACGACGGGCGGCTCTCAGCTCCGATGCCACGTCAGATATAGAGTTGAGACAGGTAACGTGAGGCTGTGGAGGGACATGACGTGAGGCTGTGGAGGGGCTTGTAGAGTCGCCATGGATTTCGTTCCCTTGCTGGGTATTATTACCGACGGATATTAAAGTTTCCGTCGGTAATAATCTATTATTTTTTTTAAAAAATATCCATATATTGCCGACGGTAATTAATTTTCTATCGGTAAAATACTTATTTTTGACGACGGTACTAAATTTAACCGTCGGTAATAATCTTATATTTTTTTATATATATTACTGACGGACATAATAAAATCCGTCGGTATTAATGTTTAATACCGACGGAATTTTAAATCCGTCGCAACTTTTTCCCGACGCCGTTTTTCCCGACAACCTAGCGACGGAAATAATTTCCGTCGCGAAAAAATAATACCGACGAAAATGCAATATTACCGACGGAATATATCCGTCGGTAAAAACTGCTTTTTTTGTAGTGACTCCTTTCATAATCTGCTACATGAATAAGGATCTCACAATAATATGACCCTTCCTAGCTATGAGACTTTATATTTTGGCCACAGGCATGCTGGAGTTAAAGTCACTCATTTGACAAATAGATGAACCCCTCATGATGTGGTTAAAGGAGGTGGGGTACACTTGGACTTCTCTCATAACCTGCTACATGTATAAGAATCCCAAAATATTGGGATCCCTCCTAGTTATGAGATTTTATGTTTTGGCCACACACATGCGGGTGTTAAAGTCACTCATTTGACACATAGATGTACCCCCCATGATGTAGTGGGGGGGGGGGGGGGGGGTACACTTGCACTCATCTCATAATTTGCTTCATGAATAAGGATCCCACAATAGTAGGACCCCTCATAGTTGTGGGATTCTTTATATTTTGGTCACAGACATGCGGGTGTTAAAATTACCCCTTTGACGCATAGATGACACCCCCCTTTGATGTAGTTCACGCGCGCGCGCACGGCGGGGGGGGGCATATACTTGAACTACTATCATAATCTGCTACAAGAATAAGGTGTTGAACTATTTCACATATTTGGTAGGCTAGTTAAATCGAGTCAGATTGACAACCTATTTGATTGGCTATGAACCAAAGCAAGTTGGTGTGTAGTGGACTTTAGGGTGGTGATCAGGCTAGTCCGTAGCTGTTTTTTAGTGTATCTAGTGCCACTGACACACGTTAAGTTATGTGGAGACCCACATTTTAAGTGCATGTGGATTTAAGTGTATGAAGTCTAATATATGCTCAAACTTGTACCCGATCAAATATCGCTTATGTTGTCAATATGCTTGGCAGATACATGAGTAATCCAGGGTGGGACTGTTGTGTAGTTGTCAAGAGAGGATTAGGTATTTAAACAAACGAGAGATTGCATGCTCACTTACAAAAAATCTAATCATTTGGGCGTGATTGGATACACAGATGCAGATTTTGCGAGATGTCTTGATAATAAAAAGTCCACATTATGAAACATCTTCAATCTTGCGGGAGGTGCCATTTCGTGGAAGAGTGCGGCAAAATCATATCCGTTCATGTGGGCATGATACGTGAAGGGAAACCATTTAGTTTTAAAAACACAATCATATATGTACGGTGGTTTAATATGGTTTTAACTTTTAAGTGCTAATTTAATGTCGTGCCTATCTCATCGTCACGTTCACACAGTGGGAGAAAGATTTGTGTTTCGCTTTCTAATTTAATGTCGTGACTATCACATCTTTGCGTTCCCTATGCTGGAAGGCTTTTGAATAGGGATGGCAATTATTCGGGTTTATCGGGTTACCCAACCCGACCTGATCCTATTGGCACGGGTTTGGGATGCTAAAAAAACAGGTTTGGGATGGATTTGGGATATGAATTTGAAACCTGATCAGGTTCGGGTTTTACTCCAATCGCCCCGACCCAATCCGACCCAGGTATATAATTTATCAAAATCATATAATAAGTTGATTTGTGCTTATAACAACGTGATCGTAATATAGGAGGAACATTTGCTATGTAGAACTACGATTAGGTGGGCCCAAGAAATTAAATATGTAGTTCTTAAAAAGGCGACCGACCCAACCCGTCCCGCAATGTATAAACGGGGTTGGGCGAGGGCGGGCACGGGTTTTTCCAGTGCTTAATTGGGATAAATTTGAAAATTACCTTCAAAATCCGACGCGGATTTGGAACTGATATGGAACGGGATAAAATATAATGGAGCGGGTTCGGAATAGGACCGACCCGTCCCAAATCCGACCCGTTGCATCCCTACTCTTGAACGGTCAAAAAATTTCTTCCTATATTAATTTCAAGCTCATTTTAAGTCTTTTGTTTTTGTATTAGATACTATTGGATATGTTTTTTTTTCTCAAATAGACAGACTAATCTAATTGTGTATTAACCCCTGGAAACAATATATTTACTTATCGAACCACCAAAACATTGGAGGTTGTGCATATTCACCCCTGGAAACAAAATATTTGACTATCCATCAATGGAAAGTTAACAAGGGTGAGCTTCTAACATATGGGCAATTGGGACCCGGCCACCACTGTGAGTTTGGGACTCCATGGCCGCCGTGATCGCAGAGCTGGATCCCCGAAAGTGCTCGCAGGTGGTGGAGGAGATGGCGAGATTAGAACGGAGGATCTTCCCCAAGCACGAATCTCTCTCTCGATCCTTCCACGAGGAGGCGAGGAAGAGGAACAGCGGGTTGATGTACGCGGCGACGATCGGAGAGCGGGAAGACGAAGAGGAGCTCGTCGGCTACGTGATGTACTCTTGGATCTCTTCACTGTGCGCCTCCATCACTAAGCTCGCAGGTGAGGACCCGAAGACTCATTTGGACATTACATCTCATCTACAGCTAAAAATGTCTCTTTTTTTTTTTTTTCTTTTTTTACCCTTTTGATCTTAATTATGATATGGGTTTTTCTTGATTTTTCTCTTTGTTTTAGATTTGAATGGAAAGGGGAGGTATTGAAAGCTCCTTCTGTTCTGAATTTTTTTTTCTTTGGCTTTATTTCATAGAGGAGATCAGATGCCATGTCTGGAGGACCCGAAGACCCATTTTGAGAATCAACTCCATTACATCTCATCTACAACTAAAAATGTCTTTTTTTTCGCCTTTTGATCTTAATTATGATATGGGTTTTTCTTGATTTTTCTATTTATGATGGATTTGAATGGAAAGGGGGGAGTATAGCAAGCTCCTTGTGTTCTGAATTTTTTTTTTTTTCTCTTCGAAGTTATTGTCTCCTTAGAGGTTGCCATCGAAGTATATCTAATCTCAGGAAATACCACCCTTAAAGACTGGAGATTATAGAGAAACTAGATGACCCCTCTGTGGCCATTAACACTAGAAACAAAAAAAATGGGTATGGAAAGCTTTATAGCATCTTCATGTAACAGGGAATGAATGACCCATTGTTCAACAATTCCTTCAGATGTTTAATTATTCGATTGTACGTAGTTTCATCTTAAAATCCCGGTTGAGCTCTTGATGGAGATAAGAGCGTAGATGATGATGATTAGATGCCGTTGAACACTTTCCGGAGGAGGCGCCGCCATGGATTCAAGATCCTTTGCAGATTTTATCATTTATTTGTTGTTTATTTCCATTTTTTTTTTACTTTCACCCATGAGGTATTATACTATGCTTTTGGCCCAGTATTTACTTGTAACTAGTAAGAAACCCGGGCAATGCCCGGATGAACTTGGTGCACACCACTTAGCACATATGACATCACAACCTTCCGAAGAAGTGTGCAATTTGGAGTGATTGCGATTTACTCGTTCGGGTGTGATTCACTTGTTAGAGAGAGAAAGGGAGATAGTACTAATGATTTTTATAATTAACATCAAATGATTATTAAATACCATTGAATGAGTATTTATCTTCTTTATAATAGGTTGTTAATATAATTTATGAGAGAGAGCCACGTTCACACAGGGAAGAATGATTTTGGTTCTAAAAAGTGGTCCACATGTTACAACACGGGAAAGAGGACTCCATTTTAGTATTATACTAGTAAGAAACCCGGGCAATGTCCGAATGTGCTTGATGCACGCCATTTGGCAAAGACATCGTAACTGTTTGAAGAAGTGTGAAATCTTAAGTGTGTGTGATTCACTTGTTAGAGAGAGAGAGAGAGAGAGAGAGAGAGAGAAAGAGAGAGAGAGAGAGAGATTAACATCAAATGATCATTAAACGTCATTGAAAGAAAATTTATCGTCTTTAAGGTAGGTTTTTAAATGGATTTAAAAGAGAGCTGCGTTCACACATGGAAGAAGAATTCTAGCTCTTTAAAAGACATCCACGTGTCACAACACGAGAGAGAGGCTTCCATTTTAGTGTGTGTGTGTATATATATATATATAGAGAGAGAGAGAGCTGTTACGTTGAGCTGTGAGCTACGGGTGGAGAAAATGAGCTGCCCTTATTTTGATCCCCCCTAGGAGTTTTAGAATTTGATGAAATTTGGTGAGGGTGTTATCTAGGATAAGATGATCATCCTCACCAATTTTCATCAAATTCCAAAACTTCTAGGGTCATCAAATGGTAGAAGCATTATCAACCGTTCGCAGTAACCGTTAATTTTGCTTCTACCATTTGATGACCCTAAAAGTTTTGGAATTTGATGAAAATTGGTGAGGATGATCATCTTATCCTAGATAAGACCCTCACCAAATTTCATCAAATTCCAAAACTCCTACGTGGATCAAAATGAGGCAGCTCATTTTCTCCACCCGTAGCTCACAGCTCACTGTAACATTCCTCTCTCTCTCTCTCTATATATATATATATATAGATATATATATATATATATATATATATATATATACTACTACTACTACTACTAGTAAGAAACCCGGGCAATGTCCGGATGAGCTTGATGCACTTCATTTGGCACAGACGATATCGCAACTGTTTGAAGAAGTATGAAATCTAAAGTGAGTGTGATTCACTTGTTAGAGAGAGAAAGATATTAACATAAAATGATCATTAAATGAGTATTTGTCATTTTTATGGTAGGTTTTTAATAGGATTTAAAAGTGAGCCCACGTTCACACACGAAAGAAGAATTTTGACTCTTTAAAAGACGTCCACGTGTCACAAAACAAGAGTGAGACTTCCATTTTAGTATTATACTAGTATGAAACCCGGGCAATGCCCTACTAAGCTTGATAAACGTCATTTGGCACAGACGACATCGAAACTGTTCGAAGAAGTGTGAAATCTGAAGTTAGTGTGATTCACTTGTTAGAGAGAGAGAGAGATTAACATCAAATGACCATTAATGCCATTGAATGAATATTTATCATCTATATGGTAGGTTTTAAATAGGATTTAAAAGTGAGCCGCGTTCACAGATGGAAGAAGGATTCTGGCTCTTCAAAAGACGTCCACGTGTCACAACACGAGAGTGAGGTTTTCATTTTAGTATTATACTATTAGATTAGATAGATTTGGATTTGTTTTTAGGGTTTTTTTGCAAATCGACCACTACAAACTTGTCTAATTGCGCAATGCACATTAATCCATGGAAGCCACATATTTGCATATCATCCCTCCAAAACATATGAAGTTGTGTATATCCAACCCTCCGTTACTATCCGTCAACAGAAAGTGAGTTAACCACGATGAGCTTCTAATGTATGGTCCGAATGACCAATTTATCTATGGTCAAAGTGTGATTTGCCACTTGGATCAGCTACCTACAGTTCTTTTCACTGTGAATAGCCTCTAACCCTAACTCGACTTCGGTCTCCACTCTATGCTTGTCCAGCCCTCCACGCTTGTCCAACATCCCTCTGCGATAGTCCAACAGGTCTGATGGCCTCTACATTTGCACGTAACACAAAACCTATTCCCCTAGAAAATATATTTAACGTGAGGGCTAGACGCTACATACGCGATTATTATCTGAAAACTACTTGTTGACTTTCAATAATTTGTTGCTAATGACCCAACCACACGGTCCGTTTGGACCGTTTTAGCCACTTATCTACTTGCCTTGATTCTTATCCTTGTATTTTTACCCCCCTCCTTAATTTTGATAAAACTTCCACTAATATAAGGTTCTATATCACTTGGGAATGATAATTGTGAATAATATTGTTTAGGCTTATATGAGTAGTCCATAGTGGTAATCATTCAGTGCTAGGAAACTTCTCATCTTTATGACGTAGTCCAAGGTGTTTGATCAGTAGATATTTCAGCTTACATCTGAGTAATTTGATCAAGAAAAGACCCAGGAATTGTCTCATCCTAGATAAACCAAGGGACTTCTCTAGAAGCTGCGAGGCTGGCACTCTTGAAAGAAGAACAAGAGGAATTTCAAAGAGGCTGTTTGATCTCTCTATTGATCCTGTAGAAGATTGTCATACCATCAGTGAATTGCGATCTATGCACATATACGCCATAGCCTCCAAAATACTTGATTAGATTTGAATTTCATCCAATTTTAACGTCCTAGCTAGGACATCCATCATGCTGATGTATAACAAAAATGAAAGTAGGGTCTCATGGATTCCGACCCTTTCTGCATCAGAAGAAATTGAATTCATTGGAGATCCTAGCTTATTTGATACATAAGTTTCTTTGTTTCAACCAACCAACTTCCAAAACCACTGCCTTTAAGGTTGTGTTTGGCTTAGCGGATTCGACATGTTCCCACTACTATTAACTTAAGTTGGACTGCATTTAGGAGTCTGCGTGTTTGGTGGAGCGGTCGGGGTTATGCCATGGATAACTGCGGTGCACCAGCAGCTATTTTACTCTGTTACTGAGGAGAGAGAAATGTCGCACACCCCATGTCGTTTCTCTTTCCTCACCTTCCCATGTCGCATGGGCTTATAGAGCGGTGAGCTACATGGAGCGGGGGGCACTAAGGCTATACGAAAAACAACCAGAGAGCTTCTAATATAAAATCTCATTCTACATTGTCATATGCCTTCATAAAATCAAACTTGAGAATAATGCTTGTTGTCTGACACTTGAGTGAGATCTTAAATAGTTCAGGAGGTTGGTGAGTCTAAGGTGTTGGATCCTTGGGCCTCCATTCTTAGGCAAAAGAATTGAGAAAATCTGATTGATCTGTCCAAGGTAATAGTCTCATCATAAAGATCAGAGAAAATTGCCCTAATAGTCTCTTATACTATACCAAAATATTTATCAAAATACAACCAAAAATATATCTTTCGACTTCTAGCTCAAACACTTCATTTGAAGTTCCTCTTGACAACTGCTCTTCCAAATTGCTGATATATAGTTGTTGGTCCCCATATACCCTCTTAGGAGGCAAACAAGGCCAATATAAATTCTCAAAGAGATTCATGTAGTACGTAACAACCACAACCCCGTCTCATTGTGCTTGTTAATGTATAGTCCCACATCGGTGAGGGAGGCACCCATCACCCGCTTAATATATCCGCTGTGGACCTCCCCTTACAACCCGGGTTTTGGGGTGTGAGGGTATCTAACATGGTATCAGAGCTAGGGTTCACCATCTCCTGCTCCGGGTGCTCCCCACCGATCGTGTCTTGCTCCGTGTGGGAGGATCATTGCCACGCGTGCAGAGAGGCACCCATCACTTGCTTAATATACCCATTGTGGATCTCACCTTACAATCCGGGTTTTGTTGTGTGAGGGCATCAAACAGTGCTCTTTGATCACCTTGTTGCTTCAATGGCACAATGACATTTATCTTTCTTCAACCTTTCGCCATTAACATGTAAGAAAGTAGTTTTGTTGTCTTTTTTATTATCAATGCAGGCAGGATCTTGATTGTATTGTAAAGCTGAAGGGTTTGACTGGGCTTAAGAGTCCACATTTCGAAGGTGACAGACTGTTAGGAATGGCGAGAATGCATTGCTTGACTGCCTTTTTTGGGACACTAAACTGCTCTGCCTTTCAATCTATTTTCTCATATCTTTATTTTGATGCTAATTCTCATCTTAGTGAAGGAAAACTATCGAAGGAAGGGACACGGAGAAGCTTTGCTGAAAGCCGCCATCGTAAAATGCAGAACACGGAAGATTCAGCGTGTTTGCCTTCACGTCGACCCTGCAAGGACTCCTGCCGTTTCTCTTTATCAAAAGCTCGGGTTCCAAATCGAAGGACTGATCGAATGCTACTATTCTTCGGATAGAGATGCTTATAGAATGCATTTAGATTTTGATACTGAGTGCTAAGATTATGTCAGGTTTTTTTTTTCAGTTTGGTTGAAATCAATTGTAGCAATTGAACTGGGTTTAATCCTAACCTAATCCACCTGAATTGGATCAGGTTGGATCCAAAAACAAAAAAAAATCACTATATAAGATATTATTTCATTATGTGAAGTTAGTGTTACCTCATATGATCGAGTTCCAAAGACATTGATTTATAAAATACCTTTTGGGGATGGCATTTTGTTTCACTATAACAATTTGGAATATATCTTATCACTTGTCTAAGGCACAATTGCCTTACATATGGCGCGAAAACCGGGAATGTGCACCTAGGATCACTATAACAATTGTGGACTTAAACCTTCTACCTAGGGGTAGGTTGGGTCCGGTTAGGATTAACCCTAACCCTAACCCGATCGTAAGTTGAGAAAATTCAACCATAATCCTAACCTAACCTGATGAGGTCAACCATAACCCAACCCGATCAATCTGAATGGGGTCGGGTTGGATCGGACTTGTTCGGGTTGGGTCGGATTGAGTCCTAAAAAAATTGCTATACAAGATATGGGTCGGATTGAGTCCTAAAAAAATTGCTATACAAGATATGATTTCATTGCGTGAAGTTAACGTTACCAAATGATAGAACTTAGGGGTGGCAATGGGTCGGGTTCGTGTCGTGTCTAGTTTCGGGTCGTGAAATCCCTAGACCCGGACCCGACCCGTTTAAATAATCGTGTGACTTGTGTCTAGACCCTAAACCCATACCCGAACCGCTTATAAACGGGTAGACCCGTTAGACCCGTTTACCACACGGGTCTATTCAGTTGACCTGATCCGACCCAATCCGACTCGACCCGACCTGACCTGATAAAACCCGCTGGTACTACATACTACAGTATCGGATTGTGGGTAGACCCGACACAACACGACCCATTGACTTTTAAAAGGGTCTTCCCAGGTCTACCGTATCCAGACCCTAAACCAGGCCCCGATCCGTTTATTAAACGGGTCTATCGTGTCGACCCGTTTACGATCCGAACCCATTTAATCCAGACCCGTCTACGATCCGAAGCCATCGACATATGTTAGGGTTTCGGCGAGGAGCGAGGAAGGAGGAGAAAGAAGAAGGGGGAGGAAGAGGATAGGGAAGGAGGAAGGCGAAAGAAGGGAGGAGCTCGGGACACGACGACAAACATAGCGACGATGGGAGGTAAGGGAGAGAGAAATGTATGGTGCTAGTAAATTCAGAAATGTACTGATATAAAGTTGAGGGCCCTAGTAATTTCACGGTGCAAATAGGGACGCTCTTAATTCGGACCCTACCCATCAACTGACTTTTACAAGTAATGCGATATAGCCAACTCATTTGCCAATTTTTGGTTGCCAACTCCACCTGAGGTCGAAGGCCGGCAACTCCTAATTAGGGGTGGCAAATCTTGACCCGACCCGCCAACCCGACCCTAACCCGACCCAGAGTTAGCGGGTTTGGGTTTGGCCTAAACGGGTTTGGGTCATAAACAGGTCGACCCGATTGACCGGTTTATTTAATGGGTCGGGTTCGGGTTTGGCCTTATAACCCGATTGACCCGACTTGACCCTTTTAACGAATGGGTCGTGTCAACCCGACCCGACCCGAGCCAACCCGACCCAACCCGATCAAACCCGGCCCAATCCGACTTGTCTTGACTTAACCCGACAGATTTACATGGGTTCTGTTGACCCAACCCGAACCAAACCGACCCGACCCGACCCGACCCGACCCGTTTAGTAAACGGGTTAAACGGGTCGGGTCGGGTCAACCCGTTTATTAGGCGGGTCGGGTTTGGGTTTAAGTTTTTGACCCGTTTATTAAACGGGTCGGATTCAGGTTGGGTGTTTTGCCTTTATACATATGTCTCAACCCGACCCGACCCATTGCCACCCCTACTCCTAATTGTCGGGACCATTTTTTCTGAGGACCATGGGATGAACCCTACGGGAGCATCTCTCCTCGGCTCGTCATCCACTGCGGTGGGCCCGTTGCGTATCGCAACCACACGATGGTAGGCGACCCAAAAATGAATTAATCTAGCTGACTGCATACGGCTGTGATGCGTGCCGGGCTCACCCACTAGGAGATCTGAATCGACCCATAGGGTGATGCCACGTGAGGTTGGCAAACGGTAGTTGGCAAACTAGTTGTCTACCAGCATTTTTCAACTATCACGTTCCACACTCTGCGGAGACCGCCACGTGGACAAATGGGCGCCACAAAAAATATCCTCTCTGCTCACTCGGACGCAAACTAAAACCTACCATTTGTTCGGATGGTTCCCCTCCGCGCTGCCTCTGTCCATGTGGCGTGCACGACACATCCCACCGGAGGCTCGATTCGGCTGCGCCTTCAACTACAGCAAACATCCTTTTCATCAAATCAAACTCGCAGACAACCCAGTTCATCTTGGGGGTGTTCATGGTTCTGATTGGTTCGGTTTTCTGATAAATTTGAAACCGAACTGGAGTTGATCGGTTCTCTAGAAAATGAAACCGGGCCAAATAATTTCTTGATAAAAACCAAACCAAACCGAGAAAGCTCAATTTGGTTCGGTTCGGTTCGATTTGATTTTGCAGGTCTTTCAAATCGTTCAATAACCTCAAAGATCGCCTAATCAACTTTTTTTAAATACTTGATTGACAAAAATAAAGAAACTGAATTGACAGTGAACATCAAAGCAAATATTCTTTAATTGACAGTGAAAAGTGACTGACTGAGCTGCTGAGTTGGTTGAGATTTTACTTTTAAGCCTTTAATTTTGGGTGCTGCTATTTGCCCCCCGAGAATTAATAGCAACACATTTCATTTTTCACTTTGAGATATTTCATATGTTGAGACCTGGGGATGCTAGTAATTATCTGGGTGCAAATGGCAACACCCTTCACTTTTCAGTTTCATCACACGATTGAACATTTAAAATATTGAATGCCCGATCCAAACGTACAGTATCAGTGAGACTGTACAGTACTAACTACTAAGATTGTATCAGTGAGACTGTACAGTAGTAACTACTTAGGGTATACTACAAATGGCTTGGATTGTCCAAAACCGAATCGATCTTGGCGGATTTTTTATTTCGGAATCGAACCAAACTGAGTGGTCAAAAATACCCGACCCAAACCGAACCAAGAATTGGTTCAGTTGGCGGGTCAACCCGAACCGATGAACACCCCTAGTTCATCTGGGCTCACACTGACTTTCTGCCGGTCCAGATGTGGGTCGCACTGACATCGCCCCATCTGCTCATCTGGTACTATATATGGAAATTCCCCCTCGAACCACTGAGCAGCAAAGCTCTTTCTTCTTGAAAGTTGGATCTTTGATGATCGGTGGGCCTTCGAATCATCAGAAAACAGGTGAAACCCTTTTGATCCTTCCACCATCTTGAAAGTTCGATCGACTCTCCCTCTCTCTCTTTCTAATTTTTTTTTTTTTTTAATGATCACCCTTTTCTGCACCATAGCTGCTCCCTCCGAATTACAATTTTACCTCATGATTTGGTCTCTCAGAGCTGAAATCTCACTAATTCACAGCTAATCAGTGCTTGGTTTTCATCTAATTCTCTCATAAGAATCGATTCAGATGTTTAGCATGCAATCCTCGCAGGATTAGTGGTTTGCAAGGGATGGAATCGCTCCCCTCTCTCTGTTCCCCTCTTCCTTGCCCTCGATTTGGTAGTCTGAACTGGAAATCCGGAATTACACTTGCTGGAACGAAACCCATTTGGAATTCGGAGGTTTTCTACAAGACCCAGAATCTGCATCAGAGAGGGGGGATCAGATTGTTAGGCCCCCTCCAAGGGCTTCGGAACCGCGCTGCGTCAGGGATTGCGGTCGGGGGTCTTGACAGTTATGTGACCGACGGAGGCGCCAGCCTGAGGAATATCCCGAGAGGGGTCGATGAGGTCACAAAGGTTTTGATTCCAGGCCTGCCCGATGAGTCGGGCGGCGACAATCGGGAGTCGCCGATCAGTAGCTGTTTCTGGGAATGGAAGCCCAAGTTATCAGTACATTACGAGACGTCCGGGGCGGAAAACGTTGATTCCCCGGCCGTTCTATTTCTGCCGGGATTCGGAGTAGGGTCTTTCCATTACGAGAAGCAGCTGAAAGACCTGGGCCGCGATTATCGGGTGTGGGCTTTGGATTTCCTAGGACAAGGCTCGTCGTTGCCGACGGAAGACCCGGCTCCGTCTGAAGATAGGCGTATGGTGTGGGGCTTCGGAGAGGTGTCCGAGCCCTGGGCGCAGGAGCTGGTTTACTCCGTTGATCTGTGGAGAGGTCAAGTTCAGAATTTCATAGAACAGGTTGGTTTTATGTTGGCAGTACTTGGATTCGTGTTCTTTATTGATAAATCATGAGTTACTATGTCTACGATTCTCTTCGAATTGTGTTGGGAAATTTTATGAAGTCTCCTATTAGATTCTTTTATTTTCATACTTTAACCAATCTTTTCTGTTTGTATTGTTTGTGTTGGCTCACATTTCACAAGACTAAGGCTTATAGTAGTAATGATGTTCTTGCTAACCCCAAATATTTACTGGGTAATACAATAAAGGAAATAATAATAATAATTTCACTTCACACTCCATGTCATCTTTGATGATCTCCCAATTTCTCTGGAATAAATTAGCATGAAAACCGGGCTTGCCCCCTTCATCCGGATTAGATTCGGTAAGTTATTTGTACTCAAAACAATTTTTTGCATCATATGTGAAACTGGTTAATAGAATTAACAAGAATATCCTTCATAGTAGAGTCATCCTTAAGGCTTAAACAGCTTCTCATACAATTTAACCGCACAACTAATGTTACGCATCTTTGGAGCAGTACCATCGGACAGTTACATTACTTCAGTGGACTTACAAAAAAAATTTGAGATTTTATCCGAATCATTTAGCTACTGAATCCTGAAATTTTGTGTTAGCTGTTCCTCTTCCGAACAGTAAGCTTTTGAAGCTCTCTTGTGCCTTAACTTCTTTTACGCTGAAATAGCATCTGGGCATCTTCCAACTCTGCCCTACATTTGGGTATCAGACAATCATTGTTGCAATCACAGATTCACAATTTCTTATCCTTGATTGCTTTCTGTTCTCCTTTCAATTTCTTCAACAATCTGTACATAGGATAACCCGCTACAACAGTACCCCAAACCATCTTATTTGTATCAAAATAACCCTATTTATCAGCCAAATGATTATGGCAAAACAAATCAAACTGACAGGAAACAGCCAAACCGCTCTACCAATCTTGTCCATAGTGGTAATTTCTGCTATATTGTAATAAAAATTAAATAAATAGTCGACTTAGCATGATAAATAGAACAAAATCATTCTTTAGTACTATGTTTTCCACCAAGAAAGCAGAAACGTCGCACATGTTGCATACTGGTGTCTGCATAAATCTATCTATGGACTTTTATTTTTAACGATTCATGTTCGCTGCTAGGAAATTTCATTTATTCCAGATTACTATCCTGTATTCTGTAATTAGTGGAATGTCAACAAACTCCTCCCTGATGCCAGTGAATTCATTCGTTTTGGTTCATAAATATTTCGAGTGGGTCCTATTCTCGGAGAAATATATGTTTGGCATCTCCAACTTATATCGTGTTTGAAATATTCTGTTGCAGGTTATTGGCGAACCAGTTTATGTTGTGGGGAACTCGCTTGGAGGATATGTAGCTCTGTACTCTGCAGCATGCAATCCAGAACTAGTGAAGGGAGTTACATTGCTTAATGCAACACCATTTTGGGGATTCCTTCCTAACCCCATCAGATCACCTAGACTGTCCAAATTTTTTCCATGGGCCGGAACATTTCCTCTACCTTCATGCATAAGAAAGCTCACTGAGTTCGTGTAGGTATTGAGTTTATGTTTCAGATATTATTAACAAGTTTCTAACAGACCTGATATGACATGCAAATCAATGGGTTTACTTTATTCATTGGTACTTCTATGAATAGTTATTGCTCTTTATTCTTATAAGTGATAAGAATGATTTGCTAATAATAAATATAATGAAAGTTTTCTCGGAAATTTTACTACGACTTGTGCTTAAATGTCAAGTTAAGTTCAGGGTTTGCTTCATTGAAACCCATCCTGATTAGGAAGCAAGTCAGAATTTTATACTTGACGGAACCTACTAGGGTATAGGATCATGTTGGCTAGGCCCTCTGTTTTGCACCTTTTTTTTGGTGTTCCGGTTTGTGCTCATGCCAGGCAACCCAACATGCAAGTATTTGAATTGCAGCCTGGATTATTTGGTTCAGATTGAATTTACCTAAACATGCGTCTATGTCTACATTGGATTTGATATTTATACCTGGACTTTATAGGGTCAACCTTTTTGAATTGGATGGGTCATTTCAGGTTTATTTTGTTTCGTATTTTTGCAAAGGAGTACTAGTTATGGTGAAAAAAAGTTTCCAGATTGTTTTATTCAGAAGATAGAATGAACAGTTTCGATGATCAGGCTAATGCCTGATATTTTTTTGGTCCTCAAGTGATAGACATGGAAGATGCTATGATTTTACTAACGAACATAACTCATGGCATAAATGGATTAGATATGAACTGAATTGCTCTTCTGTGTGACTTAGATGGCTGAAGATAAGCGACCCTAGTAGCATAGAGGAGGTCCTGAAGCAAGTCTATGTTGACCACTCAACGAAGGTGGACAAAGTCTTCTCTCGTATAATTGAAACAACTCAACACCCGGCAGCAGCTGCATCATTTGCGTCTATTATGTTTGCTCCCAAGGGAGAGCTATCATTCCATGAAGCCTTGTCTAGGTATTGAAGATTTAAATCGTATCCACAGTCCTCATTGTTCCAATGTGAAGGAATCGCTCAAAACTTTGAGGATTTATTCTGGCAAATTTCTTCTGACAAGTCTCCTGACTTTGATTGGGTGTAGGTGCCAAATGCAAGGCGTTTCCATCTGTCTCATGTATGGTAAAGAAGACCCCTGGGTTAGGCCTGTTTGGGGCCTAAAAGTGAAACAACAATTACCAGAAGCACCGTACTATGAGATTAGCCCTGCAGGTCACTGCCCTCATGACGAGGTTCCTGAGGTACCCATGAGTTTCAAGTTGTGATTTCGTAAATAGCTTTACCGATATTGCTACATCTTTTAAGTGGCTAACATTAAGCTCACATTGAAATTGTCTATTAACTTCAATTTCAAGATTGGGAAAATCTGTTACATTGTGTCTCTGGCAAAATGCCCATATTGTGACTTCTATAACCATTGCCCATTTTGATTTCTAATCATTGACTCTTTTGAATCAGAGTATTTAAATTCTCATTTAAGAATTAAACTTTTTCACCTGCTGGAAATGTGATGCTGTCGACTCGCCATTGCCAACATATGGTTTGTGGTTGACCTGCAGAATGGGGTTAGTTTGCAATAGCAAGTAGACTTTAGTCTGTTATTCGAGCTGAACCTTTGGTTTAAACAGGATTGGAGTACACAAATAAAATAGTTATATTTGTATAATCAGCTTAAGATAGTAAACAAACTCTTACAAAATGAAAATGGGTGCTATTATTAATAGTCTATCTGTTTTTTCGGAAACTGATGAAATGGTAGATGATAATACTTAACAGTATGCTGGAATCTACATGTATGCACTGGTTACCCAGCAACTCCTTCAAAGCTAAAATATAAGTTTGCAGTTTGTGATGATATGTTAGAGAAATTATAAAAGCCAATTTGTAACATTTTTCCATCGTAATTTCGGGTTGCTCATGCAAAACACATTAGTATTTCACTGGCCATCTATTATTGCAGCAGAATGACAAACTGTATATTTTTATGAACTCAAAACCATAAAATTCTATTGAACTTATTTTGGGTTACGGCTCACGTCAGTAACTCACATATCAGGCACCTTACCATCTTACTCTTTTAATGTAACATGAAGATGGATTGAAGTATCATTCGCCATGCCCTTATTGTTAACGTTGTGGCACTATACGCATATCATATCGTATCATTCCTACAGATGGACATGCACCGGCACAAAACAATACGGAAGACTGTCTATTAGCATGCAAGTGATACCCAGATTTTTTTCTTTTTGACATCCAGACTGCCTTTGATTGCCTTCTAGTGATTGTAATACATGTTTTAGTCATCAAATGTAAGTTGATGGTCTCCAAAAATCTAACATCTATAACTCCTGTTGATTGTTATAAATATGTCTTTTAAAATTTTCATCAATATATTCAAGTCCGAATGCTACTCCGAGGATAGAGAACGGATAATATCTGTAGGTCAGCCGTTTCCAACATCGGTTCACAATAGTGTCTGTTGAATTGATAATCTTGTTGGATTAGCAGTACCTTGAACCAGTTTTCTTTAATCACATTGTTTTCTTCAAATTCTTATAAACTCATTGCCCTTCTGTGTTCTTCATTTCAAAAAATCATATATTCCCAAGTTTTGTCCTACTTGTGGGGGTCTAATACTATGGTTCAGTGGTTATCTTCTGTCTAACTATCACAAAGAAAAACAGAAACTTGAAGTCTGATTCTCTTTTGCCTGACAGGTTGTGAACTATTTGCTACGCGGGTGGATAAAGAATCTCGAGTCCCAGGGTTTGAGCATGCTGCCTCTCCTTGAGGAACCAGAATCTCTTCAATTTGGACTCTCTAGAGAGCTGGAATACATGAAGGCAGGATCACGTAGGTCGGTTCAAGTGCGCTTCCTTGGAACAAATTCCTCTGTTTGGGATCAGATAAGCTCTTTTGTTAGGGATCGCATCGCAAATTTGCGAATCAATTCCAGATAGAGCAGTCTACTCTCTCTCTCTCTCTCTCTCTCTCTCTCTCTCTCTCTCTCAAGCTGTTGTAAATCATGCCAGCTGTATATTGATTATTCTTTATGTAGCAAAATAAAGATTTATGCAATATGCATATAGGCTTAAATGCAATTATAGTGATATTTCTTGCCAGACTTTTCAACTGCAGATGTTCAGTTAGTTTCTGATACTTCCATCATCTCCTTCAATCTGGACCATAAAAACTTGGTTTAAATTGCGTGTCACTCTGCATAATTAGCCATTATTGCATATAAATCCTAGTCATCATACTAATTGCATATCAACCCTGGAAATCATCATATGTTGTGCACTTATCCCCTCATCGATCTTTGTAGGATGCTAACGAAGGGGCTAGCGAGCACAACCTATGATAATTTCAGGAATGGATATGCGGTTGGTATGATTACTGGGGTTTATATGCAATTATGCCTAATCATAGGGGTTCATACACAATTAACCTTCTAATAATAGAATCCGTCCGGTGCGTATTCCCAGAGGTTTATATGCAATCATGCCTAATCATAGTGGGTCAGTGCGCATTTCTAGAGGGATTAGTCCGAGCCCAAAGTCGGTCCATTGCCAAAAAAAAAAAAGATCAGCCATGGAGCACAACTCTACAAGAAAGGCTCAGCCAAATGATCAAGTAAAATTTGAATGACTGGTGGTCAATCTTTCCAAAATATTTTTGTCAAGATCCTTTTGTCTTAAGTAACATGGAGGGGGTGAGAGGTGGAGGGGGGAAGGAGTGAGAGGGAGAAGGGGGAAGGAATATAATGAGAAATTGGTTACATGCTCTATTTAGAAGAAAAAACAAAGAGCAATGCTATTCAGCCATCCAGGTTTCCATCCGGATGGGGCCATCCTGACATGGCACCTGATCAGAACCATCCCTTTACCTGATCACCATCCAAGGTTGGGCGCAATAGACGGCTGTGACCAGTGCCACATCAGAATCACCCAATCTGGATGGAAACCAGGATGACTGAACAGCATTTTCAAGGAAAAAAATAACGAAAGATGGATTCCCCCATCCACGAAGATTACCACACTAATGTGTGTCGAATTACAAAAAAGATTTTGGTTGATGCTGTGCTTCAACAATTAACTCTTCTTCAGTAGTAGAAAGATGCAGAGCAAACAATGTTTCTTCTACACAACCTCCATCGATAACCAGAAAATACAACGATTTTCCACGTCAGCGGGAAGGACAAAGAAGCAGTTTGCAAATACAAGTTACAATATAGAAAGTTGGTCTACAAAGACAAACCTCTGAGCTGCTTGTAACATTTTTCCAAAAATGCGGAAATTTCCAAATCCGGCATCCATGTATGGGGTTTAGAAAAGCTACATACAAATCTTACAAGTGCTGCGCTCTCCAATCCACCGCAAAGCCATCGTCATCATCATCATCATCGTCACTCGATGACTCATCACTCGACTCCTTCCCCATGAATGCAGGAGTATTCTGCCCGCTGGCAAGCCGTGCAGCTGCCGCCTCCATGACTTTCATCTTCATAAGTTCAACCTGATCCCTAAAACCCCTGTGATGTTTTCAAAGAAACAGTATGAGGAAATGTGGAACCAGTTGAAACAGTTGGGCATGTGGGATTAACAACTCACTTCTGCTCGACAGATTCAAACTCCTCCCTAGTCTCGGCGCCATCAATCTGCAGTAGATGTGTACAACGTCAATTTCAGTATTTATCATGTTTGCAAAGATTTTTCCTTTGAATAAACGATGAACAAGAATGATTGCATCAGTGCAACCCTAACCTCCTCTTCTTCCAGACGGTCGTCCATTTCCTGCAAGTTATCATGGATTTCCTTCTCGAATTCTTTGTACGCATCACTGCATCAATATTCGACCAAAGTTCCAACTAATTAAATTCTAACAAATAAATAGTCGTAAGCTGGATGGAAAATAAAATGGATTATGCAGATCATAAATTATAACTAACACCAGCAGTTTCAGTGAGCTAACTTGGCAAAGCAAAAGCGAAAAGCAAGAAAATTGAGAAATCTGTATCCATCGTCAGCTCTACGGAAAGAGAAACGTATAAGCATCTCTATGGACTATTGTGTGGAAAATAGTATCCGCACGGAACACAACCGAGGTACAACTTTAGCCCAAAAACCATGAGGGAAACTACAAGGTGGCCTCACTAACCTAAAGGGGGGGTGAATAGGTTGATTGTAATTTCAAAATTCAACCCAACATTAGGTAAAAAGAAACTCGCTCGCAATCACAAATATAAAGCAATATAAGCAACTTCGTGAATCTCATCAACATTGTAATTTCATTTAATTTGATTCTCGTCCTACCCTTTCCGAAAGAAGCAACATCAGAAACAGTGATAGATAACTAGCGTTGCAGCTGCCTTTCCTATCGTTTCAAATACACCCTCATCTATCGTTGAAAAGTCTGCAGATGTATATTGATTATTCTTTATGTAGCAAAATAAGGATTTATGCAATATGCATATATAGGCTTAAATGCAATTATAGTGATATTTCTTGCCAGACTTTTCAACTGCAGATGTTCAGTTAGCTTTTTATAGCTTATTACATGCACCTTTCTTCTTGACTCGTGCATCTAGGAATAGATGTGGATCTACATTCCCACATCATGAATTAGGTTTCAAGCAAGTCATTCGAGTTAGTCCATCAACTCTAAGTCTATGGAAGCAGAAGGCATGGATGGATGTTGACAGTTATCTCGACGTGTGCCAACCTTATCTTCCAAAAAGAGATCACAGATCTAACAAGTCATCAATTGGTTGACGCATGGGGTGTGTATCCTTGTCATTGAATAACAAATGGTGATTCTAAAACAAGACATGAAACCTAACATGTGACCTCAGGGAAGAACAGGCCGTCAGACCCATTGTCGACCGCAACTCTATTCCCTTGGATTCAGCAGAAGAAAAAAAATCTGAGAACTACAAGAAAATTTTCAGTGAAATATCATAGGAGGGAAAATCTGGTTATTAACTAGAAGTCGCCACCAAAACTTGGCAAGATCCCGAGGAGAAACCCATAGGCGCACCCTCGGAAAATGATCCAGTAGATGAAGATCCATTGAGTGATAACAAACCAACATTAGATCGTGCGGACGTGACAATCAGATAACAAGTTGGCAACTAAAAGTGACACGACAATTGTAGATCAATTGTGGAGAAAATCATCACAGCCAAAATTAATGGTCATTTATTTTTTGGATTCAAAGATCCAAACAATTACGAGAAAATCTAGGAAGCACAGACACTTCCCCAGTCCCCCCCATACCCGTGTCGGACATCGACACTCGCCGGACACGCACCGGGCATGCATGTGCCATGTCCCACGTGCTTCCGGGAACCGGACTCGGTCGGACACTCGTCGGACACGTGCCGGACACGGCGGGTTGAAGGGCTATTCGATATAGGGTCGGGTCACAAGCTGTTGTGATTCAATTTTAGCTTCAACCTATCTGATCCTCTGAGATTATAATCTTAGAGAATCAGATAGGTTGAAGCCAAAACTGAATCGCAGTCGTTCTTTTGCATGTTATTTGTGCCTGAGTGTGATTCACTTGTTAGGCTAGTTGTAACGGACGGTTACGATTCAGTTTTGGCTTTAACCTATTTGATTCTCTGAGGTTTCAGATAGGCTGAAGCCAAAAACTGAAACACAACCGTTCTTTTCCATGCCATTCAGGGCTGTGTGCGATTCATCGATAGGCTGGCTATAACTAAAGGTTACGATTCAATATGCATTAAATTTCCATTTTAGTTGTTTTCTATGAGGTTTTTTCGGTTATTGAAACATATATGAATTATAAACACATAAAATATAAATAAATAATATTAATTTATTTTGTCGTGTCCCCACCGTACCCGTGTCCTTTTTTAGGATTTGCTGTGTAGGTGTACCCGTGTCGTGTCGTATCCGTGTCCCCGTACCAGTGTCAGTGCTTCTTAGTAGAAAATGCAAAACAGTAAAACGCAAAAAATCTTCAGCTCACCCACTATAAATGTACGATCATGTACTTCATGACTAATTTACCAAAAAGAAAATATAAGTGAAGAAATAGATCCATGAAACAAACTTCTAAGACCTTGTTGATGTTTGACTGCATATCATTTTCTAACAATGAGTACAAGACATTCGATACAAAGATAAGCTACACTAAATGAGTTCTAAGATGATAAGATTTCATATATTAAGGTTTTTAACACGAAGTGTCTCTTCTTCTCTGTAGTTACTACATGCAACCAAATGGACCAGGTTTGCAAATCCACCCGAGTCATATTCTCACAATAGCTAGTTATTCCATAGTACCATAACACATAGAATACAATATTATTTGAATTCTCAACAAGAAAGATGCATATGTTTTATCATTATAGCAATAACAATTAGAAACAACTCTACAAGATCAAGATGGCAAGGCATACAATGGAAGGAACTTACTTAATATCAACCTTAACAGGTTCAACCCCACGTGCACGGAGGTCTGCGTCTTTGTTATCAAAGAAACCTTCAGGTAGTGCTCCTTTAACTTGCTTGGCTTCTGAACCATCCAGCCTTTTTGAAGGCTGACTGAATTGGTTGGAATGTGTATTTCCAGTTACTTCCTTCCTATCAAAGAAGGTATCAGGAGGAGCTCTCATTATCTGCTTGGCTTCTGAACTGTCTATATTTCTTGGTACATGGTTGAGTTGACTGTCTTCTGAACTGTCTATGTTTCTCTTAAGTTGATTGGCATCATCACCAATTATCTCTTTGGATGGTTGAACAAGTTTAGTAGAGGGTTTATTTTCACTTCTTTCCTTTGTCTTCATTTTATAAACATCAGCTAGCTCATTAGTCTTCTTCACAAATTCAGGCACCTTGAAAGACTGGTCTACAGAAGGAGAAACATATTTCTTTACATGTGGATGATCCAACAAACCAGAACTAGCTGGCAAGCTAACAGATTGGATCTTGCCACTCGCACCAATATCTGGACATCAGTATGTAAACCATTTTAGTTTAGATAATGTGGGCTGTCTGATTTGTGGGCAGACAACACAAATTAAAGTGAAAGATGTATACCAACTGAAACCACTAGTATCAACCGATAATGCAACAGGAGTGAAGAAAATGACAGCATTAGAATTTGCAGAGTATAACAACTAATATTGCTAATAGAACAAATAACATTACTGTTTCCACTGCAGATCATTATTGCCAGTAGTTCAATTTATTACTACTTCCAAACCAATAATTTGGTGACATGTAACTATGTAAGCATCAAGCAGAGTTGGAGCGGGGCATAGTACCACTCATAGGGCAATAAAAGGTTAAAGTGAGAAATTATAGTTAAAATGATCAGTTGTCTTCCTGCCATGCAATAAGCACTGTATAGAAACTAGAAAGAGCTTAGCGAGCATAGGGATACTGTGAAATTGAAATGGAATAGGGTTTAGAGGGAAAGGGAATAGCGTTATACTACTCTCTGGTTTCCGGTGCAAGACTTCAGGTCTGACATACCAAAAAGTAGGGGACTTTTGAAGGGTTGGGGTTACATGGGAGTCGGTTTTAGGTTTGATTTTGTGAAGAAAATTGAATGTTGGTAAATTCAGTGTTGAATTATGTTCGTGTTGAGTGATGGTGAGCTGTGTGGAATAGTAATTATGTGGTGTGGGTGTTCGAGTCACAGTTGGTCAAGCAAGTTCCTTGTTGAAGCTACAGATGAAAGCTCAGATGGAAGCTATGGAATCAAGCTACTTGAAGCCCAGAGCAACATGCCATACTTCATCATTAGGATTCAGGTAATGTAATCTAGAGAACTTAGATTACCTATGGTTAGATTGTATATCCCATATTGCATCTTAGTCTCCAGAATGTATTCACTTGTGTACACTTTGTTGCATTCACGTGCACACTAGTCATCATCCTTTGTGTTTGCACCAGTGTAGTCAAGGCGGCGCCTAAGTGTTTTGGCCTGTCTGGGCGAAGTGGCGCCTAGGCAGCGCCTACGCGATGAGTAATTATTAAATATTATAAAAAATTTATATATAGTATAAATATTTAAATTCAACTCAATTTTGAAAAACCCCTAAGTTCTTATGAACCCATCATAAGAATTTGAGTTAATTCAACTAAATTTTAGTTAATTCTACTTAATTTTGAGTTAATTTAACTCAAATTTGAAAACAAACCCAAATTCTTATAAACCTATCATAAAAATTTAAATTAATTCAACTCAATTTTGAAAACCCCCCAAATACTTATGAACCAATCATAAGAATTTAAGTTAATTAAACTCAATTTTGAGTTTATTCAACTCAATTTTGAGTTAATTCAACTCAATTTTGAAACCCCCCAAATACTTATGAACCCAACATAAAAAATAAATTCAACTAAATTTTGAGTTAATTCAACTCAATTTTGAAAAACCCCCAAATTCTTATGAACCCATCATAAGAATTTGAGCTAATTCAACTAAATTTTAAGTTAATTCAATTCAATTTTGAAAAACCCTCAAATTCTTATGAACTTATCATAAGAATTTGAATTAATTTAATTCAATTTTGAGTTTGTTCAACTCAATTTGAGTTAATACAACTCAATTTTGAGTTAATGCAACTCAATTTTGAGTTAATGCAACTCAATTTTGGAAAAATCCCAAATTGGGTCAAGTGAAAAAAACTGCCCAGGCGCCTAGGCGGTCGCCTAGAGAAAACCGCCTGCCTAGGGGGTCGTCTAGGCGCTCAGGGGTCCAAAACGCCTAGGCGGCGCCTAGGCGATGCTTTGACTACCGAGGTTTGCACTCACTCATAGTTTGTTTCATGCTCATGGTTCTGACACACACACACACACACATCATCATCATTTTGTGCTCTTATGAAAATGCTTTTTAAACTATGAAAATTGTTTTCCTGAAATTTGGCCAAGTCTGGAAAATAAAAGGAGTCCATAGGAAGAGAAGTTTTTATTGCTTCAAAATATTTTTCAATGTTTTGTACTTCTAATCGGCCTTAATTCTAGACATCTTAATGAATTATTTGAGGAAATTATAATATGAATTTCTCTTATTTTTCAAGATGCACTCTTTCTCAAAACTATCAGGAAAACCTCACTTTGTATAGAAACTTAAAATTCACTTTTTGATTCTTTTGGATTGTGATTTTTTGATATTGAATCCAAATGTGTGTGTGTGTGTGTGTGTATGGGGAGTGGGTGGGTGAGTGGGGGTGTATTTGCTTATTTACATATAATAGCTTAAAGTAAATGAAGACAAATGCTTTAGATGTAAATAAGGTGTTGAATATTCATTATTTCCTCCTAAAAAGGGCCAATATGAACCTAGAGAGACAAAATGGTAGAAAAACTTTTGATTTTGGACGATGGTCGAATCCAAAATCCCAAACCTTGACTAAAAACTCTTCACCTCACAACCGATATCCTCTCCTTAAATAGTATAAGGGACCACTTATAGAAATAGCATGTGTCCTACGACTTCTACAATGAGTCTTAAATGTTAGGAAAGAAAATGAAAAATTAAAACACCCCTCACTACCAAATTTCATCATCATCCAAGTCTTATCCCATCATGACAAGAATCTTTAGAAGTCAAATCAGTAAGATTGGTGGCAAAAAAAGAAATTTGGCAAGAAAGCAGTATGCCACGGAACCTAAAAGGCCCATTTTTTGAGGGAATTCCTCTCCAAGGGGGAGAGGATGGGGTTAAGCCATACCCCAAGATAATTATTAATAATAGGGAGACCTAAAAGGCCAATTGGAGGGTAAGGAGAACTATCTTCTTGGTTGGGCAATTGAAACTCATGCAATCAAGGAGCAATATTCGCATCAAGTTTCAATTAAGAAAAAATCAACATCCATTATCATCCGATATTAAATATCCAAGAGTAACTTAAATTAAGGATGGTAGCACAAGCACAAAGTAACTTGAATAATAAAAGGCCAATGTTCTCTCTAAGGTTCTAATTTTATCCACCAAGGTCACTGGAAATGACTTTATTTTTCATTACACAACGTCTAAAAGGAGTAAGGTTTGTTTTGACAAGCTTAGATATGCTTGAACCATATATAATAGAAATTATTCACGTAGTCCAGATAGGCTTTGGGTATCGGTGAACAGTAACATATAAAATTAAGAATCTGATGAAATATACTTAAAAGGTGGTACATATTAAGAAATCCGATTTTAAGTTTTTTTCTTTGAGTAGCACGCAAGAGATGCTAACTTTTGACATAGCTTATTTGAGTCTATGGATCTATTGAATAGCAGCCAGCCAAGTAGGTGCGAACTGTAAGAGAGCCTAAAGGGTGACTGGATTATCTTGAACTTCACCTTGGAAGATAATCGTGAAAATGGCCAAGGCTTGGCAATTTGGCATTGCATTTTCATGATGAACACAGGGTGTTAGTTGTATAATCAGAGGTCAAGATTGTTGTTTAGTGTCCTTACATATGCTTGTAAGGCCATTGCTGGCATTATCTAAATAATACCTAAAGGTGTTTGTTTTTGTGGAAGACACATTTTTGCTAAATAAAGTCATGACTATTCTTATGTTTGCATAAACAACATATGCGGTGCTGGTTTTACATGGGAAACACCATAAGATGTCCATTGTCATGAATGAAGCCACAAATGGCCTTACATATGCTTTTACCACACCTGAAGATGCTAGTTTTTGCACAAATAAGGCCAAAAAGCACGAAGGTGCTGATTTTCCTTTTACAAGGCATGTTGGGAGGCTTTGAAGGATTTACTGATTATGTTACATGGTACAGTGGGGTTTATTGATGTATAGGAGCCTCTGTTATACCCTTGTTAAAATCTTATACATCCTGTTAGACCCTTAACTTATTAAAATCTTATAGACTTATACGCTCAGACGAGGTGCCATGAGCATATCGAGCAAGGGGGATGCTAAACTTTAGATGCTTAGCAACAACTTGTATGACATTGGAGGTGGGGTAAATTTCTAGCCCTTTGATGATAATGATAGGGAGGTCACTCTAAGTGCCACGTTCAATTATAATGATCCCTTGGTAATCCTCCTCTTTTTAGGGCCTCCACATGCCTTGGGAGACTGACTATAAGAGAAATTGCTAGATTGGGGATTAAGCCCCCCAATGTTTGTTAGAAGCAACCAAGTCTCCTTCGCATTCACCACGAGTTATTACCACTTTACTGTGGCATTTTGAAGACCACCTCATAATTACAAGGATATCAAAATATCATGGACATGTTCATAGAATCAATTTTTGGACCTTTGGATGGTTTCCATGCTCCCTTTTACTTTTAGAGGAGCATTTGAATAGCCGAGACCTGCCCATTCTTTTATCAATGTGCTTTTGTGGGTATGCATGACTAGGGCTTGCACACACTCATGACCGAGCATATCGGACTACGGCCTCTACACATGCACACCAATTTGGAGTTTGAATGGCTCTCGTATTAGGGATGAATACATGGTTTTGGGTGTGCTAAGGACACACCCCATGTGAACTCAAAAATAGTGACTTCTATCAGGGGGCATGTGATACTAAGGTATGTTCATGTGTGCACCACTTGTGTTAAAAAATGCACCTATGGTTGGAAGGCAATAATTATGAGATACACTCCCATGCTTGCCCCTTTGATACTAGTAAAGCATCTCTCATAGTTTGAGGTTCCACCCGAAACCAAACCTTAATGTTCGAATTGCTTTGGATTTTGGCATAACCGAACGAACCACGGCCCAAATTGATTTCTGACTGAGAAAGTACAAGTTTACATTTCTTTGGATACTCCTAACCTTATCAACATAATAATTGGGAAACACCGACATAACCCGGTAGTTCGTATCATGGTTTAGATTTCGATGTAAACTGCAAAATTTTGGCGAACTATTGCGGTTTCAACTGGGACCATAATGAAATGCAGGGTCAAAGCCAAGGGGCTTGGTCATTTCGGTTGGGTTTCAGAATTTCGAGCGAATTTTAGCAAAATTTCGACCGAAAACTGGAGGGCCCACCAAAAATGGGCAATTTTGAAATCTATGGGTTGGTTTCGGTAGCCATTTCGACAAATTTCGGAAGCATTTCAAACAATCAGACATTTCACTGAAATTACTTTGATGAGCGAAGATGATTGATTTTAACTTCATGACAAAAACAATGTAAATATATATATAAATATATGATGTTTATCTAGTTTTTTTTTCCCACTTTACTAGTATTCCACCTTGGTTATCATGGTCCATTCAAGCTAACTATGTGTTTTGCTTATGTTCTCTTAAAACAATTCATGTAAATATGCATGCACAAGCACAACTATAAAAGACTTAATTTAAAAATACCCCCCCCCCCCTTTTTTTTTACCATTTCAAAAGTTTTTTATAGCATTTCAGTTGAAATTTCAGTTTCAGCTTGGACCAAACTAGAGTTCAGACACAAAACCGAAATTTAAAACGTTGGTTCGGATTTGTGTTTGTTCTGATGTACATTCAAACCATGATGACATCTCATACATTGACCTACCTTATAGTCGTATGTGATAACATATATATCACATAATTCATAGTTTAATAGTGGCATTTAATAGTTGTTCCAGATATTACTATGATATATTGCTATTCTAGTACTCTTCTTTATTTCTTTTCTTTTATATTTTTTTGACCTTTTGATTTTTAATGTTTTAATTTTCTAATTTTAAATGTTCTTAATTATGTTTAATAGATTCATCAAAAATAACCGAAGCCAATTCAGAAACGGTCGAAATGTGTGAAGTATTTCAATTTGGTCCTAGGCCAAAATAAGGTTTGAGAAATCGGGTTCAAGTTCAGACCTGGCAAAAAAGGAATCGGTTCGAGCTCAACTGTTTCCACCAAAAATATTGACAAATCATAAGAAGAAATTAAAAATTAAGGTCTGATTTGTTCGAGTCGGGCCCCAATCTGTCATTTCTGATCCAAGTCTTGTGATATATGAATCACGGAATAACTACTAAGTACTAACTACATAAATATCCTTCAAAATAATCGAACAGTGACATGAACCAAATTCGAATTAGACCTGATTTTGGTTCAGATTGGCCAAAATCTGAAATGGTTTGCCCGAACCGATTCGTATTTGGACAAACCCTCAAACAATGGGCCAAACGCAAAGTTGAACCCAAAACTTCAAACAATGCATTTTTGGCACTTTTTTAATAAAATTCACCATTTTGGCACACTTGAAGTACCAAGTGGACCTCTTAATAACCCAAGTCCCTCAATTGACATAGATGTCAGTCTATAGGTTTAGGGTTTAGTAGGACTTAAGAACTATGAATTTCTCAAGTTCTTTTCATAAACAGATTCAGATCCTTACTTCAGATAGTGAACCCTTTTCTCATAGTGAAACCAATTGAGTTCCTGGTTGTACTATTAAGAGCTAATCAACCCTTATAGTAATATGTATTTACAAAAGAATGAGCAAAAATAGTATACTTTCTTTGACAATTTGACTTTAGGTAGGTATCTAAACCTTGATGGTTGAAATTAGCACTTCCGAAACATTGCCTCAATTGAAGTCATCATGATGACGGCCTTAAGAATAGAACATCTTCAAATTTTGTGTGCTCTAATATGATATATATGGGGTGATGATTATGGTGACGTGCATACTTGATTTCTTTATTGAAGTTCAACTCAATCATGTGGTACGACACGCTTTTTATTTATGAAGATTCAGATATAATTCTCAGAAGGCCTTGATTATACAACCGTGAAGCAATGGATTTTGGTCGACCAAATTTATGCCACTGAAGTAACGAATATGATGCATAGTCACCAAGTTCGGGTTCGATAATAATTCGGCTTGGGTAAAGCTCGGGAAAAAACGGCGCGAGTCGGGAAATTTGTGGTATAGAAGGGAAAAAAATCGAGAAAGGGATTTAATCGGCTAGGGTGTAATTTAGAAAAATTCGATTAGTTCGAGTCAACGTTTGGCCTATACTTAAGCAAATAAGACATTCCTAACTCATATATGTTAATATAATAATATTATGCAACAAGCCATTAACAAAAACATCTACATGAGGTCATTTGAACCCAATGGACAAAGGACCGTTGATGAGGCCCAAGACCACATATACTAATTGGTTTAGACAAAATTGTCCAGCGTATGTCAACAAAATCACCGAATAATTCGCAACTTAATAACCCGAGATAAAAAAAAAAGGAAACTGCATTTTTGGTGGCCCGAATCGATCGGGGTAAAAACGACTAATAATCGATATGGGTTAAAGTCGTGATTAAAACACAAGACTTATTGAAAAAGTGGGAGCCTTTTGTTACTATCCACTTAAGTAACCATTTGTTTAGGAGCTTCCACGTCACCATCTTTGTCAATCTTGGAAGTAACTTTACAGGTAATACAATAGGAGGCGGATAAGGTGCTAGCAACAACAAAAATGAGATCTTCCATAAGCTTGCATCACTCTTCTTTCTGAGCAGTCGACTAATTCTCTAGGTTATCATCAGCAATATGTTCAAACGCACACACAAGAAATATGGCTTGTCTCATGTAGAGAATTGTGAGGCCTGGTTCTGGACATTCTTCCATTAAGTTCTGACATGACGAAAGTTACAAAAGTAAAAGCCAACACTTGGGAGAAAGAATGTGAGTATCAGGGGACTGCCAATATTATTTAACAGATATAAAACAAGAATTTAAGTCATATATACCATTCTTTTGCCTCTTTACATCTTGATTATCAAAAAAATCTGCAGGAAGTGTGGATGATAATTGGGGTTTAGGCAATTCTGCTGGTGGTTCAAGATCTTTATTAGTCCCACGAGTTACTCCAGCAGCAGTTGCTCTGACGTTCTCAATAGCCTGTAGCAAGAACAATTTGTCAAAATACTCATTGCATCCTTCATCAGAATATATGTACAATTACTACTTGCAAATTCAGCCCCATCTTTAGTATGAATTCTGTGAAGAAAAGCCATTTGATTACAACAGACATGCCAAGTATAAGCATGAACAAATTGTTTTCATCTGCACACCACAGGCAAATATATAAAGTGAAAGACTTCTGCATTTATATTAAATCCTAATATCGATTCCTTTAAAAGGTTAAATTTGATTTAGCCAAATCTTGAACCTTTTGGTTCCACTAATGGTGGCCAAAGATGCATAATTACCAAGTCGAAAGTCAGGAAAAAAATCGGCTAGGGGAGAAGTCGGAAAAATTGGAAAAAAGTCGGAAAGGTTGGAAAAGAGTCATGAAACAAACGGTAGAATTTTAGAACATATTTATATCCATATGTTACAATAGTTTTTTTGAGCAATACATGACGGGATTAAAACGCAATTAATCGGGATTAAAATGCATAAATTGGGATTAAAATATGAAAATCGTGACTTTTTCATAAAATCGCAACATTTTCAAAAAATCGGGAAAGAGTCACGTAGCGAGCATTTAATGAATAAGTCGTGATTTAATCGAGACTTATTCAAAAAATCGGAGTTTTTGGTAACAGAGCTCAAAGGTGCCTTAATGTCCAAGGTTCATGTGGACCTGATCGAATAGCCATATCCATATGATCTGTGTTGTTTTATGAACCCTATGGCTCACAAGTTCCAAGGTTTCTTAGTAAAACATAGGGTTCTTAATTAAAGAGGGGCATGCTAGGCCTATCCGAATGCTATAATTTCCCAAGGAAAATAATTTCCATACATTTCAAGACCCTAAAAATTTGAACTTGAACAAAGGTTCAAAAGATGAACCTAAAAAGTTCAGAAAATGAGGTTCAAAATTGGCCAAAAATTATTTTGGGTAATCCCTAATAGGATTCTATGCTAACCCTAATTTCAATAAAAATATTTTTGTAAAAACAAAAAATCAAGGTCAAAATCAAGGGTTTCAGCAGAAACCAAAATTTAATCAAAGTCAGTTGAACTTGAACAAAGCCAGATGAATATCTGGCCCCGGTTAAATTGTGGTGCTGGTGTAGAAAATGTAACCATGATAGAGATGTGTGATCGCACATCGCAATAAACAACATTGCGTACAATACATCAGGGTGCATTACAAACTAATACATTTGATACGCCTCGGACCCAGAATTTGCTTTCTTCAATGAAGTTATTTTGATGCTAATTTAAGATTCGTAGTTGTTAATGTGTTGAGTTAGGCGTTTTCCAATGATATCAATGAAAAACAATGCTCATGATGACTGATAATGTTCGATGTGTCTATAAGGATCAAACAAGGAGTTAAGTATGGAGAATTACCTTAATTTTTTACACCACGTTTTCATGGAAAATCCATGAATGGTCAAATTTGCCTTTCCTATGAAAACTCAATGTTTCATGTCTAAGGATGGATCACATCCAATCATAGACCAGTGCTTACCTTCAAAAGGCAGCGTATCATTTTACTCAATTTCGTATCAACTTTTCAAAAAGATAAGATATCTGTTTCATTTGCTTTATAAGTGACTCCATTACATGTACCAAATTTATAGCATGTTTCATTTTCCAAAATAAAATTAGATGGTCAATGATGTATTTAATTAGAATTGATTGATAAATTATGACAAGTATTGTTTAGAAGGGAAAAAACACAAAGATATGATACTCAAAAAACAGCATTTGCGAAATAAAAAAACCTTATTAGATCTTTTGGTGAAAAAAATCATATGTAATGTTTATGGGTGATCAATGGCAACCAAAACTAATGCTAATCTCATTTAAGACAATATTGCTTTATTTAAATTTTAAAAAGTGTTGAAAATTTAAGAACTAAATATTGCTACGTATCTCTTATTTGTCAGTGACGTGCTTGTGTATTATACATCTATAGTATATTCATCAAATCCCTTGATCGTGTTCAGACAACTATGATTGCTAATTATGTCCAACATACTCAGAAATACTTAAAATCTAATTGGTAATTGTGTTTTTAAAAGGCACAAGGTAATTGTAAAAAACATGCATGTGAGACATTTAATAACATGTATTTGTTCCACGACACATTATTAGTCTACAATAATTAAAAATTATTTCAAATTAAAACTTACATCATGTGAAAAGTCATACCTGAATTAATGTTCACGTATAGCGCAATAATGAATTTCGTTATAACTAATACAAAGTTATGCAACAGAAACATGGCATTAGTTGTAGTCATGATAGTTATGCATTATTCAATCCATATACATCCAAACTATATTGCATGCCAAAGACAAACCTAATTCAGAAAATCATAGTCCTTTTATCCATGTAATCCTTGCACCAAAGGATAAATTTATAGAAGTGGACTTTAGGCAATTTCATCAACAACTAGGAGTGATCTTTTCTTCTTACTTTATTGTTACTCAACAGATCTCTTAAGACAAAGACGCATAAATTTCAATAACTTAATAGTCACCTATTTAAACAAATATGTGAAACGAGAATACATAATAAAAGATTGAACAGTACACAAAGCAGTGTTCTAAAATGCGGCCGCCTAGGCACTAGAAGGCCCCCCACCGCCCAGCCTAGTTCTAGGCGGTGCAGAAAAGTGGCCCAAGCCTCTAGGCGGGGCTAGGCAGCCACCTAGGCAAGCCTAGGCACTAGAACGTGTATAAATGCTATTCTATTATTGGTAATCATAAATTTATGGTTTAGATTGTACTAAAATTATGGATATTATGATATAATCTGAGATAATATCATGTTTGTTTTTATTCTTGTTAATCTTGAGTTTATGGTTATGTAAATGATACCTGCCCTTAAAATAATAGTTGGGATAACCTTGAATTTATAGTAACTTAAAACATATATATTATAGATAATATCAAAGTAATAATTAAAATTAATAAAAAAGCAAAAACGCCTAGGCACCGCTTAGGATTCTATGCTAACCCTAATTTCAATAAAAATATTTTTGTGAAAACAAAAAATCAAGGTCAAAATCAAGGGTTTCAGCAGAAACCAAAATTTAATCAAAGTCGGTTGAACTTGAACAAAGCCAGATGAATATCTGGCCCCGGTTAAATTGTGGTGCTGGTGTAGAAAATGTAACCATGATAGAGATGTGTGATCGCACATCGCAATAAACAACATTGCGTACAATACATCAGGGTGCATTACAAACTAATACATTTGATTCGCCTCGGACCCAGAATTTGCTTTCTTCAATGAAGTTATTTTGATGCTAATTTAAGATTCGTAGTTGATAATGTGTTGAGTTAGGCGTTTTCAAATGATATCAAAAAAAACAATGCTCATGATGACTGATAATGTTCGATGTGTCTATAAGGATCAAACAAGGAGTTAAGTATGGAGAATTACCTTGATTTTGACCACCACTTTTTCATGGAAAATCCATGAATGGTCAAATTTGCCTTTCCTATGAAAACTCAATGTTTCATGTCTAAGGATGGATCACATCCAATCATAGACCAGTGCTTACCTTCAAAAGGCAGCGTATCATTTTATTCAATTTCGTATCAACTTTTCAAAAAGATAAGATATCGGTTTCATTTGCTTTATAAGTGACTCCATTACATGTACCAAATTTATAGCATGTTTCATTTTCCAAAACAAAATTAGATGGTCAATGATGTATTTACTTAGAATTGATTGATAAATTATGCAAGTATTGTTTAGAAGGGAAAAAACACAAAGATATGATACTCAAAAAACATGCATTTGCGAAATAAAAAAACCTTATTAGATCTTTTGGTGAAAAAAATCATATGTAATGTTTATGGGTGATCAATGGCAACCAAAACTAATGCTAATCTCATTTAATACAATATTGTTTTATTTAAATTTTAAAAAGTGTTGAAAATTTAAGAACTAAATATTGCTACGTATCTTTTATTTGTCAGTGACGTGCTTGTGTATTATACATCTATAGTATATTCATCAAATCCCTTGATCGTGTTCAGACAACTATGATTGCTAATTATGTCCAACATACTCATAGAAATACTTAAAATCTAATTGGTAATTGTGTTTTTAAAAGGCACAAGGTAATTGTAAAAAACATGCATGTGAGACATTTAATAACATGTATTTGTTCCACGACACATTATTAGTCTACAATAATTAAAAATTATTTCAAATTAAAACTTACATCATGTGAGAAGTCATACCTGAATTAATGTTCACGTATATCACAATAATGAATTTCGTTATAACTAATACAAAGCTATGCAACAGGAACATGGCATTAGTTGTAGTCATGATAGTTATGCATTATTCAATCCATATACATCCAAACTATATTGCATGCCAAAGACAAACCTAATTCAGAAAATCATAGTCCTTTTATCCATGTAATCCTTGCACCAAAGGATAAATTTATAGAAGTGGACTTTAGGCAATTTCATCAACAACTAGGAATGATCTTTTTCTTCTTACTTTATTGTTACTCAACAGATCTCTTAAGACAAAGAAGCATAAATTTCAATAACTTAATAGTCACCTATTTAAACAAATATGTGAAACGAGAATACATAATAAAAGATTGAACAGTACACAAAGCAGTGTTCTAAAAAGCGGCCGCCTAGGCACTAGAAGGTCCCCCACCGCCCAGCCTAGTTCTAGGCGGTGCAGAAAAGTGGCCCAAGCCTCTAGGCGGGGCTAGGCAGCCACCTAGGCAAGCTTAGGCACTAGAACGTGTATAAATGCTATTCTATTATTGGTAATCATAAATTTATGGTTTAGATTGTACTAAAATTATGGATATTATGATATAATCTGAGATAATATCATGCTTGTTTTTGTTCTTGTTAATCTTGAGTTTATGGTTATGTAAATGATACCTGCCCTTAAAATAATAGTTGGGATAACCTTGAATTTATAGTAAGTTAAAACATATATATTATATATAATATCAAAGTAATAATTAAAATTAATAAAAAAGCAAAAACGCCTAGGCACCGCTTAGGCGGCCTAGGTGCTAGAAGGCCCCCTACTGCCCGACCAGCGCTTAACGCTTTTTATAACATTGACACAAAGTGATAGTTATAATAATTTATGGAAAAGTCCAATACAAAATATGAGAATGTTTATCTTGCCACACCTATTTTGAGGGAGCGGATAAAGTCGTGCCAATTAGCAAGATAATAATTCTGCTCGAGAGGCAAAATAGCAAAAAATGAGGACTTTCAGCAGACCAATCAAATGATAGTATATGCAAAAGGTTAAACAGGTTGACTCCTTTTTGGCCAACTTTGTTGGCAGAATAAAAACATGTACAACCAAACAGAAGAAGAATAAAGGGTGGATATCCGGATAAAACAAAAAAAAAATATAGTTATCCACCCTTCTTTCTTTGTCCGGATAAAGAAATTGTCAAGGAAACCAAATAATACACATACACAAAATATTGAATGGGAAAGAAAATGCATGAAAGACAATAATTGCTACAACATCACAAATGGTTCAAGACATCTTTGTATCAAGTATATTGTGAACAAATGAAAGCTTGTCAAACAAATTATTAAATGAGCTGCAAAAAACATGGATGCAGGGAACTAAAATGACCGTAAAAGGAAATATTTACCTCATGATGCTTTCGGGAAGCTTGGTGTGCAGGCCAAAGGGATTCAGATTTCAAAGTGACATTGCAAACTCGACAAACTGGTTGATCATACTCATTGTACCTACCAGAAAGAGAAGTTCTCATTGGTGCTTCTCCTTAAATCATCTTTGAGTAATATATAGGCATCAACATCCAAAAACTAAATATTGTTCACGAAAGACACGGAAAGATCATAGTTGTCAAACTAAAAGTTATGTTAGCCAAGGCCAATGTGGTTGCTCAATATGCCACAAGCCTCGACAATCTTCACAGAAAGAAGTTTACTGCACGACAATGAGCCCTTATAGTGACAAAGGTGCATCCCCTGAGCGGCCATTGCAAGGAACAAACAGTCTTCTTTTTCTAAGTGGGTTTTCTTACTTTCGAGAGAGAAGAGAGGGGGGGGGGGGGGGAGATGGAAATGTGCGACTATGTATTTTGATGTTGGGGTTTCCCAATCTAACAAGTACAGAAGTCCTAAAGCTGGATCTTCCTCTATTTTGGAAGGAATGAAGTAGGAAAGAGGGTTGTCTTTCCCAGCAAATGTATCCAGAGGTTGGAATCTATGGAGAGGTTGGAATCTATGGAGGTATTTGTTCTTAAATCTTTCTTTGCCCTTTGGTTAATTGGTAGTTTTTTTGCTGAAGAAAAGGAATCCAGAAATATATTGGTTTTTGGGTGAATCCACGTCTTCGTCTAGGTAAATGACTTTTATTTGAAATAACCGGAGAAGGTCGGAGATGCTGAAAAAATGCATGAAAGTTCACATAAAGCATGTGGTTGCCTCCTCTCATATACTTGGTCTCCTTTAGCCGATAGAATGTGTGGAGCGGATCATTGCATGGAGTCATCCCTTAACAAGATACTGATAAAGAAAATATTAGATGACCATACCTTCCTAGTGTGGAGGGAGAGAGGTAAACAGAGGAACTATAAATTATTTGGGTGCATGTGCATGAGAGTGTGTGTGTGTGTGAAAGAGAGAGAGAGAGAGAGAGAGAGAGACCAAATGTGTGACTGTGTTGGGGTTGGCCTAATATGTATAAGAAATCTAACAAGTACTCAAATCATAAAGGCGAATCTTCCTTAATTTTAGAAGGAATGAAGAACGAGGATTGTGTTTGTCAACAATTGTGTATGGAGTTTTGTAATTTATTGAGGTATTTGTTCTTAGATCATTCTTTACCATTTACTTAACAGGCTACTTTGTTTGCCTACGAAAAGGCAACAGGATTCCATCAATTATATGGTAAATGAAGCTTTCGTCAAGGAAAGTAACCTTTATTTATAATATAACAAGCAGAGGGTCAGAGGTGCCAATAATTGCTTGCAAGTTCACATGGAGCATCCGGTGCCTCCTCTCAATTACTTCATCTCCTTTGATTTATAGAATGTACAGAATGGACCATTGCTTCGACTCAACCATCACTTGATAATGACAAAAAAAAATGTTAGAAGATCATGCCGCCATAGTGTGTAGGGAGGTACATAAACAGAGTAACTACAATTATTTGGCACCACCAGATTCAGCACCAATGAAGATCGAAGCTTTATTATCTTGACTATCACATTGTCGAGTGAGGGTTTTAGCATGTGAAGGTATTTTAGAGTTATATTCTCTTTAACCCCTTGACAAGCTTTTTTCTATCTTTTTCCCCATTCACCATCCACTGGCCTTCGTCTTGGGTCATATAAAATATACTAAGCGTGAAGATCCAATTGAATTTGATCAGGAACAGACAGTTCCTAAGAGGTAACATCTTCTAAGAAGTGAGCCGTTCTCCACTATTTTCAGCATGTCCCAAATGAATAGAAAGAAGAGTTTGCAATTGCTAAAAGATGTTAAAGGAACCACTCATAAAAGACAAAAAAAAAGTTGTAAGTGGCATGTAAAGGCATATTGCTCATGTATATCTAGTGTCTAACCTGTTCGGATCATGTGATCTGTTTACACATGCGTATGTTGCCAAAAAATAATGCCATTCCAACTTGGCAAATTTATGTTGGTAGGTTTAGGTGGTTACAACTTGTTCTCATTAATATTCTAGATGTCACATCAGTAAGAAAAGGTGATGACAAGAAGAACTATGAATGATATGCTAATGTGCAACAAAGACCAGTAGGAAACATAAAGAAGAGAAGCCAATCAAACCCTGGTTCATCCAATGACAAGGCACCCTAGTTCGCTAAGACATGGATTGGTTTGAGTACTGGGGATACCATCTGTATGTGTGTATGTGTACATGTGTGTGAGAGTGTATGTGGATCAGAATATAAAAGGATCTGAAAAAAAGATAGAGCAAACAAAATAAACATAATAGGAACAATTACTGACAAAGAATCCATAATGCCAACACAAATTGGTGAGATAATGCTTGTTAGTTGTAAACTCGTAGTCAAGTGATCAGCTAATTTAACAGCAGATATTTTGTCCGAATTCATAATCCAATCATCTAATTCACCATGATTTTAATATCTTATTACTCAACATGCCGTACCAGTATATCTGAATCAGAAGATGAGATAAGCGTAATCAATATTACTATCTTAATCCTGACTATCAGCCCTTTGTCAGTATTAAATCTACTCTCGATATTTCCCTACACTATACTATAGCTACAACAACCGACACCCTACAACTTTGACAACAGAAAAGAAGAATAGAACTTCTTCTCTATAAAAAGTCCATAGCTGTTTCGTAAGTGCATGTTCTGTTCATTCCTTAGCTTGTCTTTCGCAGAGACATTGTCTGTCCAAGGGAAACTCATCAAAAGGTCAGTCGTCTCTAACCCTTAACTGGTTTTTTGGTTCACGACCGGCAGCTAGAAGTTCTCCATCTCTAAAGCCGCCCCTGAAGGAAATCATCAATACAGTTGGTGTGGCCGGCCGGCCCAGCCCTAGTTGCCTTGATTCACATTAGGTGTTCCCAGTAGCTCAAATCCAAATACCTATGGATGTCGAAAGACCCTATCAACAGAAAATATATTTTTATAGATCTCAAACCAGGCAGAATAGACGAAAAGTAAAAGATACAAATACAAGAGGGTATACTAATAATGCACTTATAAACATGCATGTGTAATGGTTCTAATGACACTCATGAAAAACAATGCATCTAGTTCATGGGCTTTAACAACAATGTCATCAATCAAATGACAACCCATTGCTTCAAGGTTGTGACACCGTTTGGCACTTGAATATCCCTTGGAGCTCTATAGGAAATATTGAAGTTTCCCAGGAAAGCTACAGCTCAAAAAAAAATATTTGTGATCTGCATTAATATACTCACAAGCATACATCTTGTGACCTTCCAGATATTACACCACCTTAACTTTCGCAGCAAACTCATAGGTAGTGTTCCCCTTTCTAAACATAAATTAAACAAAACAAAGAAAAACACTTCCAACTTACATCAACAAACATACGCATTGTATATTGAGAAAAAAGAGTGCTTCTTCGGTTCTTCATCTTACTATTTATAATATTTCAGATATCACATAGACTATAGTGGGGTGATCTTAAATACCTTACAAGGGGGGAATCGATGTGCTTGTCTCGATTCTGTGTAGCCTCCTTCAATTTCGAACGAAACAAAGCCTTCCTTTGCGCTTTACCATCCATCGTGAATAATGCCAAAATCTCTATATACTCTCAACCAACTCGAACTGAATTCCACATTTTGGGATTCTGATATGTCAGATATAATCACTCAGCATGATAGTAACAAGTAGGCACTAGGCAGGCAAGGTAAACAAAAAAATGTACTAACTTTGGGTTCTGATATAACATATGATCTCTCAGCATACTAAAATATTTGAATCTCGTGGAGATAAAACACAAATAGCAATATAAAAAAGGTCATACGAGGGCAAGGTAAACAAAAAAATGTACTAACTTTGGGTTCTGATATAACATAAGATCTCTCAGCATACTAAAATATTTGAATCTCGTGGAGATAAAACACAAATAGCAATATAAAAAAGGTCATAAGACAACTATACCTTTGTTTGGATGTAATGTGGATTCGAAGCTCTATTGAATTTTTATTCAATTAAATGTTTTCCAGTTTCGAAGCAACCAAATTATACAAATAAACATAAGATAAATTGATAAATGTGTCACTTCTAAAAAACATAGCACCAAAGTAGACATTAACTCAATAGCATGATAAATAAGGAAGATATAAACAAACAAAATTTTCGAACCTCTTGAATATAGAATGAAAGAAAAACAAGTGCTATATTATGTCAGATTAAATAAACTCTAAAGGGAAATAGTTTTTAAAAATCGAACAGATTGACTATGAAAAATTGAATTGTAAATGCATTACATTAAGAAAGTTAAACATTGAACATCCAAATTTCAGTTACAAAAATCATCAAACACACATGAAAGGACTCGACAATGACTTGACTCGGCAATAGATTAAAAGACAAAAGGTAAACTAAAGAGTATGAAATCCGTACGAAGATATATACTTTTATTGAGGAGGAAATCCATTAGAAACAATCCTTATAGAAAATGCATCTCAAGTCTAAAAGGTCGACTACAAAGGTCTAATGATGTAAATAGTAGCAAAGTATAAATTAGGCACTTACTAAGGATTATTAGCAGTCCTTTGTAGTTATATAGTTAACTCCTGAACTCTACCATCTTTCAAGATCTAAGGTCTTGTTTGGATCCTGTGCAAATAGAGGTGTGTTTCCATTAGCACAGGTACAAACAAAATTTTATGTTTGGTTGTTGCTTTTTTAGATGTGCAACAGGTTGTACACGTTCAAATATGTGCCGCTAGCTGATCTTTTAAACAAATAGAAACCCATAACCTATTTTCACATATATGATCTCGACTGAAGACACAAACACATGCACAAATATATACAAATGACAAACACAGACAAACAATTGCAACTGTGAACATGTGTTTCTTTACATATGTATTACAATAATGCATATGCAAAGAAATGCACGTTATATATACGCAACATCCAAACAAGCCCTAAGTCACTTCTCCTTTTTGATTTAGCTACAAAAGTTTGGATTTTTCCAAGTTGGGTTTTCATCGTCGCTTTCCATTATAGTTTTTTGACAACACTCTTTTATTATTGCTTACGTTTTCTATTTATCATTGAATGTTTTGAGATTTGGGAATTTTAAGAAACAGAAGAATCCTCAAAAAAGCGAAAGGGAAAAAGGGAAAAGAAAAAACGAGCCGGTATTGATCGGGGGTAAATTTGACCTGTTAGAAGTTATATCCGACGAACCCATCACGATGTTGGGCAGGAGGGGATGAGTTCTAAATTTGGGGAAGGAGGGAAGTCCAAACGGTTAAAGGGGGGACGGCAGCACAGCGCTGGTGGCAGCTCTTACCCCTAACATCCCTCCTCGGGTCGCGCTAGAGAGAGAGAGAGAGAGGGATAGGGAGAGGGAGAGGGAGAGGGAGAGAGGTACCTGAGAGCCCGCCACCGCCGAGGGCGGGTCGCGGATGAAAGCGACGCACATGCGGGGTCGACGGGACGAAGCGATAGATTATCAGGAAGCCATGGAAGAGCGAGCCGAGAACCGCATCGGGTTCGAGCCCGTTCAAAGTCGACATCCGAAAGACCCAATTCGAATAGCTAATTAGGATTAGGGCTGGCAATTTTGGACCCGACCCGACACGAAGTTAGCGGGTCTGGGTCAGGGTTAAACGGGTTCGGGTCGTAAACGGGTCGACACGATAGACCAGTTTAATAAACGGGTTGGGTCCGGGTTTAGGGTCTGGACAAGGTAGACCCGGGAAGACCCGTTTAAAATTCAACGGGTCGTGTCGGGTCGGGTCTACCCGCAATCCGATACTATAATATATAGTACTAGCGGGTCTATCGGGTTAGGTCGGTCGAATCGGATTGGGTCGGATCGGGTCAACTGAATAGACCCGTGTGGTAAACGGGTCTTATTGGGTCTACCCGTTTATTAGCGGGTCGGGTACAGGTTTAAGATCAAGACACGATTAGTTAAACGGGTCGGGTCCGGGTCTAGGGGTTTTGGACACGATCCGAAACTAGACACGACACGAACCCGACACGACACGACCGTTGACACCCCTAATTAGGATCCATGTTAAAGTCAACCACCTAGTAAGAGGGGTGCTATAAGAACAAAGGTTATGTTGGCTTACCCCACCAATATTAGGGCATCTCCAACCCTTACTTAAATCGTTACTTAGATTTGAATCTGAGTAAACTAGCTCTTTACTCAAACTTATGCCAAACCGAGTTTTACTCAAACTTTTCACTAAATCGGGGGAGAGTCAAATCCCATACCAAATTCTAACGGCCATCTCCCAAGGCCTTCTTATTTACAAACGTGCCATCCAATTTTGAGTTTTACTTAAATTTAAGTAAAAAATCTGAATAAAAGGGTTGAAGTCATTTTATCATATTGGGTTTTACTCAAATTTGAGTAAGGACTAGATTATTCAGTATCATATTGAGTTTTTACTCAAATTTTTACTCATATTTGAGTAAAAATTGAGTACGAACTGGAGATGCTCTTATAACCCAACTAATAGTACTGTAGCAGTAGGATTAGAGAGCCCAAAGAGAGTTAGAAATGGATTATAAGTGTGGGAAAGAAGCGTGATAGGAGAAGGAATAAGATTGAAAGGAGGCAGCCGGTGGGGGTGTGTGTTTTTTGAAGAAGAAAATTCTTATTATTTCTTATGATGCCACCTATGAAGTACGGGTACGGGCAGGGGCGGAACTAGGATTTTATATTGGGGGGGACCAACGCATAAACCAAATTTTTTTCACCAATTCAAGAGAGAAGAATAAATCCAAAATGATAAATTACACTTTGCCCCCTGAAGTTTAGCTAAAAAACACTTAACCCCCTGTAGTTTATTTTGTTCCAAGTCGCACCCTAAAGTTTGAAATGTTAGCACAATACCCCCTTTTGTCAACTACTTAATTTCCTCATTTGATAATTTTTATATGATAAAAACTGAATTGAAGAGGGTAAGATGTAGTTTTTAAACTATAGAGGAGTTAAGTGTTTTTGAGCTAAACTTTAGGGGAGCAAAGTGCAAATTATCCAACCCAAAATTTAGGGGGGGGGGGGGGGGGGGGGGGGGCATGGCCCCCCTGGTCTCTGTGTAGTTCCATCTCTAGGTACGGGTACGTCGATACAGCAAAACCTTAAAAATGGAGGGTATGAGTATAGCGGGGTACCTATATAAAAAAATTATTTTTTATTTTTTTTGTCTAATTAAAAAGTAACAAAATATTAAAATTTATTTGTATCTTATTTTTATTTATTTATTTCTATTTTTGGGAATTTTTTCTAGATTTATATATTTTTTCTAATTATTTGTATCCGTACCCGTACCAATGTCATATCGATGCCATACCCAAATCTGGGTACCCATACTGGATTCAAAACATTATGCCGGTATGGAATTTGTCGTACCTGGTACTCATACGACAGCTCTAACGAAGTATTCATGCTTCACATGATACCACCCTTGGCTTCGTAGTTGCAAAACTCACTGACCATAATATTTTTCCGCATCGAACTTTTGCATTGTACGCATTTCCACCCGGGATCATTTGCTTTGAACAGCTTCAGAGGATCATTGTCGCTACCATTGCCAGAAGATTTCTCATCCATTGTAATCATCAACGAAATAAGAGACGGGGAGGTTTGAAAGTGGTTAGAGGAGAAGTGGGATTGATTTGGGGTGAATAATGGGTGAATTGGAAGCCTATTCATAGGCTAGAAGGGCAAAAGAGCCGAATTCCATGGCCGCATATATTTTTGTGCAGTGTGCGACCATATAAACCCAATGGTAAAATCTTAGACAGCTGCAGTTCTCAGTATGTGGTCACACAGGTCCCTATGATGTTGCATACGTCCATCATGCCAAAATTTGACTGTTGGGATTGTGCGGTCGTAGCATAACATATGCAGCCACACATGACTTATGTGGCCGCATATGTGCTTTTTTGCATGTGTGGGCTTCACACATATACTTCTATACATCCATTCTGCATATCTGGCCATAATGCACATATGTCACATCACATGACAACATGGGCTACTAGCATTATACTATCTTTCACCCAACCATACATTAAAGATAGCAAAGTGGCATAAATCATTTATCAGTATCTTCTTGGGCATGATCTACCATATTCCCTCTCTGAGAGCAAACACTTAACTTAAATAATAGAAAATAGAAAAGTCTTTATAAGATTACTATAACAAACCAAGTCATCTACCAAGAATGTAAATGTGTATCAAATCTACGAAACCAAAAATACATCAAGGCCCTTTGCAACTGTAATCTAGATTGGTTGGTTATTCTTTCCAATTTACTGATATATAGGGTAAAATAAAAAGAACATTTAAATGCTATGGTTTACCCCTAACCTAGGAAGCACCGATACGAATATAGGGTTAGTTAGAAGGGTCTTAGGCTAAGAAACCCTTCTCCTTTTTTTGTTAAAGAGGCCACCATAGTGGTTAGTAAATCATATGTTAGTGTGCCGACACAAGATGTACCAAGGATCAAAACTCGCCACAAGAGCGATAGAATACCTTGATTTTTATAACCCCGCAAATAGGAAAGTTTGCCACTCAGATAAATTATCCCCCCAATGTTTTCAAAATGAAGATTACTCTCGTTTCCAACGGTTCTAACATTTGGTTGTCTGAATTGTTGACATAGCAAATCAGGTCCCAACTGGCCTTCATGGAATGCTGACTGAGCACATATGTGCTAACTCACCCTTTCTTCTTCCTCAAAACCTGAAGGAGAAAAACTCCAAATTAGGAACCAACAGCTTACCTATATTCTTCTTCCAAAGATAATGAATAATGTTGAAGGCCAATCTCCTCTCCTTTGTCAAGGACTTCTTTGAGATGAAGACTTTGCTTTATAGTATAAATTTCTCCTTGATCATTTTGCTACCAAAGATCGAAGGCGTGTCCTCTATCTCGGACTTCCAACCATCAGTTTATATAACTGTCTTCATAAGATTGTCACTAAGATTCTGACCAACCAGTTAAGAAAAGTGATGGATAATCTCATCCATAGCTCTCAATCAGGTATTTTTAAAGGAAGAAACATCCTAGATAGTGATGCGTCAGCACAAGAGACTATTTTCCATCTATTAGAGACGGGAGGGGAATGAGGCCTTCTTAAGTTGGACTTCGAGAAGGCTTTTGACAGAATCAATTGGAACTTTCTGATCCGCTCCCTCATTGCTAGGAATTTTTCACCCAACTAGATTTGTCTGATTTGGCATGTTCTTTAAACTTCAAAATTGGCATGTTTGATGAACAATGAGAAAGGTAATCACTTTAAGATGGAAAAGGAGTTAAGCAAGGGTGCCCTCTTTCCCACTTCATCTTTATCCTAGTGGTTGATATTTTTTATGCCATCTATTAGATACCCTCACACCTCAAAACCCGGGTAGTAAGGGAAGGTCCACAAAGGGTATATGAAGACACTGCCCAGCCAGCTAGCCGATGTGGGATTAGACTCCAACACTCCCCCTCACGGGCAAGCCGGTTTCGTCTGGTCCTTGTCAAGTGGGTAGGCTAGCTCCTACTCAGCTTAATGGGCGTAGGTCAAATTTTTCTCTGATACCATGTTAGATACCCTTACGCCCCAAAACCCGGGTCATAAGGAGAGATCCACAGTGGGTATATAAAGACAACACTACCCAGCCAACTAGCTGATTTGGGACTAAACTCCAACACCATCCTTAGAAGAGCCACTTTGTTCAACCTCCTTAAAGGTATTGGAGATAGTCCTTGGAGGGTCGGCAACCTCCATTTCACTGACGACACACTTCTGCTTTGTAAGGCTAGTTTAGCTAGCACAAATGATGACTTTGAAGATCATTCTTTACTCCTTTGAATATTGTTCTAGACTTCATATTAATTTCAATAAAAGTTTCTTTTATTATATCGGAAATAGTACAAAAAAGGGTCACCTCTTGGCGTTTACAATCTCTTGAAGTGGGAGAAGGTCTGCTCCTCCAAACACCAGGGGTGGTCTCAGAGTGTTGAATCTAAGAGACTTTAATTCGACGTCCTTGGGAAGGTGGTGATGGCACATTCAAAACTCTTCCAGGGTAAGTGGAAGGATATTGTCAAATCTAGATATTTCCAAAGATTTTTTCCTCTACAAGTTTGAAGTAGAGTATCTAGAAAGTTTTCTCCCTTTTGAAAAGGAGTTATCAAAATTCCAGATGCATGTACGTGTGGCAATACATTTATTCTAGGGGATGGTCGAAAAATTCTTCCTGGGAGGGCATATAAGTGGGAGATAGGACTCTCAAAGATATCTTTCCGAACTTATATGAACTGCCTCGAATCAAAGAATCAACCATTCATTCGCCAGTGCTCGTTCATGGCTCAAACACCACTTGGCAACACACATTCACGAGTTGAATTACGGGAGATCTTGCGAGGAACCTTGCTGATGTTAAGGTCATCCTAGCTCCCTTTTCCATCACTGCTAAGCCAGACTCTTCTAAATGGAGGTTGCACTCTTCTGAAAATTTCATTGTCAACTCTTTCTACAAGCGACCAAAGTTTTGTTTTCATCCGGCTGGAGACGCGTTGTGATCCCTCGGCTTGTTGGCGACCATCGTTGCCATCGGGGTCGGTTTCTTGCCAGAGACAGTTGGAAGGTCGGATCTGGACCCGGTGACAAGGTCTTTCTCCGCCGATGGTTGTCCAACCGCCTCCTCTGACCAATGGGTGGATCCAGGCGGTTTGTGGCGGTTCGACGGTAGATCGGTGGCTGGTGGCGGCTCCTCTTTGTTTGCTGGCTTGCTGGAGATAGCGGAGGGCGTCGGTTTTTTGGGTTTTTTTTCAAGGTTTGTTTGTTCCTGTTTTTCATTCCTCCGTGCATGGGCTTCCCACCGGATGACGCATTGTCTATCGCCGCCGGTGTGCGAATTGTCTTGTCCTTTGTATTTAGGTTGTGTTGGTGCTAGGGTTGCGCTGTCCCCCGCCTAGGAGCGGTTTGTTTGGATTTGCCGGCTTGTGACGACTCTGTGGGGATATGATTGTGATCCCCCCTTTCAATCTACCAAAAAAAAGAGTACCTGAGGCGATGAAGAATTACCCTCAATCGAGATGCACCAGCACAGGTCCGCGAGGATAGAGACACACTGACCCAGATACTAGGGCCTATAACCATAGTGGAGCACAACAACAAATCCTCGTAGAGATGGAGCGCATCTATGATATTCACAGTCAAGAGCTTCTACGCATCCTTATCCTCGGGAGGAGACCCTTTCCCAATGGTGACCCCAATATAGAAGGCGAAAGTTCCTCAGTGCGTTTGGATTTTCTCCTCATTGGCTAAAAATGAGAAAATTCCGACTAAGACAAACCTGGTGAAACGTCATAGCTCAACCGTGGAAAATTCATGATTCACTTTCTGCAACATAGAGGAAGAGATGACTTCTCATGTCCTGCTCAGAGCATCTCCAACCGACTCCCATCTGAGCTCCAATCCCACATGGCACTTCCAGTTTTGTCCCGTAGTGACCAAATTCCACTCCAACCGGCTCCTACCCATCCTACGTGGCAGTAGGAGCCAGAAACCGCTCGGATCTGTTGTGATCCAAAAAGGAGTTCCCATATGGGTACTGCCCATGTGAAAAAACGGAGACATTGGTACTTTGTTTTGGAAATCAACGATACAAAATGGTTGAACGATAAAGATGTTGCATGTGGTGTTTTGGGGCTTGGGAACCAACGGTCCAAAATAAATTAGAGTCGTTGGACTTCTATTTAATTCAAAAAAAAATATTTTAAATATGCAAAAAAAAAAAATTGAAATAGTTAAAAATATCTATAAATAAGATCACTCTCCCAACTTCATTTTCCCATATTTTTCTCCCAACTTCATTCTCCTCCTTTTTCTTCCACATAGATTTCTTCTCTTCTCCTTACGATTCCTCTAGTAATGTATCCCCGGAACTTCAGGTTCGCACATTACGCCAAGGAAAGGGGCTTCTCTGGTGTGGGAAGCAACGACGCATCCGAAGCCGAACAAGTGTGGGTGGATTCAAAGATGCCACCGCTGACGAAATCATCTCCGATTTCCGACCAACCTGTGACAATATTCATAAGGAAGTTGCGTGCCATCAACTTCACTGTCCCGGAGGATAAACTACTGGTCTCGGCATGGCTCAACGTGAGCATTTACTCTGTCCAAGGTAACGACCAACCTTACAAGCAATTTTGGATGTGAATTGCGGACTTGTACAATGGGTATAGATTGACCCCCATCGAACGATCCGGAAGTGCATTGATGCCCCGATGGTCCAATATCCAGCAAGACACAAATAGATTTTATGGTTGCCTTGAGCAAATCGAGGCACAACTAAGTTAGACAAGGTTCGATTCTATCCCTTCTATTTTCTGTTCATCATCCCAAAAATCAATTTGAATTCATATTAAAACCACACATTTTTTGTAGATCCAAAGTGCAAGAAAGTTATACAAAACAATATAGGGGGACTACGTTCTGATTCGACCACGCTTAGATGGATCCACGGGTGTCGCAAAAAGAAAGAAATCGAGAAGAAGAAAACTGAGAAGAAGAAAGCAGTGAAGGCCAGCAGCGATTCATCTCCCGCTACATCTTCTCCAGCGACCCCAAATGTGGTGAGTCTTGATGAGGGCTTTTGTGATGACCAAGATCCAGTAGGCCAATAGCCAAGAGCCAAGACTCCTGAGGCTGGGATGCCAAAATGGATGAGGTGAGGTGAGGTGTACAAGGCTACAAGTTAGCCCAACATCGCTTGGAGAGAAGGAGATCCTGAGTTACTTATATAATTTCCCCTCCCAAACATAGTAGACGCGTTTTAAAACCGTGCACCGCTACGGAATTCGTAAGAACTCTGTAGTTAAGCATGCTCGGGCGAGAGTAGTACTAGGATGGGTGACCACCTTGGAAAGTTCTGGTGCGGGCACGGGCAAAGCGGATAAAATCTTGTGTGTTTGGGGCGGATGTTACAAAATGGTATCAGAGCCGGTTCTCCTCGAGATGGGGGGGGGGGGGGTCTAGCCCTACACGAGGACGTGTAGCCCTAAGGGGGGTGGATTGTGACGACAAAGATCCTGTAGGCCAAGAGCCAAGACTCCTGAGGCTGGGATGCCAAGATGGATGAGGTGAGGTGAGGTGTACAAGGCCACGAGTTAGCCCCACATCGCCTGGAGAGAAGGAGATCCTGAGCTACTTATATAATTTCCCCTCCCAAACATAGAAGACGCGTTTTAAAATCGTGCGCCGTTACGGAATTCGTAAGAACTCTGTAGTTAAGTGTGCTCGGACGAAAGTAGTACTAGGATGGGTGACCACCCTGGGAAGTTCTCGTGCGGGCACGAGCAAAGCGGATAAAATCTTGTTTGTTTGGGGCGGATGTTACAACTTTGGCAAGGAATATGTCGGTATTGAGAGGCCGATGGGCAAGAAGGTCGCAAAGGAGCTCCAAAAGCACAAGGGGAAAGCTCGATCTAACGAGGACATGAACGAAAAAATCATAAACTTGTTCATGGATAAATTCAACAAGCGTGAAGAATATTTCCAAACGAAACTCGAGATACTTCAGAAGTACCATGAGCAAGAACAGACAAAGATAAAACCTCAAGGCGACGTATTATCATTGTCACAAGTCTGAGATTGCGAATAAGGGGATGTGATTTGTTATTAGAATGAAGTACGTATTACGTTATCATACTTTAATTAATAAAGTTATTGTACGAGTATTAATGACTTATTAAAATAAAAAGGGCAAGTTTTTTTATTATTGAAGATACAACTGCAATTACATTAGAAAAAGCCATTGATATAATTACATAAGTCAATACTCACTAAACAACATTAATTAAATATTTACATGCAGCTGCCATAAATGCTCGATCAGATCCCTTTGAAGTTGGGAATGAGTGTTTGTTTTCTGATCTACTGATGATTGTTGATGAACTCCATTAGTTCTGGATTTATTTTTGTGAGAAACCGGACCACTTAGCATCTCATCGGTCGTGTCGTAGATCATATCTAATTGTTCCAAATGTCGCTCATCTTCGATGATCAAATAGTGAAGTATGACGCACGATGTCATGATGTCTTTCAATGTGTTAGGTTGCCAAAATCATGTCGGTCCTCGAACTACAGCAAATCGACCTTGCAGGACTCCAAACACACGCTTGACGTCCTTCCTTGCGGACTTCTGGGCTGCAGCGAAGTTCCTATTCTTGTTTCCTTAGGGAGCAGGTATGGTTTTAACTAAAGTAGCCCACGAGGGGTAAATTCCATCAGCAAGATAATACCGCATGTTGTAGTGGTTGCTGTTTTATAGAGAAGTTGTACGGAGGAGCTCGTCCTTCCGCAAGGTTTGAAAAATCAATAACTGGTCCAACGCATTGATGTCATTATGTGAACCCGACAACCCAAAGAAGGCATGCCAGATCCACAGATCGTAGCTAGCTACGGCTTCTAGAATTATAGTAGGTTCACGTACATATCCAGTGCACACACCTTTCCAAGCTGCTGGGCAGTTCTTCCATTTCTAATGCATGCAGTCGATGCTTCCTAACATGCATGGAAATCCTCGATTCTCACCAATTGCCAGGAGTCGTGCAACATCTTCATTATTTGGAACACGAATATACTCCTCATAGAATAAAGCGGTGATGGCTCTAACGAACCTCTTCAAACTCTCGATCGCGGTGCATTCGCTGATTCGGATGTAATCGTCGACAAAGTCCGCAAATGCTCCATAGGTGAGCATCCCCATCACAGCAGTAATTTTCTGAAAACTCAAGAGTCCTAACTTACTGCTACGGTATCTTTTCTGAACGAAGTAGTCATCGTACTACACTACCTTTTCTTGAATCCGAAGGAAAAGAGGCCGGCTCATTCGGAATCTCCGTCAAAACATATGAGCGGGGTAGGTTGAGTCTTCTGCGAAGTAATCTAGGAAGAGCCTCTCATGGTCTTGAAGTCTGTCACGCTAAAGAACAACGTGACCTGCAACGGATCCACGAGCTCTTGATCTTCGAGATCATCGATATTCCTTCCACGTTGAGTAGACCATCATCGTCGTACTCTCCTCCTTGGAGCTAGACGAGTCGAGTAGCATCTCCATCAAACAAAGTTTAGATAGAAGAATAGACAGGAAGAATGGATAGTTTTTTATTTTGTTGTTGTGTGAGTGAGCTAACTGTCTATGCATATATAGAGGGACGACCAACAAAATATGCACCCAACGGATAGGAATCTTGACATTTGTGAAAATATGTGCACCTCAAAAAGGTATGCCCAACGGATATGAATCTAGTCAATGGTGAAAAAACGTGCCACCTCGAAAGCCCTGGCCAATGGCTAGGATACGAGCCTTTGGTGAAAATGAGTGCCACCTGGAAAAACTTGTCCAATGGACAAAATATGTTTCAAATAGGTTTTAATATTAACTATATTTTTTTATAATTTTTTAAACCTTAAATTAATTTTTTAGATTTTTTATAATTTAAGATGAGTAGGAGAGTTGGATGGGACTTGGTTGGAGGAGGTTTTTTTGCTCACCAACTCTTATCCTATGGGAGCTAAAAGGTGACCTCACTTGGGAAGGAGTCGGTGGAGATGGTCTCAGGTACCCCTTTGTCAGGTACATCTTGTCTAGCCGGCCTAATAAAAAGACTACAACTACCAACCCAAGAATAGACCCGAACCAACCCGACCTTAGTGTGGGTTGGGTTCGTTTGGGCTATGCCCAATTCAGCTTGTTTGGGTTTCAATATGGAAGAACCGAACTAGTTTGATTCGGATTTGAGTTGACTCAAACCCAAACCAACCCGACCCGAGTTGCACCCCTAGTACAAAACAACATTCAAACATCTCAAGCTAAAAAAAACTGCAAATAAGTGACCCACCATTCTAAATGCCGAGCTTAATGAAAATCAAGTTTCTATTAAACCCGACACTAAAAATGTCTGGTTTATATTTTTTTACTTTTCGGTAAAGACGTGTTACATTTAGCTAATGGTTAGTGATAATCGGGACTTTAAGGGTTTATTTGGTTGCTTTGCAAATGATTTGCGTACAACTGTTTGCACATGACAAATACAATTAAAGTTTCATGTATGGGGCCCGAGAAGCTGAACACGAGTTCACCATTCAAATTGTGAACTTGAATGGAGAAGCTGCCACGTGTCCTAAGAAAGTGTTCAACTATCTTTAACCTTTTGTTTTATGTCTTTTTAGTGTTCAACCCTCTTAAATATCGATCCCCACTTACTTGCTTTATGTCTTTTCAGTGTTCAACCCTTTTAAATATCGATCCCCACTTGCTTGCTTTATGTCTTTTCAGTGAACACATGGCGCAATATAAACCATGCTTCACCATTCATTTGTGAACTCAAGTTCACCAAACCTTTTCCCTTCATGTATTTAGGTGAAACTTTATTTGAACAGTTTTATCTGCAAAACCTGTACAAATTAAGCAAGTGTGTATCTGTTTACGCATGTCATACCCCGATCCTAAAATGTTTGCACATGTGTTTTCTAAATCACAGCAGCCAACCATGGTGGGGTGCTGATCAGGGCCCACCCCTCCACGGCCCACGGGACGGCCACCTTTCAAATAATGATAATAAGAAAAACCCCATTTATTATTTTTGAGCTAGAGCTCCCTCAATCTGGAATGGATCTCATTTTACATGGGGAGACGGGGGAGAGGGAGGCAGGCCAATTTCGCACGTGCACGTGCACTGGTTGCGGAAACACTGGATCAAGTCTTCGCACCACCCCTCGCACACGTGCTTGCACTCGTGGTCCGCGTTGCAAGGCAGTGCAGAGTTGAATACGGTCGCGTCCGAAATGGCCACACCTGAAGAAACACGGTTGAGAATGGCATATATTATGATGATCATTTCGGAAAATTTAAGAGAGAGAGAGAGAGATCTGATGCATCATCAACTTTTCAGAAAATTTAAGAGAGAGAGAGAGACCTGATGCCTCATCATCATTCCAGAAAATTTAAGAGAGAGAGAGAGAGACCTGATGCCAACACCAAGAGGACCACTAGGAAGGCAGCCATGAGGGTGGTCTTGTTGGCCATGCTTTGCTTGATAAGCAATGGAAGGAGATTAGATATTGGGGAGGTGGATGGGTTTTATAGAAGAGATCTCGAGATTGAGTGATCAATTACCGAAATAATATTTACCAAATCCATGCAATAAGGTTGAGTTTATAGTGAATCCTTGCCCTTTTGATACTCTCTCTCTCTCTCTCATAAATTGGAGATATAGTGATATACAGTATAAAACTTTGTGGCCACCTACAATGCTTGTTATCTCTTTCTAAAAGTGATAGGAATGTAATGATGGAAAAAAATTTGGCTCCAGCCCAGAGGGTGCTCCAGTTGCTCAGTGATGCATCTGGACCGTTACCTAATACCTAATGTTTAAGGAGAAAAGGAGCAGTCTGATGAAATGTAAAAAGGGTATGGATAGAGGTAGCAATGGATCGTGTCGTGTCGGGTTCATGTCATGTCTAGTTTCGTGTCGTGTCCAAAACCCCTAGACCCGGACCCGACCTGTTTAACTAATCGTGTCTAGATCCTAAACCCGTACCCGACCAGCTAATAAACAGGTAGACCCGATAAGACCCATTTACCACCCGGGTCTATTCAATTGACCAGATCCGACTCGACCCGATCCGAAAGACCTGCTGGTATTATATATTATAGTATCGGATTGCGGGTAGACCCGACCCGACCCGTTGAATACTAAACGGGTCTTCCCGGATCTACCGTGTCCAGACCCTAAACCCGGACTGGACCCAACCCGTTTACGACCCGAACCCGTTTAGCCCTGACCCAGACCCGCTAACTTCGTGTCGGGTCTGCTGTGTCGGGTCCGAAATTGCCAGCCCTAGGTATGGATGACATGCACGGTCATGGCTGGGTGGAAAGTTTAGATCGGACAGCTCCATACTCTTCCGTGAACCGTCTAGTTGCATCATTGAGCACCTGTAGCTAAAAAAAATTCCTTTGATGATGGATGTCAATGGACCGGGGCGGGCCGGATCAGACTCAGGTCGGGGTTGGTGATAACCTACTATCAGTTTGGATGGCCGGCCCCCGTCGTTACATTGAAGGTTTTTTTGGTACGTCAGACGGTGGTCATTATAGCATGACCTTGAAGTGTTCCTCAGATAGGGCTACCAGTATAGGTTGGGAATTCAATTTCCCAAAATCCATCCCCACACAACTCTAGGGTCTCTTGTAGGGGTGGCAATCCTTGACCCGACCCGCCAACCCGACCCGAAGTTAGCGGGTTTGGGTTTGGCCTAAACGGGTTCGGGTCATAAACGGGTCGACCCGATTGACCCATTTATTTAATGGGTCGGGTTCGGGTTTGTACCTATAACCCGATTGACCCGACTTGACCCGTTTACCAAATGGGTCGTGTCGGCCCGGCCCAATCCGACCTGTCTTGACCCAACCCGTCAGGTTTACATGGGTTCTGTTGACCCAACCCGACCCGACCTGTTTAGTAAACGGGTTAAACGGATCGGGTCGGGTCAACCCGTTTATTAGACGGGTTGGATTTGGGTTTAAGTTTTTGACCCGTTTATTAAACGGGTCGGGTTCGGGTTGGGTGTTTTGCCCTTATACCTATGTCTCAACCCAACCCATTGCCACCCCTAGTCTCTTGCGCTAACCAGTGACCCGCACTGTTACCAGTTCAAGGCACCCATTTCACTGTGACCCTAGTCAGCTGCTGCCAACCCAGGAGGGATGGCACGATGAGTGAACATAAAGCTTCGGTACCACCATTGCCAAGCACTGGTGCGACTCTAGCCTGTGCGGCATCTGTCAACACTACCACCTTGCTAGCTGCCCGACGCACTAATTGCGCAAACACCCCCTTTAAAATCCATAATTCTGCTTGGTATTTATTTAGAATCCATCGAACCCTTGTCGCAGAATCTGTCAATAGATGAACAAGGGAGGCTCTCTCTTGTTATAGATGTATATTACGAAAACTTCGGATCTGTAGACCCCCTCTTCTCCTTTCCTTAGTAATGCCCTCCCAAGAAATAAGATGGAGATGTCGCACTCGACCAGTATGACCCCCCAAAAGAAGGCCATACATTCTCAATACATCTTTAAGGCGGCGGCTCATAGGTATCCCGCCAGTTGCCAAGACATGAACTGGATTGCTGAAAGCACTGATTGTATCAAAATCAACCACTCAGCTTGAGTCGGCGGTTTTGCTTCCCAGCCCGCCTACCTCGCCACCATCTTACCCAATACAACTGAAACTGTGAAGCAAGAACCCTAAACCCGTTAATGAGAACGCTAAGATGCAGCCGTGGCCCTTGCGCCTCCTGCATATTCAAAGCGGTCACCACCCTATTCCGATTAGTACCTTTAGCTGTGACGCGAGAACCCTAATACCTGGTAGAGAAGTATGTTGCAATGCCCAAGCGAGTTGATAGCATTACAACACCAATCTCAGAACAAGAGCACAAGAGCCGACATATATTCAGAAGCCAGAAGAACCATCAGCTTTAATAGGACCAACACAAACACAACAAATCAAACCATCTTGTCCAGTGGTCATCCTCTGGATTACCTCATTTTCCCCGGGGATGTAGGAAACTGCCTGTGCGCCCTAAAGAGATCTCTCCCGTTGAACGGGGAAGTCCACTCATAGGACCCTACAGCGGATGGGGGCTCGGCAATCAGGCTACCGTCTTGCAAACCCACCACGGAGCGCACATCACCATTGATGGCCGGCCTCGCAGCCCTACCACCCGCAAATGTCGCCCCGTACAACTGATGGCTCCTCAGAGTCGGCGGATTCACAGGCATCGGATCCAGGCTCCAGTCTATGCTGGTAAAATCGCACTGTTGCATCGATCCACCCGTGCTCCAGTCAACAGGTGAGGATGAGCGGGAGGAACCTGAGGCCCGACCAGCAAACAGCCCCAGCGAAGATGCGACATCAAGCGACGAGGACGGCGTCCAGGAGGATGCCCCTGTGGAGTTCCATGAACCACCCCACCCTGCTGCTCGGGCTTCCATAGGACTCGAAACGATCGGTTGATAAGTGTTTCTGGGATGAAACTGCTGAGAATTCGAACCGAGAAATCTTGAGTCCAGTAACTGGTGGTGTCCTAAACCACCATTTGCTGCTGCTAGCTTCAACATGTCAATGTTAGTGGCCCCGTTTGGATACCACCCCGTGGATGCTGGTGGTGAGGTACTAAGACTGATGCTGGTGGAAGGGATGTTTTGCTTGGCACCGTTAGATTGTGGGCGCTGTATCACAATAACAGGCTCTTTCGATGCTCCGACCTGCAAGCTAGTCTTCATTTCATGGCCTCTGCTCATCAAATACTGAGCTTCTGAGTTCCCTTGCGGTACTGCTACCTGCAAAGGAGAAGCTAAGTGGTACGGCACAGAAGGGCTGGAGCTCGTGCTAGGCCACCTCTTATCTAAAGTGGCAGCCGCTTGCGGTTTGACCCAATCCGGCCTTGACTGCAAGTTCCTGTTTGTCAATTCAACCTGTACCTTTTCCGTGACTACCGGCTTGGTGTAGTTAAAATCTCTTTCATCCCTTCTCAGCTGCTGGATGCTGATCGGAACCACAGCTTTCGCTTGTGTTCTTCCTGCGGGGCTCTGAGCAAAGGCTGGTAGCTTGTTACTGAACTCAACGGCTGAAGTCACATGATCAACAGAACGTTCCAACCTTGGCGGAACACCAGCCGCTTCCTGTTTCTGTGCCTTCAGAGCAGCGTCGGCTCTGTCCAAATCACCCTCACAGGCAACCACAACCCTTTCAACCTCCTGCTTTGTGCACTTGAATTTTATCTCCAAAGCGGTAATCTGTGCAAGCTCATCGGCAATATCGATCTTTAAGTTGACCCCATCTAGGTTTGCTGCACCCTGCTGTTTACTCTCCTCGCCGGATTCCAAGAGCCATGCGACCGACTCCTCGACACGGCCTTCATGAAGGATTAGAGCCATGGTAGCCCGTTCGGAGCCGAAGCCCATCACCGCAAGCTTCTGAGAAAGCGCTTCGAGCTTCCTTGACATGAGGTAGCCGGTGCAACGCTCGTGTAACTCCTGCGTCCGTCGCTCCCTCTGGCGCTGGTGCTTCCTCTCGTTCTTCTGCCTGATCCTTTCCCGCTTGTCACTATCAGAACCGGGGATGGGCTCCATCCGGGGTGTGGTATTGGTCACCGCCTTCTCCTTCTGGTCTTCTGATTCGCCGGAGCAGCTATCATTGTTTGAGAGCGAGTCAAACTCGGGTGCAGTGCCAAGCGAACTACCGGAGTGATGCTCCTCGGTCTCGTCTATGGTTCGGAAACGGCCATTGTTTTGGGGAGTTGGCGATGGAGCAGCAGATGGTGCTGTCTCAAGGGTATGGAATGTACCCGAAACTGGATTGTATGCGCTTCCTGGAATGCCATTCCCGCTGCTAGCAGGCCCAGACGAGGATTTCAAAGAAGCCTTGGACTGTTCCTTCACTGCCCTTGAAGCCTCGGACTTGGATTTTGATGCCGGTGACATTTCTTGGAATGAATTACAAATTAGTCTACCTGAGCATAAAAAAAAAAAAAAACCTTAGTTCCCAAGACCAGCTACTGATGATACATCGCAAAGGGATTTCTGTTGAGGCCCATAGCATACTCGTCGGTAGCTTAGAAAATGGTCATTTAGTCCACCTAGTAAGTGGCTGCTTAACTGCTAAACCATTTTAATTGTTTTATGTTTGACAAGAATCATGCTTACAATATTTTATACATTTATTTATTTATCTAATAATAAAATATAGGAAAAATTACACTTTGCCATGTTCACCCAATACCCACTTTTGTCAACTACTTGATTTCCTCATTTGGTAATCTTTATCTTGTCAAAACTGAATTGAAGGGGGGCAAAATATAGTTTTTTAACTATAGAGGGGTTAAGTGTTTTTGTGCTAAACGTCAGTGGGGGCAAAGTGTAATTTACCCTAAAATATAAACCACAATCTAATAGACTAATATAGTCTAACGATTAAGTTGAGTTTTTACTTAATGTTGGAGGATTTGTATATTGTGGTATTTTGTGATACGAAATGTACCAAAGGAACACAACTAAAATACCATCTTGCTGGAACATTCCAGAAATGGGACCTTGCAATTGTCCTGATGATGTGAAACAAAAAGGTACAAATAGGCTTTGAACTATATAGATTTCAGAGAGAATGAAAGAATAGTATGGGCAACGAGTTGGTATTTTAAATGAACAGGACCCCAATCAACATTTTCGTCAACAATTCAGGAGAGACGGTTCTTCATTTACAACAAGTGACGCATAGTGCAATAAAAACAGTGCTCTCTTGTTTAAAATCGTGATGTCATTAAACAAATTGGAAAGGACAGTGTTATGCAGATTATAATGGATAACAACCCTAACTGCATTTTTGCAACAAAAAAGATGACCGAAGAAGAAACAATTGTTTTGGACTCCATGTGCAGAACATTGCAATGACTTAAATGCTGGGAGATATTAGCAAATGAAGACATTATGACACAGAGAAAGCAAGAAAAGTTACAAAAGTTATCTAATGACATGGTTGGGTTTTAAGTTTGACGAGAAGCTGTACAAATAATTGTAAGCTCCTATGCCCAACTGCTACTTGCTTTCCCATTTCTTTATTCACTTTGTAGAGCCTATATAGGAAAAACAAGCTCTTCAGAATATGTTTTGCATTAAAAAAAAAAATTCAAGACTAGAATGTGTGTGCGCACGCGCGCGGGCGGGGGGGGGGGGGGGGGGGGGGGGGGGGTCTATAAAAAGCATCCGTTCTCTCTGACTTTTATAGACCAATGTTGCTTTCTGTGTGGAGATGTCGCAAACACTAATTTAAAGGGAGACGGATTAAACAGAAAGACCCACCAGGTATATCTTTATCAGCTGATAGATTCTGCAAAAAACAATTCGACTTCTTGAAGCCCACTCGGACACCCTCCTAGACCCCCATCACCAACACAACATGTGACTGCACCTCTGTTTTTATTGCTTAAATGTATTCTCAGTTATTTGTTGATGGTCATTGCTCTAATTAATCAATCTAGAAAGCCACATGTGGCAAATCTGACATATTTACCCTTTTCATTGATTCAATTTCTTGACCGACTGTCGAACATCACATCTCTTGACCATCGATGTGGATTGGGCCATCAATTGTTTCTATTTGCACCAAAATTGCATTCCCCATATGCTGCGTTTGAACTTTATAACTTTTTATCCTTGCACTCAAAAAATTTCTCCTAAAGTTCCACATTAGAATCCAACCATATTCTTGTATTATCCAACAAAACTATAGCATCTGCGTATAACATGCAACATGATACTTCATAGGATGAAAAAAAGCTGATAGAAATGTCAATGAAATTTGGCTGGGTAACACAAAATATGCCATGCAAGTGACTTGCGCTCCAGGTTCTAAATCACGGTATCGGTAGCCCCGAACCAGTAAGTACCGGCCGGTACAGACCGAGACCGGTATCGGCCGATACAGACCGATACCGGTTGAGGAAAAACACCAAAAAAACAAATTTAAACATGCCAGTATTGGTCTGTACCGGTCGGTACCGACTTAACCGGTCGATACAGACCGGTACGTACTAGTACTGGCCGGTACGAGCCAAGTATTGGAATCGGATGCTGTACCGGTCTCGAACCGGACAAAACCGATATGTGCCGGTATCGGCCGAGATTTCAAACCCTGTCTGCCTAACCTTGCAGTATATTGTTGATTTAAGATGTTACAATCTTACATAAGCTAATTTCAATATTGATAGTATTCTTAAAAGTTTCACCTAGCTTTGGAAGTTTCAGATTAATTCGATCACTTCCACCTTGTTTGGTTCATTGGATTAAAGAATGGTTTTGATGTTTCAACAGCAATGTTTTGGTTTCACTTGTCATGTTTTGGTTCACAAGCACCCTCTAAACCATATAAAAACAAAAATATCAATCTTAAATGCTTCCTTACATAGTTACACATGTCATCAATATATGCCTTACTTTCTTAATAACACCATATTATATCCCTTGGTAATCATAGGTTTTCTCTAAGTTGATAAAAACAATGTAAAATTTCAGAATTTCTTTAGGTTCTCCAAAATCTTTTCATTAGTTGCTTATAACCAAGACAATATGAATATGTAAACTAAAAAAAAAGGAAAATAGTAAGTATCAGCTATATAACTACACCCAATAAATGAAGGGATTTTTTCAAAATAATAAATATTTAATTCAACAACAGCAGACAATAAATATGTATCAGACTGACGCTCTGATAGCCACGTGGCCTGAAGGCGCCGAAAAACGTTTTCCACGCCGGTTGTACTCTTCTTTTTTTTTTTTTCTATTCCCGATAAACACAGCATGTTTTGAAAAAAACCTAAGAGTTGAGCATAGTTCAATTCAAAACAGAGTTCCTATTAAACCCGGCATTCCGGATGCAGGGTAGAAAATAAAAAAGAGAAAAGCCGGTGTGGCATGGAGAATATTTATGGTTAACGGCTATCGAATTAAATATTTCTTTTTTAAATATTACTTTGAAAAATCCCATAAATGAACAAACTCATTAGAATACTAACCCTAAATTCTTTACACCATCCGAAGGCAAACACTTTCATACAATGAATGTTATCGAAAGACCATGTCTCCCATAAAATAACAAATTCCCCCCATTATCAATCCTATGCTCTTCACAACCTAGTTAACTATCATCCACAAACTAGTCGAATGATATGCTCGGCATTCTTGCGCAATTCCAACTATGTGACGGGAAATGCACTCGGTCATGTCAATCATAACCAGCTACAGCTCAGAATATTCATAACATGCATTTGGTGAATAAAGTGAGAAATTAATGAATCAACAGCCAACTTCAATAAAATTTCATGTTTGCAGTCGGATCTCTCGAGTATTATACTCCACTGAGCATCCACGCATAGTAAATCCCGATTCTAGATTAAAATATTTTTCAAATCAATAACCATGAAAACAGCCGCTAATGACCAAATTCCTAAACAGCTGGATAAACCTAACGAAATCGATGAAGAACCCACCGAAAGCCCTAAAATCAACAGCTCCAGATCCCAACCTTTTCTAAAAATTTCACATTTTTAACAATTTCACACGGATCCGCACAGGACGGGGTGCGAGAAGTCCGAATAGAGATTCATGGAGACGAAACGGGGTGAACGGAGACGGATCAAAATCTAGAGTTCGTCCAATCTGATCAGAACGAAGAGGAAATGGAATCCAGGTAAGGCAGATAGATGGACTGATGACAACGGTTTGGGGGAATTGGCGATCGGAGACTAACCTGAAGAAGAGAAATCTATCGGCCGCCGGAAATCAGAGGGGACAAAGGCCGGGATCCGATCAGAGGAGCTAGGGTTCCGTCGGGTAGCGGTGATTGGATGAAGGTCGATGATGCCCCCTTCTCTCTTTTCCGTCTTTTTCTTCTTTCCTCTTCGTGCCCGAAGCTGTAGTAAACCCAATTAAAACAACGTTGGGGTCCGGTTCGAGCGATATATAGCTGTCGGATCCTTCGTTTGACTTCTTATTTTGGGGATTTTTGAATATAGCCCCTGGAAAGTGGAAGGGCATTTTTTTCAAAATATTATTAAAATAATAAATATTTAATTAAACAGCAGTTGACTAAAACTATTTACAATATAGTGTTTTGACAACCACGTGGCATGCTAGTGCCGTAAAGCGAGTCGTGAGATTTTTTTTCTTCTGTTTCAAGTAGAATCTGGTATTTGAATTACTGAGTTTAAATCCGATATTCTGGTCACCGAGTTTAACCGAAACCCTTTTGTATAACGTTCTCATACGTCGCCGTTTTCTCGTTGGATTACGGGTAAACCCGATATCCATAATACCGAGTTTAAACCCAATAATCCAAATATCGGGTTCTACTTGAAACAGAAAAAAAATATTGCGGCTTGCTTTACGGCACTGACATGCCACGTGACTGTCAGAGCGCTAGATTGATAAATAGTTTAGGTCAACCGCTATTTAGTTAAATATTTATTTTTTTAATAATATTTTGAAAAAAAATCCCAAAGTGGAGACTAGGTCAATTGGATATTCAACATCAACACTTTATATTTACATATCAACCCCTACAAACTGGTTACTTGTGCAAGTAAAAAATGGCGTTGATTTAGAAAGAATAATTTATGTGCATTCATAGTTTACCTTCACCCACTTTACCAGGGAGACTTTGGCCATAATTTGTCTTTAATCGGGATCTCAAAAGACCATTTTACCATTCAAATTTGATAGTTGATCTCACCTCATCTACTCTCCATTTGCCCTATTTTATGGAGGTTTTTTTGTTTGATATTTTGATCCTAAACAAGTGTAAAGTCTTCCTATTAAAATATAATGTGAATGTACCGGTCAAACCATAAATATATCTGAAATATTCCCCCAAATAGACATTAATTAAGCTAAGGGCCGGTTAGCATAAATAACCTAGTTTTAAGGGGTCGATATGTAAATATAAAGTTTCATGAAGTTAATATTCATTAGCCTAGTTCTAGGGGCTATGTGCAAAAATCCTTTTTTTTTTTTAGTCTAAGACCTTTCTAATTGACCATCTTTTTACTAAGTCCCCTTTTGGTTTTTGAAGTGCATAATAGTCTCCCCGATCGTTAGGGGGATAATTGATTGATGCGTGTCACCGAGTTCACGTTGCCAGCACGTGAGGCACCACCTGTCATCTCCCTCTCTTCTCTCCCCCCAAAATTTCAGCCCAATCTCTTCTCCTTCTTCATTAGCGGTGGCTGCCATTGCTCCTAGGGTGCAATGCATCGATCGATGGTGGCTACCGTCGGGCTAGGGTGCGATACATCAATCGGAGGTGTAATTCTCCTCCTCCCCCACCTCTTCCTTCCCCTTCGGCCTCAGGATGTTGGTCCAAAAGGCGACCTGATCTATTCTCCCTTCTTTTCGGTAATGGCTGCCATCGCACCTAGGGTGCGGTGCGATACACCAGCCGGAGGTGCCGTTGTCCTCCTCCCCCAGCTCCTCACTAGCGATGATTGCCATCAGGTCTGGGCAGTGGCGGACCCAGGATTTTTCTTCAGGAGGGGAATAATTATTAAAAAGTAACTACAGTCGCTGCCTCACAGTCGAATGCATCGGCAGGCGGCGTGACAACGTCTCTACCCTTCCTTCAATCGCGCAACCAAAGGCCTATTAGGATTTTGCTTCTAGTAAAGAAGAATTTCGACCCTCAAGAGTCCTTCGAAAATTTGGAACTATAATTGACCGACTCGATCAGGATGCACGAGTTGTAAATAATAGACCAGATTCTATTTTCTTTTTTTTGCCAGGGGGGAGGGGGGGCGGGGGGGAGGATTCCATACATACTCCCAAAAACCTATAAATAGGTCCTGATGCCCACTCGATTCTTATTCACTAAGGGCCATGGGATGAACTCTACGACGATGCCACGTGTGCGGGAGGTGATAGAAGGCGGTGGGTGTTGGCTGGATAGTGGTGGGCGTCGATGGCCGGCAAACGGCGAGCCGGTCATGGGTCACCAATACAGGTGGCGATGGCTGGTGGTGGCTGGCAGCGACGGGTGGCCCATGTGGCGGTGGGGGTGGGGGTCAGTGGCATGACAGTGGATATTGGCTGGCGGGGGATGGTGGCCAGTGAGACGGTGGTGGCCACCTCCATGTGAAGTTGGCAACCAAAAGTTTGCTAGAATTATTTTTTTGATATATTACACTTTGCTCCCCCCTGAAGTTTAGCTCAAAAACATTTAACCCCCCTATAGTTAAAAAATAACATTTTGCCCCCCTTCAATTCAGCTTCGATCAAATAATTACCAAATTAGGAAATCAAGTAGTTGACAAAAGGGGTATTGTGCTAACATTTCAAACTTTAGGGAGTGATTTGAAAAAAAATAAACTATAGGGGGGTAAAGTGTTTTTGAGCTAAACTTCAAGGGGGTAAGTGTAACATACCTTTTTTTTTTTCCAAATTGAGGGGGGGCTTGAGCCCCCCCTAGGCCCAATGTAGGTCCGCCCCTGGGTCTGGGGTGCGATGCACCGGTCAGGTGGTGGCTATCATCAGGCTGGGATGCAATACATCGGCCTGAGGTACCGGCGGTGTGTGGCTGTCATCGAGCTTAAGGAGGGAGCCTCACGTGCTGGCAACATGACCTTGGGGACATGCGTCAACCAATTAAACCTCAAACCACATCTTACCATGATTCCCGGAGATTGCATTATGTTCTTCGAATTTTATTTTTTGATAGTCAACTACAGCCTTCTAGAAACACAGCACAGATACCAACCTCCCGGCTATGGTTCAAAACTTATCGAGGTACCCATCCAGGGTCTATTAGGATTTTTTAACATCGCTCCACAACAAGAGCGGCCATGGAATGTGAGGTCGCTCACCCGGAGTGAGAGGTGCTTTGTCATTTGAGTGTGATCGCAGTCACCTTTTGTTTGGCTTCGACTGACTGGATCAAAGCATTATGTTGGGTTTTTTGATTGACCCGGTCGCATTTGGGTTGTATGTGCTTGTCATGTACACCACAGGGGTACAAGTTGGGTCAGGTAAAATTGAGAACCAACCCAATCCGAACTAAATGGGTCAAGTTGGTTCAGGTATTTTGACCAAATGGATTGGTTCGGTTCTAAGATGTGTGGACCCTACTAAATACGGGTCGGTTCTGGGTTGGGGTTTACTTAGATAGATCAGCTAAATCCGAGAACCGAGAACACACACACAGATGATCATCCTTACAAAAAATCAAAAAATTTTGAGCCATTATTTTCTTAGACCAACTACTGACCCAAAAACTGACCCGGCTTTAGTGTGGACTAGATTGGTTCAGGTCTATCCCCAATTCGAGTTGATTCGGGTTCCAATATGGAAGAACCGAACTAGTTGGATATGGTTCCTAATTGGCTCAAAACCAAACCAACCCGACCCAAGTTGCACCCCTTGTACACCACACCCGGTTCTCTAGCTATCAACACATGAGATGTGGAGTTTCAGCAGTTCTTCTTTGAACAGTTTATCTTTACACTGCAGTTCGGTGATTAGTATTGTGGGGGAGAATTTCGTGTCGTCGTACATGACCCTCCTCCAACAATCGATTGAAGGTTTTACCCTTCGGGATGTGGTGCAATTCGAAGCGCTGAGTTGTGACTTGCTAAGCTGTCACACAAGTACTATGGAATAGAGAGAGAGAGAGAGAGAGAGAGAGAGAGAGTTGACGCTGGATGTGGTAACGAAGTTTGGCCGAAGCCTACATCTCCATGCGGTAAGACGCAACCTTTGAATCCACTATCTCTGAATAAACAATAGAGCTACTCTCGATAGGCCGATGAGTGCTTCTTACAAGTAATCAGAGAGTGGAGAAGGAGTCTGAAAACTAGAAAGCTCGATGAGCTCTGGAGAACAAAAAGTGAGTTTATGGTCTAGAATTTCGGATCTGTAATCATTTATAGGGGTTGCTATCTATAGAACTTTGGTTTATCTAGAAAAATTTTTAGGAATATTCCCAAGAATATCCAGGGTTTGGTAAATACCCGGGGGGATTTACCAGACCCCAGATAGTATAAACGGGCCCCAGACAGGGTTGTGGGTCCCACCATCGTACTCGTGGGCCCCAGGTAGGGCTACGGGTCCCATCGTTGGACTCGTAGGCCCCAAGCAGGGTTATGGGTCCCACCGTTGGGCGTAAGCCAAATTTTGCATCTACAGTTACCCCCTCCCAGCTAGATAGGTATTAACCTAGCTGGCTGGAATTTTCTGGTGCAAAGCTGGTCGCTCGTCTACCGACCCTCTGTCCTGGGTTGGCCATCGTCTGTCTACCGACCCGCTATGTGAGGCCGACCGTTGGGCCCGCCGACCCCCTGCCAGGGGCCGATTGCTATGTCTGTCGACCCTCTGTCCGGGGCTGACTGTTGTACGCCTATCGATCCGTTGAGTGGGGTCGATCGCCGTCTGCCAGCCGACCCGTTGCATGGGACCGACCATCGTCTGCCTGCCGACCCCCTGTCCGGGGCCGATTGCTATCTGTCTACCGACCCCCTGTCCGGGACCGAGAAGGGTCTACAGTACCTGAAAAGAGTGTGCAATAACAGGGTGAGTTTATAAAAGTAAACTCAGTGAACAACTAACCCTAAACTAACTAGGATAAACTACAACTGCATTATGCCCATCTCGAGGTTAACGAGGGAAGCATTATATATCAATTTAAATAATATTATTTAGTATAGATTAACACGAGATAAAGCAAAAGAAACTACTACATACAGTTACAATATCAAACTACAAGTCACAATGATACAATATTTAACAGTTACATCTACAATCATGATCATAAATAATGCATGTTAGATGTAATATACTTCTAGGGTGAACCGGTAGTTTTCTATCTACCTGATTCCTACAAAGAATATTGCATAGGTATCATATGCGATAAAAAGAAAATACATATATCCTAGTTAGTTTAGGGTTAGATGTTCACTGAGTTTACTTTTGTAAACTCACCCCGTTGTTGCACACTCTTTTCAGTTACTGTAGACCCTTCTCAGGCTTCTCCTCGAGGAGTGTAGTTATCGAGAGAGAGGACTCTAGAAGTTTTAGTTAGCTATTTTTATTTCTAGTTTATCATGTAATAAGTGATTAGACTTGTTTGATGGTGTTAGATGCTCTGAATAAATGTTAGTACCATTTTTCTTTTCATTCGGTAGGCTTTTCCACAAAGCCGGTAGGCTTTCCCTCAAAGCCATCCCTTATCATATAGTAATTAGTTAATGATAATATAATAATAAATTAAATGATAAAAATCATCTCAGAACCCTTTTACTCCTTTGACTTACCCTTTTAACCCCCCTCATACCTCGAGTCTGGCTGGTTTTCATTATGCCCAGATCCGGGACGTGACAACTGGTATCAAAGGAGTAGAAAATACCCATATGCCATAAGGGGGCTTGGTCTTTCACTATAGGGTACTCTCGCCCAACTTGCTTCTTTGGGTCATTACCCAAGAGGTAGACTACTAGGCCACTCGGGCTTTACCGCATATCCAACCATGTGACCCTACCTACTTTATTCAAATTGTGCACAGGCAGTTGTTCACATCACATCCTATGCACACGGGTTCCCTACCTATGCCCGTGGTTAGTTGGTCCTCCCTCTAGGAAGACGACCTCAACCGAGGTAGTGTCTCAACCAATCTCTCTCCCGAGACTGTCAGCCCTCATTACTCTGTGGTAACTCAGCTACACCATGTGTCCCATGGTCACTAGGATTCATTTTCAATCATCAACATTTACAATAATATATATATATATATATATATATATATATATATATATATATATATATATATATATATATATATATATATATATACACACACACACACACACACACACACAAAGAATTTACCGGTTTACAAGCATCCTATTATAAAACTAGATTGAAGCTGACTATTTTCTATGCTACAAAGAATACTACACATGTATCATATGCGATAAAAGAAAATGCATATATTTTCAGGGCCCATTCAGGAGCAAGGGATAGTATGCCCACCTCCCACATGCAATACCGGTCATCCCGCCTGCATGTATTGGATATATTATAACCACATGCAGTGATTTTCTTATTTAATTATCTACTATACTATGCATACGATCATAGTTCACCCTAACTAGAGTAGGGTCAGTCATGTTCACCTAGATTACACACGGTGATCCCCAAATGTCTCGCATGTTGTTCCGGTACTCGCTGAAAGAACAAGCTGCTAAGATGGGTCTAGATAAGTGAAGGCCATCACTGTTAATCATTATCTAAATTCATCATTCGATGGTTGGCCATGAAAAGAGGGATTCAAAGGATTCGATTTTGCTAGAACCCGGCATCGGTCGGAGGGTTTCGGGTCAAACCTACGATGCCACTGATTTCGTCCGAATACGAATTCGGACGAAGAAACGACGGTCAAGCCACGGTGTCATGACTCGATCGAGCCATGGGTAAAATGAGATACTAAATAGTATAATTATTGTACCCAACTATAGCCAACAAGTAGGATTTTTCGATCCGGTTGTAATGGCACTGGTTTCGTTCCATTACGAGTTCGGACGGAAAAATGGCGGTTGAACCAATTTCTGCTGGTTTACTGGTCTGGTTCAATTGAATCATACCGTTCCAATCGGTGGTTCGGGTCTGCAGAGAAGTCAGGTATGGTTCAGGATGGTCGGGTCGGGTCTGCAGTGGTTGGGTCGGGTCTGGGTTGATGGGTCGAGTCTATAGTCTAAATTTCTAAATGGCCGGCCTTGGGCAGACCCGTTATTTACGGGTCTGCCACCCCCTTCTTCCCCACGAGAACCAGCTGTGTGCTGGTTTTTGTACAATGGCGACGGTGGGAGGCTGGGTTTGGAAGCGATGGCGGTGCCTAGCCGGTATCCCCTGCGTCGCCCCCACGGAGGATACACGGGAGAAGGCGGCCGAAGTGCCTTCGGAGCCCGGGATGGGCATGGCTAGAGGGGTTTCGCGCGGGGGTTTTTGCGGCCTTACTTGCATCGACGGTCGCCGCACGGGGCTTGGGTATTGGTCCTCCCGATGAGGACCGGAGGTGGGGTCGTGGTAGCGTTCTCCACCCGAGTGGGCCGCGACCAAGGGGGGAGGGAACGGTGGAGATGGGTTGGGTTGCAGAGGAGGAGAGAAGGAGAGAAAGAAGGGCTGACCTTTGCTCGATGTTCGCCGGAGTCAGGGGAGGAGGCGATGCCGCTGCTCCTCTCTTTCTAGTTCTCTCTCTCAATCTCTCTGCTCTCTCTATCTTTCTAAATATAAGTATTATTCCGTTCTATCCCCCTCTCTTAATTTGCCATTCTTTCTCTCTCTCTTGGTTCTTCATAAAGAGGGGAAGGGCTCTTATGGAGGTAAAGAGGGTTGAGATATCGGGTTGTTAAGGCTATCACGTTGTTAAGGCTTTTAACTCCTAATAAAGAGGAAGGAATAAATGAAGAAAATATCTGATTGTATCATCTTAACTCTTTTCATTTCTTTCCATCTGAAATTAGAATTTTAAATCCAAGGGAGAGAGATCTAAGAAACTTAAATCCAGCTACAAGGTTAGGAGACAGGTCCTAGGGATGGTCGGGCTCGGTCCGGGGACTTGAAGTGGGCTCGGTTGGAACCCGGGTGCGATTCGTATACCTACCGGGCTGAAAAGGATAATTTGCCATAGCTCACAAACCATAGGTCAGAATAGGGCCCGAGAGGATTCGTTGGAAAGGTCTCATCGACATAAATGTGTCGGCAGTTGATATATATTTTTTGACTTTTAGATCTCCCAAAAAGAAGGAAATACTCCAAAATTTAAAATAACAATAACTCATCACCCGGATATCGGATCGACCCTAGATCAGGCTCGTTGAAAAGATCTCTCAAAGCCCCACCCAACGTATCCATCCTTGCTACGATCCAATTACTTGAAATCCTATAGTAAATAAAACAATATCGAAGGTCGTCCAATTTATCGATATTCTAGGGTATAACTACCAAACTACCGAAACTAGCTGCACATACACCCGATTACTGCACGATACACACCATTGTGATGTGTTTGAAGCCATAGAGAAAGTGAACGTAAAATATTTCATGGGTTTACGACTTATTCTTCCAGAACAAGCCCAAAAAAAAAGTCTGACTAAAACTAACGAAAATGCCCAAGGAGGACTTTTATTATTTCCAAATCTAACACCACAGGTGTTATAGAGGCAGTGTGAAGCACCTCAAACTTTGTCGGCGAGTGCAGGGGCAGTGCGAAACATCTCGCACTGTTTGCGAGTGCCGAGGCAGTGTGAAGCACCTCGGATTATCTGCAAGCATCGAGGTGGAGGTTACCTCGGGCCGAGACGGTACCAATGTCTCGGGCTTCATCAGTTGCCGAGGCTGTGGTTGCCTCGGGCCGAGACAGTGCCGATGTCTCGGGCTTCGTCAGGTGCCAAGGCGACAAAGCCTGCCTCGGACTGTGTCTTCGAATACCAAGACTATCACCTTGTGTCGAGACAATGTCGCCATGCCCATCTCGGGCTATGTCTGGTGCCGAGGCGGCGAAGCCTGCCTCTGACTTTGCTTTTGAATGCCAAGGCGAAGGTCACCTTAGGCCGAGACAGTGCCTATGTCTCGGGCATCGTCAGGTGCCGAGGCAGCGAAGCCTGCCTCGGACTTTGCTTTCGAATGCCAAGGCGAAGGTCACCTTGGGCCTAGATAGTGCCTACGTCTCGGGCTTCGTCAGGTACCGAGATGACGAAGCTTGCCTCGGACTTTGTCTACGAATGTCGAGACGGAGGTCACCTCGGGCTGAGACGGTGTCGACGTCTCGGGCTTCGTCAAGTACCGAGGCGTTGAAGCCTATCTTGGACTTTGTCTTCGAATGCCAAGGCAAAAGGTCATCTCGGGCCAAGACGGTGTTGATGTCTCAGGTTTCGTCGGGTGCCTAAGCAGCAAAGCCTGCCTCAGATTTTGTCTTCGAATACCAAGGCAAAGGTCACCTCGGGCCGAGACGATGTCGACATCTCGGGCTTTATCAGGTGTTGAGGTGGTTAAGCCTGCCTCGGACTTTGTCTTTGAATGCCGAGGCGAAGGTCGCTTCAGGCCGAGACAGTGCCGATGTCTCAGGCTTCGTCAGGTGCTGAGGCGGTGAAGCCTGTCTTGGACTTTGTCTTGAAATGTCGAGGCGAATGCCACTTCGGGCTGAGATGGCGACGTCTCGGGCTTTGTCAAGTGCCGAGGCGGCGAAGCCTGCCTCAGACTTTGTCTTTGAATACATGGCAAAAGGTCACCCCGGGACGAGACAGTGCCGACGTCTCGGGCTTCGTCAGGTACTGAGGTGGCGAAGCCTGCCTCAGACTTTATCTTTGAATGCCAAGGTGAAGGTCGCTTTGGGCCAAGATAGTGCCAACGTCTCGGGCTTTGTTAGGTGCCGAGGTGGTGAAGTCTGCCTCGGAGTTTGTCTTCGAATACCGAGGTAAAGGTCGCTTCGGGCCGAGATGGTGCCGACGTCTCGGGGTTCATTAGGTGCCAAGGCGGTGAAGCCTACCTTGGACTTTGTCTTTGAATGCCAAGGAGAAGGTCGCCCGGGCCGAGATGGTGCCGACATCTCGGGCTTCGTCAGGTGCCAAGGCGGCGAAGCCTACCTCGGACTTTGTCTTCAAATGCCAAGGCAAAGGTCGCCTTGGGCCGAGACGGTGCCGATGTCTTGGGCTTCGTCAGGTGCCGAGTCGGTGAAGCCTACCTCAGACTTTGTCTTTGAATGCCGAGGCGAAGGTTGCTTCGGGCTTAGATGGTGCCGACGTCTTGGGCTTCGTCAAGTGCCAAGGCGGCGAAGCCTGCCTCAGACTTTATCTTCGAATACCGAGGCAAAGGTTGGCTTGGGCTGAGATGGTGCCGACGTCTCGGGCTTCGTTAGGTGCTGAGGCGGTGAAGCCCGCCTTAGACTTTGTCTTTGAATACCTAGGCGAAGGTTGCTTCGGGTCGAGACGGCGTCGGCGTCTCGGGATTCGTCAAGTGCCGAGGCGGCAAAGCCTACCTTAGACTTTGTCTTTGAATGTAGAGATGGAGGTTGCCTCGGGCCAAGACGATGCTGATGTCTCGAGCTTTTGGCAATCACAGTCTGCTCCCACAGCTTAGCTGCAGCAAGAAAATCAGGATACATGTAGCCGGACTCCAATCCGCCACCGAACCCGCCACCACCAAGGAAGGAGGCGATCTGGATAACCACTGGCGGAATATGCATTGTCGGGGCCAAATCTGCACTCCAGCTGAGCCCGGCACGCTCCCCTGATGCCGAGAGAGGTTGTCGAGTGAATAGATGGAGAGGGCCGCGTCCCCGGCTTGACGAACACAAAGGAGGAGGAAGGGGGCCATATCTCCACCCGAGGGTAGCCCAATCCGTAGGCCTGGCCACCCCAGCACTTCCGGTGGCAACTGAGGAGGCCAAGCGACGGGGATTAAAACCTAAATCAAGGGAAAAAAAGGGAAAAGGGGCGTAAGGCGCTCCGAGTCGGGTGGGCTAACTTGGAACCTATAATATAACTTATTGGTAAGGATAATTAGTTTTTGTTTTTTTAGGTTAATTTTATGAACATCAAAGTGTGACAATACCCGAGTGCTCCAAAAGGACGGCATCTTAAACGGAAGAGGCCACAATGGGTATATTAAGATAGGCCACCCCGCTCCCCTTACAAATATCGGACTAATCGTTAAACACCCACCCACGCTCAGAGTGCGTTTGAACATTAGTGGGTGCGACGGGGGCACTTGGGATATGCTTCTGGAATGGGCCCAACTTAGATACCATGTGACAACACCCGAGTGGTCCCAAATATCGACCTCTTAAAAGGAGGAGAGCACATCTAGTATATTAAGAGATGTCGCTCGGGAGTGTCTCTTGAGTGGCCCCATCGCACCCGCTAACGTTGAAACATACTCTACACACGGGGGTGGGTGTTGAATGGTTAGTCGCACATCGGTAAGGGGAGACGGGTGGCCTTTCTTAATATATATGTTGTGTTCTCCTCCCTTCAAAAGGTTGACCTTTTGGAACATTCAGTTGTTGTCGCACAAAGTCAAATGGTTCAACTAGTGTTCGAAATAAGAATATCTGAACCTACCCAACTCACTAGCTCAGGTAACCCGAGTTTAGCCCAAACTTGAAAATTTGTTGAGTTAGAATTGGGCTGCACAACTCAGGTTGAAGAACGGGTTGGGTTGAGTTGTGTTGCGGGCTAAGGGTCTACCCCTTGGGTTAACACCCAACCCCGAGCAAAGAAATTAAGGAGGCATAGGTGATTGTGATCAAAAGTTAAGATATTTGGACAACACCTTGATCATGACTTTCTAATAGGATGTGGCCAGTCAGCAAGATCTTCTAAAATAGGCTAATTTGGATAGTTGATCCGCCATGACCATTCTAAAGTAGAAACCACTGAGTTATCATCGCACCCGCTAACGTTGAAATGTGCTCTGCACGCGGGGTAGGTGTTAAACGATTAGTCTGACATCGATAGGGGGAGCGGGGTGGCCTCTCTTAATATACCCGTTGTGTTCTTAGAGATTGGCCTTTTGGAGCATCCAGTTGTTGTAGCACAAAGACAAGTGTTTCAACAAATGTTTCAAATAAGAATACCAACTCACTAGCTCAGGTAACCCGAGTTTAACCCAAACTTGGAAATTTGTTCTCGAGTTAGGATTGGTTTGCACAACTCATGTTGAAAATCGGGTTCGGTTGGGTTGTGTTGCGGGCTTCGGGTCTACCCTTGGGCTGACACCCAACCCCGAGCAAAGAAATTCAAGAAGGCATAGGTGATTGTGATCAAAAGTTAAGATATTAGGACAACACCTTGATCATGACTTTCTAATGGGATGTGGCTAGTCAGCAAGATCTTCTAAAATAAGCTAATTTGGACAGTTGATCCGCCATGGCCATTCTAAAGTAGAAACTGCTGAGTTATCATCGCACCCGCTAACGTTGAAATGGGCTCTGCACGCGGGGTGGGTATTGAACGATTAGTCTGACATCAGTAAGAGAGCAGGGTGGCCTCTCTTAATATACTCGTCATGTTATCAGAGGTTGGCTTTTTGGAGCATTCAGTTGTTGTCGCACAAAGGCAAGTGTTTCAACAATTTTTTGAAATAAGAATACATGAACCTACCCAACTCACTAGCTCAACTAAACCGAGTTTAACCCAAACTTGGAAATTTGTTCTCGAGTTAGGATTGGGTTGCGCAACTTAGGTCGAAGATCGGGTTGGGTTGGGTTGTGTTGCAGGCTAAGGGTCTACCCCTTGGGTTGACACCCAACCCCGAGCAAAGAAATTCAAGGAGGCATAGGTGATTGTGATCAGAAGTTAAGATATTAGGACAACACCTTGATCATGACTTTCTAATGGAAAGTGGCTAGTCAGCAAGATCTTCTAAAATAGGCTAATTTGGATAGTTGGTCTGGCATGACCATTCTAAAGTAGAAACCACTGAGTTATCGTCGCACCCGCTAACGTTGAAATGTGCTCTGCATGCGGGGAGGGTATTGAACTATTAGTCCGACATCGGTAAGGGGAGCGAGGTGGCCTCTCTTAATATACCCGTTGTGTTCTCAGGGGTTGACTTTTTGGAGCATTCAGTTGTTGTCGCACAAAATCAAGTGTTTCAACTAGTGTTTGAAATAAGAATACGTGAACCTACCCAACTCACTAGCTCAGGTATCCCGAGTTTAACCCAAACTTGAAAATTTGTTCTCGAGTTAGAATTGGGTTGCGCAACTCAGGTTGAAGATCGGGTTGGGTTGGGTTGTGTTGCGGGCTAAGGGTCTACCCCTTGGGTTGACACCCAACCCTGAGCGAAGAAATTCAAGGAGGCATAGGTGATTGTGATCAAAAGTTAAGATATTAGGACAACACCTTGATCATGACTTTCTAATGGGATGTGGCTAGTCAGCAAGATCTTCTAAAATAGGCTAATTTGGATAGTTGATCTGCCATGACCATTCTAAAGTAGAAATCGCTGAGTTATCGTCACACCCGCTAATGTTGTAATGTGCTCTGCACGCGGGGTGGGTGTTGAACGATTAGTCTGACATTGATAAGGGGAGCGGGGTGGCCTCCATTGATATACCCATTGTGTTCTCAGAGGTTGGCTTTTTAAAGTATTTAGTTGTTGTTGCACAAAGTCAAGTGTTTCAACAAGTGTTTGAAATAAGAATACGTGAACCAACCCAACTCACTAGCTGAGGTAACCCGAGTTTAACCCAAACTTGAAAATTTGTTCTCAAGTTAGGATTGGGTTGCGCAACTCAGGTTGAAGATCGGGTTGGGTTGGGTTGTGTTGCGGGCTAAGGGTCTACCCCTTGGGTTGACACCCAACCCCTACCAAAGAAATTCAAGGAGGCATAGGTGATTGTGATCAAAAGTTAAGATATTAGGATAACAACTTGATTATGACTTGCTAATGGGATGTGGCTAGTCAGCAAGATCTTCTAAAATAGGCCAATTTGGATTGTTGATCCGCCATGACCATTGTAAGGTAGAAACCATTAAGTTACCGTCACACCCGCTACTGTTGAAATGCACTCTGCACGTGGGGGCGGGTGTTGAACGGTTAGTCCCACATCGGTAAGAAAAGTGGGGTGACCTCTCTTAATATACTCGTTGTGCTCTCCTCCCTTCAAGAGGTCAGTCTTTTAAAGCACTCTTTTGTTGTCACACAAAGTTAAAAGTTTCAACAACTATTCGAAATAAGAATACATGAACCTACCCAACTCACTAGCTCAGATAACCTGAGTTTAACCCAAACTTGAAAATTTGTTCTCGAGTTATGATTGGGTTACGCAACTCAGGTTGAAGATTGGGTTAGGTATTGTTGCAGTCCAAGGGTCTACCGGGCCCTTGGGTTGACACCCAACCCCAACCAAAGAAATTCTAAAATAGGCCAATTTGGATCGTTGATCCGCCATGACCATTCTAAGGTAGAAACCGTTAAGTTATCATCTCACCCAAAATCTTAAGCTCTTAGGGAATGGACCGACAATGCACGTCAAGCACACAAAATCATGCCATACTAAGCTGGAAAACAGGTATTAGGCATGGTCATTAGATTTAGAGTCAAAACGAGAAATAAATCCATGAAAGAGAAAATAGTGTTGAGAGGAACCGAAAGACTACTGCAATTCTTTACCCCGCAAGCTCTCAGAGATGACTGAGTTCCTAAAAGAAATTTTTTTTGTTCCATTGGAGATATAGAGTCCAGCATTTTGCGGCTTTCTCCACGTCAAAAATGCTGGACTACCGACGGCCTCTTAGCTTGGTGGTACATTCTCTCTCCCATGCTGGAGAGGTTCCCTGTTCGACTCCTGGTATGGACACTGGAGTGAGCTTTCCATCAAGGCAGTCGTCCCTGGTTTGAGCGTTCGATCCTGACCGTTGATGTCATGTTCATAGGATTATGAAATTTAATAAAAAGAGCAACTACACTGCTGCCTTCCCTCGTTTTGATCACTGGATTTCTTTGAGCTAGGGATGGCAATGGGTCGGGTTCGGTTTTGGTTTTAAATTCCTATTGTAAACGGGTCGGGTTCGGGGTGGGCCTATTCAAAAGTCATAAAATTCAATTCCCAAACCTATCCCATTGTCATTCCTACTTTGAGCCCTTGCTCTAGAGCTTTGTCCTCTGACCACCTGACCGATCCAACAAAAAATTAAAAAATGATGGTCTGCCCTGGTTGCCTAGTTTGGAGTGAAGGCAGTCTCAAGTGTTTTTTCTTTTTGAGATCGGCAAGTGTCCCAAAATCTTTCGGACAATGGACCCACTTCGGACTTGGACTAATTCCTCTGGAAATGTACGCTGATCCACTTGGAAGTTTCTCTACACACTCGGAAGATTCCTCAATAAGGGTCCATTTGATTGGGAGAGATGTAGTTCGAACTGTGGTAGTCGGACCACAACCCCACAACACATCCGTTTGGTTCATGTAGTTGTAAGCTAGTCAAACTACAAAACTTGACAAACTATTTTAGTTTAAACTCCCTTGAAAAACAAGTGGAGTACAAACTACGGTATTCCCAACTGCATCGGATCAAAAGGGGTAAACTCATCGTATTAGGGTTTCTCTTTGGAAAACAAAATAAAATCACGGTGGGGCGTCTCGGTTCGTTGCAATGGAGATCTCAAACAAAACGACTGTAGTTTCAGCTACAGTAGTTAAAACTACATGTAGTTGTAATTACAATTACAAGTACTAATGTAAATTTCAACTCCCCTAATCAAACGGACTCTAACTGTAGTTGGAAACCTTGATCCACCATATCCAACTTTTACTGTTCATGCCGGCTACAGAAGGATGATGGAGCTCGAGGTCGACGCGGATAATGGCTGGGTAGTTGCCAACATGTGGGGAAAGAAGAAGATAGGGGGAGGGTGGGTGGATGTGTGTGTGTATGTGGTTCTCTCTCCCATCCTGTGACAGGTGGACCACCTTTTAGAGCCATAATCCTTCTTCCATGTGTGAATGTGACTCTCTCTCATAAATCATATTAATAACCTACTATAAAGATGATAAATACTCGTTCAATGGTATTTAATAATCATTTGATGTTAATTATAAAAATCATTAATACAATCTCTCTTTCTCTCTAACAAGTGAATCACACCCGATCGAGTAAATCGTAATCACTCCAGATTGTACATTTCTTTGGATGGCTGTGATATCATAAGTGCTAAGTGGCGTGCATCAAGTTCATTTGGGCATTGCCCGAGTTTCTTACTAGTCTCTCACTACAATTCGAGTCTCTTGCTCAAGCATCCTCTCTCAGGAACAAATCACATCAGCAAAAAAATTATATATATATATATATATATATATATATATATATATATATATATATATATATATATATATATATATATATATATATATATATATATATATATATATATTCATCAATAATATCCAATAAAGATCCATAGTGCTTTACATATTATCACCATAAACAATGTGGGAGTAAAATAAGCATAAATAGCCTAAAACACCATGTTGAAAATTCAACCTAAATTATATGATGAAATAGCAAAATAAGTAATAAAAATAACATATAAAAGTCCATTGGATCCCAAAACAACTGGGCCAACATGTCAACCATCATCTCCAAGCCATAATGTGACCGAATGGGCTAGCCTTTTACGCTTGCCACTGAAAACCCTCGTATCTTACCCCTCAAAAAAAAAAAACCTCATGTCTTGCGCGCTTGTGGCTCTGGTGTCATCACCGGCTCCCATTACCAATGTGGGACTAACCCGTGTGACGTATGACCATCTCAACACATTTACTGTCGGAAAATCAATGATACAATTGCATATACTTTCTAGTTTACTTCAATTTCCTGGATGTAAGTTACTATTTACGGTTTTCTGGTTACCTGGGAGCATACAACACAGTTCTGCTCCTTCAGCGGGAAATCCGATGATCGAAGTCAGGAAGGAAGGATCTCCCCCTCGTTAGTTTCGAGCTCGGACACCTTGCAGAGTGGCAGTTCGGGCGAGCCTGTATATCGCGTCGAAGTTCCTTTGTCTCATTGCATCCTTCTCAAATATAGCATCTGACAGAACAACTGCTGATGCTCCTCCTTCAATGTATCCCTGCATTGAATCTGTAAAATATCAAAGTGAGAGCTTTGGATATACGAAAGCTGTGTTTGCTGAGCATTGTTTCCCTATTGATGCACTCGGAGCTAGTTAAAGAGTTGTTTAAATGAGTGAAAGTAGTAAGCAAGCTACATGTGTGGAGAGGTTCAGATTAGGTAGCCTTCTTTACAGTTCATCATCCTCGTCTTTTTTTTTTAAGCAATTCCTCGTCAAGCGAGAGAGGATGGGGTTAAGCCATACCCCAAGCTATTTTATTAGAATAAAGGGGAAGTTACAGCAAACAAAGCAAAGAACCTATCTCCTTGGAACGATTTGAAGAAAATCTGGCCGACCAGCTCCTCGCCAGTGATATAATGCTCCTCCACGCCATCTCCGCTGAAGAGTTCTTGTCAGAAAAAATTCTGGAGTTTCACTCCCGCCATAAGCCCCAGCAAATGCAGATCACGAGGAAATCCCAAGCCGGTCAAAGCTTCTTCCGTATACGTCTAGCGCACCACAAAGTCCAGAAGGATCGGATGAAACCTGGGTGACCCTTGACCTCTAGACGGTCTCGCAGTCTTATCCAGATACTCCTGGAGTAGAAGTTGTGAAGAAGCAAATGATTAGCTTCTTCTCTTCCTAAATTGCAAAGGGGACAAGAAAGATCTTGGACATTTGGATTGTTCCGGCGCATCAGGTTAAGTCTCGTGAGCAAACGATCTTTAATGGCTAGCTATGGGATAGATAATACCTCAGAGTTAAAAGAATCTATAGAATGATCTGACCGAGAAAACCCCCGAAGAGTCCCACTTCCAGCATAAGCAATCCTTGACTTGGCCGATCGAGAAGGATCTAAGAATTTGATAGAGATCCAAGAGGTGACCCTGCAAGGCCTGCAAGGCAGGGGACATAGTTCTTCTGAATTTAACCGACTAGGTAAAAGAACCGTTTGAGTAAGTGTAGATGCATTTTTATCCCAAGCAATCTCGTAAAGGTCGGAAAAGAGAGTGGCTAAGCTGACGTCCCCGACCCACTGATCCGACCAGAATTTAATATTGCGGCTGTCTCCCAGGTTAAGCCGGGTACCGACCTTAAAAGGCGCTCCACTTTCGAAATGCCCTTCCAGAAGGGGGATATTTTTCCTGACCGGCGACTTCTGGCTTGGAATGGATTGAATATATAGAAGTATCTATCTCTAATGATCTTCGACCAATGATCCTTTGATCGTTCTAGAGCCGCCACCACCATTTCCCAAGAAGAGCTCGATTGAAGTCCCTTAGGTTAGTGATACCCAAACCTCCTTGCTCATATGATTTGCAAGCTATTCCCCAGTTCGTGAGATGGTAGGAGCCGAAAGAACCATCAGCTCTTTTCCAAAGGAATGAATTGCGGGTTCGATCTATTTTCTTGATAACCCAAGAGGGTGAGATGATATTGAGTTAGATAGAACATACTGGTTGAATTGTATGCAATAAAACGATACATATGGACCAAGGTTTGAGAACTCGGTTTCAGGTTCGGTCGGACCCCCGAGGATCGGTTTCTGTCGGACCCTCAAGGATCGGTTTCGGCGGTTTCAGTCGGAGTTAAGGTTGCGGATTTTTTTAAATTTTAAAAATATTTTAAAAATAACAAATTAATTAAAAAATATAATTATTTTTATTTTTATTAATATTATATGATTTGTTTCTAATTTTTTATAATTTTTTATTTTTTTTCTAATTTTCTGGCATTGTTTTCTAATTTTCCTATTTTTTCTGATTTTCTATTTTTTTTTAAATTTTCTAATTTATATAACATTATATATATTATAATATATTTTATATTATAAGTTATTAGTATAACTTATAAGTTATATAACAGTATAACTTATAAGTTATATAACTTATAAGTTATATAAATAACTACGGGTGGCAATCGGTCGGGTTCGTGTCGGGTTTTCAGGTTTTCGGAGTCCATTGCCACCCCTTTAAATGACTGAGTGAGTTGAGAGAGGGGTGGGTTGGTCAGGTTAGGGTTTGAGAGAGAGAGAGAGAGAGGGGGGGGGGGGGGGGGGAGTACTTGCTCACATGCGCGACAAAGACGGCGGCGGCGGCAACGGGCGGCGATGGCGGAAGCAACAACAGCGGGCGGCTCTTCTCCTCCTCCGCTCCTTTTTTTTAATCTCTGGTTTTGTCCAAAACCCTAAGATTCTCCCAATCCCCTCCGATCTGGTGTCGATCCCCTCTGATCCCCTTCTGATCCCCTCCGATCCTATTGAAGTCGTTGAAACCCGGGTGTTAATGTATATTGTAGGTTATACATATGAGTTAGGGCTTAAGAGTACAGAAGTCATTCCCTACACATGTATCTACCTATATATTCGTGGTTATTGCCCTAATGAGATTTGTTCGTCATTCTCCCAAACCCTAGCCCTCTCTCTCTCTCTCTCTCTGAGATTTGTCCGTCATTCTCCCAAACCCTAGCCCTCTCTCTCTCTCTCTCTCTCTCCTCTCCTAGGGTTGTGGTAACATGGTATCAGAGCGCTATTCAAATTGCGGATTTTTTCACAAAGTCTCATCCCTCTCTTCGCTTTCGGTTTCTTACTAGCAAACTCTAAGTGTTTGATCCACCGTGAGTTTGAGGGGGGGTGTTAATGTATATTGTAGGTTATACATATGAGTTAGGAGTACAAGACTCATTCCCTACACATGTATGTACCTATATATTCGTGGCTATTGTCCTAATGAGATTTGTCCGTCATTCTCCCAAACCCTAGCCGTCTCTCTCTCTCTCTCTCTCTCTCTCTCTCTCTCTCTCTCTCGCCTAGGGTTGTGGTAACACCGGCTGTTTCGGGACCGGACCCAACCGAAACCGATCCGATCCGGATCTGTTTCGAACGAAACTTCGAACCTTGATATGGGCCAATCAGGTGTGGTATGTTAAATTGGAAGATAATAGCGCCACTTGTATCGTGAGCCTTTATTTTATGAAACCCTCAAAGGTTGATAAGCTATGATGCAGTATTAAGCAGGATGAGAATAGTAACCTATAACTTGGAGATGTTCCAGAGAGCATTTGTATCATTCTAACTATAACTAGACGTTATAGGTACTTCATCAGGACATATAGCAATGTCACTCATAGTTTCATACTTGTGTGTAGGAGGTTGTATAAGCTTCACACATAATACTAAGATGATATTAGACACATCATGATTTCTCATGGCAAGTCTTTGTATTGACAAAGATATGTCTTGACAAAGCATGACTAGAATGGTCCAGGTCAGCAGAAGTTAGAATAGTGGACCAGTCCTTGATTTTGATGGAAGTTAATCATTGTAGTTACTGGTTACCGTGTGAATGGAAAGGAGAAACCTAACAAGGACAGACAAAAAGAAAAAGAAACAGCCAAACATAATTAGATACATTTAATTAATTTAATGGACAAAAGTTGGACATTATTAAAACAAGTCTTGCATATGAGAATGCCAACCTATTGTGATGCCTTGGGAAGCAATCATCGGAATTTGAGGAAATGGTTTCTTGAGCGCTGAAATATATTTGTCACCGCCTAACATTGAGACTGGATAAACCTGAGAAAGAGGAACAACAATGTAGAATTCTGATACAGCGATTTCTATGTACAAAACAAAGCACATTAGATTGTGATCCATGGTAAACTGTCACATATATTATCAAAGTAACATGCCCTTCAGATGTGTTTTCAAATGAATGAGCCAAAAGAAGCCCTGAATCCTACACAGGACGAGGAGGGAGAACGGTGACAAATACTATCCAATGTTCCGTAGCAAAATATAGGGACAGAATCAGCTGAGAGAATTTATACACCACAGCTGAAAATTGGAGTTGAGATTTTTTGGATCTACAACTTTTTATGTGGTTTCCGGTTGTGGGTTGTAGATCCACAACCCACAGTGAAGAGTTGTAGATCCATATGGTACTCCAATTATATGGCACTCCAATTATAACAGTGAAGAGTTGTTGATCCATATGGCACTCCAATTATATGGCACTCCAATTATCACAGTGAAGAGTTGTAGATCCAAAAATCTCAACTCCTAGATCCCCAAGGAGACGTTGCAGGTGAATAATCTCCTTGGTGATGGAGGCCATGACTCGAAACTCTGCCTCAGTGCTGGAGAGAGAAACAACCTCCTGCTTCTCGTTACACCACGAGATGAGAGTCTCCAAGAAATATGCAATATCTAGTAGTCAAGCGGTGAGTAGTCAGATCCCCAGCCCAATCAGCATTAGAGTAGGCACTTAGGACCATGGGTGAAGTTAAGGACAGGAAGAGCGATCAAGTGATGGTGCCTCGAAGATACCAAAGAATCCGCAGAAGGGCAATATAGTGAGTAGAGCGAGGGGCCTCAACAAACTGGTTGACGATGTTGACTACATGGGCAATGTCGGGCTTGGTGATGCAGCGGTAGACCAGCTACCAACAAACTGTCTGTATTGAGTACGATCTGAGAGAGGCTCGCAATCTATAGGTCGATGATTCACACAAAGCTCGAGTGGAGCGTCAGCAAAGTGATCATCGGAAGAAGCAACTCGACTGAGGATGTCAACGTAGGAAAGCAGAATCCCTCGCTTACTGTGGGTTCTCAAACCCAAGGAAGTAGCGAAGGGGACCTAAGTCCTGCATCTTGAACTGGCACCAGAGGTGCTACTGAAGAGAGGTGATCGAAACGGATTCATCACCTGTAATGATCATGTCATCAACGTATAACAGGAGAATCACCAGACCCTGAGGTGAGGACCACACAAATAGAGAATGGTCCCGAGAACTCTCAACAAAACCAGTCTTGGTAACTGCCTACCTAAAGCACTCAAACCTAACACAAAAGGCCTGCTTAAACCTAGAAAGCTCGGAAAATTTGCCACCCAACATGCAACAACTGAATAAAGGACTGAAAAAAATAGGGACAGAATTACATACGCGGACCACGCAGCCAGTATGGTATTGATCTATTATTTAAGTATGCCAAGTAGCAAAACAACTGCATATAGATGGTATACACCAACCATATAAATGCGGAAATATATCCTACAGATGAGAACAGAAATATAAAAATTTCAGCATTTCCAAATGTTAGTCCAACATTAAGGCACTATCTGCTTTTTCAATACAATATGACAAAGCTGTTGGTTTTGTGTACATTGTTTACACTACACGTAATGGTATTCTTCCATTTTCTCTTCATGTTGAATCATTTTATGAGTGCAAGGCTAACCTTAACAATTCTCGCGCCAGCATTATAAGCAGATAGTACCTGTAGAACCAAAAACATCAATATGAACCCACAGCCACAGGTAGGGAAGATGATCATTTTTCATATAGAACAACCAAAACAAAATGTTGGAGAAATTTGAAGACACAAGCCCTTTTTTCCTAAATATAACAAAAAACACAAAGGAAAAGGACCAAAAGTACTTCGGTTAAATAGATCAGAAAGGAAAAAAACGAAATAAATGATTAACGAGCACAAAAATTCAAATTTAGAAAGAGATACAGCTATTTGTCTGCATGTACCGCCCATATTGTATGTTGATGGGTTAACTTACTTCTGTAGGTGTCATTACTCCTGGAATATAAAGAACTTCACCACCTTGAACATCCAGTAGTATTTCCTAAGAACAAGCAATTAGAATTTAACATCAATTATCGTCATCAACATCAGACTTACCTAAATTGCAGTTAAAATTGAATGTAATGCATTCTCAAAAAAAATTGTAATGTCTCATATTAGAGCAATAAGATAAGTGCCACATTTAATGACCATTACTGACTTCATCATCATCTAATAAGACGTATCCCATCAAGATGGTGTTGACTATAGAGCACAACTCTAACTAAGAAGGCCCCACAAATGATTGACAATAATTTTCTCACTGTCAAACAAGTTTCAATGCTCCCAGATTGGTGTCATAAACCTGAACAAGGCAACTTAGCAAGATAGGGAACTGTCAAGAAACCTAAAGGGCCAATCTGGTGAGTATTTATACAGCAAGTGCTGAACAGAAACTATACATTTGTAGTTCTCTTCAAAGAATTCACAAGAAAATGAATAGATTAAAGACAAAGATAAAACGTCTTGATAACCTAACATTCTCATTTAACTGATTTTAAGTCTTCAAAATTTTAGAGTATCATTCATCAATTATTTGAAATTATTTTTAATTCTAAAATATTGAATTTCTAATATTTCCCATTGTTCTATTTAGGAGCCAATATTTTTGCTTTAATGATCGAAGCAGAATTGTTCCAAATCAAGCGTAGTAAAGGGATTCATGCTAACCAAAATTAGAACTGATGTTTCGAACACTTAATAACAAAATAAATGAATATTGAAAATGAAACTTGTTACCACAACCCTAGGAGAGAGAAACGGCTAGGGTTTGGGAGAATGACGGACAATTCTCAATAGGGCAATTGCCACGAATATATAGGCATCATACATGTGTAGGGAATAAGTCCTGTACACCGAACTCATATGTATACCCTACAATATACATTAACCCCCCCCCCCCCCCCCCTCTCTCTCTCTCTCTCTCTCTCAAACTCACGGTGGATCAAACACTGAGAGTTTGCTAATAAGGAACCAAAAATGTGTAGAGGGATGTGACTTCGTGAAAAAATCAGCAATTTGCTCTGTGGAGGACACATAGGGTAAAGAGATAGTCCCAGCCTCGTATTGCTCTCTGGAGAAGTAATAATTGAGCTCAATGTGCTTTGTCCGCTCATGAAACACCAGATTGCTGACAATCTGAATAGCACTCTTGTTGTCACAATGAAGAGCTGTAGATCTAGAAGTATCAACGCAAAGATCCCGAAAAAGACGCAGAAGATGAATAATTTCCTTAGTAGTAGTGGCCACGGCACGAAACTCGGCCTCAGTGCTGGAGAGGGAGACAACCTTCTGCCTCTTGCTCTTCCAGGAGATAAGAGATTTACCAAGAAACATGCAATATCCAGTAGTCGAACGACGAGTAGTCAGGTCACCGGCCCAGTCAGCATCAGAATAGGCACAAAGAACCATAGAAGAGGTTGAAGAGAAAAAGAATGACTTGGTAATAGTACCTTGAAGGTACCGAAGAGGCCATAGGCGAGCAGCATAATGAGCCGAATGAGGTGCATCCACAAACTGGCTAAGAATATTTGACTGCATAAGCAATATCCAGCTTGGTGATGCAAAGGTAGACTAGCTGACCAACTATCTCTCGGTACTAGATAGGATCTGAGAGGGGCTCACCATCAGCAGGGCGTAGCTTCACATGAACCTTAAGAGGAATGTCAACCGTACAACAGTCAGAGAGTGCAGCTCAACTAAGGATGTCAGCCGTGTACTTCTGTTGAGAAAGCAGGATCCCCTGAACACCCTAGCAACCTCCAGGCCAAGAAAGTAACATAGAGGACCAAGATCCTTCATCTGAAACCGACTCTGAAGATGCTGCTGAAGAGAGACTATAGCACCGGAGTCACCTGTAAGGGCCATGTCATCGACATAGAGAAGGATGATGGCCCGGCCTTGGGAGGAAGTCCGCACGAACATAGAGTGATCCTAGAAACTCTCCACAAAGCCGATCTCAGTAATTGAACGACGAAAATGCTCAAACCAAGCACGAGGAGCCTGTCTGAGGCCATTAATAGCCTGACGGAGATGACGGACGTGCTGAGACCAGGAGGAGGCTGCATATAGACAACCTTAGAAAGATCACCATGAAGAAACGCATTCTTCATATCCATTTGAAGCAAGGGCCAACCTCTAGCAACAGCAACAACGAGGAGAGTCCAAATGGTGGTCATCTAAGCTATTGGAGCAAAAGTCTCATTATAATCGATCCCATACTCCAGGGTGAAACCTCTGGTAATGAGACAGGCCTTGTACCAATCAATGGAGCCATTGGGACGACGCTTGATCTTGAAGACCCACTTGCAGCTGATGGGCTCAACACCAGCAGGCAGAGGGACATCCTATGTCTGAGTCTGCTCGAAGGCCTGGAACTCCTCGACCGTAGCCTGCTGCCACACAGGGTACTGTAGTGCCTATACGTAAGATCTGGGCTCTCTGTCTGTGTGAAGTGAAGTAAGGTAAACAAAGAACTAAGGCGAGTAGGCAATGACTGTAGCAAAACCAAAACGATCAGGAGAATAGCTAAAGTGGTCTGGGTGGCGGCGCTCGCACTGGGGGTAGCGAGGAGTACTAGGATCCACATCCGGTAGAGGCGGGCTGCTCAAAGTAGACGGTGTACAAGAGGAGTCACTGTCAGACGAAGGCGTGACAGGCAACGGATCAGGCTGCCGACGACGAGAATACACTTGAGGAAAGGGAGAAATAGGTGAAGGAGAAGGACCCAAGGGAAAGGAGGGAGGCATAGGAGAAACGTCATCTGAGAATAAATGAGGAGAAGGACTCAAGCGAGAAGGAGGGGCTACCACTGTAACAGGAGGTAAGGGCTCAAGAGCAAGGGCGAAAGTAGTATCTGGAGAAGAAGAGGGTGTCGCAGGAGGAGCTTGTCGAGACACTAAGGAGGGGGCTGTAGGAACCTCAAGGAAGGTAAGATCTTAAGAAGCAGTAGAGTAGTAGGGAACATCCTCGACAAAAGAAACATATAGAGAGATGTGAAGACGACAAACCAAGGGGTCATAGCAACGATACCCCTTGTGCTCAGAACTGATCCCCAAGAGCACATACTTAGTGGACATAGCCGATAGCTTATTACGCTTATGGGAAGGAAGGAGGACAAAGCATGCGCACCCGAAAGTACGCAACATGCCGTAATCGAGAGGGGTACTATAGAGGCGCTCGTGAGGAGAGACACCAAAGAGGATTGACGAAGGGGTGATCCGGTGATGTCAATGAGGTTGACAGAGGTCAAAATGGCCTTTGCCTAAAAGGTGCGAGGGACGACCAAGGAGAGAAGCTGAGCACGAGCTGTTTCAAGGATGTAACGGTGTTTTCACTCGGCAACCCCGTTCTGCTCCTGAGTGTGAAGACAAGATTGCTGGAAGAGAGTCTCATGGGACTGAAGAATAGAGCGCATAGTAGAAGAGATATTCACGGACACAATCAGACCGAAAAGTTTTGATACGAGCATGAAATTGAGTATGGACTATGGCTGTGAAGGTCTGATAGACCTCAGGAATGTCAAATCGCTGACGAGGAGGTAAACCCATGTGAAATGCGAATAATCATCAATGAAGCTAACATAATAAAGATAACCATTAATAGAAGATAAAGGTGCAGGACCCCAAATATCGAAGTGCACTAAATTAAATGGACTACATGACTTCGACAAACTGGAAGAAAAGGGGATGGCTGAATGTTTAGCCAACTGACATCCCGTACAAAAAGAAAGGAAAAAAATAGCCTCGGCATAAAGCTCCAGATTGGAAGACTTTTAAGCCAAGGTTCAAACACATGACCTAATCTCATGTGCCATAGGTCGGCATCAGAAGAGACAATACCACAGAAGACCGAAGAAAGACAACAAATAGATGAAGATACTCCAGATGATATAGTCAGCCTGCCCTACGAACAGCACCAATCCTTTATCCCGAGCGTGGATCCTGCACAACACAAGAAGTGGAAGAAAAAATGACTGTCAAACCGGAATCACACAGGCTGCTAATAGAGATTAAGTTCATGCAATGTTGAGGTGTGTGCAAGACAAAAACTAGAGAGAGTGACAATATGGTCTGAGGCAATAGTGATGGACCCAGTCTACAAGATGGCTAAAAGAGAACTATCTGCAGTGTGAATAGGAGGAATACGAGAGGTAGATGAGCATGCAGTAAGGATGAAGTGGTCAGGGGTCATGTGGTGAGAGGCCCCAGAGTCCATAATCGAAGGTGCAGAGGTACCCCAGGTGGCAGAGAAGGCAGAAGGTCCGTAGGAGCCAGAAGAATCGGAGGCAGAGAGCTGCTCAAGGCGCATCTCTATACGCTGAAAGCGATCCGTCGTAGTAGAGTAGTGGCTCCAGTAACAGCAGCAGTGGGACGACCACGGGTAGGTGGCCCGACACGCTTCTCTGGATGAAGGTACCAACAGGAGTCGACCGTGTGCCGCGACTTCCCAAAGTGGGTGCATCTCCGAGTGTCAGGCGTGCAGATGAACAAGAGGGGCCACGAGAGAGCATAGTAGAAGTGGTCCTCGAAGGTGGAGCAGCAACGAGAACACCCTCAAAACTGGGAGGGTACAGAGGTTCGATGGGCTGCGACGGCACGGAGACAGGTCTCCTTGATAATAAGCTCAGCTACAGCAGCATCAAGACAAGGAAAGTGATCCCAATGGATCAACTGTCCCGCGAGGGGAGGAACTCGGGGAAAAGAGCCATCAGAAACTGGTAGAGCTGTCGTCGTTCCCGAAATAACTGCAACTCGTGCTAGGAGGTACCGACTCTGGACACCTCCAGTAGAGGGGGCTCCAAAGCCAGAAGCTCACGCCAATAGCTGCTCATGAGGCTATGAAACTGCTGAATAGTCTGCTCCCCTTGGTAAGCAGATTGGGTCTGAGATAGGAGCTAATACTCACGGGCCTCGCTCTGCTCCACAAAGCACTACATGAGATGAGCCTAGAGCTCTGTCACAGTAGCAAAGATGACAAGGTCGGCCCAAAACGAGCGGTTATCTGAGGCAACAAGAAACGCCCGGACATGACGGTCACAAAGGCTCTAAGTGTCAGAGGTCCCTGCTCCAGAGTAGCAACAGGAGCAGGTGTAGAGTCATCAAGATGCCCATACAGGGCTCGGCTATCCAGGACACTCCGGATGATAGCAGACCACGCAGTCCAGTCAGCTATCATGATCAAGAAAAAGTCTGTCGAGACTCGAGACAGAGAGAAATCCCTCGTTTGCTCAAGTGGCATCATCGAGAACTGAATATAGGTCGTCATCGATGATTGATCTGAAGTTGCTATCGAGAGATGCAGGAGATGTAGAGACTTGGTCGGCAAAGGAATACGCTACTTGTTGCGGGTAGCGGAGGGTCGCAGTCGCAAAGGGCCACCAGGTGCGGAAGGGCTGACGAGGTTGCAGGAGGGCCGACGGAGGGTTACAGAAGGACCGGGGGGCCTGTAGGAGGACCGACAGGTTGCAAGAGGGCCAGTATGAGGGCCGGACGCATGGCGGTGGACTCATCGCAGTCGCAGTCGAAGGCACATGCAAGGTAACTATATAGGGAGGAAGGCAGCGGAAGGGGATGGCGAGAGGATTAAACCCGCTCTAATACCATGTTACCACAATTCTAAGAGAGAGGTGGCTAGAGTTTGGGAGAATGACGGACAATTCTCATTAGGGCAATCACCACGAATATATAGGCATCATACATGTGTAGGTAATAAGTCATGTACACCGAACTCATATGTATAACCTACAATATACATTAACAAAAATAAAAAAGTAGCATGTTTTAACACAATGTTTCTACTATTTTTTGTTAATTTTTTAAATAACTCTGAATCACTAGATGTTTCTAAATTTTCATTTTAGACCTCCAAAAAAATTCAAATGTATTCATCATTCAAACATATGTATACATATTGTTTGTCTTTGTATATATCAGTACTCATATTTTCTAGGGCACTATATCCTGGTCCATTGGTCCTAATAAGAAGAAGATTCTTCTCCAAAACCCTAGTCCTCTCTCTCTCTCTCTCCTAGGGTTATTGGTGACATGGTATCCAAGCGATCAATCAAGGTCACTTCCGTATGCCGATGATCGACGCCTCACCTCCTCGATTGATTTTTGATATCATCTTGATCCTTTGCCAGCTGCAATCCGGTCGAGATCATGTGATGCATTTCAAGATCCTTTGCCGCCTCACCTCCTCAGTCGATCTCAACCTCGATCTCGAGATCTCGATCTCACCTTCTCCGGTTAAACCAACTGCGAGCTCACCATCAAAGCAATACCACAGCGGGAACTTTCTACTATGGTGCCATCCCCTCCTAAGTGATAATCCACTCTCACGACTCGATCCACGGCAACAATACCAGCACGACATGAGTCCTCCCTCGTACAATCTCCTCTTGTAAGGCCGCCTCACAGAGCCATCTACGCCGCTTCCTTTGCATGTTAAAACCTTCCCCTACTTTGGCCAAACCCTTTTTCTCCTTCCGTGCCGCAGTGAGCCCATCGTTGAATTCGACTGCAGCTACTTCGGATCCACTGCCTCCTTTGCATTCTCGAGCTGGCACCCAACCTCGAGTTGCCACCACCGCTCTGAATTATGAGCTCGATGAAGGGAACCAACCTCAAGTTGCCTCCTCTGATCTCGATGAAGATGAGAGCAAGCCTAGATCTGGCACCCTTAGCCAGATTTGGCACCCAACCTGTCCTAGGCTTATTGGCACCTGAGGCAACGATCGGGCACCCATAGCAAGCATCTGACACCCAGATCTGTAGCAGAGCACCCCCGAGACTAGTTGGACTCCGTTGGGCACCCCAGTGCCCTTGTTTTTGTTCCTCGAGACCTCGTACCTCGGTCAGCCGTAGGACACCTCGTAGATTACTGAGGGCTCCCTGCTACACTTCGTCAGATACTCATGCTACTCATCGTACTCATGCTTCTGTGTGCCTGGCTCCTCGGTCCAAAAGGCTCAGCCGATAAAGACCACTTGCACACTGTGGCCGCTTGCCGAGTCCCTATGCCCCTTTGCTTTGAGGGTGTCTCGGCCCTGCCCCTACGCATCGTCCTACTGGTGTGACCTGCACTCATGCGATTCCTCCTGGAACTACAATTGCTCCTCCTTCAAACCAACTTCAGTGACTCGAGCAATGAGTTGAGCAACTTCTTCTATAGCGGTCTGCCTCCAGCTCCTCCGGCTCTTCTGCCCTTGCTGCCATGCCGGGTACCTCTACCACATGAATATTGGACTATGGGGCCTCTCACCACATAACCCGACACTTTCGAGCTCACCACCTGCCCCCCCCCCCCCCCCCCATATCCACACTGATGACGGCTCTCCTGGCTATTACACAATAAATCCATCACCACAACTCGGATCTCACGACGCCTCTGATTCATGCTACTAAGTTTTGCATGAACTTTAGTTCTATTAGCAGCCTGTGTGATTCTGGATAAAGAGTTACATTTGACTTCTCTTTTTGTGTTGTGCAAGATCCTCGTACTGGTCGGATGGTTGGATCGAGTCGCAAGGTAGGTAGATTGTACCATGTTGAGCACATTCACCTTTTAACACTTCCTCCGTTTGGGTTATGTGGTGCTATCACTTTTGACATCGATCTGTGGCATCGACGATTGAGCCATAATTTTGAGCCTAGGCTTCAGCGTCTCTTTCAGTGTGGAGCCTTAGGTCATGGCTTCTTCTCTCCTCTCTCCTTTTGTAAGAGCTGTAAGTTAGCCAAAAACTCAACCCTTCCTTTCTCTCCTAGTTTGTCTATGTCTAGTCATCTTTTTAACTTAGTACATTCCGACATTTGGGATCCAGCTCATTGTCCTAAATCCTAAAAGGTCTGGTTTTCAGTATTATGTCAGTTTCATTGATGATTACTCTCACTACAGTTAAGTCATCTCCTTCGCCACCGCTCCGAGATACCCGAGATCTACTAGACCTTCACCACTATGATCCACACCTAGTTCCATACTCTCATCAAGACCTTCCGATCTGATTGCCCCTGTGAGTACCTCTCCTCTACAATGCGGTTCCATCTTCAGTCTCAGGGGTCCCTCTTCCAGCAGTCCCGTCCTCACACTCATTGGGAAAACGGGTAGCTGAGAGAAAGTATCTTCACATTCTCGAGATAGCTCGTGCTCAGCGCCTCTCCTCCGTTCTCCGTATTTTCTAGGCAGAGCCCATCTTGACCTCTGTCAATATCATTAACATCACTCCCTCCTTGGTCCTCTCTATCGTGTCTCCCAACGAGAACCTCTACTGCATTCCACCTGCTTACAGCATGCTTTGCACATTCGGGTGCATATGATATGTCCTTCCCCATGAGCGCACCAAGCTATCTGCCAAGTCAGCAAAGTATGTTCTCTTAGAGATCAGCTTTGAGCACAAGGGGTATCGCTGCTATGACCCCTTGGCTCGCCGTCTTCGCATCTCATGTTTTCTTCGTCGAGGATGTTCCCTACTACTCTTCTGAGTCTCATGACTATACCTTCGGGTGCATACGATATGTCCTTCCCCATGAGCGCACCAAGCTGTCTGCCAAGTCAGCAAAGTGCGTTCTCTTAGAGATCAACTTTGAGCACAAGGGGTGTCGCTGCTATGACCCCTTGGCTTGTCGTCTTCGCATCTCATGTTTTCTTCGTCGAGGATGTTCCCTACTACTCTTCTGAGTCTCATGACCATACCTTTCTTGAGACCCCTTCTGCTCCCTTTCTCATGACCATACCTTTCTTGAGACCCCTACTGCTTTTTCTCCTGCCTCCTCTCTTATTTCCTCCTCTAACAGCGCATGTTCTGTGTCACCCGTTTGTCCACATATCTCCCCCTTCCCTAAGATGTACTCTCGTCATCCCACTATTGTCCAGTCGTCTACCCCACCTCCTCCTGATAGTGCCTTCCCTGGTACTTTGCATGCTCCGACAGGCTTGCCTCTGGCAGACATGGATCTTTACTTTCTCTTCGCGACCCCCAGTGCGAACGTCGCCCACCTGACTATTTTGGTTTCTTTTCTGGCCGTTTTGGTTTTGTTGCAGTCATCGCTTACTCACCCCAGTTTCACGGCTACCTCACTGCCCTTCACACTTATCGGGAGCCCCGATCTTACCGCGAGGTGCTTTAGTTACCCCAGTGGCGGCAGGCCATGGCAGAGGAGTTTCAAGCCTTTGAGCAGATGCAGATGTGGGACATCGTTACCCTATCGGAAGGCATTGAGTCTATTAGCTACAAGTATATCTTCAAGGTCAAGCATCGACCTGATAGTTCCATTGAGTGTAACAAGGCCCATCTCGTTGCCAGGGGCTTCACTCTAGGGTACGGGATCAACTAATGTGAGACTTTTGCTCCCGTGGCACAGATGACCACGATTCGGACTCTCTTGGCAGTCGTTGCTGCTCGGCGCTAGCCCCTTCTTCAGATAGCTATGAAGAATGTCTTTCTTCACGGTGATCTCTCCGAGATTGTCTACATGTAGCCTCCTCCAGGCTTCAGTACTCCTCAGTATGTCTATCGCATCCATTGAGCTATCTATGGGCTCAAACAGGTCCCTCAATCCTATTTTGAGCACTTTTGTCGCGCAGTTACATAGGCCAGTTTCGTCCAAAGTTCTCAGCATCACTCTTTATTTGTGCGGTCCTCACCGCAGGGCTGGGTTATCCTTCTCCTCTATGTAAAATGATATGATCCTTACAGACAACGACTCGATACCATAGCCTCACTTTAGCAATATCTTTGGAGCCAGTTTCAAAAGGATATCTCTGTGATAATTTCTTAGCCTTGATATTGCTCAGGGAAAACAAGAGATTCTGCTCTCCCAACAAAAGTATATAGCTAGCATCCTTAGTCGAGTTGTTTTTGATGCTCGTACTGCTGACATTCCACTCGAGCTTCATGTGAAGCTTCGAACTACAGATAGTAAGCCTCTTTTGGATCCTACTTGATATAGAGAGATTGCCGGTCAACTGGTCTACCTCTACATCACCAAGCCCGATATTGTCCATACAGTCAGCATCATCAGCCAGTTTGTCGAGGCCCCTTGCTCTGCTCACTACGAAACCCTCCTGTGGATTCTTCGATACCTTCGAGACACCGTCACATGGTCATTCTTTCTGTCCTCGATTTCGCTTCTGGTGCTACGTGCCTAGTTTGATGCTGACTAGGCTGGAGATCTGATTACTCGCCACCTATGCAGTCAAAGTCGGTAGTCGGCCCTAGTCGGCCAAGGGCCGACTAGGACTAGTCGGGACTAATTCGGGACTAGTTGGCCAAAACTTATTCTAACCCCTCCCCCCCCCTCCCTAAACATATATGATATATGAACTAGCATAAATGTCAATAAGTATATGATATTAGTCGGTTAATAACAATACATACCTTCACTCTTCACAGCATGGGTATAAATACATAAGTAGCAGTCTAACAGAACACAGTTGTATTGGCTTCATGCCCATGTCAAAAGACTCAGAACTAAGAATTCATCACAATATTTGTTTGATGATGTTTAATCAGTGAACAACCCCAATTTTGATTATAGGGTTATATGGATATCAACAAATAAACTAATTATTTGTCTATATTTTTATCTGAGATTCTCAGGTGCTCAACAGATGATTACAGGGAAGAGCCATAGTTGTGAGTCTTGCGACTCAAGACTTTGAGCCAATGTAAAAAACTCCAAACAAAATTGCTTGCAAAGACTCCTTTCAAAAAAAAAATTTGTTTGCAGAATGCTGCCTGGGGACTAGTCGGCAGTCGTTAGTCGGGGACTAGTCGGGCAAGTCGGGTCTAGTCGGGGACTAGTCGGGATTCCGCCCAACAATGACGGAATCGAAATTAATCGGTCGGCAAAATGCCACCCAGGGACTAGTCGGGGACTAGTCGCCGACTAGTTCCGACTTTGATAGCATAGCTCGCCACGTGACCACTGGCTACTACTTGTTTCTTGGAGAATCTCATTTCATGGAGCAGCAAGAAGCAGAAGGTTGTTTCTCTCTCGAGCACCGAGGCAGAGTTCAGGGCCATGACCACCACCACCAAGGAAATCATTCACCTACGACGTCTCCTTAGGGATTTAGGAGTTGAGATTTCTAGATATACAGCTTTTCATTGCAATAACCAGAGTGTTATACAAACTGTTAGCAACCCAGTTTTTCATAAGAGGACAAAGCACATTGAGCTTGACTGCTACTTCACCCGAGAGCAATATGAAGTCAGGACTATCTCTCTCCCTTATGTTTCCTCTGTAGAGCAGATCACTGACTTATTTACGAAGAGACCCCTCGGTTCTGGTTTCTTGTTAGCAAACTCTCGATGTTTGATCACCGTGCATTTGAGGGGGGTGTTAGTCTTATATATATATATTAGTACACATATCCTTTGTAGGACACTATATATTGGCCCATTGGCCCTAATGAGAAGAAGATTCTTCTCCCCCAAATCCATAGTATTCTCCCTCCCCCTCCTATGGTTATTGGTGACACATACCAAGTTCACAAAGCAAAGCAGTGACATATAGAAACAATCTTGCATCACCAGGCTTCGTCTCCAACCATGCTTAATTCCCATACAAAAACATGCCATTGCCTTCCAATTAATCTCTCCATTCTGAACCATATAAGACTTTACTAGGCTATTCGTCAATGTGTTGTGTGTGCTCCTCATCAACTCCTTTGAAGACCTTGGCTACTGCATCCAATGGGTCTCCCTTGAATCCACCTTTTTCCTGCCCCCTAATACAATAAGATCTATATGTGAAATTTCACCAAGCATATTTTGGGCACTCCTTATTGCATCCCCCACATCCATAGACATCAACTAAGATGCCCAAATTGTTCCTCCCCTCCCCTCAAGCATGTGTTGGGTGGGGTAGTTTTAGTAAGGACTAACTCTTGGACACTAGAAAATGAGGGACCTATCCATAATGGACGTTTTGTATGGATAAGCTTACTTTTATCTTCTAAAAACCAAGGGAACACGTCGCAATAGGAGCATAAGATATTTCTTTTCCTTGTCTGATGTTCAGCATTGGCCAACCTATGATGTATTGCTTGCTAGGGGATTAAGGTAGGGTCAACTTTATGCTTATGTTAAAGTTGATCTAGAATTTTCATGTGAATTTTATATGCCTATAATTGCAGCGGATCATGCTAGGACGAGTTAGACCATTTATAAATGCATCATGTACAAATCATGTTTTAGGCATGCTAGATAATTGTGCATCGAATCATTCTTGGAGAACTCAAGGAGGATGACCCAAAATTTTCAGATGCTAGATTTTTGCGCTTATGCTTCAAAAATCGGCCTTATGTAAACAGGCCAAGGCTTGTTGGTCATGATAATGCTTATGGTTAATCATAAGTTTCTTGCAATAACTCTCAACAATTCCTTTTTCTAGAATATTATGTCTAACATTTTCATATTTCTCATGTATCTTACTTTATATCATTGATGTATAGAATACTATGTTCATATTATCTTGTTTTACAAAGATCATTAAAGAGCTGGTCACAATGAAAGTCAGTCTACATAATCTTCAGAGATCAGTCATATCTTAAAAGTATCTCAACTCTTTTAGGATAATAATATGAGTTCCAGAATATAATATATGTAATCGTAATTATACTCTCGTTATATAAGGCCTAAAAAAGTTATATGTACAATAATATGCCCATTTATACATTAGAGCACTGTTTTAAAACTTGGCTGAGGATTTCAGGTATAGTTATTGGGCCGAGTCAGACCGAGTTGGAATAAAACTAGGCCGAGTCGGACCGAGTTTACTCCACTCAGCTGGCTTTCTAGTTGAGTCCGAGTTTCGAGTGTTTGAACACTGCATTCAAGGAGGACAAGTAGCAATGATCATACATGTTTGAAAATCAAGCTGTCAATCAGGTTGACCCGAAAATGTATATACGGATTAAACAAGTATCGATGCAACAAAGTTATAAAAATACCATCAACATATGAATGCTCAGCTTTTCAAAATTGTATGCATGCACTCGAAAAATTCTATTACAAATTATCAAAAAAATAAAATGAATAGGAACTGTTAATGTAAAGAGATGGGTCGGGTTATATGTACAGTCGAGTCGGGTTGTGTGTGTATACATGTACATATATATTGGGCTTCAGTCCCTCAATGAGAAGCATTCCATTCTCTCCAAACCCTAGCCATCATCTCCTAACATGGTATCAGAGCTCTAGGGTTTCTTCGCGGTGAAGGCGACTCCTCCGGCAGCCCCTCCAGCAACCTCTTACACCCGATTCCCCCCTCCGGCGGCCCCTCCAGCACCCGGCAGCCCCTCCAGCCCCCTCCTGTACTCGATTCCCCCCTCCAGCAGCCCCTCCAGCACCCGGCTGCACCCGATTCCCCCCTTCGGCAGCCCCTCCAGCACTCCGGAAGCCCCCGTTCGCCCTCTCTTGCACCTCCTGCAGCCCCCGTCGCCCCTCCAGCATCCGATTCCCCCCTCCGGCAGCTACTCCTGCACCCGATTCCCTTCTCACCCGCACCGGCAGCCCCTCCTGCCCCCTCTGCACCCGATTCCCCCCTCCGGCAGCCCCTCCAGCACTCCGGAAGCCCCCGCCGCCCCCTCCTGCACCTCCTGCAACCACCGCCTCCCCCCTCCTGCACTTCCTGAAGCCCCGCCGCCCCCCTTCTGCACCTCCTACAGCACCCCGCGCCCCTTCTCTTCCAACAGAACCCCCCCTGTAGCTCCTCCGACCCCCCCGCCATCCCCTGAAGCACCCGCCGCCCCCTCCTGCACCCCCTGACGCCCCGCCGCCCCCCCTTCTGCACCTCCTGCAGCCCACACCGCCCCCCTCCTGCACCCCCTGCCGCCCTCCATCGCCCCACCGCTACTCCCTTGGCCCTCCTCCTCCGGTCCGTCTACTCTGTACCGGACTGCCCGGGACCTCACTTGTGCCGGTTCGCCCCCGTACTTCAGGGTTATGCCTTCCTACAGCATCTCTCGGCTCCCACATTGCCTGCACACAGTCACTGATCGTCGAGTCCCTCCGTCTCCTCGTTTTGATGGTATTCTCGGGCCACGTCCCTCCACCACGTTAGTCGACTGTGGACGTCGTCAGGGTCCCCTCCGCCATGATGGCGAGACTGCTGTTGCTGCTGGTCTCCCTACTCCAGCACCGCCTGCCACTACTCCTGCTTCGTCTCGGTCTTACTCCGACCGCCTCCAGTGCTTTGAGGAGTTACTGTTGCGATACCTCGCCTCCACCAGCTCTTCGACATATCACAGTCTCTCTGCCACTCCGGGTACTTCTGCTCAGTCTCGGTCTTACTCCGACCGCCTCCAGCGCTTTGAGGAGTTACTGTTTCGATACCTCGCCTCTACAAGCTCTTCAACAGCTCACAGTCTCTCTGCCACTCCGGGTACTATTGCTCCATGGATCTTCGACTCGGGTGCCTCCTGCCACCTTACCTCCGATCCTTCTGTCCTCACGGATTGTAGCCCTGCTCCTACCCACATGGGGATCCACACTGCTGACGGGACTCGTGTACCCATTTCGCAGTATGGATCCATCACCCCTGCCTCCGATCCCACTGGTCGCCTAACCTTACCTTGTGTTCACCTTTCTCCCCGCTTAAATATTAACTTAATATCTGTTAGTTTTCTTTGTGACTCGGGCCTGATCGTTACATTTACTTCTTCTTCTTGTTATGTGCAGGATCCGCGGACGGGTCAGAGAGTTGGGCTGGGTCGTCGAGCATGGAGACTCTATCAGTTGGATCACCTCCAGGTTTCCACTTCCACTCCGTCAGCTCTGTCTGTTACCTCTGATGCCGATTTGTGTCACAGAAGGTTAGGTCACATATCCAGTGATCGACTCCAAAGCGTTTTCGTTCTGGAGCATTGGGTCGGGTGTCCTCCTCTCTCTCTGTCTGCACTGGGTGTCGATTAGCAAAGCACCTTGCACTTTCTTTTTCTACTAGTGTTTCCCGTTCCAGCGCCCCTTTTGATCTCGTGCACTCTGACGTGTGGGGTCCTGCTCCAGTTGCCTCTTTTACTGGTTTTTTGTATTATGTGAGCATCATAGATGATTACTCCCGCTGCACCTGGGTCTATCTCATGCGTCGCCGCTCCGAGATTCCTCGTATTTACAGGACCTTCACTACTATGCTTCACACCCAGTTTGGTCGGCGCATTAAGACTTTTCGGTCTGATTGTGCCCAGGAGTATCTCTCCTCTGAGATGCGCGAGACGCCGAGATCCTTCAGACTCACGGCACTCTTCACCAACAGTCGTGTCCCCACACCCATGAACAAAATGGAGTCGCCGAGCGCAAACATCGTCATGTCCTCGAGACAGCACGAGCTCTACTTCTGTCTGCTTCTGTTCCACATTCCTACTGGGCTGAAGCTGTCCTGACCGCTGTTCACATCATCAACATCACTCCGTCCTCATCCCTCTCTGGTGTTTCCCCGTACGAGCGGCTTTACTCCACATCTCCTGACTACTTTCTTCTTCGTACTTTTGGGTGCACGTGTTTCGTCCTCCTCCCTCCCCATGAGCGCACCAAACTCTCTGCTAGGTCTGTTAGGTGTGTTCACTTAGGACTTAGTCGGGAGCACAAGGGCTATCGGTGCTACGATCCCTTGGCCCGTCGGATCCGTGTCTCTCGCCACGTCTCCTTTGTAGAGGATGTCCCGTACTTTTCCACTGAGTCTCGGGATCTTCCCTCACCACTTACGTCATCTTCTACGTCGTCACCCCCTCTCACCATCCCCTTCCTACCTCCGTATCATGCTCCCACGCCCACCTTCCCGGTTGAGTCTCCTCTACCTTCCTCGCCTCCCCTGTCTCCACTACCTCCACCTCCACCTCCACCTCCATCGTCTCCACCACCTCCCCCGCCACCTCCCTCTCCCCAGTCACCTCTACCACCACCACCTATCACACGTGTCTACGTTCGTCGCTCCACAGTTCCTCCCACCGAATCTGTCTCCACTGGTACTACTTTGCCTGCAGCTGCTCCCACCTCTCCGGCCGCGGATCCTGGTCCTGTTCGGCGCTACACTTCACGCGAACATCACCCTCCTGACAGATATGACTACTCCCCTGACAGGTTTGGTTACTCTGTGTTTACTCCTGTTTCTCCTGACACTTCTAGGCACTCTGTTGTTGCCTCCTACTCTCCATCCTACCAGGCCTTTCTTACAGCTCTTCACACCCACCAGGAGCCCCAGTCGTACCGTGAGGCAGTTGCACACCCAGAGTGGCGACAGGCCATGACAGTCGAACTTAAGGCCTTTCAGCGGACTCAGAGGTGGGATTTGGTTCCTTGTCCCACTGGCGTGGTTCCTGTTAGCTGCAAATGGATCTTTAAGATCAAGACTCGACCTGATGGGTCTATTGAGCGGCATAAGGCGCGCCTTGTTGCTCGTGGTTTCTCCCAGGAGTATGGGATTGACTACGAGGAGACGTTTGCTCCCGTAGCCCGGATGACTACCGTTCGCACCCTCTTAGCTGTGGCAGCTGCTCAAGGGTGGACTCTACATCAGATGGATGTGACCAACACATTTCTCCACGGTGATCTCTCAGATGAGGTATACATGGCTCCTCCATCGGGCGTCCCTGCTCCTTCAGGTCACGTATGTCGTTTGCGCCGAGCCATCTATGGGCTCAAGCAGGCCCCTCGTGCCTGGTTTGAGCGAATCCGTGGTGCAGTTCTGGCCGCCGGGTTTGTTGAGCGCCACTCTGACTATGCCCTGTTCACTCGCTCCTCCAGTCAGGGTATTGCAGTTCTTCTTCTTTATGTGGATGATATGATCATCATCGGGGATGACAGTGCCACCATAGCGTCCCTTCAGCGCCACCTCCAGAGTCAGTTTGAGATGAAAGATTTGGACCCTCTTCGGTACTTTTTGGGCCTCGAGATTGCCCGGTCAGCTCGTGGTCTATTAGTCTCCCAGCAAAAGTACATCTCCGATATCTTTGCTGATGCTGCTCTTACTGACTCTCGCACTGCTGACACACCCATGGAGCTCAATTTGAAGCTTCTTTCTACAGATGGTGAGCCACTCCAGGATGTCTCCCGCTACCAGAGGCTGGTTGGGATGCTCGTCTACCTCACTATGACCCGGCCAGACATTGCCCATGCTGTTGGCATTGTCAGTCAGTTCGTTCAGGCTCCCCGTTCGGTTCACTATGCAACAGTCCTTCGGATTATCCGCTACCTCCGAGGCACCATCACCCGCTCACTACCTTTTCTCTCTACCTCTCCGTTGGTGTTGCGTGCCTACTCCGATGCAGATTAGGCAGGAGATGTAGCCACTCGCCGTTCTACTACCGGATACTGTGTGTTCCTTAGTGATTCTCTCATTTCTTGGCGAAACAAGAAACAGGAGTCTGTTGCTCGCTCAAGCACCGAAGCCGAATACAGGGCTATGGCTTCCACCACCGCAGAGATTGTCTGGCTTCGCCGCCTTCTACTAGACCTGGGAGTTGTGATATCCGGGCCCACGCCTCTCTTCTGTGACAACCGGAGTGCTATTCAGATTGCTAGCAACCCGGTATTCCATGAGCGGACAAAACATATTGAGGTTGATTGTCACTATGTTCGCCAGGAGTTTCTCGACCACACCATCTCCTTACCATTCATTTCATCATCGGAGCAGACTGCTGATTTTCTGACGAAGCCCCTTACGATTGCTCGCTTCCGGCATTTTATCGGCAAACTCTCGGTCCATGATCCACCATGAGTTTGAGGGGGAGTGTTAATATAAAGAGATGGGTGGGGTTATATGTACAGTCGGGTCGGGTTGTGTGTGTATACATGTACATATATATTGGGCTTCAGTCCCTCAATGAGAAGCATTCCATTCTCTCCAAACCCTAGCCGTCATCTCCTAACAGGAACTAACTCACAAGTTTATTTTCACCAATGTTTTAAAATGCTGAAGCAAATAGCAAGGCAATATATCTAATGACGAAATAAGAAGGCAAAAGGAACACCCTAACCTCTGAGAGAAATGAAAATTGCATCACTTTAATACGGACATGAAGCAGATTTCACAAGATTCATTCACGTTTATAGCCAATAATAAAAGAAGTAAAATAAAAAAGAATCAGTAAAAAAACTATAAAGTTGAAGGTTAAATTGTATTATGAAGGTAAAAAGCTTATAAAATTCAAAGTGCCTCAAAACGCACCCTAACTGTACCAGGACTCATTAGAAACTTGGCACCGACATTTACTGCTTTCCTTGCATCCTCAACATTTAAGACAGTCCCAACCTACATAATTATTGTCAAATAAGACGAGAATTTAAAAGAGAAGAAACAGGGTCGTGCAAAAGATTTAACATTGACTCTCAAGGGATATAAATGCCATACAGTTAGTTTAAGCATGCAAATCATATATATCAAACAAATGTACCCTCATAGGTTCGCTGTGCATATAGTAATTAGTAATCAGGAAGACCTTTAGTTCATCCACTTTTACAGATAATAAGCAAGACACTAAGTTTGTTGTGATAGGATTTATTTACTGCTAGCTGAAAGTTGATATTATGGATATTTTTAGATAACTAGCATAGTGGCTGGTATTATGAGAATACACTTGAGCATATATACGCTCAACATGCTGTCCATTAATGCATCCTTGTCTGAGATTGTATATAAATTGCACATGTAGGGTCTGTATATGCATGCACCCTTTGACCCATGTTGTGTGGTGCCATCCTCATTTAGATGTGAGTCCAGTAATGAATACACTCTAAAGATATTCATGGATTCACTCTAAAGATTACTTCTCAAGTTTACTGGTATCCTATGAAGTCAAGGCATTTAGACAGGGAATGCCCACCTAGATGGGTTTCGGCCGATTAAGTTGGGGAATTGGCAGATAAGATAACAGAACATGAATACACATATATGCGTACTTCGATATATAGATTTTATTATGGGTTCTCATAAGCAAAAAATATATCAAAGTTATGTATTTGACATCATTTCTGTGTTTTCCATGTATCTATATAATAAAGCAAGGTTTTGTGACAGAGAGGCTAGGATTGATTTGGAGATGGGATAAAGAAGGGCTAGGATTTGTTCTCTTTCTTTCCATTGGTTTTTAATGCTGCATGCACCCATTGATCCTCTCTCTCTCTCTCTCTCTCTCTCTCTCTCTCTCTCTCTCTCTCTCTCTCTCTCTCTCTCTCTCTCTCTCTCTCTCTCTCGTGCGCATGAGGCTGCTGGGCCCCGAAGACGGGACAGTTTGACATGTCGAAGGTGACTCTCTCTCTCTCTCTCTCTCTCTCTCTCTCTCTCTTGCGCGCGCATGCTCGCGCAGGGGGAGGGCAGTCTACCGGAGGCAGTGCAATGTTGCATCTCTGTCCCGCACGAGACCTCTAGTCTGCTGGAGGTGGGGTAGTGCAAAGAGGCACAAGTTTTTCTAGCACAATTAAGAACAACTTACTATCCAAGATATGGTTACATAAGTATCTTAAACTGCATGAACAACATTTATCACTCCCAAATATCATTCACATATAGGATAATATGAACAAACAAAAACAAAGCAAAGCCACCATAAATCATTACATCAACTCATAAACCAAGTACTGCTATCACATGCATGCATGCAAGTGAACATAAATAGTACATCAAGAGGGCCCATCGTCCCTCAAAGTGCGAGTTGCTTCTAGTCGCCCTCTTGGTGCCTTGGAAAAACTAGCGGAATGTCTCATTGATGCCTCAAACAGAGAAGTGAGCTGCCACGATTAGTTATTGATGCCTCAAAAAGTACTGAAAAGTGAAAACTATTCATCACTAGCTTCTGCCTGAGCTTCTCCACCATAACTTGTATCTTCTTTCTCCCAGACCTAACCTTTTGGGAACCATAATATATCTCTAAGAGACCACATTTTATTCAGAAACGAGCTTCCTTTCGAGTTCATAGGGAGCTTTTCTTTCGCTAGAACCTTCATGTTCATGGGTATGGACATCATCCACATGAAAGTACATGGGTAATTGGACAGTTCAAACATCACTGGCCGGGGCGAAAACATGGAGGTTGGTGAGTGTGCACAACCCCCTCCCCCCCCCCCCTTCTCGCACTCTCAAATATGAGGGGCTCATAGCCCCCCCAGTCCACAATGTATACACCCCAACATCCAAAGTTTTTTGCAACGAATGGCGCTGAAACCCACGGATGCTTCAAGCCTAAGTTGTTTGGAAAAAATATAAGCTTTGTTATTGATAAAGATAAGCTTTGTTTTACTAAAAAATAAAAAAAAATTAGAGAAATTATCTGGAAAAAAGATATAATGTCGGATTTCGGTCAAATGTCGGTCATTTTGGCCGACATTTCGTTATGTCGGACGGAAATTTGATACTATTAAAAATTTGGTCAATTTCTATGTCGAACCCTTAAAAAAAAGACATTACGATGATTTCGTAGGAAATTTTTCGACATTTGATTCCATGGCTCCCTACCACCCCACCCCTGATCTCTGCATTCCAAGCACCCCCCGCGCCACTACCTGCCATAGTGCACCTTCCCGTCGATCTCTGCCCTCCAAGCACCCCGCCTCCTGCGACCTCCTTTCCCGACGACCTCCCACCGCACCAACGCAAAAAACTTGCCCCTTCCTCCACCACGCACCACTCCAGCCATCCCTACCGATCTCCCTACAGCTCACCGACCTCCCTGTAGACCTCCCCACCGACCTCACTGCAGACCTCCCTACAGACCCCTCCATACCGCCTCCCTCCTTGCAGACCTCCCCACATCCCACCTCCCTGCAGACCCCCCGACAGATCACCTCCTTGCAGATCTCCCTACAGCTTCACCCATTGTGTTGTACCACTGTTGCGGGTATGTTGCCTCCCTCCTCTTTCAGACCAGATTTAGCATCTGTTGTGGGCACTCCCGCTATGGACTCCTACGGCAATTCTCGACTCCCTTACCACCTGCACACAATGGCTAATTGTCAAGTCCCTCCGTCCCTCTGTTTTGAGGGTATTCTCAGGCCGATTCCCTCCGCCGAGTCAACCAATTGTGGTCGTGGTCAGGTCCCCTCTGCCATGAAGGCAGCACTACTGCTGCTGCCAGTCTCGCAACTCCGGCACCTCCCCCGTTTGACTCCGACCGTCTTCAGCGACTTGAGTAGCTACTTCTACAGCACCTCGCCTCTACTAGATATTTGACAACTCATAGCCTGTACGACACTCCTGGTACTGCTGGTCCATAGATCTTCGAATCTGGTGCCTCCAGCCACCTCACCTGTGACTCTACCATACTCACCGACTATAGCCCTGCTCCCACCCACCTGGGGGTCCGTATTGTTGATGGAGCTCTCGTACCTATTTCGCAGTGCGGATCCATCACCTTTGCTTCTGATCTCACTGGTCGCCTGAGATTGCCCCATGTTCACCATACTCCCCTCTTAAAGTAAAAGAAGAGTGCGGTACTTGCTGCAGTACATGCTGTTTCGGGAGAGACTTGAGCTATATATCGAAATTAATGTGTCCTGCAACTAAGAGTCATCTCTAAAAAAGGACTTATTTCAAACTCCCCCTTTATTTTATCGTGGCATCTTTTATGCATATAAAGATCAAAACAAGATGCAATAAAGAAAGACTCATTGAACAAAACTAATCATTCCATAGCAACAATATTTTATTCTTCCTGCATAAGGGTACCTTGTTTAGTTAACTTTGATGTCATGTATATTTCCATAAATAAGCTGATTTAAAAAGACTGGGATATAGGTAAGGGTATCTACTATACTCTCCTTCCTCTGATTTCTTTCGACATGGATGGTTGTAATAACTCTCCAGTTCTAAATAGAAAAAACATAAAATGAAAAGGTAAATGATGATGGATGAATACAAGGTCATAACGGTTAAGTAATTACTCCTATAGCCAATGAAGGATAATCCTTCAGAAGCCCCTGTATAACCTGCACAGAGGAGACACTTGCATGAGTTCCTGTGGCAGAGGGCCAACCGCAAGCAGCATATCACCATGATGTGCATAAAACATTACAACCTCCAGCACACCTGGTGTGGACATCACAATTTCCAGCTGCACAATGGAAAAGGAGTAAATTATAAATGCACAAAATACTCTTATTATGAATAAACTTCCCGTTTCATTGCTTAAAACACAAGGTTTTGCAGAGTGAGACAGACAACGGTGATTCCTCCATTGAGAGCAGCACGGGCAGCTTCCATTGCCAGCTTGCCACTGCAAAATCATTTAATAGGCATAAAATCAGGCACGTTTAAATAAAAATCAAGAGCAATGCTATTTGATATGAGAGTTTTCCATAATTTTTGAGCCACCCTGACGTGACACCCAATCACAACCGTTCCTTGGCCTGCCAGTCGGGTCTGAGTATGATTCACCAGTCAGGCTGGGTGCAAGGCACAGTCGTGATCGGGTACCACGTCAGCATGGCTAAAAAATTACAGAAAACTCTCATACCCAGTAGCAGTTTTCAAAATTTAAATATGCATTAACTTTTCGTGAAACACAAGATTCATCCAGACACATTACACCTGAATGTGCAGACTAAAATCTCTTTAGTGAAACAACAACAAATATATGCGACCGTTAAAAGTCAAAACCATGTATTATAATCAGAAGTTAGTTATTTATGAAAAACAAAAGTTTGCATCGTGTTCATTATATATGTTTAGCTAATAGTGTGTGCCTCGGAGAGGAATGCAAGTTCTTATGTCAAGCTTTGCCTCCTTCTGAGGTGTTGCTCCCTGGTTGGAATCTATGCCATAAGGTACCTCTTGCATGCTCGCAATTAATTTTCCAGCATGTATGGCCACTCTCTTTTTCTAAGGTTAACTTGCAGACCATTCACTAAAAATTGAGGCTATATGCTATATACTTCGTTCACATAGCTCACCACATATGAATTGTACAGGGCTTCAATATATTCAATAAGCTCAACAATACAGACAACTTGCAAAATATACAACCCATCCTAAATCAGGCATGGAGGGTCAAATACATTGGACAAAAAGAAAGTGGCGACCTCACAGCCAAACAACAAGCTATTCCTCTTGTTTTCTTTGCTACAACAGAAAAAAGATGAGGAAAAAAGGTGTACACCCCACATAACAGCACCAGCCTAGTTCGCCATATTATCACGAGTTTTGCACCGCAGCTGCTATAGTCTAAACTCTAAAGACTCTAAACATAGGCTGTTGCAGACAATTCTAATTTTCCACTAACAGGTCAAATTGATTCAGCAATTTTCTATCCTTCCTTTTCTATGTACAAATTGAAAAATCAAGAAAACAAAATCAAGGATATAAATCAAAAAGTAATCTCTGAAACACAGAACTCACGATAATACCAAGAAAATAGAGAACGTGAATACCTTAAGTTGACTTAAAAAGTTGGATAAGTTTTGCCTATTTTACCAGGCTATCTAAATGACTAAAAAAAGACCATAATTCAAACGGCAGATTAGGATCAGAGCACGAAACCTATTAATATGAAAATTAAATGACAAAGTAGACTCCATAGCTTACAATAGAACTTTTAGAAAAGTTAATGCGCAAGACCGAGTTGAATTCCAAAGTGTCTAATATAATCTTGAGTATTGCTACATACTCTCTTGGCATCACAGAAAATAATAGATCAGTGAAATGAAGGTTGGATATGGACCAAGAGTTACCTCTAATGCCATTAATGAGATTATGGGCTCCATCTCTATGAATTACAGCATCAAAGGTATCCACTGTTCGGATAGAGGAAAGAGGAGAGAGGGCATCCCGGCTTAATCCCATTCCTTATAGGAAAATGACCTCCAGGTTCGCCATTGACTAGACATGAAATATTAGACGAGGAGAGACACAAGAGAATCAATCATATCCATTTAGTAGAAAAACCTTTAGCCCTCAAAGTATCTAGAAGGAAATCCCAATGAAGTCTATCAAACACCTTCTTGAAATCCAGTTTAAGAACTACCCCTTCCTCTCTCTTCTCCTTCAATTGGTATTTGGTAGATGATCTCCAGCACCGAAGCTACACTACTCAGAATAAGTCTTCCTTAGATAAAAGTTGATTGAGACAAACTCATAAGGTCATTTATGACCAACGCCAGTTAATTAGCTATAATCTTGGTAGCTATCTTATAAATATTATTGAAGAGACCGACTGGACGAAAGTCAGAAATAGAATCAACTCTAATCTTCTTAAGTAGGAGCACCCACATGGAGTAATTCAGACTAGCTAGACTTGCGAACCCTTCAAAAAAGTCATGGATAAATCTGTAAACTTCTGTGGCAATTCAATCCCATAATTTTAGGAAGAAGTACAAAGAGAAACTGTCTGGTGGGGCACTCCATCCCCATTCATGTTGAATAACGCTTTTCAGATCACTTCTAAGAAGAAAGGACAATCCAAATTTGTGTCTCCTGGCATCTTCTTGATGGGAAGACCCGCCCAGTGTAGTCAAGATCTGGAAACGAGGAGATCTCTGAAGAAATTCCTAAAATGTGTAGAAACTTCCTCTAGTATCTCCTGGACGCCTTGACAGGCCACCTATCTGCAAGTTGTCAATAGCATTCCTCATCCTCCTGCCATTCGCTATTCAATGAAAAAATGAAGTATTCAAGTCCCCAAGATTGTCCCACATCTCTAGCCCTCTGCATCCACATGATCTCTTCTCTTATCAATATCCCACTAAGCTCATCTCTTATAGAGGAGAGAGATGATCTCTCTGCCTCTGAAAGGAAAGAAGATTCAGCTTTAACTTCCAAGAGGTTCGTACTTGCGAGGAGCTATTGTTTCTTGTTGCAGACATTGCCAAAGTTCGTGTGTTCCCAACCTCCGATCTTATAATGTAGCCCTCTGAATTCCCGAACAAGATTCCTAGCTGAGTGAATTGGAGATTCTTTTTTTTTTTGTTTTTATATCCATGGAAAATGCATTTACGAATCTGTTCAACCATTTAAATCATGTAATTCAAGTAACCTTTCCGTACTATCTTCCCTCCTAATTTTAGTTTCAACAAGATCTGACCAAATACAATATAATTCTACCTCTATAAAACTTACACTCTCGGGTGTCCTGGATACCAGCAGCCTATTCATCAATGGCAACAACAAAGATACTACTTAGTGGAAGCCCTTGGTGTAGACTTATTACAGAAGTAAAACACCCATCTCACCAAGAGTTCTCATATAAAGTTATGTTTCTTATACATCTAACCAAGACTTATCCCGTTAAATGTTGTAGACTTACCACCCAGGAGATTCACCACATCACCTCAATTCTCATTCGTAAAGATATGTATCAACAAAATCAACAACCAAGCCTTATGCCTTTAAATGGGGTTTGCCTATGAAGCACAACTCTTAATTTACAAGTCTCCACCAAAGAATTGAGCAGAGTTTTTTTGATAAATTGTCTACCTAATGTCAACCAGATTGTGCCAAGAATCTTCGAGTGTGTCAGTTGGCAGAGTGGTGGTGTATCTAGAAGAATGTTCATATTGTCGTTCGGGACGCCTTTCATCCTTATGCTTATAGAAATTATCTAAATTGATAAGTTGTTTCAATAAAGAATCATGTGTGGGTTTCTTTTGTCATCATTCACTTTGCAAGAACATAATTTTGTTGATTGACTTCTTAGTGCCTTCTAAAATATAATTGAACAAGGTTCCTAAAAAGAGTTTCGCAGCTTGGGTTGGATTTGAAAACAAAAGTAGAGATTTATTGAAAGAAGTTGGATCAAAAGATTAAGCTAGAAGAATACTCTTTTCATTTGCAATCTTTAGAACCTTGGCGATGACCATTGTCTACATGTATAAGCTCAGTAACTTGAACCCTAAGAAGCCTATGCTTTATCTAATCCCTAGATAACCCGAAGAAACTAAGGCATCATATAATCCCTTGATTTAATTAAACCAACCATAATAGTTAAATAAATGTAACTAAAGAAAGCAAGAAAAAGACATTGATCTTCCTCATTCCACCCTTGTACTTTAATTCCTTGATGACATGGTCAAAGCGGACACATTGGTGTATCTAAAACATCCAAAATATGTGTCACATGTAGAGACACTAGAAATGCATGTGCCTACAGGCACGTATGTGGCCGCCTTCTGCAACAAAACACAATCGGTTACCTTCGGCATCAACATGCACCTTTCGGGGCAACACCCACCTCTGACGGCCCAACCTCAGAAGACCGGCGACCGTGACACCACCACCTCCGGCCACTGTCGGGACAGTTGCCGCAACCTAAGCAGCCGCCTTCGGCGACAACACTCGGTTACGATGGCCCCGTTCCGACTGAGGGCAACCCCAACACTACCGCCGGCCACCGGCGGAACCTGTCAACACGGCAGCGGTCACCTTCAGCGATAAAACACAATCGGTCATGTTTGGCGTCAACACACACCTTCAGCATCAACACTTACCCGTGGTGGCCTAGACCCGGTGGATCGGCGAGCCCGACACCACCACACCGGCAACTGTCGGGACAGTCGCAGCCAACTAAGCGGTCGCCTTTTGCAGCAACACCTGGCCTCGATGGACTGACGACCACAACACCACCACCATTGGTCACCGACGGAACCTTCGCCGCCACCATTGAGAGAGAGAGAGAGAGAATGTGCATGGGGGAAAACAGGAAAAATGAGAGCAAAAGAGGGTTTATATAACATGGTCAATCATAATTCCTCATAACTTTTTCACATTTTTCCCTAAGGGCAAACTACCCCTTTTAAATACATCATCTCTCACTCTCATTACACTCTCTTTATATATATATATATAGAGAGAGAGAGAGGGGCATGCTATAATGCGGCATGCGATAAGTGTGGCACTACACCGCAGCCGTCTGATGCACCCGCTGTGTGCATCGCATGCACGCAGTGGTGCATCAGACGGTTGTATTGCGGTGCCACACTTACCGCATGCCGCATTATAGCATGCCCCTATATATATATATATATATATATATATATATATATATATATATATAGAGAGAGAGAGAGAGAGAGAGAGAGGCCCCCTCTAGTGCGATCCGAGCACTGTGGACTGCCCGATTTAATTTGTTTGGCTGTGATGCATTGTTTGGGCGGTGTATGCATGACACCTAATGATGCAGGCCTCGAAAATCCACATGTTGTACTTCACTGCATATGTTGCAGCCCTTCCAGTGTTTATGTTACTGGTCAAGGTCGCACGAAGTGGATCGCACCAACAGATCACATTTGAGGGATTATATATATATATATATATATATATATATATAGAGAGAGAGAGAGAGAGAGAGAGAGACCCCTCTAGCGCGATCCGGTTGGTGCGATCCGACCACTGTGGGCCATCCGATTTAATTTGTACGGTTGTGATGCATTGTTTTGGCGTGCAAGCATCACAACTAACATATGTTGGCTCACTATGGACCGTTTGATTTAATTTGAATGGTTGTGATTCATTGTTTGGGTGGTGCATGCATCACATCCTAACGTATATTTGCTCGCTAACATCCATATATTGCACTACTTCCATTGCATATGTTGCACTAGGCGAGCTGGGCAATGCCTGCACGCTAAAATCCGCATGTTACTATGCTCTGCTGCATATGTTGCAGTGTTCCCAGTGCATATGTTACTCGTCAGGGTCGCACCAAGTGGATCGCACCAACAGGCGCACTTGAGGGATTCTCTCTCTCTCTCTCTCTCTCTCTCTATATATATATATATATATATATATATATATATATATATATATATATATAGAGAGAGAGAGAGAGAGGAATGTTATAGTGAGCTGTGAGCTGCCGGCTTAGAAAGTGAGCTGTGGGCATTTTGACCCCCCTAGGAGTTTTGGAATTTGATGAAATTTGATGAGGGTGTTGTCTAGGGTAAGATGATCATCCTCACCAATTTTCATCAAATTCCAAAACTTCTAGGTTCAAATGGTCGAAGCAAAATCTGTCGTCCGCAGTCACCGTTAAAATCTGTAGATTTTGCTTCGACCATTTGACCCCCCTAGAAGCTTTGGAATTTGATGAAAATTGGTAAGAATGATCATCTTACCCTAGACAACACCCTCACCAAATTTCCTCAAATTCTAAAACTTCTAGGGGGGGCAAAATACCCGCAGCTCATTTTCTCCTACCGCAGCTCACAGCTCAACGTAACAGCCCTCATATATATATATATATATATATATATATATATATATATATATATATATATATATATATATATATATATATATATATATATATATATATATATATATATAATCCCTCAAGTGTGATCTGTTGGTGCGATCCACTTCGTGCGACCCTGACGAGCAACATATGCACTAGAGGGACTTCAACATATGCAGTGAAGTACAGCAACATGTGGATGTCAGCGGCCTAGCACCGTTAGCTGTGATGTATGCACCGCCCAAACAATGCATTACAGCCATACAAATTAAATCGGGCGGCCCACAGTGCTCGGATAGCACCAATGGGTCACACTAACAGATCACACTAGAGGGGGACTATATATATATATATATATATATATATATATATATATATATATATATATATATATATATATATATATATAGTGGAGCGTGATTTTGTATGCCCATGCATTGAAGGGTTCAATGTATGCTCCTCTATTAACATACATAAAGGTTTCCAAATTTGCTAATTTTTTGTGGAGATAATATCTATGTTGAGATGATCATCCTCATAAAAAATCAACAAGTTCTGAAACCTCTAAGCATTTCAAATAAGCCCATCAAATTAACGATTGAAATGGACAAATGATACAACTTCTATCATTTTGATACAACTAGAGGTTTTAGAATTTGCTGATTTTTGGTGAGGGTGATCATCTTTCTATAGATAGCATATCCACCCAAAATCAACAAATTCTGAAACATCTAAGTCCATTAAAATGTTAGAAGCTTTATCAGCCATCCATTTCAACCGTTAATTTGATGAGCTTATTTGAAATGATTAGAGGTTTCAAAACTTGCTGATTTTTGCTGAGGATGATCATCTCAACATAGATATCATCTCCACAAAAAATTACAAAAAATTAGAGGTTTCCCACTTGAATTTTAACATTGCTAATGATTCAGCCCTTGGGGCGATGGAAGAGCAAGCTAAGGTCATTGCCGACGATCTGTTAGACTCCCTGTCTGACAATGTGGAGCAGATAAGAGAGGCCTCCGATAACGTTGACCTCTTAGACCAAGACTTCAACCAGATTTTGGAACCGCAGGAAGACAGGTTTGGTTTCCCAGCTGACCCTATTTTACCGTCTAATGTTTCTCAGAATGTGGATTGGCAGGGCGTGGGAGATCAACCTGAGTGTCAGCCCACCAGGAACCCCCAACAGGCAACTATTTTGGAGACGAACCAGAAGACCTCGGTGCGTAGGAGCCAGAGGCAAATTCTGAAGGCCTTTGACAAGACCTACCAGAGGAGCAAGCAGAACTTTTTGGGCATGCATCTGAGGAATATGGTGGAGAAGAGCTCGGACGTGGAGCTCCACTCTCTTCTCACCTTTTTGGATCAGGAGACGGTCGTAGCGTTGGCCGGGGAATGTGGGATTGCTGTTGATAAGGAAGGTTTTGATCCAGCTTTGTTTGTAAAAACCCTTAGAGAGATGGAGAAGGAGAGGGTCCCTCCCTCTGTTTGATGTTTTTTCTGTTTGTTGTCTGTCCTGTGGTGTGGTTTCTGTTTTTGGGATGAGAGTTCTTTCCTGGAACATCAGAGGGCTGGGAGCTTTAGAGAAGAGGAAAGCTGTCAACCTCTACGTTAATTCTCAGCACTTGGACATCTTGTGTCTTCAAGAGACTAAGAGTACTAATCCGAACCAGAGTTTTCTTCGCTCCTTAGGTGGTTCCAGACTCACTAATTGGGAATGGATAGACGCCGTAGGATCTGCGGGTGGTTTGCTTACTGGTTGGCATGATCGTGATTTCGCACTTACTGATCTCCTTAAGGGTGTCTTCTGTCTTTCGGTAGTTTTGAAATCTACTCTTTCTGGTGATTTCTGTGTGGTGACTAATGTCTATGGGCCAAATGACTATGGGCTTCGGCCGGCCTTTTGGAGTGAACTGCGTGATATCCGCCAGCGATTCCCAGGCCCTTGGATCATTGGGGGCGACTTCAACCTTACCAGATTCTCCTATGAGCGGAGTGGAGCCATAGGGAGTAGGAGGGACATGCAAGACTTTGCAGGGGTGGTGCGGGACCTCTCTTTGTTGGATCTACCTCTTGCCAACAGGAAGTACACCTGGAACAATAAGAGAGATTCCCCGACTTTTGCCAGGCTAGACCGATTCCTTGTTTCCGATGAATTCGACTCTCGTTACCCTAAGGTGACCCAGAGAGGGCTAGCCGCCTTCATCTCAGATCATACTCCCATCCTGCTTGACTCCCACTCTGTTAATCTTAAGCAGGGCAAGATTTTCCGTTTTGAGAAGATGTGGCTTGAAGAGCTTGACTTTCCAGCTCTGGTCAAGGATTGGTGGTCGGAAGCAGGAGACACTTCTAATTCGGCCAGGAATTGGAATGCGAAGACGAGATTTCTGAAGAATAGAATCAAAGCGTGGGAGCGTTCTAAGTTTGGTAATGTTATGGCTCACAAGAAGGATCTTCTGCTTAAGATCGGTACCCTTGAGAGCAGAGAGGAGCGTACCCCCCTCTCGGTCGCTGAAAAGCAGCAGCTTTCTAATTGGAAAGATGACCTTACAGTTACGCTCATCAAAGAGGAGGTGATGTGGAAGCAGCGCTCAAGAGACACTTGGATCAAATTGGGGGACAGTAACACAACGTATTTCCATAAGATTGCGAATAACGCCAGACGCAGGAACGCGATTCTTTCGTTGAGGGATGGGCACAGTATCCAGACGACGCAGGAAGGCATTGCGAACAGCGTTTCTCAACACTTCCAGAAGTACTTCGCGAGGAACGGGATTGAGCGGACTGATATAGATTGGGAAGGGCTTGACATTCTCAAGTTGGAGGACGCGGAGGATTTGGACAGAACCTTCTCGGCTGAGGAGTGTAAGCAGGCGGTTTTCGGCATGAAGGCGGAGGGGGCTCCTGGTCCGGATGGCCTTCCCATACTGTTCTATCAACAGTTCTGGGACACTATCAAAGACGACCTGTGTCAGCTCCTTTTGGATTTCTTTCACCACAGAATTTCGTTACACAGTTTGAACTATGCCTGGATTATTTTGATCCCGAAGAAGACTGGTGCTGAAACTATCAACGACTACAGACCCATCAGTCTTGCTAACTGCATCTACAAGATTATCACTAAGATCCTAGCCAATCGTATGACGAGCAAGATGAATGATATTGTTAGTAAGAACCAGACAGCTTTCATTAAGGGTAGGCTGATCCTAGACAGCGTAGCTACGGCTCAAGAACTTATCTACCATATCAAGGAGCGTAAAGAAGAAGGTATAATTGTGAAGATCGACTTTGAGAAAGCTTTTGACCGGCTGAACTGGAGCTTTATTTTGAATACCCTCAGAGCTAAAGGTTTCTCGGATAACTGGATTCGTTGGATATGGAACTGCTTCTCCACTTCCACCATAGCCTGCTTAGTGAACGGTCAACCCGGTAAACAATTTAAGACTGGTAGGGGAGTTAAACAGGGCTGTCCTCTTTCGCCATTTCTTTTCATCCTTGCTATGGACGTATTTGATGCCATGTTGAGGAGAGCAGAGAGCAGAGGCCTGATAACTGGTGTTGGGGATCCTAGTTGGAGAATAGCTAATCTTCACTTTGCGGATGATACTATCATTTTTTGTGCGGCGAAGAAAGAGCAGATCTGTCTACTGAAGATCCTCCTTTATTCCTTAGAGACGGTTTCGGGGCTGAAGGTGAACTTCTCGAAGACATCTTTATTCCATATTGGAGTAAATGATCAGCTTGCAACTTCTCTCGCTGCTGTGTTGAATTGCCGAAGAGACTCCCTGCCAACAAAATATCTGGGTCTGCCGCTGAACGACAGCAGAATTAAGAAGAGTGACTGGTACAAGGTTATTGAGAAAATGGATATTCGGTTAGCAGGATGGAAAGGTAGAAACCTATCTCTGGGCGGCCGTTTGACGCTTATTAATGCAGTTCTCACTATGATTCCGTCTTACCATCTCTCCTTTTATCTTATGCCGAAATGGGTCATCTCGAAGATAGACTCGATCAGGAGTAACTTCCTTTGGAGAGGGGCGGACACTAACGTTAAGGCTTATCACCTGGCTAAGTGGGGAGTGGTCTGTAAGTCAAAAGAAGAAGGAGGGTTGGGAGTCATCAATCTTGCGGACCACAACAGAGCACTTCTTGGTAAATGGTGGTGGCGACTTCAGAATGACCAAGGAGACCACTGGAGTTCGGTGATTCGGGGAAGATACTTTAAGAGATTCAAGCCGATGCAGGTCCGGAGCAGAATTTCGGGGAAGGTTTCGCCTTTTTGGAAAGGAATCCAGAAGATAGGTCATATCTATAAGTACGGAACCCAGCTGAGAGTGAGAAATGGGAAATCTATTAACTTCTGGGAGGATCGATGGCTGGTGGAGGGCCAACTTAAAGACTGGTATCCGGACCTTTATGAACTAGCTTGGGATAAGAAGGCGACGGTTCGTTCTCAATGCCTGGTTGCTGATAACATCACCACTTGGGAGTTAAAATTCCGTAGAGTTGTTCCGGTTTTTCTCCAATTCCAAATCCGCGAGCTGATGGATCTGCTTCATCTCATTTCTCTAGATGATGCAGAGGATGAGGCAACTTGGCGGCTGGCAACCTCAGGGCATTTTTCTACGAAGTCTTTCTACAATTTCATCAACAAAGGAGGTGTGGTGTGCCCAGTTGCTGGAGCCTTGTGGAAGACCAAAGCCCCACTGAAGATACGTATCTTTATGTGGCTGATGATTAAGAAGAAGCTATTGACGAAGACTAACTTACTTCGCCGGGGCAATCAGAGGGTTTCAGATGCTGATTGTGTCCTTTGCGGTAATGGCCGGGAGGATGTTAATCATCTGTTTCTGCATTGTCCTTTTGTTCGAAGAATTTGGGATCCTCTGAGGAACGGACTGAAGATTAGAGGTGCGCCCGGATCGGTGTTTTCCTTATGGACAGTCTGGAGGGAGAAACGCGTTAAGAGACGCCTTCGGCACAGCTGGGATTTAGTGGTTATGGCTGTGTGCTGAAGTATATGGATGGAACGTAACTGCAGAATTTTCAGGCAGAAGAGCTCGGATGCAGATGTTATCAATTTGGCTAAGCGGAGGCTGATCCAGTGGAAGGTGGCCCTTCAAGGGAAGGAACTCCAGCAATTAGATAATATCATCTGTAATCTCTTTTGATTGTGTTTCTCTCTTCTTTTTGTAACCGGACCTTGTTTTTAATGAACTGGTAGGGGTCTAGGCCGAACCCCCCCTCATCCACTGAGAGGGATTTCTCAAAAAAAAAAAAAAATTACCAAATTTGGAAACCTCTATATATGTTAATAAAGGAGTATACATTGAAGCCTTTAATGCATGGGCATACAAAGTCATGCTCCCCTATATATATATATATATATATATATATATATATATATATATATATATATATATATATATATATATATATAGAGAGAGAGAGAGAGAGAGAGAGAGGGATGATTGGTTGCGCTGTGCGCTACCGAACCAAAAGTGCGTTGCGCACAGCAACCGTCCGTTCCGGTTGGATCAAACGGCCCGGACTGATTCCCGCTCCCGCACCGCACTGCAGCCTGCACCGCACCGCACAGCCGATCCCGCACCGCACCACAGCAACCGTCCGATCGTGCCCACCCGTCCGATCGAGCGGCCGCGACACATTTCGCTGTTACTGTAGCGGCTACAGTAACAGCGAAAAGTGTTTCGGGCCGTTCGATCAAAGAGTATTGATGGGAATCGAGTGGCCAGAAACACTTTTCGTTGTTACTGTAGCCGCTACAGTAACAGCGAAATGTGTAGCGGCCGCTCGATCTCAAATCAAAACCCCATCGGACGGTTGCTGTGGTGCGGTGCGGGATCGGCTGTGCGGTGCGGTGCAAGCTGCGGTGCGGTGCGGGAGCGGGAGCGGGAATCAGTCCGAGCCGTTTGATCCAACCAGAACGGACGGTTGCTGTGCGCAGCGCACTTTTGGTTCGACAGCGCACAGCGCAACCAATCATCCCTCTCTCTCTCTCTCTCTCTCTCTCTCTCTCTCTCTCTATATATATATATATATATATATATATATATATATAGCGTCAGGATCAGATGACCCAGCAAATTTTGACCCATTAATAACCCAGCACCCTTTGAGGCACTTCGAGGTTATAGAATGGGCTGATTTTTTGTAGGGATGTTGTCTATGGTATGTTGATCATCCTCACAAAAAATCAGCCCATTCTAAAACCTCTAGGTGCATCAAATGCGCACTTCAAATCAACGGTTTTTCACTGTCAATTTTAACCGTTGATTTGAAGAGCACCCTTTGATGCACCTAGAGGTTTTAGAATGGGCTGATTTTTTGTGAGGATGATCAACATATCATAGAAAACATGTCTACGAAAAATCAGCCCATTCTAAAACCTCTAGGTGCCTCAAAGGGTGTTGGGTTATTAATGGGTCAAAATTTTGCTGGGTCATCCGATCCTGACCCATATATATATATATATATATATATATATATATATATATATATATATATATATATGAGGGCTGGGTTCCTATGACATGTCATAGGGAGTACCCTATGACATACGGTGAATTAGTAATGCTAGAATGTTTAGAATATGTTGAATGTTTTTTAGGGTGATCACCTTACCTTAGATAGAATGTTCACAAAAAATCAAAGCATTCTAAAACTTATTGGGGCATCAAATGCTAGAGGCTTTATCGGCCATCCATTTTAACCGTTAAATTGAAAACCATATTTGATGCCTCTAGAAGTTTTAGAATAAGCCGATTTTTTGTGGGGGTCCTATCTAATATAAGATGATCATCCTCATAAAAATTCAGAACATTCTAAATATTCTAGGGTTACTAACTCACCATATGTCATAGGGTACTCCCTATGACATGTCATAGAAACTCATTTTCATATATATATATATATATATATATATATATATATATATATATATAGGGGAGGGATATTTTTACTCATGGCCTCTTACTCATATAGTTACCCATGATCCAGGCCCTCCATTATATCCCGGCGTACGGTTCAGATTAGATGGGGAGTTAAAGCAATGGTGTCCGCATTAAATGCCCGTATTAAAAGCCCGCATTTAATGCGGACACCATTGCTTTAACTCCCCATCTAATCTAAACCGTACGTCAGGATCTAATGGAGGGCCCGGATCATAGGTAACTATATGAGTAAGAGGCCATGAGTAAGAGCATCCCTCCCCATATATATATACATATATATATATATATATATATATATATATATATATATATATATATATATATATATATATATATATATATATATATATATATATATATATATATACATATATATGTGTGTGTGTGTGTGTGTGTGTGGAGAGCGAAATGAGAAAGAGAATGGGGGGGGGGGGGGGGGGTATACTCAAAAGGGGTTTAAAAAAAAAACATCATAGTATAGATTTCTTTCTCCCCCTCCCCAAATGAATCGCAATCACCGTAACCATCAGGATAAATCACGGCACGCCCACTTATCCCCCTAGATTATGATAGATGGCCTGATATATCTCCCAAAATGGCTACCATCATCCCTTATTATATAGATATAATAAAACCTTGATACTGACAAGTTGATCTCAAGTTATGGTCCTCAAACTTGTGGTTTCACCTTTCAAGTCTTCTATGCGATCCAAAAATATTTTAAAGCTGTACAAATTGGTTGGATTTGATTCAGATTAAACACCATATGATTCAAAGTGAGAATCTATGCTTGATTTAGGATTGTCCAAAGTTCCGTTGAGAAAAATCACCCATTTTGCCAATATTTCTATCATTTCTATAAAAAAAACGCATCTTCTCAAATATATAGGTCGAAATCGAAATTTTGAACCTTGCCCCTAACTTAATTATGACATACAAAGCTATGTACCCTTTACAATGTGGAACTAAATATTTTCCAGCCAAAAGTTTTTGGAAAGGATCTAAAAGCTTAGATGGGCAAGCTTAGAAAACAATTATTTTCATGGTGTGTGTTCATGGCCCCTGATTTTGAAATCTCCTCCAACAATATGAAAGGTGTTAAACTACAGCATTCATCATCTTCCAGCTGTTTGAACGCTGTTACATCACCACAATCTATTTAAACCAATAAAAAGTTAATTAATGCAAAAAAATGCAAAAACAAAAGGATAAATTACACTTTGCCCCCCTGAAGTTTAGCTCAAAAATACTTAACCCCCCTGTAGTTTATTTTGTTCCATATCGCTCCCTAAAGTTTGAAATGTTAGCACTTAGCACAATACCCCCTTTTGTCAAGTATTTAATTTCCTCCGTTGGTACTTTTTATCTGATCAACACTGAATTGAAGGGGGCAAAGTGTAGTTTTTTTACTATAGGGGGGTTAAGTGTTTTTGAGCTAAACTTCAGGGGGGCAAAGTGTCATTTACCCAAAAAAAAATATAGAAAGAACGATCTAATGTAATAGTCTACTCATCAAGAATTCAATGGAAGGACAAGAAATCAAACAATAGAGAGAAGGGGGGGGTTCTTTACTCTTGGGCGCGGAGGCACGCGATGACGCGGGAATTCTCTATTTCCATTAGGGCTTTGGGAAGCGGGGAGAGGGCGGAGCTGAGGGCGTGCGCGGCCGGAGGTCCCGGGCTATGGCGGGGGAACGGAGGAGGAGGAAGAGAACAAAGGGAGGAGCTGGCCGCAGCCATTTGAAAGCGGGAGGAAAGGCCGACAGGGGACAACAAGACCATCCAACCCCACCCAACCGAGCCCAACCCGGCCACATGATGCTGTATCCTTAACCCATGCCAACCCCACCCAACGCAACCCAACCCAACCCAACCCAACCCGAGGTCGGGTTGGAGTTAGCTTGCTTAAGCCCAACCCAAGCTCAACATGGATAACTCGGGTTAAGATCGGGTTGCCTGAGCTTGTATATAAGTTAGGTTGGGAGGTCAGGCTGGGTCGGGTTGTGTGATGGTCACCGAAGTGAAACGTGATATCATATTTATGTTGTTACACTATATAATGCATTAGATTGTAAAGTATATATATACACTAGTAAATGCTCGTGCCTGTCGGCACTCGGACGGCCACCTTTGGCGGACATGGCTACCTTCCGGGTATGATTCACTCGTTAGAGCATCTCCAACAGGCTCCTTTGAATTTATTCCTTCCTTGTTTTACCGAAAGAAATGGAGAAAAGCAGTCAAAAGGAAAATCCAACGGGCTCCACCAAATTTTTCTATTTTGATACTCCCCTACTCTTCTTCCTAGGTGGGCGAAATAAGTACGGAAACCTAAGAATAGTGGGCTCAGTTTGCATTGAATGAAAGTCTATTGACTTTCTTACATTCCAGAATAGCCCTTGTAAAGATTATTTTCAGGGGTCCAGATTTGGTCATTTTACACAAAAATACGGAGAGATTGAGGAGCCCATTGGAGTGCGCTTCCATTCCCAACTTACGACAGTTATAAGCTTTGAAGAATAGGGACGAATCATAGGAGCCCGTTGGAGATGTTCGATCTTAGGGTGCATTCTTTTCATTTCCACTCACTTACGAAAATAGAAATTATTTTCATTGACTTATATGTCCATTGACTTCATTTCTTCTTCCTTGTTCTTTTGAGACAAAAGAAATTAAGTGAGGAAAATATATTTCATCTATACATTTCCACTCACTCTTCTTTTGGGAGGAAGAAAATTAAGTGAGTAATAAAGAGAGAGGAAATTTATTTTATCAGTTCATTTCCACTTAATTTAAGGAAATGAGATTTTCATCCAAATTTGAGCGGAAACGAAGTAGGCTAGTTGAGAGGAAATAAAGTCCGCAGGTGGATTCATTTTCACCAACTTAAAACGAAAAGAACAATGAAAATGGATATGAAGTCAGCAGGTTGATCCATTTCCACCCTAGTTTCTGCCCAAACGAACGCACCCTTAGAGAGAGAGAGAGAGAGCACTAATTAACCTTCCAAACAAGTACTAATTAACATCAAATGGCCATTAAATATCATTGAATAGGTATTTATCATCATTATTGTAGATTTTTAATATCTTTATAGTAGGTTTTTAATAGGATTTATAGGAGAGTTGTATTCACCCACAATAGAGAGGGACGACTCGGCTCAAATCGAAAAAACGATTTGGGTGGAGAAGGGGATTCCAACATTTATTATCTTCATGATTTTTGGTTAGCTATGATTGGGGATTTGGAGCCATTTATTATGTAGCTAGCCAATTTGAGTCAATAGACGAATATAATATTTACATAAAATCGAATGGCTAAGAGGGTTTTTTTTTGTCCTAGTCAGCACAATACCCCCATGCCATGTTATATAGATATCGGGTTTCGAGGTTGGGTTGGTTACCTGATTCCCATGCATAGGACCAACCCAAATTCAGGTTGGGTTGAGGTTTCTGAACTCAAGCCCAAACCAGGTTCGCAAAATCCCAACCCAAGACAGTGAAAATATTGGTTTGCCCCGCCCATGTTGCAACCCTAACTACCCCTGGCCTCCACCTTTGCAGCCATCCCAGCCCCACCCCGCCTAGCTGCCCTCCTTCCTTCTCCTACTCCTCCTCCCACCTGCTTCCTCCATCTTTCTCGCATCGAAACCCTAAGTTGTTGGCCCTCCTCCCCCTTCCTCCTCTTTCCTCCTACCACCTCTCCAGCTTCCTCGTGCCCAAACCCTAAGTTGATGGCCCTCCTCTCCTTTCCTCCTTCCTCCTCCTCCCTCCTCCTTCCTCCATCTTTCCTGTGCCTGAACCCTAAGCCGCTAGTCGATGGCAGTAAGCAGGATCCCACCAATAGTGTTGGTGAGGTATTTACCGACATCCCCATGATGATGTTGATACGTGCCCACCGTGGCAGCTTCGGTGGGCAATCACTGATATAGTGTTGGCGGGCTGCCACTGACATTAGCTTATGGCTAGGATTCAGGCATGATGAGGATGTTGGAAGAAGAAGGAGGAGGGGGATGAAGGAAAGGGGGAGGATGGAGGAGGCCGGCGGCTTAGGGTTCCGACGCAGGGAAGACGAATGAAGGAAGAAGGATGAGAAGGGAAGAAGAGGAGGGCGGTAGAGGGTGGCAGTGGAGGAGGCTGGGGTGATGGCCAAGGCGGTGGGTGATGGGGGCATCATCAATGGCGACCAGGTGGAGATTGGGGATAGACAATAAACAAGGGATTAAAAAATGGGAACTTAGTGATAGGACCCTAACAATAGATCAGTTTAGTGTAAAGGACAAACAATAAGATGGTTTTGCACCAGATCCCTCCCAAAAAAGATGCATTTAAAGCAAGTCCCTCTGTTGACTTTTTCTCCCCTTTAAATGACAAAATTGCCCCTAATACTTAAATCATAAATGTTATTTCACTGCAGCAAAAGAGTAACAATATGCAATTGTTACTCTTTATTACCGAATTGAGTAACAAATTGCTACAGTGATTTTACTGTAGCAATTTTTCTTTTTTGAGAAATCTCAATAAAAACAAATAGCTGCAGTGAACTCACTGTAGCAATTGTTACTCAATTTGGTAATAAAGAGTAACAATTGCTACAGTGATAGTAAAGAGAGTAACAATACGGTGATAAAAGAGTAACAATTGCTGCAGTGAAATCACTGTAGTAATTGTTATTCTATATTACCGAAATATGACTCTTGTGATTTCCTTATACATTTGCATGTACGGATAAAATGATTATTTTTCAAACGGACTAATGGTAAAATAGACATTTTCAAATGGGAGGACCTAGTGCAAAATCATTTTGTTGTCAAACCTTATCACTAAATCGATCTCTTGTTAGAGACCTTAGACACATTACCCCTAAAAAAAAATTAAAATTTTTTGGGTGCCATCACTGATTCCATGGGTGCAAATAGCCAGATCCAACCCCTAAGCCTCCTAATATTGGAAGTTTGGCCGATTTAGATAAATGCAGCTTGTGAGAATTGAAGTGAAGTGGCAAGCATCAGGCGTGTCCCACCAGGCGGGGAAATTTTCAGCCCATCCTGATTCCAGCGTACCATACAACTGTGGGACCCACTGCCACTCAAGAGCATGGGGTAGCGGGCACATAGGGATGGCAATTATTCGGGTTTACGGGGTTACCCGACCCTATTGGGACGGGTTTGGGATGCTCAAAAACAGGTTTGGGATGGGTTTGGGATATGAATTTAAAACCCGATCGGGTTCGGGTTTTACTCAAACCGTCCTGATCCGACCCGGATATATAACTTATCAAGATCATATAATAAGTTGACATGTGTTTATAACTGCATGATCGTAATATAGGTGGAACATTTGATATGTAGAGCTGCGATTAGATGGGCCCAAGAAGTTAAATATGTAGTTTTTATAAAACCAACCCGACCTGTAATACATAAACAGGGCGGGCATAGGTTTTTCCAATCCCAATTGAGACAGGTTTGGAAATTACCCTAAAAACCCGAAGCGGGTTTGGGACGGGTTCGGGATAGGGCCGACCCGCCCCAAACCCGACCCCACCCCGGCACTCAGAAAAGTGCTGATAGGCTCTGGGGGTAGTGGGCCCCACGGTTGTACGGTACGCAGGATGTCCTGAAAAATTTACCCACCAGGAGCTAAGGAGTGTGCTCAGGTCTTTGACATGTTGCTATATGTAACATTAAAATTCGACTTTTGTTACTCCTACTTGTATTGCCTCCTTCGCTCTGCGCGACTTTGGGAGGGGTTCCTACCCGCCGCCCCTTTCGACACCCAACCCTAATCTCCATAATCGCCCTCTCCTCCTTCCTCCTACATCTATCTTGTACCAAAACCCTACACATCTGGAGATGTGTCGGTGGATGCCCATTGATAGTGTCGGTAGGGTAGCAACCTACACATCTCCAAGGACTAAGGATTTTGGCACGAGGATGATGGAAGAGGGAGGAAGAAAGAGGAGGCAGCTAGCAGCATTGGAAAGGGGGCGGAGGAGGGTGAGAGCAGTGTCGGTGGGGCTAGAGGTTAGGGATGAGTAAATACAAAAAATAAATTAAATTAAATTTTTGGGGTTCCATCATTAAACGAGAACAATTCCAAACCTTGGTCTTTGTTCTCTAAGCACTAACAGATGATATACTAACTATAAGGTCCCTCTAAAAAAAAAAAAGGACCTTCACCCATCATCCCTTCGCGCTCATCGATTTCGACCGGCATTTATGAATTCGTGTTCGCAAGCCATTTCTATAGCTCGTTTCTGTTAATCAACATCTATGTTGTCGCCTCAAGTATTTTAAAGAAATTCTTAAACACATCCCACTCCTGAAAATCTCATGAAATTCTGAACACAAATCCAACTAAATAGCACCTTATGAGGGCAAACAAAATTCAAGTGTAAATTTTAAATTTATAACGGTGTACGCATAAATTTATAACAAAAAAAAGGTAAATTACACTTACCCCCCTGACGTTTAGCCAAATAACTTTTAGCCCCCCCCCCGGGCCAAATAGTTAATAAACTACATTTTGCACCCTTCATTTCTTTTGATCAGATAGAAATTACCAAAAGAGGAAACTTAGTAATTGACAAAAGGGGGCATTATTGTACCACCATTGAAAACTGTAGGGACCGATTTGGAACAATAAAAACATCAGGGGGGTGAAGTGATTTTGGGATAAACTTCCAGGGGGAGTAAATTGCACTTTAACCCAAAAAAATAGAGAATAGAAAGGCTAAGAAGCTAAAAATGTAATCATTTCTGAGATCTCCAAGTCTACAAAATCTCTCAACTATCGGAGAAGAATCAAGATGACATTAAAGGGTTCCAAATGCAAGACCAAAAAGTATTCCAAAGCAAATTTTCAGGTGAGATTTTCTGTTTGATTTTCACATTCGGTTATCGACCTTTCAAAACTATCGATATTAGCATTAGAATGAGAAACCAAATGGTGGGAGCTTCAACCATTAGGATCAATTGCTCATCTTATAGACATTAATAAAATAATAGAACAGAAGATACCTCACTGCCTAATCCAAGATTCGAAGTGCTTACAACTCACTAAAATGGGCAGTAAATGAGTAAGCCACCACTAATACAAACACATCACTAGCATAATTTATACGGATAATCGAGCGGAAACAAACAGAACCCTAGATTCTTCCAATAGAACCATGTATTCCAAGTAGTTTACGTGCTGGATTGCACTTGATAGGGCCGATATTGTGTGTCAATGATAAAGAAACCCTTGAACAAGAATTTTCAGATGCACGCAGATCTTCAACAACTGTTTGTATGATTCCACTACGAATTTCCGCTCCTTGGATCAAACAATCAGTCCAGTGATGTGCACTCACCCAATTGTCCTATTACCTCCTATATTAACTTCCTTAACAAACACCTGACAAATTCTCACTAGGTTTCTCTTTTGGGGGGCTTGCTGATAGGTCCCTGGTCAACTAGCCAAATTTCAAGATGAAAATACCACTCACTGCACTTCAAATTTAGGTTTCATGCCACTCCTTTCTAACACTAAACCCTAATATAGGCCATGACATGAACCCTAAACCTAGAAATCATAAACCGAACCCCTCCGGCCCCACCGTGGCTTCTCGTCTCCTCTGCTCGCTGCCGTCGGGGAGTCGGCGGTGAGCAACTACATCTCGCACCTGTTGTTGCCGACACCTCCACTGCTCACGCTCGCCTCCGTCACCGCTGCTCAAGAGAAACACGAAAAAGGGGAGGCCGATGGTCCGAGCATTTTAGTCTTTTGGCAATCTTTTTCACCGAACCAATCTTTTGACCAGAGATCTTAGGTGAAAGGCATCTTTTGCCCGTTCTTTTCACCCCACCGATATGTTGTCAAGGACCTTAGCCACATTACCCCTTTTTTATTTCTTTTCTATCCTATCTCATGATTAGCTTTCTAATGCCTTAATCGTCGAATCAATTAGAAATATCTAACCTTATTAAACAATGGTTTTTTACTTTTTTAAGCATTTAAACAACCAAGCACAACATATAAAAACCTCGTTTGCAAAAAAAACATATAAAAACCTCACAGATGTCTTTATATTCAGATTTTGATCACCTTTTTTCTCCCAAATATAGTCCTAGACTACCAATCCAGCACGGGATAGGCCCGTCTTTCTTGATCACCTTCTTAAATATCTAGCTGTACTAACACTAGAACTAATAATTTAAAATACTTGTTATGTACTCACAAAAGGACTCCTGATTGAAGATATTTTACTTACCAGTTAAATGGCATATTCCTTGCCAACTAGAAACTGATGAATTTAAGTTGAGATTTCAACTCAAATTTTGACTCTCTAATAACCTTTTCTAAACTTCCCTCTCTATTATTATGAAAGGACAGAAAATTTTCAACTATTAAATTTTCAGAATGCACCAATCAAGGTAATAATAGGAAACAATGGTGTGTAACCATCACTTCACACCAAGTTTTTGTCAAAGAGTATATTATAATTATTAAATCTCAGAATTTTGCATACAATTTAGACAAGCCTATGAAAATTTGGTAATCACTTTTTATATATGAAGCATACATCTAATTCTTTATAACTCTTCACTCAAACTATGATACATTCATAACACTTTAATGCCTCCAATCAAGGTAAAAATAGGAGAAAATATTTTTTTAACCTTCTAAGTGCATGCCTCTCTATGGCTAACATACTTTCACATATCTAACCTTGCAATCCCCTGCAGGCACTCTTGTAAGAACACAACCATCCAACAAAATCCATCACGTTCCCGTCAATTAACTATGGTTCATAGTTAATTTAAGGGACAAATGATTCTCTCTCTCTCCCTCCCTCTCTCTCTCTCCAACAACAACAACAACAACAACAACAACACACACACACACACACCACCAAATCTATCATTCACCGACCTCCACCACCGCCGCTCATCCACTATCCATCACCACAGACATCGTCACCCACTCCACCACCACAACATCCACCACCACCCATAAACATTGTCATTGTCCACCACCCACCAAGGCCGCCACCACCACCGTTGCGGCCCACCATCCACTGCCCAACACCACCCACTATCACAACCGTCCACTCACCACCACCACTATCATCGCCGTCCACCACGGGTCCAGGACCACCCACCGTCCACGATAGGGGTGGCAGTGGTGCTGTTTAAAACCGAAAACCACGGTAAACTGAACCACGTGATGCGGTTTTGGTTTGCCAAAATATAACACCATCGCAGTGCAGACTGTGCAGTGCGGTTTCGGTTTTTGATTTCCATGTAGCGGTGCGGTTTTGACCAAAACTGTACCATTTATAATGATAAACTGCGGTGCATTGCACCACACCGCATGATGCGGTTTTGGTTTTACATAATGATACACCATCGCGATGCGGAGCAATGCGGTTTTGGTGTGCCGGTTCTGTGTTACAGTGCGGTTTCGGTTTTGCCCAAAACCGCACCGTTATCATCCTTAGTCCACGACCATTCTAAAGAAGAGGGGAATGGAAAAGAAGATGACTATGGAAACAAAAGATTTTTTTTTCATTCTAACTCGAAGGTATTTTCATCAAGGAAAACTAATATTCAGCACAACATAATTTGGAAATCAGTTAAAATGAGAGGTGGATCTTCAAAACTTAATATGTTTTCAGAGGTCGATATGCAAATAGTCTAATTTGATATGCAATTAGTCCTAATTTGCGAGGTTCATATGCAATTAGTCCTAATTTGAGGGGTTGATTTGCACAAAAACATAAAAATAGGACCATTCTACAGAGTGAGGGCTTATCATGAGACATCACATCCGTCCATGAATACAATGTTATGAGAGTTGTTTTTCCTCTTTGCAAGCGAGCAGAACTAGAGGCCCAAATAGGCCGTTTCAAATCCAAGTCTCGTAACATATGAATAATGGAACAAGTACTCACTACATATGTGTCATTCAAACTAATAGAATAATAATATGAACCAAATTCGAATCATACCCGATTCAGGGGTATAATGCGGGTTCACGAGTTCGGATCTGCCAAAATCTGAACTGGCTCGAGCGAACCAACTCAAGTTCAGAACCCTCAAAGTATGATATTGATACAACAAACAAAGACCAGAGAGACCAACCAATGCAGAGATGTGAGACATGCAATGCTTCCAATTCATGAACTAGGCCCCTCAAAAACACATTAGACAAAAATCGAAGACAGCAAAAAAGCAAACCTAAAGAGAAACAAAACAAAAAAGCTGGAAACGCATAAATACCAACAACATGCCAAACTCGAAAGGCTTTGCAACCAAAATTTAGATTTTGTTAGCAGATATGACTCAAATCCTCACTCGAAGATCATATACAACCTAAAACCTCCAATGCAAACAACTGAGCAAGAAAACAAAAAAAAAAGTTATTTTGCATTGATTTTCAGTCGACAAGATATATTAACGAGATACACAGATAGCGCTGGGTTTTTCAAAAATCCAGACCTATGGTTTGGGGCAATAAATTCCACATCATACAGAATGAACAAATACACCTATGTAGCTACAGGTAATTGCGTTATACATTCCACACTAACGAGTGTCATGTAAGGTAAAAGGAAAGATACCTCGCTAACATCTAAAGGTCATAAAGCACATAGAAATAGCAGAAGAAACAATCAAACATACATAAAGAACTAATTCAAACATAAATAATTGAAACTAAAACAAGAGAAGCTCCTTTCATGTTCATGAAAAACAGACAAAAAAATATGTATGTATCAAGGCTTCTTTCAAACTACAAGATAGTGGAACAAGAAGAAAAAAAACAGAGCACAATAGTCCATCCAAATACTAACATGATAGCAAGAACATCATCAAATGTACGGCTGACAACTATAGACATGACCCAAACCAATGACCCATCAATCCAATCCAAAACATAAATGTTGACTCGCTGAGTCACTGGTGAGTCTAGTTGGTATTAGTTTTGTAGGCTGACCACATGCATCATGATACCCCTATAGACCATGAACTTGGGTAGTGATTTTCCTCAACTATCCACCTTATTTAATATTCGTAGAAAGTCTTAGAATTGGATCCAAAAATCTACATAGATGGGACGCACAACAATTATGGCAGAAAACCTCAGATAGTATAAAGTTCCCCTAACTACTCTCAAAAAATCTTGCATCACCTAATTTGATGCTCTTTTTAATTCTTAAATTTAAATTGAAAAGGGTATTGTGTATTTTTAAAATTTTGTATTGTGGCACAATTCTTTTAGCACTTTAGTTGTTCTGTTTCATTGTTCTCTTTATAATTAAACTTACAAGAAATAGTAAATTTCACAATGCATGGCTCGATGAGTCTAACTGGAAGGTATAGGTCAGATATCCGGATTCCGGACTCACTAACTGGGTATGGGTCAAAACTCTTATCTAAAACATAGCCGTCCGCCCCATTGCCACCCTTATCTAAAACATACTTCCAAAATCCCACCATCACATGTACCTGATAGGTTCAATTCAAGATGAGGCATACCCAGTTCAGAAATTCACCTTCCACACCCACCAGACGGATCACACCGATATGGAAATGTCACAAAAATTTGAAAAATACGACCGAATAAAAAGGGAAATAGTCAAATAACAGAAGCCAAGAGAAACCTTTGTCATACACCGGTAGAACAAAGGAAGAGACAGACCACTCGAAGCAGAGACGCAACGCGCAAGACGCAATGTATATCCAATGCATGAACTAGGCCCTCATGTAGCACATTACATAAAATTTAAGGATGAAGAAAGAAACCGGCAGAGCAGTATCCAGCGAAACAAGTCGGGAACGTATAATCACCAAGAAAATATATCAAACCCTGGGCATCATCAATTCAGGTCATAAATAGAAAAAAAAGGGAAGAACACTGTCTCTCCTAAGTTCTCAGGTATAGGTAGATGATGACACACTAACAATTCTCTGATGACAGCAAGAACATCATCTACACTTTTAAAACAATCAACCCGCGTGATAATTAGAAAAGAAGACTAAAAATAAATAAATAAAGTGGTTGAATCCGAAAATGTCAAGAGAAGAGAACCCCCCCTCAAATTGTCTCTTTTCAATGCCTGTTCTGCCTCCTACTTGAAATCTATAGTACTGATAGAGCCAAAAAAAAGAGAGAGCGACCGACCAAATATCGCAATGTCTTCGGAAGGAAATAGAGATAAGGATCAAGCCTTCGTGTCGCTCTTGTTGCGGCCAATCCCATCCCCATCCATGCTGCGTTCCTCGAGGAGGGATCCGGACTCCTCGTCGGCCTGCACCATCTTCTTCTGCGCCTCCTTTGCCTTGAGGGCCTGAAGCTTGACATGGTTGTAGTAGGCGACACCGAGGAATGCGATGCCGTACCCGACGAGGTTTATGGTGGTGACAGTGTCGCGGATGACAGACCATGAGAAGGCGATGAGGAGCCAGTCCTTGACGACGCCGGCGACATTCATGGTGAGGGCGGAGGTCTTGCCGACGAGGAGGAAGACGGCGAGGTTGAGGGCGAAGGCACAGATGGAGTTGGTGCCGAAGATGAGGAGGTCAGGGCGGAAGGAGGAGGAGGCGCGGAGGATGGGGAGCTCGACGATGGCCCAGGGGACGGCGAGGAAGGCGAGGCAGCAGGGGGCGATGTAGTAGAGGGAGGTGATGGGGTTGAGGGAGATCCCTTTCGAGGTGAGGAGGATCTGGATGAGGACGAGGCGGGTGGCCTCGAAGGCGACGGCGGCGAGCTGGAGGGCGACGCCCCAGGCGTCGAAGCGGGCCTCGCCGTAGGCGGCGATGGCGACGCCGAAGGAGATGGAGAGCATGTTGGCCATGGACGAGGACTTGAAAGTCTCCTTTTTGAAGACGATTCCGATGGAGTAGACGGCGACGGGCATGAGGGCCTTGAGCATCTGGATGAAGGAGACGGAGAGGTAGATGTAGGCGGAGTTGGAGAACCAGAGGGAGAAGGAGTAGAGGGCGCCGATGGGGACGACGGAGGAGAGGTAGAGGTCGCGGGTCATCGGCGGGGAGGCGGGGGGCTCGACGAGGCGGAGCGGGGGCCGGACGAGGGCGGTGGCGAGGGCGGAGCAGAAGGCCATGTGGACCATGGTGAGGGAGATGGGGAAGGGCCAGTTGTACATCTTGGGGTCCAGGATGTACTTGTTGTACACGATCACCGTGAAGCTGAGGGTGATCCAGATCGCCACGTACGCGTACGAGAGCATCACCTTCCGCACGACCCCCTCGCTCACCGCCGGAGGACCTCCTTCCCGCCCCATCCCTGCCGCCGGAGCCTTCGCCGTCGTCCTCCGCCGCCGCTTGTTTCTGGTCGGAGATCGGATCCGATCGCCGCTCGCCCTCCTCTTCGATCTCGCCGGACCCGGAGACAAACCTCTGACCTAACCTTAGATTGGGATCAGCGATTCTGCGGGAAGCAACGGAAGGGGAGGGAGAGATTTATTCTCGACACAGATGAGGGTTGAAGAGCTGAGGATGCGGATCCGGTATTCGGCCTGGCCTACCAAACAGCGTACCTCTCTGTATGGGGGACCACATTGGGCACCGTATTCCGTTTTGCTACGCAAGTAAACATGCCAATGGACCGGATTTTGATTAGAATCTGATTCAATAAGTCGGATTTAGATATGTTTTTTTGATCCGATAATTCAATAACAATCCGAAACACATATTGGATAAGGATTGAGGCCAATATAATCCGTTAAGAACCCAATCCGACAAACTATAACATACTATATTACATTTTATCCATTGTTAGAGCGGATTGTTTTAGATCTAAAGCCCTAAGAATTAATATAAAAAAGATTCTTATTATCCCCCCAATTGAGACTCAGGTTCTATCTTGGCCCTTTCGAATCCCAAGTCCGAAATCGATTGTTTATTGTACCTGATTCGGAATCTGATCTGAATCCGATTCGATCCGTACTTAAATGGATATGGGTTTAATTTTTTGATCCGATGATCCGATAACGATTCGAATCCGATAACCGGTTTAATTAACGGATCGGATTTAGATATATCCTAATTCGATCTGAATCCGACCCGTTAACAGATCTAAAGGTAGGGCCGTACGGCTGCAAACGAGCCTATCCCAATCGGGCCATGGTCTATTTGAGATTGGCTCATTTATTAAATGAACCTAACCCACAGGCTTGGGCTTGGTTTGTTTAATAATCGAGCCCAGCCGAGCTTTGGTTAGCTTACGCTTGGCTCGTTTATTAAAATAGCCTAAACTTTCGTCAGGCTTCGATCAATTAGTGATCGAATAAACTCGAATGATCCCTTATTGAGCTTGTTCTCGAGCTATGAAATCAGTCAAAAGCGTAGATTGTATATGTTAGGTCTATTCAAGTCTTTATGGGCCTATTTATGAGCTTACTCACAAGCTCTAAACATGTTGGGATCCGAGTCCCTAATATCTACTGTGTTGGGTGGATACCGAGCTCGGACCCTATCTTTGCCCACACACCATGGTGCTCCGCCAAGTGTAACCGAAAAGTGTCGTACTACGGATCAAAGAATAAAAGCCCACGGAAGTTACGCCTAACAACCGGCACAGAGAATACGAAGCAACACACAATAGTACAAACTACAAAATATCACCGGCAATCAAGGATTTGGATTATCATTGATCAAGAGATTACACAAGTGGTGGGTGACCATTTGTCGAACCCCTGCAAAACCTCTTTGATCCCTTTTCACAATGCACACAACGTAGTAAAAAATCTCCCCCCGCTCAAGAGATGCTGAGTATACCGGAAGGTCTTCAAGAGATGAGGATGCCCGCAACGAAGTAGGAGCCGAAATAGACGCACTGAGTAACCTGGCTGGCAGACATTGACTCAAGCCATCGATCGAGTTCCTAGTTTGGTCCCGGATGTGTGGGTTTCTTGGGCCAAACCCAATAAATCAAGCATGTCCGTGAGCCCAACTGAGCCAAGCTTTGGTCTGCTTGAGCTTGGCTCGTTTATTAAACGAGCCTAAACTCTAGGTTTGGGCTTGGCTTGATCAGTAATCGAATGAACTCGAATGAGCTTTTATCGAGCTTTTTTGAGACATTCTCGATCACGAACCGCTTGGTTTGTTTGCAGTCCTATACACATGTTAGCATGTTGAAAAACCTGAAATATATGATCCATAAGGTGTGCTCGTTACATCTCCTCTTCGCCTACTACTGCTCCACGCAGATTCATGAAGTGGTTCTCTTCTGACCCTGGGTGCTTCAAACTCAGCTTCGATGGTTCTTCACCCTGGGCTCCAGGGGAGCAGGTTTTGTGATACGGGATCAGAGCGGGATCATTTGGGTAACTGGTTGTGATGTGCTCCGGTGCTTTTTGGTAGCTGAGGCTGAAACTATGGGTGAGCATCGGTTTTGTCAATCGGTTTCGGTGTCGATTTTATTTTTTTTTCGGTTTTCGAAAAATTAAAATCGAAACCTAAATGGTCAGTTTTTGTTGGTTCGGTGTGATTGGTTTTCAGTTCGGTTTTGGTTCGGTTTCGGTTGATATGAGGTATGCTAGAGCCCTTGGCTCTTGAATCTTGATCGTCAGTTCGTCACAAATCAGTGGATGATTATGTCTTTACATAGTGCCAAAATGAAAGTTCAAAGCAAAATCAACCGACGTTCACTCTTTTGCAGTATTGTAGATGTAACATAATTACTTCATACTTGCACTTACTGGAAACAAAAAGTATTATGGCCGCTGGGTTTATGATTTAAGGAGTCGGGTCGGTTTTTTCGGTTTCGGTTCGGTGTTAAACCGAAACCGATTTAATCGGTTTAGTCGGTTCGGTTCGGTTTGATGTTCGATCGGTTCGGTTATTTCGGTTAAATTTTGGTCGGTTTCGGTTCGTTTAGACGGTTCGAGTCGGTTTTTGCACAGCCCTAACTGAAACCCATGGTCTATTGATGAGTCTTCGCTATGTGGTCGTCCATTGGTCATCATTTCTGTTGTTGGTCAACGGTGACTCGAGTGTGGTTCTTCAACGGTTGGTTTCTACCAGTTTGGTGGACCCTCATTTGGCGGACTGCTGACATCTTTTGACGAGGTGTCACATTGTTGGAGTGTCTCACACTCTCCACGAATGTAACAGTATGGCTGATTAGCTGGTGGGTTCATCTGTTGGCCAGGACAGTATGTGATGAATTATGGCTACATGAAGTTCGGTTTCCCTTGCATACTCTTATGCAAGGTTGTCATATCGTGTATCGTATCGTGTATCGTTTTTCCTTTTTTGTGTATCGTGTATCGTAACGTATCGTGTATCGTAAGATACAGTCAAATTTTAATATATCGTCCTAAAAATATATATATTTATATATGGACACAAATAACATGATATTAGAACATTAAATATATGAAAGTAAGAGTAGAAAGTAAGATATTGCTTTTCATTTCCCATCAAACTTAATTTTGGCCTATTAAAAAAAAGAAGTCAATACTTGTATCAAAAAGAAACCATATACAAGTGTGATCCATTGATCTATGATCTATCAAAATAGCCAATCACAAAACAAAAACTCAAAAAGTAGTAGATAGCTTCATTCTTCAATCTTCATCTCCATCTCCATCTCCAATTTGATCATCATCATCGCTAGATAACTCATTATCGTTACTTGGTTCTTCATCATCTGCCTCTTCTACCTCTTCTTCATCAAATTCTTCATCCTCAATCACGTCTTCCTCTTCATAGTCATCTACTTTTTTCTTTCCTTTGGCCTTCCTTTGTGAACTTAGGTCTCTTGGCCCTAGAAAGAAGGAACATCCAAATATGTATTAGAATCATATATAGAAATTAGATTATGATTTATAATTAATTAATTATAAAATGTTCAACAACTAACCTCTCTTTCTCTTCTGACTATTTTCTCCCTCCCCTTGTATCTCAAAACATTCGTGTACATCCATCCATGAATTATCCTCGGGTAGGCACGGATTTTCCTTCTCAGTGATCCATTCATCATCAGATTCCATATCTGATAGACAAATAGGATCATATGAATCATTTTACTCCAACCTTTTCTTGTGCCGAGCCTCCAATTGAAGGTTGTACTTCACAAACACTAAGGCATTCAATCTTTGTTGCTCCAAACGATTTCTTCTTTTAGAATGCACCTATTAACACAATTCAAAATATGAATATCCATCATTCTTTTGGAATGCACATATTATCACATGACCTAGTTATTAGTTAGCATGACTATACCTGATCGAACGTGCTCCAGTTTCTTTCACAACCTGTAGCACTGCAAGTCAAGTTTAGTATGCGAATCGCTAAAGTTTGAAGATCCTTGCATCCTCCTCCAAATGACTCCCACCACAAAGCTATAAGTATGAAAAATAATCAATAAAAATGTCAAATATTGATCAAGCCTACTCAACTAGAAAATAAGCACACTTTATATTTTACCCGGTTGCTTCTTGTCCCTCATTTGGATGGCTATATCCATACTAAACATCTTCTCAGCATTGTGGAACACATCCAATTGTTTATCAATCTTTTCCCTCAAAATAGGAGATGGGCACATCCTTTGAATAGTCTCATAAACTCCCATCTTTATCTCATAGTCAGCATAAAAGGAATCAGAATAGTGAAACCTAGAAAGTAAACAAATATGCACAATTATAGAAATGGATGATTCAATAAAACAACATAACTATTAAGTATTAACTATTTGCAAGCTATTAAATTTAAAATAACTTACCTTGGATTGAGGAAATATCCAGCTGCATGAAGTGGCCTATGCAACTGCATATCCCATCTTCGATCAATAATCTCCCAAATTGGATTGTACCTCTTCTTTACTTGGTTGAAATTTTTTGCAATTTGCTCCTTTGCCTTATCCATCGCTTCATAAATATAGCCCATGGCTGGCTTTGCATCTCCATCAACAAGCCTCAACACTTTCACCAATGGAAGCACACATTTAAGGCAATATTTGATTGCCAGCCAAAATTTATGGTCGGCCAAAATAATTTCTTGTATCTTTATTCCATCGGCCTTCTTCGCATATTGACTTCTTTGCCATTCTTGAGATCCAAACATTGCTCTAAGCCCAATCTTTACCTTTTGAATGCTTCTAAGTGTCAAATATGATGTAGCAAATCTTGTGACGCCGGCTCTAGCCAAATCTCTCCCCTTCGTGTGCTTCCTCATGAGGTTCAAAACCCATGAATGCCTATAGATATAAACAGTGATTTTCCTTGCTTTTGTCACCGTATCCAAATGAGTTGGCAATTCAAGTCACCAATGTCGGACAATACCAGATCCAAGCAATGTGCAGCACATGGGGACCAAAATAACTTCTTTCTCTTCTCCATCAACAATTCACCGGCTTTTACATAAGCCGCGGCACTATCAGTTACAACCTGCACAACATTTTCTTCGCCAATTTCTTCAACCATTGAATCAAGAAGCTCAAACAAATTATCTGCATTCTTTGAAATATCAGAAGTGTCAATGGATTTAAGAAAAACAGTCCCTCTAGGACTATTCACAAGAAAATTAGTAATAGACCTACTTTTTCCATCGGTCCATCCATCAGACATAAGAGTGCACCCTGTTCTTTTCCACTCCACTTTATATTTTTCTATTAATTCCAAATTAATGGTTTCAACTTCCTTTTTCAAAAAAGTAGTTCGCACTTCATGATATGAAGGAAGTTTCAATCCCGGTCCAAAAGAAGCAACCGACTCCATCATGGATTTAAAGTAAGGACTCTTAACCAAATTAAATGGAAGTGCATTTGCATACAAACACCGACAAATATCCAAACATGTTTTCTCTCTGTCCCCCTTCTTCCATATAGTATTCAAAGTAGTTTGGGAACTTTGCGCCTGTTTCCTTTGCCCAGAACCAAGAAAAGCATCCATCATAAATTTTTTATTTCCACCACTTACAAGTTGTGTAGAACCTTCATCCAAATCTATAAAATCATCGTCATCCTTCTTCTTTTTACTCTCTAACAAAGCTTTGAAGAGCTCAAACACCTCATCAGGATTTTTTGTGCATGCGGCAACATCTTTTCTCGTGCGTGCTAAGTGGTGTTTCATTCTAGAAATACCACCCCAATAAGCATTTCCACAATGCTTACATTTAAGCTTCAACCTTCTATTCTTGCCTTCTTCAACTTTTTCGCAATGATCCCATGTTTCATCATGACTTTTATTCTTTCCCTTACCCTTGTCAACCATTTTATCAACATTCAACAATTCACTGCATGCAAATATCATTTGAAATACATCATCAATCATCAAAACAAAATATATTAAATAAGGAGTAAATATACTTAATAGTTAATACTTCTATAGTTCTATACATCAAATATATCATGAAAGCAAGATCAAACATCAAAGCATTACAATCAAAGCAAGATCATGTACATCAATTACAGCACTACAATAGCAAGATCATGTACTTCTGCTGCCATTTTTAGATGAAAGCAAGATCATGTACATCAATTACAGTACTACAATAGCAAATACAAGATGAATATATGCTTTATATTTGCTATGTAATTTCATATTTCTTATTAATGTATCACTAATTTGATGTTTTTGCAATCAGGTTAAAAGAAACAGAGACCAAAAAAAAAAACAGAGGAAATAAGAGAGGAGCTAAAAAAAAAAAACAGAGGAAACCAGAGAATATGTGAATGCCCACACTGAACAGCGGGATAAGTGAGGAACTCACAATTGTTTCTGCCTGCGCTCGCTCGTTGAAATCCTCTGCGTCGAAGCCCTTTGCACTGAAAGCTTTACCAAAAGCCTTTGCGCCAAAACAGGGAGTAATCCAAGCTACTGTTGATCTGTCTCCAGTCACAGTACGCTCACTCTTAAGAGTGGAAAGTGAAGACTGCAGAAGCTGGAGATGGAGAGGGAGAGGGACACTACTGAGAAGCTCTGAAAGTAGTGCTGGACAAACAATTCTTCCGTCAAGCCCTGATTAATGAACCATCCTTTGTGTCAAATCCTTTGCGTCGAAGGCAAAACAGGGACGAACCTCTGCGCCGAAACCCTCTGCATCGAAGCCCTCTTCGTTGAAGCCTCTACGCTGAAACCCTCGCGAGAAAACCCTGTGTCGAAGCCCTCTTCGTCGAAGCCTCTACCCCGAAGCCTCAGCGCCGAAGCCCTCAGCGTCGAAGCCCTCAGCGTTGAAGCCCTCAGCACCCGCCGAAGCCCTCGTCGAAGCCCTCAGCGCCGAAGCCCTCGTCGAAGCCCTCAGCGCCGAAGCCCTCGTCGATCGATCAGCAGAGATCGGGACCCCAAGCCCTTTAAAAGCAGTGACTGAACCTGTTGGTTCAACCGGTCCAAATAAAACTATTGAAATCCCGATCGAACCATCTTGGTTCAACCGGTCCAAAACAAAAAACCCTTATTAAACCCGATAGCACTGTATCGTATGTATCGGACGTATCGTACGATACGCTTCGTATCGTACGATACGTATATATGTATCGTACGATACAGTAAAATTCCGATACAGATATCCGATCCGTATCGGTTTACTGCCGTATCGAGACGTATCGTACGATACGTATCGCGTATCGTACGATACTAACAACCATGCTCTTATGCTCTGTGAATTATGGCTACATGAACTTCGGCTGTTAGCCTTTCCAAACCTTTAAGTCTGTTCTCTATAGTGTACTTTTGTTAAAAAATAAAATAAAATAAAATCTCGTGGAATCCCACCATGTTCCCTCTGCAACACTGAAAACATTGTAAACGTGATACCTAAGGGCCTGTTTGTATTCGGTCAATAGACTAACCAGTAAAGTAAATCGGGTAAAAAATTTACTTTGATGCTATTTGGATTCAAAAAGTTATAGTAAAGTAAATGATAGGAGATTTACTGGTAGCCAAAAAGTTTTATTTGGAAAAAGCCAAATAAAATTTTTGATTTACAAGTAGAAGGCTCTGTTGACCATACCATGTCAGCCAATGGCATAATCGAGAGAGCATCACATTATATATTCGACTATTTGGGGAGTGACATATGGCAATCCTAGTTTTAACGTCCATGATCTATGGGCCATGGGATGAACCAGGAGGATGCCACCACCATCGACCATTGCCGCCCTGTTGCCTCGCTGGCCGACTTGCACCGCCGCTCCCGGGCACCATCCTGTTGGCCGCCACCCCACCATCCACCACCACCGTCGGCCATCACCCTCGCCGACCACCGGCCACCTGTTGTCGCCCATATGCCACCACCTGCCAACGCTCGCCATCGTGCGACCAACGGGACGTGACGGGGGTGGTAGCCGACAGTGTGGCGATGAGCGACCGGTGGTCGGCGAGGGTGGTGGACGGTGGCCTGAGGGGCGGCAACAGGTTGTCAATGGCCGACAGGGGGTGGTGGACGACAACGACGACGAGTGACCGATAGATTTAATTTCTGATTTACTTTACTGGTCAATCCAAATAGTCGTCGCAGAAGTAATGGTTTACATTACTGGTCAATACAAACAACAAGAAGAAAATCAGATTTACTGGTCGATCTGAGTGATTTACTAGCCCACATCCAATTTACTAGCCTTTAATTTGCGGGTCCGAAAAACAAACATGCCCTTTAAGTGATATTGAGACACTATAGTAGAAGCCCGTAACAATCCCAAATAACAAAGGCGCTTGGGAGATTAACGATCACTGGCTGTTCATTCAAAAGAATCTCAGGACATCCGGGGAACGACAACGCAATACATATTTGCGATTAAAACGAATCACGTGGACCTGGGGAGGTCTCCCTTGAAGAAAAAAAAAAAGGGTTACTATGTGAGCGGTCTTTGACAACATATCCATCCCGTGAACAGAACCCGCTAGAGTTTCGTTTAGCCTAAGGTCTCTATCTTTTTTAATAAACTCAAAATTATCCTTTTTCTGCTCTCTTCTCCCATCTCTCTCGAGCAGCTCCAACGGTGACGACAGCGGCGAGCAACAGAGACAGCGACGATAGCAGAGACAGAGGCAGCGGAAGCGACACGCAGCTCCGGCGGTGGCATTCGGTTCGATGGATGATCCTAGGTCTAGGGTTCATCCCATGGCCTATAGATCTCAGGATTAGGGTCAGGTTTAGGTTCGGTTCAATTCAGTTCAGCGGCATCGGCATTCGGCGAGCACAAAAATGACGTGGGACTGACGATATCATGACGTCCGTTCAGTGGACCACACAAGACGCATTACCAAGCGTTGCGAATATTGTATGCAGTCCAGATGTATAGTACTTACAGGTGGACAACGACGAGGTTTCAGCGGGAGTTTTCACATGGCGCGGGACCAAACCGCCGGATGTTCATTAATTAGCAGAATTAAGTTAACCAACGTTTTAAACCCCAAAGTTAACTAACGCTTTAGACCCGTAAGGAGGCGCATATTCCGTCGTGTGTCATTTTGTATTCCCTCATTCTCGGGTGCTTCTGTTACTTCTCCATCTTTCTTTACAACCTATCCGTTGAAAGCAGTAACTATGAGACTTCCAATCTCAGTTAGAACATTCTTCTTTCGATTAAATAAGAAAGAAACTAACCACATTATCGATATTATAATAGAAAAAAAGAGGATTTTTTAGAAAGTCAAGTTTGTTCTTGTCTTGATATCTTAGAAAAATGATGGTGAGCTCGAAGCCTTGGACTCGAGAGATGGAACTGACTCGGCCATTGTGTACTCGAGAGATGGTAACCCGAGTAGGGCCATAGAAGGACTCGAGAGCACGTGGCGTGTGCGTATTATAGTATTCTAAGCCTAGGTACTATGAGATCAATACCTTCGGTGGCGCTAGCCTGGCATCGTATCACAACCAACCGTCCATCGTCTAGGGATCGACGTGTGTCCTTTAGAAATGGCAAGCGACGAGAAGATCAAGTGATGTGTACCACCTCCAGCTACCACCTCCAGCTCGCCTCACGTGCAATTGTGGGTGCATAAAAAAAAAAATCCACACACCACTCATGTGGACCAATTAGGGCGGCCTACATGTGTTATCACCGAGGCGGAAATTATCAAACCCCCCCCCCCCCCCCCCCCCCCCTACTGGCAGATTTGAAGAGGAATTGTTGTGATCAGCTACACATCAACAAAGTAATTTTTTTTCCACTTTATCTATCGATTATCGGCAAATGATTATGATTTTATAATCCCCCTCCCCCCCAAAAAGAAAACCCTAACTTCGCCCCTGCCATTGAGCATGGTTCTACCCACCGCTAGTAACACAAGGTGTTTGGATACGAGGTCACCATACGAGGAGCAACGTTTCGGTGGACAAGACCCCAAAACCTAGTATTGGCAATGTTCGCTAAAGGATCAGGTTACCCTAGGATGATCTCCTCACCTCATAGGCGACCCTTCAGTGCTTGATGTGCTCTGCGAGCACTCGTCGTAGAAACAAATATTTCATTGGTGTAGTAGAAACCTGGTGAAGCGACTGCCTGGGTAGCGTGTTATACAAGGTGTCGTAGGTTCGCCTTCCTCTCTCTGACCAACACGACGTACACCATGGCGCTAAGGAATGGTCATTTCAGACTAGTGACAACCTCAGTCGTTCCAGTGGCGACATGTAGACACCCAGACATTGAACGGCGATTAACTCATATTTTTTAGTGATAAAAAACGACGGGTATTGAAAAACATACTAAAAAATGACGATCATTATCTGTTATTTTTCAACAGTATTGATGTAGTATATAAAAAGGGACAAAAAGCTCATATGGCATTTTCAATGGCATGCACGTGTGACACATGCGTGCAAAGTGGAGAGTCGACTGAAGTTAGCTATGATCGTGGGGACTACCTCTTTCTACTTGGTTCAAAACTACCTAGCTAAAACCAACTTATATATACGCTAGAGGATACATATTTCTAGGAATGACAATCCTTGACCCGACCGGCAAACCCGACCGAAAATTAGCGGGTTTGGGTTTGGCCTAAACAGGTCGACCCGACTGACCGTTTATTTAATGGGTCGGGTTCGAGTTTGTACTTATAACCCGATTGACTCGACTTGACCCGTTTACCAAACCCAACGCGATCGGTTTACATGGGTTCTGTTGACCCAACTCGAGCCAACCTGACCTAACCTGACCCGTTTAGTAAGCGGGTTAAATGGGTCGGGTCAGGTTAAGCCGTTTATTAAGCGGGTCGGGTTTGGGTTTAAGTTTTTGAACTGTTTATTAAACGGGTCGGGTTTGATTTAGGTGTTTTACCCTTATACCTATATCCCAACCCGACCCGAACCATTGCGCCACTGCATATTTCTTCTTTTAAGGAAGAGTAGTAGAGGGTATTTGGTTCCTTTCAGCATAAATCCAATTCTTCTTATATAACTTAAAATTAGTTTATTATATTTACCATTTTTTATATATTTTTTATTTATCATACGCAAATAGAGTACAAATCTCCTCCAGTCCGTGCATATCATAGCCGCACGATGATTTGTGACCTTAAAGGGAATGGTACTCCCGCCGACCGCGTGCGGCTGTGATGCACACCTGGCCCACCGACTTGGGGATGAGATTCGAGCTCCGGCTAATATGAAATCAAGAGGTAGTTGTAGACAAAGACAAGTAGGCGTACGTTCCGCCAAATGGGGGAAAAGAAGTCTACTTAGGTCTGGACCCATTTAAAATCCAGGCTTAGTCAAATATAGACCTGGTCATTGGCTTCACTTAGACGCCTTCATAGTCAAATACTTCATGTCTAGTTAGTCCTGCACCACTCTACCCGCCATAAGCGGGGAGGATGTGACATGAGACCAGCTAACTTTGCGCTTAGGCCTATCAACGAGTCGGATTCGGATCGGATCAGGATAGATCCGGATTTGTTTCGTTTGTATTTTGAATCGGATCGAATTGTTTTTAATCAGATCTTGGACCAAAATACTAATATCAAATCTGGATCATTCAGATCCGGGTTGGATTCGGATAAGGATCCGATTGACAGGTGTGAGAGATCAATGGATTTGACGATCGATAGATCCGAGGGTTAAAATAAGATGGTTAGATAGGTGGGCATCAGACGGTTGATATAAGATGGCTGTGATGGGATATGATATATATGTTATAAAAGCTGGATAAATATATCGGATCGGGTTAGGATAGATCCGTATTTGATCCGAGTATAATTTGAATCGGATCGGATCGTTTTTAAACAGATCTCGGATCAAAATACTAATACCAAAGTCGGGATTTTCTGATCGGATTCAGACTAGGGGTGGCAATGGGTCGGGTCGTGTCGGGTTCGTGTCGTGTCTAGTCGGGTTCGTGTCCAAAAACCCCAGACCCGGACCCGACTCGTTTAACTAATCGTGTCTAGATCCTAAACCCGTACCCGACCCGCTAATAAACGGGTAGACCCGATAAGACCCGTTTATCACCTGAGACTATTCAGTTGACCCGATCCGACCCAATCCGACTCAACCCGACCTGACCCGAAAGACCCGCTGGTATTATATGTTATAGTATCGGATTGCGGGTAGACCCGACCCGACCCGTTGAATACTAAACGGGTCTTCCCGGGTCTACCGTGTCCAGACCCTAAACCCGGACCCGACCCATTTATTAAACGGGTCTATCGTGTTGACCCGTTTACGATCCGAATCCGTTTATCCCTGACCCAGACCCGCTAACTTCGTGTCGGGTCTGCCGTGTCGGGTCCGAAATTGCCAGCCCTAATTCAGACCATGATCAAGGGAGAGGGTCTATCATCTTCAATGGTGCCTTTGCTTGATGGGAACGAATGGAAACTTCCTCCCTTCATGTGGGATTTTTTTTTTCTTAGTTTAAAACTCCTCCAGTCCGTCCACCCCGGTCGGTGGGGCTGGCTCACATCACCGCCGCACGTGGTGGGCAGAAGTGCAATTCACCTTTGGGTCACCAATCATCGTGCGGTGGCTATGATGCATGCGGGGCCCACCACCAGGGCGACTGACCGGAGGAGATTTAAACCTGATGGGTTTAGGCTTCTGTGGGGCCCGACGACGACCTGGCAGTGAAGCCAGTGGGATGTCTCCAGCTTCCACTGGCTGAGGCTGATGGGAGGGGGAACATAGTGGACTAAAGAAAACGGAGGGTTAGGTGGGCTTGCAGGGAATAGTCAACAAAAAGATGATATAAAAGTCATTATACATTAATCAATCTTTATTTTGGTAAAATATATGATTAATTGGTGATTAATCCTGACATAAAAAAAATCTGAAACACAAAGGAACCCTTGTAAGTGCTAGGTCATTGACTTTCTTCGTAAATCCGAAAATGCCCTGCGCTCCTTCCATCTCTGTCATGCATGAATAGCAATGGCGGTCCCAGTGCGAGCAATAAAGGTGACGGCAACGACAGCAACCGGCGTGATCTCGAGTCTCCGCTACGCACTTCCGTCACCCGAGACGAGAAGGAACAGGGGACGGAAGGGTTCGGTTAGGTTTAAAATTCATAGGTCTAGGGTTCTTCCCATGGTCTATAGATCTTGGGTTTAGGGTCATGTTTATGTTCGGTTCATCGGCGGCGACGAGAAGTGGAGGCAAGCAGCTCCAGCGGTAAAGGTTCGGCTAGGTTCGGTTGGCTCAGAGAAAAGGCTATTCAAAAGAAAACTTAAAATGCTGTGGAGTGTTTTCGCCCATAGCATTTATTTGTCATGTAGCTTTAAGTGATTTTTCGTCAAGACCGCTCACCAACTCCTCCTAAAAAATATACACAATCTTGTGATCTTCGGACCCTCCTTCCTCGGCGGCTGCCTAGTGATCTGGCGTGGTGTGCACGAGTTTTTGTCTCCAGAGTTTCATGGTGTGCACGGATTCCATGTGACTAGTAGTGTAATCCAACTGTTACTAACAGCACCCAATGAGGCACCTCTGCTGGCCTGCCCAGATCCACAAATGAAGTCCACATGGTCTTGGAGGTAGACAAAGCTTCTACCAAAACTTGTCCTCTCATACTATTTCTTCTCGTGTGAAGGAGGCTTTATTTAATGATGTCCTTCCTGCATAAAGGAAGAGTTGGTGAAAACTCCTATTAAGAGTATCTCCAACCAAAGTCTCCATTTTATCATTGCCTAATGAAAATATTCTAAAATGGAGGATCTCTATTTTGGTTAGCCTCCAACCATAACCTCTATTTTGTAATTAATATAATATTTAAAAAATTTAAAATAACTTAAAAAATATTAGATATTAGTCTTTTTTCGAAGGTCTCGATGAGAGCTTTCCAACGATACCGAATTTGTTAAAAACGGATTAGTGAATTCATAAATACACTTAGTTAAAATATTCATATACAAATTTTATAAAGGGTATATTCGTCACTATATTTAATGCATGCAGTTCTTGGAGGGCTATTTCGGTATTTTTAGAAAGTTGATCAAATAGTAGGGGCTGCTATTTGGCTCGGATTTCTGCTTTTTTGCCGGCCAAATCCCCTCCCCTGCATTTATGCAGGCCCATATAGCAAGTGATTGGAGCCATCTGTCCGCCATATATGGCAATATGGCGGTCGGTTGGAGATGCTCTAAGGAGATGCTTTTAAGTATAAGTACTTTGAAATACTGTGGATGAAATTCATCTCCATGATATTTTAAATTTTTTTAGTATGCCATCGAACCAGTGAACCAACGCTGCCTTCGCCGCTCGCTGGAGTTGCTCGCCGCCACCGAATCACTAAACCGAACCACCGAACACTGCCGAACCTAACCTAACCTAACCCTAACCCTAACCCTGAGATCTACAGGACATAGGATGAACCCTAGACCCGAGATCTGCTCGTCGAACCATAGAACCGCTGCTCGCAGACATCGCCGGATCTGATGGTCGCTTGCCCCGCCGCCTTTGCTATAGACACTGCTATTGTCGAAGCTGCTCGGGAGAGAGGGGAGAAAAAACCGGGGGGGTTAGTTTCGGGTTTACCAATAAAGATAAGGATCTTAGGCTAAATGAAACTATTCGGTGTCCTTTTCATAGATTGGATCTGTCATTAGGGACCTCTCATACATTAACCCAAAAAAGAATGGGATCTAATATTTTCACTAAAAAAACCACATGTGTCCACGGCCATATTCCGCCGCATGCTTCTGTCGACACAGTTGTCGGTACTCATGCAACTCACGTGCCGTCATGGCCTCTTTCTTCCTCCTCTTCCTTCTCGTGAAAATATACCGTTTGAGCTAGGTTTCTAGCGGGAAGGAGGAGGGGGAGGAAGGAAAAGGAGACTGTGGCGACGATGTCGACAAAGATCCATGCGGCGACAGTGTCGACGAACGCAAGCGACGACAGCACCTTGCAACCCCCTCCCCCAGTAGCTCTGTGATGGTACCTGAGAAAATGACTAGGGGACACAACTGATATTAATTTTTTTGTTTTTAAAGTCCAATTGTACTAAGAGGATATTGTGGCACAAATATTAACTTTATGTCCAAAGATATAGTAAGTCCAATGGTTATGTACTTTGTTAGAGAGGTGGAGACAAAGTTAGAGGAGTCACCACAAGCCTAGGAAGCCCAAGGTCGAGCCCAACATGACCTAAGGAGTAGAAGATAGGATTACTGGAATAGTTGGGCACATGACCTATATTGTGCATACGGTTTGGGTTTGACCTGGAAAGATCGAGCGCACGACTTGCACATTTGTGTGCGCGACCTGGGTACATGTGTCGTGCATGGTCTACAAGGTCATTAGCCTGGGTACGACATTCCCCAGTTCATGCGCATGCATGATGCACAAGTCGGGCGCACAACGCTGACGAGATTTTCAAATACGGGATGTTTGTCTTCTCGTTTGGGGGTCCCTATATAAAGGCTCTCATCAGATGTTTTTACTAATCCTAATCTCTACAAATTGGTTGCTACTTGACCTCACTCTTCCATACTTTGAGAAGGACCTCTTTAAGTCGGACTTCTTTTGCATTCTTATATCACCCCAGCTGGGAGGAAGTAGAAAGCCATGTAGTAGGTCAGGACTGAATTGACAAAGATAAGGTAGTCCCTCTAGAGAAAGATGGATACTATATTTTCGTTATTATATTCTCTTACTCCCTCTCACTAATCTGGTTTCAAACCAAAGTTTTTTCTTCTACTTAATTTCAGCTGATTCTGGTTTTATCCTAGATCTCCATTTATGATTGAAAGTTATTTCTTAATATAAGATATAGTGTTACTATTTGTCGCACCTTGGTTGTGGTATTGTAATGGTGTGTGTTCTCTCCTTATATAAGGAGAGGTAGTCTTATGTAATGATATTTATACAATGAGTTTCTTCTCCCCAAACCCTATTCTGTCTTCGTAACATGGTATCAGAGTAAGTCTAGGGTTTAGGACCTACCCTCTAGCCTCGGCCTCCTCGCGGCGACCTCGGGAAGGCCGGGCATAGTAAATTTATTTGTCCTTCTACGACCATTGGGTCCTCGGGCAGATCTGCCCTGCTGCCATCGGACCTGCACGCTCCTTGTGTGCGAACCCTCCTCGCGAACTACACCGGACGGTTGTGATCGCTCGCGCGATCCCTTCGTAACCCGCTCCTCCTGCGCTCTCTATGATCGTGAGTCCTAGCCTACTCCCTCGTGCCGGCTATCTCCTCGGCGATCGGCAGATCGGATCCACATCGGCGATCACCTCCCCTCCTGACCGCCGTTCGAGTGCATCCCCAAGCCGAACATCTCCCACATCGATTGCTTGTTCGCCACCCGCTATCGTAGCCACCGCGACTTGCCTCCTCCTGGTGCATCACAGCCGCTGGATCTGCCTCCTCCCTAGCTACGCCAATTTCCTCTCTGCGGTCTTTCCCTCTCCAGCACGGTAACGATTGTGGGGGGAAATTTCCGAGCCGCCTTGATCGGGAACCCCGCCCCACAGCCTTGATTGAATGTGGATGGTTTGTAGAGTTAAAGAGATGGGAGAATAGATAGAGAGAATAAAGAGCGATGACACAAGGATTGGTGACGGAGTTCGGCCTTACGACCTACGTCTCCGGGCGAGAGGTGCCACCTGATCTTCACTATAATTTGAATATAAAGGGTTGAGCGTTCTCTCGACAGGCCGAGAGAAGCTTCGTACAGTGGGGTTGCACAGAGCAACTAGAAGAGAACAAGGTGGGGAGAATAGAGCTCTAGCACTTGCTCTGGGATTCTCCTCCTCTGATTGAATGGCCAACCCTCTTTCCTGGATGCCTTGGGGGTCCTTTTGTAGCGTAGGCACGTGCCCGATATGGCAATGATGACGTGGCGTTGATGACGTGGCACTGGTTCTGGGCCTCCTTGCTGGGCCCTTATTGGGCCGTTGTTCGGGCCCAATAAGGGGTAGGGCTTGATCTGCGAGCCTCGTAGAGTGGGCCCATGTGAGCCCAGGCGGGCTTACCCATTTGGGCCGTTGCGCGGGCCCATGCTGCTCTGATCTGATCCGGTACAATTTTTGCACCCACAGTTACCCCCTCCCAGTCGGGTCAGGACCCCCTGGGTCGGTTGGGATTCCAAGGTGCAAACGCTTTAGGATCCTGACGCGGTTGGCGAGGGTTGTCGGTGCCGCGGTTCGTATTAGCAGAGCCTTCTTCCACCGATACCGAGACCCTTTTTGGCGCGAGCCAAAAAGTCTCGGTTTTGCGAGGGGGTGTTTCTGAAAAAACAGTGCGTTTTCCGACCGAGTGGATACCGAGAGGGTACCGAGTGCATACCGAGTGGGTACCGAGAGCATACCGAGTGGTTACCGAGACCCTTTTGGTGCAAGCCAAAAAGTCTCGGTTTTGCATGGGGGTGTTTCCGAAAAGGCAGTGCGTTTTTCGACCGAGTGGATACCGAGAGGGTACCGAGTGCATACCGAGTGGGTACCGAGAGCATACCGAGTGGTTACCGAGAGGGTACCGAGACCCTTTTGGTGAGAGAACAGTTTTTTCTCTTCTTCCTTTTTTTCTTTCTCTCTTTCCTTTCTTTGCTTCTCTCTTTCCTTTCTGCTGTATGCATGAGAACGGGGGCACAACAAGAGGGGCGCGGGATTGGTGCCCGAGTGGGAGCCGGCCTCTCTTTTTTTTTTTTTTTGTCTTGCTAGCTGTACACAGGAGCCGGCCCTCTCTTTCCTTTCTCTCTCTCTCTTTCCTTTTTCTCTCTCTCTGTTTCTGTTTCTTCTCCTCCGTGGGTCGCGTGGGCTCGGGTTACAACTGCAGCGATCGGACGCCATTGTGGGTGCAGCAGCGGTGGCTGGGCACAGGCGGGGGTCGACTGGCGCGCGGAGAGGTGGGCTGGCGCAGGCTCAGCGGTGGTGGCCGGCTGGCGCAGCGCAGACGCTGGCGGGGTGCTGCCGGCAACGGACGAAGGCGGTGCGGAGGCGGTGGTCGGCGTGCGACTCCGGGCGCAGGGCGCGGCGGCAGGGGTCGGCGGCTTCGGGCGCGAGCCCCGGCCGGGTCGGAAAAGGGAGTGGGTGCTGGACGGCGGGTTCCCCCTTCTCTGCCTCTTTTCCTCTGGTTTCTTCTCTTTCTATCTGCCTTCACTTCCTCACTTGGATGGACCCCATCGTCTCCATCCCGGCAGCGAAGGCCCTGAAGAACCAGGCCTTGTCTCTCCCCATCGTCTCCATCCTGGCAGCGAAGGCCCTGAAGAACCAGGCCTTGTCTCTCCCCATCGATCGCCTCAACCAGCGGCCTCGTCCTCGGGTCCGCAAAGATAGCCTGGTCCATGGCCAGCAAGCCCATCTAGCCTCCATGTTCCCGTAGTACACGTGGTCGAACGAGAAAGGCATCACGATGTTGAACGGCGCCATCACGTCGGTGTTGCCGCTGGAGTGTACATGTGGGAACAACATCCGGAGGGCCTTGAGGAGCCGCGAGTCCATCAGCGGGTCAGGCTTCCCGGTGCCCCGGCAGTCGTAGAGTCGGCTCATGAGCTGGTCGCAGTGGGAGAAGGATGCGCATGGAAGCCGTTGTCATGCGAGGAGGGACACCCGGGTGTGGTTCGCTGACCCCCTCGGGGTTGGCTTGGGCTGCTGCGAAGAGGACATGCGGGGTTGCCTCGAGTCGCTGTGAGACAGCACGCACGGAGGGGTCGCCTCGGTCCGCTGCGAGACGGAGTGCGCGGCAGGGGAGGACGAGTTAGGTTCGTTATCGTCGCCGTGTGACGAATTACATGAGGAGAATGCGCGGGAGGGTGTTTGGTTCATTCGACCCCCTATTCCCATTCTGATCAGTTGCCGCCAAGAGCACGTACGCGTGGGCCGGGAGAGGTGCGAGTTCTTCTTTCATACCCGGTGCATGACATGCTACGAGTTGGGCGCGTAACGAACCAAATTGAGGGCGTGAGCGCATCCGTCATTACCGTGTAATTATTCTGATGCTAGTCTTCGAACAAAATGAACTCGAAAACTTTCGACCGTCGTAGTTTTTCATACGTGAGCCGGATCAATGCGTATAATATGCCGTTGCGTTGGCGCTGAAAAACTGGTTAAAGTGGACGTAAAGCGTCGGGCACCTTTGCGTGTAGTATTTCCAATGCATGTCTTCGTGGAAAAAGACCTTGAAACCTTCTGATAGTCATAACTTTTCATACGCATGTCGGATGAATGCGTATAAGGTGCCGTTGTGTAGGCATCGAAAAAACGGTCAAAGTGGACGTGAAACATTGTTCGCCTTGACGTGTAACTTTTCTGGTATTCACCTTTATAGAGAGATGACTCTTGAGAACGCGCCGGCCAGGTTTTAGGCTAGCGTCTTAAAGATGTCTCGGCACGCGATAACTCATCCGTTCTGTCCGGCACCCAACTGCACCTAGTTACTGTGTTCACTAGGGACTGCAGTCGGGCCCCAGTGATGACGCAATGGTTACCGCGTGCTCACCCCTGATGAGAAAGGGGATTTTTTTTTTTTTTGTGAAGTTTGTACAAGCAAATCAATAGGTTTGGATGAGATGCTATCGTATCGATCCAATGGAAGATAGCTCCTCATCTTTCAGTGATCATTGTGTGTGGGCGCCACTTGAATCGGATTGACTAATAGGTTTGGATGACGCCGAGCACCCCTCCTCTCAGTTTTCTGACGAAACCGAGGGGTGTGCTGCTGATGGTGTGCCGTCACCCCTTCCCCACTCGGTTTTTGTACGAAACCGAGGGAGGGTTACTTGTTGACGCCGACATACACCCCCTCTCGATTTTCTGACAAAACCGAGGGGTGTGCTGATGGTGTGCCGTCACCCCCTCCCCACTCGGTTTTTGTGCGAAACCGAGGGGGAGTTGCTTGTTGATGCCGACACACACCCCCTCTCGGTTTTTTTTGACGAAACCGAGGGGTGTGCTGCTGATGGTGTGCCATCACCCCTTCTCCACTCGGTTTTTGTACGAAATCGAGGGGGGGTTGCTTGTTGATGCCGACACACACCCCCTCTCGGTTTTCTGACGAAACCGAGGGGTGTGCTGCTGATGGTGTGCCGTCACCCCTTCCCCACTCAGTTTTTGTGCGAAACCAAGGGAGGGTTGCTTGTTGATGCCGATACACACCCCCTCTCGGTTTTCTGACAAAACCGAGGGGTGTGCTGATGGTGTGCCGTCACCCCCTCCCCACTCGGTTTTTGTGCGAAACCGAGGGAGAGTTGCTCGTTGATGCCGACACACACCCCTTCTCAGTTTTCTAACAAAACCGAGGGGTGGGCTGCTTGTTGATGCCGACACACCCCCCCTCTCGGTTTTCTGACGAAACCGAGGGGTGGGCTGCTTGTTGATGCCGACACACACCCCCTCTCGGTTTTCTGACGAAACCGAGGGGTGGGCTGCTTGTTGATGCCGACACACCCCCCCCCTCTCGGTTTTCTGACAAAACCGAGGGGTAGGCTGCTTGTTGATGCCGACACACACCCCCTCTCGGTTTTCTAACGAAACCGAGGGGTGGGCTGCTTGTTGATGCCGACACACACCCCCTCTCGGCTTTCTGACGAAACCGAGGGGTGGGCTGCTTGTTGATGCCGACACACCCCCCCTCTCGGTTTTCTAACGAAACCGAGGGGTGGGCTGCTTGTTGATGCCGACACCCCATTATTGGGGCTGCTAGAAGAGGCCAAAAAGTGTCGGTATTGAAAATAGTGTGTTTTTCGAATTTCAGCCCCATTCGAAACCGACACTTTTTCGGTAAAACGCTGGTGCGCGGGGATGTCGGCGAGGGACAATGCTATATTCGAGGGGGTATCTTAGAGATAATCTAGGATGACATTGCATGATGGCCAGCCGGTCTTCACCCAATGTATTACCGCACCTGGTTACTGTATTCACCAGGTACTACGGTCACGTGAGGGTGTTGACTTGGCCAGGATCAAGGAAGCACCATTTTATCCCGTGTTACCCACCGTCGACTGCACCAGTGTGGAGACACACACTGACAGAGTCAGACCAACCACCCCCTGACCGATTTGGAACCGTTAGTCGTCGTAAAAAGGTGATGGCCAGTGACAATCTGATACTTGGACCTGAGTAACAAGACTAAGCCTGAACTTTTGATCGAATACCAATATGTCGGCAACGACGTCTCGGACTTTATCTTTGTGCGTCAAGGGTAGGGCCTTGGGATTATAGAATGCCGAGGTGTTGGTCGCCTCGGACTTTGTCTTCGAGTGCCAAGGGCTGGGCCTTAGGCTTGTAGAGTGCCGATGCGTTGGTCGCCTCGGACTTTGTCTCCGAATGCCAAGGGATGAGCCTTGGGCTTGTAGAGTGCCAAGGCGTTGGTCACCTCGAACTTTGTCTTCAAGTGCCAAGGGCTGGGCCTTGGGCTTGTAGAGTGCCGAGGCGCTGGTCACCTCGGACTTTGTCTGCGAGTGCCAAGGGCTGGGCCTTGGGCTTGTAGAGTGCCGAGGCACTGGTCGCCTCGGAATTTGTCTTCGAGTGCCAAGGGCTGGGCCTTGGGCTTGTAGAGTGCCGAGGCATTGGTCACCTCGGACTTTGTTTTCGAGTGCCAAGGGCTGGGCCTTGGGCTTGTAGGGTGCCGAGGCATTGGTCACCTCGGACTTTGTTTTCGAGTGCCAAGGGCTGGGCCTTGGGCTTGTAGAGTGCCGAGGCATTGGTCACCTCGGACTTTGTTTTCAAGTGTCAAGGGCTGGGCCTTGGGCTTGTAGAGTGTCGAGGCGCTGGTCGCCTCGGACTTTGTCTTCGAGTACCAAGGGCTGGGCCTTGGGCTTGTAGAGTGCCGAGGCACTGGTCGCCTCGGACTTTGTCTTCGAGTGCCAAGGGCTGGGCCTTGGGCTTGTAGAGTGCCGAGGCGCTGGTCGCCTCAGACTTGGTCTTCGAGTGCCAAGGGCTAGGCCTTGGGCTTGTAGAGTGCCGAGGCATTGGTCGCCTCGGACTTTGTCTTCGGGTGCCAAGGGCTGGGCCTTGGGCTTGTAGAGTGCCGAGGCGTTAGTCGCCTCGGACTTCGTGTTCGAATGCCAAGGGCTGGGCCTTGGGCTTGTAGAGTACCGAGGCATTGGCCGCCTCGGACTTTGTCTTCGAATGCCAAGGGCTAGGCCTTGGGCTTGTAGAGTGCCGAGGCATTGGTTGCCTCGGACTTCGTGTTCGAATGCCAAGGGCTGGGCCTTGGGCTTGTAGAGTACCGAGGCATTGGCCGCCTCGGACTTTGTCTTCGAATGCCAAGGGCTAGGCCTTGGGCTTGTAGAGTGCCGAGGCATTGGTCGCCTCGGACTTTGTCTTCGAATGCCAAGGCCTATGCCTTGGGCTTGTAGAGTGCCGAGGCATTGGTCGCCTCGGACTTTGTCTTCGAATGCCAAGGGCTGGGCCTTGGGCTTGTAGAGTACCGAGGCATTGGCCGCCTCGGACTTTGTCTTCGAATGCCAAGGGCTAGGCCTTGGGCTTGTAGAGTGCCGAGGCATTGGTCGTCTCGGACTTTGTCTTCGAATGCCAAGGCCTATGCCTTGGGCTTGTAGAGTGCCGAGGCATTGGTCGCCTCGGACTTTGTCTTCGAATGCCAAGGGCTGGGCCTTGGGCTTGTAGAGTGCCGAGGCGTTGGTCGCCTCGGACTTTGTCTTCGAATGCCAAGGGCTGGGCCTTGGGCTCGTAGAGTGCCGAGGCATTGGCCGCCTCAGACTTTGTCTACGGGTGCCAAGGACCGGGCCTTGGGCTTGTAGAGTGCCGAGGCATTGGTCGCCTCGGACTTTGTATTCGAGTGTCAAGGATGTCTCCTTGAACTTGGTGCATGTCAAAGCGACGACGCCTACCTTGGACTTATTCTCATTGCCTCGGATAAGTATAGTTGATAGTTTAGCTTGACCTGGATTGTCAGGAGCATTTTTATCTGACTTTCACCTTGAAAGGGCGTAGCCGAATTGCCTTCGAGCTTCCGACTTGAATGGGTGGAATCGAAGGTCTTTGGTTGACCTGGGTTACCAGGAGCTTTTTATCGGACTTTAGCCTCGAGAGGGCGTAGCCGAATTGCCTTCGAGCTTCCGACTTGAATGGGCGGAATCGAAGGTCTTTGGTTGACCTGGGTTGCCAGGAGCCTTTTTATCGATCTTTAGCCTCGAGAGGGCGTAGCCGAATTGCCTTCGAGCTTCCGACTTGAACGGGCGGAATCGAAGGTCTTTGGTTGACCTAGGTTGCCAAGAGCCTTTTTATCGGACTTTAGCCTCGAGAGGGCGTAGCCGACTTACCTTCGAGCTTCCGACTTGAATGGGCGGAATCGAAGGTCTTTGGTTGACCTGGGTTGCCAGGAGCCTTTTTATCGGGCTTTAGCCTCGAGAGGGCGTAGCCGAATTGCCTTCGAGCTTCCGACTTGAATGGGCGGAATCGAAGGTCTTTAGTTGACCTGGGTTGCCAGGAGCCTTTTTATCGGACTTTAGCCTCGAGAGGGCGTAGCCGAATTGCCTTCGAGCTTTCGACTTGAATGGGCGGAATCGAAGGTCTTTGGTTGACCTGGGTTGCCAGGAGCCTTTTTGTCGGACTTTAGCCTCGAGAGGGCGTAACCGAATTGCCTTCGAGCTTCCGACTTGAATGGGCGGAATCGAAGGTCTTTGATTGACCTGGGTTGCCAGGAGCCTTTTTATCGGACTTTAGCCTCGAGAGGGCGTAGCCGAATGGCCTTCGAGCTTCCGACCTGAATGGGCAGAATCGAAGGTCTTTGGTTGGTCTTCATCAGCAGTTGGAGAGTTGTGGGCCACAACCCCCGCTCTTCCAGCTACCTTCTTTAGGGAATCCCTCTCTTGCTCGAGGGCTGCGTTCCTCTTGAGAAGGTTCAACAGCTGGAGATCAGCAGCCGAAATTTCGTATGTAGTTAGATCGTTGTCCCCTTGGGTGGCGTGCTCTTTGCCAGATCGACGCCTCGGGGATGATGGGTCTCGCCGATCGCTGTGCCCTTCTGGATGACTTCCTTGTGGCCCCAGTCGCTTATAAACATTTCTTCGATTGGTTGCAACCGAGACTTCTTGTTCTTCTTCGATTAGCACGTCGATTGTCCGATCAGCACCCGCCTTTGGTGGGTTGGTGCTGGCCTTCACCATCGAGCGTGTTGATGTCGGCGTGATGAAGGCGTTGAGGTTGATTTGGAGGAGGACTTGTGGCTCGTCACCACAAGCTGAATAGGAGTCGGTAGAGGTGTGGGTAAGACCTCTATCGATATCCCACAGACGGCGCCAAAGATTGTGGGGGGAAATTTCCGAGCCGCCTTGATCGGGAACCCCGCCCCACAGCCTTGATTGAATGTGGATGGTTTGTAGAGTTAAAGAGATGGGAGAATAGATAGAGAGAATAAAAAGCGATGACACAAGGATTGGTGACGGAGTTCGGCCTTACGACCTACGTCTCCGGGCGAGAGGTGCCACCTGATCTTCACTATAATTTGAATATAAAGGGTTGAGCGTTCTCTCGACAGGCCGAGAGAATCTTCGTACAGTGGGGTTGCACAGAGCAACTAGAAGAGAACAAGGTGGGGAGAATAGAGCTCTAGCACTTGCTCTGGGATCCTCCTCCTCTGATTGAATGGCCAACCCTCTTTCCTGGATGCCTTGGGGGTCCTTTTGTAGCGTAGGCACGTGCCCGATATGGCAATGATGACGTGGCGTTGATGACGTGGCACTGGTTCTGGGCCTCCTTGCTGGGCCCTTATTGGGCCGTTGTTCGGGCCCAATAAGGGGTAGGGCTTGATCTGCGAGCCTCGTAGAGTGGGCCCATGTGAGCCCAGGCGGGCTTACCTATTTGGGCCGTTGCGCGGGCCCATGCTGCTCTGATCTGGTCCGGTACAATTTTTGCACCCACAACGATAGCGGCACAAGGGAGTCAGATCTAGACTTGCCTGTAGATCCGGCCACCTTTCCTCGAGCAGCCTGGATCCGCGCACCTTGCGCCGTCGTGGCACTTAATCCCTCTGAGAACTATGGATTTCTATGTCGCATGAAAGCCTCACGTTCCCCTTCTCGCGATCACCTCTCTCTCTCTCTCTCTCTCTCTCTCATCCCGAGGCAGCCCGCAGCCACCAGTCACCGTGCCAATCTCGCCGCAGCGCCCTGTCAACTTTGCCATGTGCCCGCCGTCCCACAGCCTCCTCTGCTCGTACCGGCCTCCCTGCCACAACTCAAGGCATCCTCCAGTCAACCGAATAGCGACAACGACATGGGAGGTGGGCAGATCTGGCGCTCCCTAATCTTCCTTTCTCCGGTCGCTGTGTTGATCTCGCTGCACTTCACTGGTGAAGACAACACTATTGGAGATCGGTGCCTACTCGAGATCCAACGGCCTGCATGCCCGTGTCGGAGATCAATGCCTACTCGAGATCTAGCGGCCTGTATGCCCTCAACATTGTGCTCAGCCCCTGTGTCAACCTGCCTGCGTCAGTCCCTGCATCACTTAGTTTCCTTTCGAGCTCCATGCCTGAGCCCTCGACATCGACGACCCTCCTTATTTCCACATCTGGCCATTTGGACACCATCTTTTGTGCTCGACCGACACCTCGTCGGTGATCTTCCTCTCAGGCTCTACGAGCCTTGTTTGTCCCTCGTTTACGCTTTACACTTTGTCGGCCTACCCATCTACACCTTGCGCTTTATAGGCCAACTCTATCGGCCCTCTTGCACCATGCACTCTAGAGGCCAACTCTATCGGCCCGCTTGCACCATGCACTCTGTTGGTCTACCTTTTTGCACTCTATCAACTCGTTTGCCTACGCCCTGCACTCTATCGTCCTGCATGCGCCTTGTGCTTTGCCGGTCTGCTTGTGCTCTACACTCTACTCTCTACGGATCGAGATTTTCTCTCTCCCTCCGATTGAACTTCTCTCACTCTGGTGTTTCTCTCCTTGGTCGTTGTCTTACCTTCTTTCTCTCTAGTCTCATGGGCTCTCGGATCTCCTCTCTTCGATCACACTTGTGCTGGCTCTCGAATCCTCTAGTTGTGCAACCCTAACAGAGCTACAACTCTATTTTCTTTCCCTCATTTGTGATGATTGATATCTTATAGGAGGTGCCGAGTGATTGTTTCGGCCAAATGCTTGCCTCCTATGAGTTCTCACACATCCTCACCTTTCTTAGTCGATTGATCTCCCCCCTTTCGGTATCCTTCATTGCCGGCTTCCATCACCGATTTCCTCTGTTTCGATCCTTAGTGATCTTTACCAGTTCCCCGGTTGACATGCTTACAGGTTGACCGAGTTCCCTCCGGTTGTCCTGCTTGCAGGTCAATCGGGGTCGCCTTGACACTATCTTTACTTTAAAAAATAAAAATAGAAATATTTAATGTATTTTTTCTCTCTTTTATTAAGCAAACTGATGTTGGTTTATACCTTACATCAGTTTAACGAGGGTTATTAGATATAGTGCTATAATTAGTCCCACCTTGATTATGATATTGTAATGGTATACATTCTCTCCTTATATAAGTAGTCTTCTGTAATGATATCAATACTAGGAGTTTCTTCTCCCCAAACCCTATTCTCTCTTCCTCTCTTCGTAAGACTTAAAATCTGATTCTCTCTCTCAAATATGTTTTTCCCTCTCTATCCTCTCTTCTTTCGTCTCTTTAATTTCTCTTCTTCTCACATCAATCTCCCTCCTTAAATCTCTGCTCTCTTAAGGAACTCAATACTTTTTTTATTTAATGTCTGATGGATCCAGGTTTGAATTGCAAATTCTTGACCATTGCAATTCACAAATAACTAAATCCAACTAGTAACACAGGCAGAAACATCTCTCTCTTATTCCCAAAGAGACCATCTAAATTACTCCAATTGAATAAAAGAGAAAGGAAGAAAAAAAAAATCAATGGAGAAACTTGCGCAGCGAAGGCTTGAGCTGCTGAAAGACCGCCGCCCATCCGGCCTGCGTGGGGTGTACATCGTCCCAGAAGAAGTAGTCCTCCGGGTTGCAGCATAGTGTGTACTGCTTCACGCCCTGCTTGTCTTTCTGCCCGCAGATCGTGTTGTTTGTTTTGCCATCGCAGCACGGCTTCAGAGTATGCTTGAACTTACTCGGTCCTTTGGATGTGATCGGCGGAGCTACAATAAAGAACAGACGAATTAATTACATAAATGACTTGGGCTGAGGAAAAAAAAAATCATTGCAAATCGAAATATGAAACAAGCTATACTAATATTAGATAATTAACTACAGATATATCATATTTAGCTATAAACTATTAGTCTTACGACAACCGTGAAAGTACTCTATCTCAATTTTAACTCAATCTGATACAGAAAACTCCAACCATTGCTTAAATTTGAGTAAAAACTTAATTTGGTACGAGTTTAAGCTAAGGGCTGGAGCTGATTTTGGAGCTTTTACTTAAATTTGAGTAAAAACTCAAATCTTTGGATGTCAATGTTGTAAATATGAAGACATCCAAGATGACCGTTGGGAATTTAGTATGAGATTTGACTCTCCCTCGACTTGGGTGAAAAATCTGAGTAAAACTCAATTTGGTATGAGTTTGAGTAATCGTCTGGAGCTGATTTTGGAGCTTTTTTGCTCGGATTCAAATCGGGATGGAGATGCTGTGTAATGGCTGTTCTTTGAGCAGGCAAGATATTGAAAACTCACTTGGATCAAGAAACGATTGAAAAGGCGTCGCGAGATCGAGAATGAGGAAGGCAGAGTTGTTGGTAGCTCGCGTCAACTCATCCACTGCAACTCCCAGCTTATAGTTGTGGGAGTTAGGGGTGTGCATCGGTTCGAAACCGACCTATTTAGGCAAAACCCAAACCGATCCAACCTAGGTCGGTTTTGAGAATTTTCAATCCGATCCAAACCGATTGAGACTGGAATCCAATCCAATCCAATCCAATTAAAGTTGGTTTGGATTGGACTGGATGGTCGGTTTGGGCTTTGGCCCATATGGTTACTAGTTTTTTTTTATTTGGACATAGTTTCAACTTTAAAATGATTATTTTAAAAATTATAAAATGATACTACATTACTTACCAAAATACCAAGTTATCAACAACAATACCATTATGTCCACAATATTCATATCCATTAAATATTAAAAACTACAAAGTACAGTTTTAACAATTAAACAAAAGTTCACAGCAGTTACCACTAAATTAGTAAATTATAAACCGGAGTCTGGTTCGGTTCGGTTCGGTTCGGTTTAGGTCGGTTTTTAATTGATAAATCCAATAACCGATCCAATCATATCGGTTTTGAAAAATCCTGATCCAATCCGATCCATTGAGTGTGTCGAAACCGATCAAATTCGATCGATTTGGTTTGGTTCGGTCGGTTTGGTCGGTTTGGTTTGGATCCTGCACACCCCTAGTGGGAGTCCGCCCCCTCGTCATCGGCTCCATCGCAGAATGTGTAGTTATAAGCCCTGGCTTGTAAGGGGGTGCAGCCCAGAGGGACCAGGTTGGTTATCACCACATTGCCAACCCCGATATCCTCGAGCCGCTTCAAATCCGATTTGAGCCGCTTGATCAATCCGTTCATAAACGAGAAGATTTTCTAATACCGGAACGCAGGCAGCGATCGAGAAAGAAAGATGCATCAGACTTCATTGATTTGAATCACATTTGACCATACCTTTGGGAGGAAGTTAGCTAAATTTTGCACTCACAAGCATTGTGCCGCCTTTGGCAAAGAAGTGTGAGTAGTCGTTGCCGGAGATGACAACCATTGCGATGGAGGATTTGAGGTCGCAGTCTGAGAAGACGCCTTCGCCGATTTGTCCCACGAAGGCGTCGATCTGAGCAGTCAGGTTCCTTTGGTTGTTACCGGTGTCGAAGACGCCGCTCCCCCCGACTGCGAAGTTCATACCGTAGGGGAGGAGCTTCTGGCCGATCCTTCTGTACTTGTAAGGAATGGGGGACTTGTTTCCCAGATATGAGGCTGCAGAAATTAAAGAACATAGCACTGAGATTCGAGTACTGGAATAAAAGATCTCTGCTTAGTAAGAACGGAAAAAAAAAAAAAGAAAGATAAATTACACTTTGCCCCCCTTAAAGTTTAGCTCAAAAACACTTAACCCCCTATATAGTTAAAAAAACTATATGTTGCCCCACTTCAATTCAGTTTTGATCAGATAAAAATTATCAAATGAGAAAATTAAGTAGTTGACAAAAGAGGTATTGTGCTAACATTTCAAACTTTATGGTGTGATTTGAAACAAAATTAACTACAGCAAGGTTAAGTGTTTTTAGCTAACCTTCAGGGGGCAAAGTGTAATTTACACAAAGAAAGGGAAAATTTTACTCATACCCCAAAAATCTGTAACTACCCCTGTTTCTCACCCGTTTCAGAATAACTTACTCAAAAAAATTAAAATATCATTTATACCCTTATCTTATACCTCATATCCAACTAAAACTTAAAACATAACATTTTCGGCATTGATTGCAATTGGAAAGGAATTGAGCAGTGGCGACGACATGGCTATCATTGGCAGCGACATCAACAACATGGCTTGAAGATCCTACTTCTCCCCGATCGAATTCCTCCATAGATGGCAACAAGGCTCGAAGATCCCACTTTTCCTGATCGGATTCCTCCATACAAGATCTAACCCCTCTAGCAATGGAGAAAGAAAAGAGAACGGGTATTTTAACTGGGTTGTATAATCAAGATGGGACGGGCCATTTAACTGTGATGTATTCAAGGTGGGGTGTAAGACGGAAGGGTATTTTTGGGATAGGAATGGAGTATGATAAGTAAAAACGGGGTGTGTTCAAATTTGTTGGAAATGGGGGCTAATTACAGATTTTTGGGGTATGAAAAATATTTCTTAAAAAAAAAAACCTGAATCTGTATGGGTTGAGAAATCCCAACTCGTCCTCAATTAGGGTTGGTTTGAGAAAAGCCTGAGGAACCTGGAAGGCGGTCCAACCCACTACAACAACCCGGCCTCGTGTTGGGCTTGGGCTTGGGCTTGGGTAATGGGGTGAGTACGTTCAAAAGAAAGAGGATGCCCATTGCTGCATCACAAATCATGCAACAACAAAAGAGGATTTTTGCAGAGTTGGGTCGGAGACAATATAGTAAGGTTCTCATACTGACAGATGCATCCCAAGCTCGTGATGTCTTGGTTTTGGGTAAGGGGTGCTCGGAGGATCTTTGCCCGCTCCTTCGGGATTGCATGCAGGAATGACAGCTTCTCTCTGGTGTCTCGATACAATGGGTGAATCGAGCGGGGAATAATACTGCTGACTGACTAGCGTGGGAGAATTAGATTTCCCTCCTACTTTGCTTGGCCTCGTGTGGGAGGATCTTAAGGTCATGATGTAATGATCGACCATCTCTGGTTTACCAAAAAAAAATCATGCAACAAAGATAAAACCTACAACAAATCCAAGCAAGAAGAGACATGCATGCTAGCTACACCCACCGACGAAGTCGGTAAGGACCCGGCCATCGGAGAACCGGCCGGTGGGTCGGCCGGGAAATGTGGTGCCGTACGGGTACAGCCACGACCGTGCCTGGGCCCAGCCGAGCTTGCCGAGATTTCCGGTGTCTGCGTAGGAATCCCCGAACACAAAAAGCTTCCGGATGTGAGCACCTCTGCGATGAAGAGAGTGCCCGCAGCCATAAACCCCACTGGTTCCTATAGTTTTTATAAGGGAAATATTATTCATACCCCATAAATCTGTAATTAGCCCCCATTTCCAACAAACTTGAATACACCCCATTTTTTTTTTTCATACCCCATTCATATTCCAAAATTACCCTTCCCCCTTACACCCCACCTTCAATACACCCCAGTTAAATGGCCCGCCCCAACTTGATTATACCCCAATCAAACACATACCCCCTTAAATATACCCCAATTATATACACTCTTGAATACACCCCACTCTTAAATAAACCCATGCAGTTGGCTGATACTTGAAGGCACAAGTAGAGTTGCAACTTGGCGGGCCAACTTGAACCCAACCCGAGTCCAACCCGAACCCAACCCGAATTTGGGTGGGCTAATCCGAGCCCAACCCGAATCATTTCTCCCCAACCCGACAGGACCCGACACGAAGTTAGCGGGTCTGGGTCAAGGCTAAACGGGTTCGGGTCGTAAACGGGTCGACACGATAGACCCGTTTATTAAACGGGTCGGGTCCGGGTTTAGGGTCTGGACACGGTAGACCCAGGAAGACCCGTTTAGTATTCAATAGGTCATGTCGGGTCGGGTCGGGTCTACCAGCAATCCGATACTATAATATATAAAACCAGTGGGTCTTTCGGGTCAGGTCGGGTCAAGTCAGATTGGGTCGGATCGGGTCAACTGAATAGATCCGGGTGGTAAACGGGTCTTATCGGGTCTTATCGTGTCTACCTGTTTATTAGCAAGTCGGGTACGGGTTTAGGATCTAGACACGATTAGTTAAACGGGTTGGGTCCGGGTCTAGGGGTTTTGGACACGACACGAACCCGACACGACACGACTCATTACCACCCCTAGCTGCAACTTGGGCGGGCCAACCCGAACCCAACCCGACTTTGGCCGGGTTAACCCGAACCCACCCCGCACAACCCGACGGGTTGGGCGTGGGCTAAGTTTAAACGAACATTGGGTTGGGTTGGGGTACAAAAGACGCTGAGCAGGGGCTTTGGGGTTTGGGGTATAAAAAAAAGGGCATTGTTGGTATTAAAGGATTGTTGAGTAAGTTATTGAGAAACGCTAGGGATACGGGGGCTAATTACAGATTTTTGGGGTATGAATAAAATTTCCCTTTTATAAACACGAAAGATAAGATGAGATATAAGATGAGATAAGATACGAGAAAGAAAGAAAGAGAAATTAAAAAGAAAAAGATTTTACCGGTCAACATTAAAACCAACACGAAGACATAGAAGGAGAAGATGAACGACTTTGAATTCGCCATGAGCGGGGATAGGGATGGGGATGAGAGTAGTAGAATGGTGACCGGATCACTCGGTTTATAAACACAAAGCAAAGCCATAGGCAAACCAACAAACCATTATCAGTTATTTTGAAAAAATAATATATATATTTTTTTGGAAAAACATTTACAGCTATCTCGCAGCTGTTGGGAACTTGGAGGGCTTATTCGATCCAAGTGAGTCGCATGCATCCCCCCCCCCAACGATCCAGATGCACCGTTGTGATGTAACGAACGCTCCGGATGCGGCACTAAGCGTCTCGAGAGGGAGATACAAGATGGCTCGAGTCCCCCCCCCCCCTCTCCTTTTGTTTAATGGCAAATCTATCTATCTGTTAGACATTGTTAAAGGTTGTTATTGAGGTAGTTTGGTATCAGATCCCTTTTGAGATACTCTCTCTCTCTCTCTCTCTCTCTCTCTCTCTCTCTCTCTCTCCTATGAGGAGCTGTGTGAGACCCAGCATCTCCGGCCAGTGGCGGAGCTAGGATTTTTTCATGGGGGGGGCACACAACAATTCAATAGTTGAATATATTTCATAAATATAAATTTTTTAATGGTTGGAATCCCAAACATTCATATTTTGGCCTAATCATTTGATAACAATTATTATTTTTTAAGTTTGAACTAGGTCTTAATAGAAGGGGGAGCCCAATAAGAATATGGTCCAAAGCCTAAACCTATCATGCAATCCAATCCAAACAAAATTTAGTTGGATTGGATTCCAATCTTAGTTCGGTTTGGATCGGACTGAAAATCCTCAAAACCGACCAAGGTTGGATCGGTTTGGGTTTTGCCTAAATAAGTCGGTTTTGAACCGATGCACACCCCTAATAAGCAATAGCCAAAAACCGTAATCATCGAGACAAATCACTAATGAATAGAACTTGAAAAAATAATTAAGAAATCAAAAATTTTAAATAGATCTAAAGAAAAAAACTAAACAACAACGTCGACAAGAACACAAATAGTAAATAAAAAAAATCAAAACGTAGATCGGTAGATGTATAGATAAAAATTTCAAGCAATTATACTATTCAAGCAATCGGAAAGGACGTAGAAAGGATGGAGATCGGACCTTGGCGGCTCGGCAACGATGGCAAGTGTCGATGTGTCGTTGAAACCTTAAGGGCAAGTTGTCACGTGGTGGATCGACTCGATCTGGAATCGGGATCCTCAACATCGCAGGAGGAGAAGTGGAAGAGGGGCCCACGCCGCCCACCGCCTACGGAGTACGGACCACCACAACGGCGCCGTTGCCGCTAGCCCGCTGGGTGCTGGAGTGCTGGGGGAGATTAAAAAAAAAAAAGTTCTGATTTTTTGTTTTCACTATTGCACGGTCTCCGGTTAAAAGAAAATCAAGGCCCATTCACTTGTGATCGGACGGACCGGACGGTTGTTCAAGATCGTGGGATTGTTGCTCACATCACCGATTTACGCGGGATGGATTAGCACACAACTTTTGACTTTTTGTTTTCACTATTGCACGGACTCCGGTTAAAAGAAAATCAAGACCCATTCACTTGTGATCGGACGGACCGGACGGTTGTGCAAGAAAATGTCTCGCGGGATTGTTGCTCACGTCACGATTTACACAGGATGGAACCAGCACACAAGCCACAGCCTGACAGCCCACAAGTAATTGGTTTGGGGGGGCACTTTTACTATTTTTATTTTTAGGGGTTTATTTGTAAGATAAAATATCTTTAGCAAACTTTTAGGGGGGGCACGTGCCCCCACTAAATCCGCCCCTGTCTCCGGCCATCGTCGACGCTGCCCTTCCCGCCGTGAGATCCGCCCATGGTGACCTCTCCGGCCTGATCTGCCACGGCGTCATCTCCGACGTGGGCTTTGATCACCCACTGCGACGAGGATCCCCGGCTGTGTCGACTGCGGATCTAGATCTCCGGCGACTCCTGATCTCGAACCGGCGAGCCTCAGCCAGCACTTCGAGTGCAGGCGCTGTTCTCCCCTCTCCTTCGAGATCATCTCACTGAGAGGTTATTTTGGTATCTTGTCATATTTGGCTCTCCACATGGATAAAGTGTTTCAATCGTTGGAGAGTCATATATGACTTGAAAAATCATTTTAATACTTTATAATTCTTTTAGCTAGCATCCAAAAAAATGACCATGACAAGCTTCGTAAATAAATGAATAAAGAATGATGGTTTATTGGCTTCAAAAGATAAAGATTTATTAATAGTATTCCACTTACTATTACATTTTCGGTCAAATATTATTTGTTAATGTATATAGATGGGTTGGTTTTACATGTACAGTCGGATCGGGTTGTATGGTCATACATGTACATATATATGGGCTTGAGTCCCTCAATAGAGAGCATTGCATTCCTCTCCAAACCCTAGCCGTCATCTCCTAACATGGTATCAGAGCTCTAGGGTTCTCTGACGCGCGGCGACGACGACGACGGTCTTCTCCCTCCGGCAACACCTCTCCTCCGGCCTCTCCTCACCCGTCCGACCCCCCTCCTCCTCCTGACCACCCCGTCCGGCCCCCCTTTTCGTCGCCCGACACCCTGCCCGGCACGGCCCCCCCTTTCCGCCGCCCGACAGCCCCGGCCCCCCCTTCCGCCACACCGCCCGCCCCCCCGACCACCCTCCGCCTCCCGACCCCCCTACGCCGTCCGACAGCCCCCCGATTCCCCCCTTCCGCCGCCCGACGACCCCCCGGCCCCCTCCTCCACCCCCCGACCCCCCTCCACCGTCCGACAGCCCCGGCCCCCCTTCCTCCACCTCCCGACCCCCCTTCCTCCACCCAACAGCCCCGACCCCCTTTCCTCCCCGACCCTCTCACCCCTTCCCTCAACCCACCCGACCCCTCTGTTGAGCCTTCTCCATGGCTTCTCCTGCCGTACCGTCCGTCGTTGCGATCTCTCCACCGCTAAAGGCGGTCGCCTTTTAGTTATCATCGGCCAGCGATTGGCCTGATTGGTCACTCACCGTCGAGGCCGCATTCTCCAATCGTGATCTGTGGGGTCACATCACCGGCGATGATCCTCCTCCCATTGACTACTTCGGTTCCTCCTCTGTCACCAGCAGTGCCGCGTCTTCTGCTACGACTACTACCATGACACCCACGGTTGTTGCTCTTACGTGGCGCCGCCACGATCAGGCCATCTGGGCGTACCTTCTGGACTCTGTTGCTCGTCCGCTCCTTGCTCCCATCGGCCGCCTTCCGACAGCGCGTGCGATGTGGGAGTATCTCCGGAACCGTTTTCTCTCGCGCGGAGGCGCACGCCGGCATCAGCTCATCTGTGACTCGCAGTCTGCCCGTTAGGGGGAGAGCACCATTCAGGACTTCTTCAGTCAGATGAGTGCCTACTGGCATGAGCTGGACTCACTGATCCCGGAGCGGTGTGCCTGCCCTCGCTCCCGGGATTTCCAGCGCTACCTCGATGAGGACCACCTGCACCAGTTCCTGGCAGCGCTTCGGCCGGACTTTGCTCTCATAGCTGCCCAGCTCCTGTACCGTGAGCCACTCCCTCGGCTAGAGGATGCTCTACTCGCCTTGGTCGATGAGGAGACCCGCCTTCAGACTCAGGGCGCTCGTCCTCCTCCACTTGCTCCTAGCTCCGACACTGTCCTGGCAGCCGGGTTCTCCGATGAGGCTGTCTTTTGTCACTACTGTAAGGAGCTCGACCACATGAAGCGTGAATGCCCTACACGTCCTCCATGCAACCCCCGCTGGGGTCCGGATGAGAGAGCCCCACGCTGGACTTCGACTTCCCGCGACGATCAATGTGGCGGTCGAGGTGGACGGAGCCGTGGACGTGGTTCGTCTTCCTTCCGCCACTTTGGTGGTACAGCGGCTACTGTAGAGGCCTCGACGCTCCCCACTGCTACCACAGCACCTTCTCAGCCTGAGCCGGACCGTCTTCAGTGCCTCGAGGAGCTCCTTCTTTGCCACCTAGCCTCCACCGGCTCCGCGACTACGCACGGCTTGTCTGCCACCTCTGGTACTACTGCTCCATGGAACTTCGATTCGGGTGCCTCCTGTTACCTTACCTTTGACTCCACTATCCTCACGGACTGTTCTCCCACTACCACCCACCAGGAGGTTCGCACTGCGGATAGGACTCTCGTCCCTATTCCGCAATGTGGCTCCATCACTACCACCTCTGACCCTACCCCATGTCCATCATGCCCCCCGTCTTAATATTAATCTGATCTTTATCAGTTCTCTTTGTGACTCTGGCCTGACTGTCACCTTCACCCCTTCTGTTTGTGTTGTGCAGGATTCGCGGATGGGTCAGAGGATTGGGCTGGGCCATAGAGCAGGAGGACTTTACCAGTTGGACCATCTACATGTGTCTTCCGTTCCTGTTGCGTCTGTTATGTCTGTCACCTCTGATACCGACCTGTGGCACAGAAGGTTAGGTCATATATCGAGTGATCGACTCAAAAACGTATTCCGTTCGGGCGCTTTGGGTCGAGCGTCTTTCTCCCCCCTCTCTGTTTGTACGGGTTGTAGACTGGCAAAGCATCTAGCTCTTTTATTCTCTGCTAGTGCTTCCCAGTCTGATGCTTTATTTGATTTAGTCCATTCGGACATTTGGGGTCCTGTTCCTGTTGCATCTCTATCGGGTTACATGTATTATGTGTGCTTTATCGATGACTATTCTAGGTGCACCTGGGTTTATCTTATGCGTCATTGATCTGAAGTACCTCACATCTTTAGGAGATTCACCACTATGATACACACTCAGTTTGGTCGGCGCATCAAGACCTTTCGGTCTGATTGTGCCAAGGAGTATTTCTCCTCTGAGATGCGTGAGATTCTTCAGTCTCACGGCACTCTTCACCAGCAGTCCTGTCCCCACACCCATGAGCAGAACGGCATTGCCGAACGCAAGCATCGTCATGTCCTTGAGACTGCACGAGCCTTGCTTCTCTCTGCGTCTGTTCCTCACTCCTACTGGGCTGAAGCTGTCATGACGGCTGTCCACCTCATCAATATCACTCCGTCATCTGCTCTGTCCGGTGCCACCCTATATGAGCGCCTCCACTCCAGCCCACCTGACTACTCTCTTCTTCGCACGTTTGGCTGCACGTGCTTCGTTCTTCTTCCTCCCCATGAGCGCACCAGACTCTCTACGAGGTCTGTTAGGTGTGTTCACTTGGGACTCAGTTGGGAGCACAAGGGGTATCGGTGCTACGATCCCTTGGCTCGCCGGATCCGTGTCTCCCGTCACGTTTCCTTTGTTGAGGATGTCCCGTACTTTTCACTTGAGTCTTGGGATCTTTCCTTGCCTCCTGCGTCACCCTCCTCGTCTTCCTCACATCTCCACATCCCTGTTCTACCCCCGTTTTCTGTTGTCCCATCCACACCTACTCCTTCTCCATCTTCCCCGCCACCTCTACCACCACTATCACCACCTCCTCCGTCTTTCTCGACACCTCCACCACCACCTGTTACTCGTGTATATGTTCGTCGGTCTACAGCTCCTCCTCCAGAGTCGGCTCACACTGGTACTCCCTCGCCTGATGCTGCTGCCCCCTCCTCCCCGGTCGTGGATCCTGCTCCTGTTCGACGCTACCCAGCGCACGAACATCACCCTCCTGACAGATATGACTACTCTCCCGACAGGTTTGGCTACTCTGCCTTTCCCTCTGACTCTCCTAACTCCTCTGGCTACTCTGCCAGTGCCTCCTATTCACCATCTTTTCAGGCTTTTCTTACTGCTATACACAACCATCGGGAGCCCCAATTGTACCATGAGGCAGCTTTATATCCAGAGTGGCGGCAGGCCATGTCAGTTGAGCTTGAGGCTTTTCAGCGGACCCAGATATGGGATTTGGTGCCTTGTCCCTCAGGGGTGGTGCCTGTTAGCTGAAATTGGATTTTCAAGGTCAAGACTCGACCTGACGGATCCATTGAGCGACACAAGGCTCGCTTCGTTGCTCGTGGCTTCTCCCAGGAGTATGGGATTGATTACGAGGAGACGTTTGCTCCAGTTGCTCGGATGACTACTGTGCACACCCTCTTAGCTGTGGCAGCTGCTCGAGGGTGGCCTCTCCATCAGATGGATGTTACCAATGCGTTCCTCCACGGTGATCTCTCCGAGGAAGTCTACATGGCTCCTCCTCCGGGCGTTTCAGTTCCTCCAGGGCACGTGTGTCATTTGCGCCGAGCCATTTATGGGGTCAAGCAGGCCCCTCGTGTCTGGTTTGAGCGATTTCGCAGTGCAGTCCTGACCGCCGGGTTTGTTGAGCATCACTCCGACTATGCCCTGTTCACTCGCTCCTCCAGTCAGGGTATTGTAGTTCTTCTCCTCTATGTGGATGATATGATCATCACTGGGGATGACAGTGCCACCATCGCATCTCTCCAGCGGCACCTCCAGAGTCAGTTTGAGATGAAAGATCTGGGCTCTCTTCGCTACTTTTTGGACCTTGAGATTGCCCGGTCAGCTCGTGGTCTGTTGGTCTCCCAGTAGAAGTACATCTCCGACATCCTTGCTGATGCTGTTCTTACTGACTCTCGCACTGCTGATACACCCATGTAGCTCAATTTGAAGCTTCTAGCTACAGATGGTGAGCCACTCCAGGATGTCTTCCGTTACCAGAGGCTGGTTGGGATGCTCGTCTATCTCACTATGACCCGACCAGACATTGCCCATGCTGTTGGCATTGTCAGTCAGTTTGTTCAGGCTCCACGGTCAGTTCACTATGCAGCTGTTCGTCGGATTATCCGCTACCTCCGGGGCACCATCACCCGTTCATTACTGTTTCCCTCCACCTCTCCGTTGGTGCTGCGTTCCTACTCCGATGCAGATTGGGTAGGAGATGCAGCCACTCGCCGCTCTACTACAGGATACTGTGTGTTTCTGGGTGATTCACTTATTTCGTGGCACAGTAAGAAGCAGGAGTCTGTTGCTCGCTCCAGCACCGAAGCCGAATACAGGTCCATGGCTTCCACTACCGCCGAGATTGTCTGGCTTCGCCGCCTTCTGCTCGACTTGGGAGTTGTGATATCCGGGCCCACCCCTCTCTTCTGTGACAACCGGAGTGCTATTCAGATTGCTAGCAACCCGGTCTTCCATGAGCGAACAAAACATATTGAAGTTGATTGTCATTATGTACGCCAGGAGTTTCTCGATCACACCATCTCCCTGCCATACATTTCATCCTCGGAGCAGACTGCTGATTTTCTGACGAAGCCCTTTACGACTGCTCGCTTCCGACATTTTATTGGCAAACTCTCGGTTCATGATCCACTGAGAGTTTGAGGGGGAGTGTTAATGTATATAGATGGGTCGGTTTTACATGTACAGTCGGGTCGGGTTGTATGGTCATATATGTACATATATATGGGCTTGAGTCCCTCAATAGAGAGCATTGCATTCCTCTCCAAACCCAAGCCATCATCTCCTAACATTATTGTATGGCTGGCTGACGGTTAGAGAGGGTTGAATGCCAAATACGGCTGTATGGCCAACGATTATACATGCTCTTAGGCTTGGATTGTCTACTTGGGCTTGCGGGAGGATAGGGCAGGGTCTTTGTATTCGGGCATGTAAATGGACTTATAAGTGGGCTTAGGGGGGAGGATGGGTCATGTGGGTTTGGCATCTATTAAGGGTACCCCCGTCTTTCTTGTGTGCACCTCACTGAGTGCACCCATCTCTGAGTGCCCTCCGCTAAGGGCACCTCCCTTGTGTGCTCGTCTTTCATCTCAATGATGGCGAAGCTGATCAAGTTTCCAAGGATGAACATTGAGTTCATTGGATCCGGCGACTATGTTGTGTTGTCGCTCATGCTCCGTTCTAACTTGGACGCTTGTGAGTTGTGGAGCTATATAGCCAGAACCATGTTTATGCCATTATCCTACTCTAAGGCTGCTTCTACTCCTTCAGGAGCATCCGTATCCCGTCTTTCTACCGGGGTTGCTGGAGAGTGGAGTCGAGTGGATCGACAGATCATGACATGTCTCCTGAACTCCGTGGCATTGTCTCTCCAAATACAGCTCGGATGGTACGTCTCGTGCAAGATGGGATTACCTTGTACGAATGTTTGTTCAGACTGGTGGCACTCGTGAGTACCAATTGTTTCGAGAGGTGATCGCCTTGAAGCAGAGCATGTGCTCGATTCAAAAGTTTTACACTCTTGTTTGTGGGCGAATCATGTACATCGGCGCATCAATTAATGCACCAGTGCAACATACAATGAGCCTATGATGCTCCGTTTCTCTCTATCATAAGTGAGTAGCCCCGTAGTACAAGTCCGATTATCTTGAAACATATGTTGATCTCGAAAATTCTCATTTATTGTTGTTGCAATGTGCCAAATATGCATTCATCCCTACCATATTAATCATATACGATGGAGAATTGGTTAAAGTGAAGAAGAAATATGAGTATAAATGAGTAAAACAAAAAAATTTACCTTGACATTGTCTGCTTTTGACCAACTTATTCAAAAACTCTATCAGATTTGAACTCTGCAGCTATGATGCGCGTCGGGCCCACTGACCGGGGTTGACAGACTGGAGGAGATTTGAACTACTGGAAATTCGAATGAAATGTTTTGATGGTAGGTCATAATACAAGTGAAAAAGTTACCGGAAAGGACCACAAAAGTAAAGTATATACCAATACAAATAGTTTTCGTCAAAGCGGACAAAATAGCCAGGGATGTAGTAGTTGTAATGCCCAATTTTGCCCTCCAAAATTAGAGTCATATTATCAACCTATAGAGGCAAATTAACAATCGAGAAGAGACAGACAGGGAGGATGTTCGCGACGGCTCACTCTGCAGATGTCATTTACCTCCAGGAGACGAAGACCGCAGATCATTCCAAACGGTTCTTGCGTTCCCTGAGCAATCATCGGATTACCGCTGGGAATCACGAGGATCCATAGGGGCAGCGAGAGGCCTTCTTATTGGCTGGGATTCTTCTCTCCTCAAACTTGTGGACATGGTTTATGGTGACTTCTCCCTATCGGTTGTCTTGCACAACCCTATAGATAATTACACCTTATCAATCACCGCAGTCTATGGTCCCTCTGATGACCGCCTTCGTTACGAATTTTGGCAAGAAATACATGGTATCCGCTTGGCTCTCATTGGGACTTGGGTGTTAAACAGTAACGTTAATGTCACGAGGTTTCTCCGAGAGAAGTGGGAACTTAGGTAGCACTCGGGCTATGGAGGACCTCGCCTCTTTCATTAGAGGCCATAATTTCGTTGATTTACCGATGGGAGGCCGAAGATTCTCTTGGTCTAACAAACGGGAGAATCCGATTCATTCCCACCTTGACAGATTCCTTATTTTCGACGGTTGGGACAATACCTACCCCCTCACTTCCACAATGGCGCTCACTTCCTTCATCTCGGACCAGGTCCCCATTATCCTTGACAAGGGTGAAGAGAACACCTCGAGACTGTCATTCAGGTTTGAATGGATGTGGACCTTGGAGGATGACTTTGATGACCTCATCCCAAACTGGTGGAACTCAATCCCCATCTTTCAGAACTCCACATTGAGTATTTCTAACAAGATACGATAGATGAGGAAGAAGATCATGCATTGGACCATGGTTTATTTCGGAAGTATTAAGAAGAAGAAATCAACACTGTTGGAGAAGATCAATACCCTGGTGATCCTAGAGGAGGTGGGTGGTCTCTTGAGTGATGACCGGATCAACGTCTCTATGTTTGACGTCAGAGCTTAACCAGATCAATGTCTCTATGTTTGACGTCAGAGCTTAACCAAATCCTTGCTAAAGAGGAGATGATGTGAAAGTAGTGATCTAGAAATAAGTGGATCGAGCTGGGAGACCAAAATACTTCATACTTCCATAGGATCACGAATGGTTGAAGGCGCAAGAACTACCTATAGGAGTTGTCCGTGGACAGAACATCTTGCGACTCACAACAGGCTATTCTTCACGGAGTAACAGGTTTCTTCAAGAGGGAATTCGACCTGTTCCAGATCTTAGATTGCAGATGTACTGGTGCTCCCTCGACCTCGGCAAACTCGACAACCAGGATCACATCTTGGGGCCCTTTCTGGAAGAGGTGATTAAGAAAGCTATTTTCGATCAGGTTGCGTATGGGGCACTGGGACTTGACAATTTCCCCTTCCTCTTCTTCCAGATCGAGGTACTGGTCTGTTATTAAGGCTGACATGTGTCGATTCATGTAGGACTTTTTTGCGAGCTCTGTCGACCTGAGAAGCATTAATTCATTATGATAACGTGCTCATTCCAAAGATAGGTGGAGCGGATTTAATTCATGATTACAGACCTATCAATCTATTGAACTGTCTCTATAAGGACTATGGTCCTATCTAACAGGCTCACTACGGTGATTCTGGATCTTGTCAATCTTACTAAATTAACTTTTATATATCATGGGGAGGAATATTCTCGATAGCGTCACAATTTCTCAGAAAGTTCTCTTGCATCTGCGATAGATAAGGTCGGAAGCGGCTTTGCTTAAGTTGAACTTTGAGAAAGCTTTTGACAAGCTTAATTAGGGTTTCTTAATGTCTGCCATGCAATAGAAGGGATTCCCACGTCAATGACTGAACTAGATATGGAGCTGTCTTTCTACCTCCAAGCTCACCTTCCTTATTAATAACGTCAAGGGCAACGCGTTCTCTATGCGGAGAGGTGTCAAGCAGGGCTGCCCTCTTTCTCATTTCCTCGATCTTTATCCTAGCTATTGATGTTTTTGATGCTATTCTCAAACAGACGGTAAACCAGGGCCTTTTGACTAGAGTGGCCGGGCCATCTTGGACCATCTCGAATCTTCACTTCGCAGATGACACCCTCCTATTCTGTGTGGCAGAACCATCGGAGATAGTCACCTTGAAGGTCTTTTCTACGGTGTTTCCAGATGACCTCGGGCCTTAAGATAAATTTCTCTAAATCTTCACTCTACTATGTCGGAGAGGATGTTAACCTTGGAAGCACTTTGGCTAATCTCCTCAATTGTCAGAGAAAGTCTCTACCCCTTAAATACCTAGGTCTTCCCATCTCTGATAGACGACTTCCTAAAAAGTCTTGGCTTGAACTTACTAAGAGGATAGAGAAGTGGTTGTTCAGTTGGAAAGGAAACACCTCTCCATTGGTGGAAGGCTCACCCTCGTCAACTCGGTCCTATCCACCATCCCTTCCTACTACCTCTCTTTCTTCTCTTTGTCGACTTGGGTCATTAGGATGATCAATAAACTTTGTCGATCCTTTCTATGGCATGGCGTCAATGGAAACTCAGGATCTTACTCTTTACTCAACTGGAAAACGACCTACAAAATCCAAGTCCCAAGAAGGACTTGGAATCATTGATTTGATGGAGTTTAACTAGGCTATGCTGGGGACGTGGTGGTGGCGTATCTAGCAATCCCTTGGGGAATCATGGAGCGAGGTTATTAAGAGCAGGTATTTCAGACGCTTCTCCCCCATTCACGCCCGGTCACAATCCTCCGATACCATCTTTCCATTTTGGAAGGGGATCTCCAAGATTTCATCCCTATACCGCTGCCGAAATAGCCTATAGCTTGGGAACGGTGAGAAAATAAAATTTTGGAAGGATATTTACCTTAGGGACCTTTCTCTTTGGACCCTTTTTCACCAACTTTTTGATCTAGCTCTTGTCAAATTAGCCTTAGTCCGAACACAAGCTCTTGTCAGAGGGCCATGCTTGACTTGGAGGCCAATATTTAACGGCTTGGGCCCTTTTGCAACGGAACTTATTTCGCAACTCGGCGAGCTTCTTGAACTCCTATATCCGATATCACTCATGGATGAGCCGGATTTCGCTGGATGGAGATGTACCTATGGTCAGTTCACGGTGAGCTCTCTCTACCAATTTATAAATTTTGCGGGTGTCATTTGCCCCCTTGCGAAGAAGATTTGGAAGACGAGGTGCCCCTTGAAGGTGAAGGTCTTCATGAGGTTAGCCACAAATGATAAAATCTTTACTAAGGCCAACCTCCTAAGGTGGAACCACTTGGTGATCGCGGACACCGTCTGCCCGTTTTGTGGTCAGGTGGAAGAGACCTCGGATCACCTCCTAATTCGGTGCTCTTTGTCGAGAAGCATCGATCCGGTCCAATTTCAAATGGAGACTCTATATCAAGTTTTACCCTACCGGCCTCCTTGGCCTCACTTTGGGGACCATGGAGGAGTAGACGCATCAGTTCCGATTTGAGAGGGGGTTGGGATATTGCTGCAGTGGCTATTTGCTGGGGTCTATGGCTGGAGCAGAACAGGAAGATCTTCAAGAACACAACACTATCCTTTGAGAGAGTGACTGACAAGATCAGGTCGCTAATCGATCTCTGGGCTACACACCTGATTCCTCGGTTGAAATATTTACTTTTGCTGCTCATCTCTTGATTGTAACTTCTCTCATATTCTATCCCTCTTCTCTTCCTCTTGTACATTCTATATTTTATTTAATCTACAGGTAGTGGTCTAGGCCGAACCCTCCCTCATTCACCGAGAGGGATTTCTCAAAAAAAAAAATGTACAATCATATTTTAAAACTTAGAGTCGATTGTGACTCTAAAGTGTGTAAATATGATTTTACAAGTTGGAAATATGACTCTATAGTCATGATACATGTTTAGTCATAGTATGCGCAGAAAAAGATCCGGGTCATTTTTATTGCAAACACACGAAGATTACAGATGCCAGGACCCGGGGACTCGGGGGTAGTGAGCCGGGTGCGACGAATATTGATAAGGAGATTGTAGGAGAGATCCTCTAGAGGGTCCCTTTGATCCGTGTCTCCATGTGGTATTCGTGCGAGAGCTCTGAAGGGGTTGCCAAGGACAGAGGTCTTTACAGGGTGAGGGTTCTTTAAGAGGCTAAGGAATATCCGTCGTTGCTTTTGTCCCTTCTGTGTTTCGTGCTTTCTCAGCTAGGGGTTTTCGGCTTCGTTCCTCGGTCTTTGTGTCTTCCCCGATCCTTGCTAGACATTAGCGTCATTGATCGTCGGTTCGCGGCGTCGATCGTGTTTTTGGCGTCGGCTTTGGCTTTGGCTTTGCTTTGGTGTGGCTTTAGCTTTTGCTTTGCTTTGGCGCTTGCGCTTGAACGTAGATGGGTAGACTTGCGATGCTTTAGTTCTTCCGGACTTCGCGTCGTATCGGCTAGAACGTGCGGTGCTTTGCTCGTGACCGGCGTAGTTGCTTGGCTTTGGCACTTGCGTTGTTTTGGCGCGGGCTTTACCGAGGCTTTTGCTTTGGCTTCTTATGTTGCTTTTGCTTCGGCGTTGACTCGATCTTCTCCTCTAACGGCGGTGACTACTTCTTCAAGGCTTTTGGCTTCCTTGACGGTTTAGGCATCGACTCAACTTCTCTTCTTCTCCGGGCTTCTTTGGCTTGATCTGAGTTGAAGGCTTTTTCTTTGAAGACGACGGGTATAGCACCGACTTTGCTTCTCTTCTTCTCCGGACTTCTTTGGCATGATCGGAGTCGAAGGGTTCCTTGGAAGATGGCGTGGGTAGCATTGATCTCCGTGCGATGGTTGCAGCGTCGGCTTTGCTTTGAAGATGACGGGTGTAGCGACGCTTTAGGTGTTCCTCTCTAAGCTTTCTTCTTCGTGGATGGAGCGGGCGTTTGTCGAAGGCGACGGGGTGATGCCGCTCCGATCTTCTTCTCCGGACTTTGCTTCTGACATCTTCGGAGTCGAAGGGTTCTTCTTCTCCGAGCTTTCTTCTTCGTGCACGGAGTCGAAGGCTTGATCTTCTTGTGCAAGGGTCTTCACTTTGATGAGGGCTTTCAATGGACTAAGTCGGTCTCGAAGGGATAGGCTTGCTGGTACCTCATGAAGCCTTGGGTCGATGAAGAGCGCGTCTCCTCTTCTGTAGAGCTCCTTCGCTTTCTCCTTTTCTTCGACCCTTGAGCCTTCCCCCTCCCCCTCTATTTATAGGTGAAGGGGGGAGGGGAGAGATATGGGAAGTTTATTTGAATCCATTTAATATCTCTCCCATAATTACCCCAAGATTTATTCTTCCATTGAAGAGAGGAATAAACCTTTATTTGCCTTCCTTTTCTGGCGGAGTAGTTATGGCTCAATCTTTTTTGAATTTATTTTGAATCTTGCACATAAAGTCGATGGCGACCCGGTTTTATTTCTTGTCCGTTGGATCGAGGGATCGGCGCAGATCCACACTTATGTAGACGTCATACGCAACCTCCCCCCACGTATGGCGGTATTTGTTTCCTTTTTTTTCTTTTCTTTCCTTTTCTTTTCTTTCCATTCTTTTCTTTCTTCCTTTATTTTCCTTCTTTTCTTTTCTTTCTTTGCATGGCCGGCCACCCCCTTAAGGGTTCGGATTTCCATAAGGGGGGCCACGTGGGCCCCACTTGGGGATGGGCCCACCCGGCCCCTTGTTTGGTGCGGGTCGGGTCCGGTTTGCATGTCGGGTTTGCTTCCGAGTCGGGTCCGGGTCCGAATACGTGTCGGATTTGCCTTCGCATTGGTGTATGCAAGTTGGGTCCGGGTCCAAATGTGTGTCCGCATTGGCATATGCGAGTCAGGTCCGGGTTAGACATAATTTGTGTGTCTACAAATGCCCCCTCAAGGATGAGTGTGCCGGCGGAAACACGGAGTACTTGTGTACGTAGAAAATGCACAATAGTTGTCCTTGATTCCTTTCTTGGATGGGATTGGTGGCTTATTTAACGGCCCCTACTCTCTTCATTCAACACCTTGCTCTTGTGAAGACTCTCCTGGCTTTTGGAGACCGCCGTCAGAAGAGTGCTGCCTGGGGTTGCACGCGACTTGCTCCGTCTTCCCGGTGTCGCCTCTTTCATCGGCGGCGGCGGGGATGGTGCGCGACTTGAAGATTGTTGCGTAGACGGACTCGAAACGAAGGGGTGAAGATGACTGCGGCGAGGAGAACGAAGGAACGTGGCTGAGGTGTCGACCGCCTTCGCCGCCTCTTCTTCTTCCTTCTTCTTCTTCTCTCTTTTTTTTTCTTTTTCTTTTCTTTTTCTTTTCTTTTCTTTCTTATCTTTTTCTTTTTCTTTTCTTTCTTCTTCTTCTCTGGTTCTAGTTTGCGGAGGCAACGACAGCAGGCTGTGGCCTCGGGTACGGGGTGCAGCACCGGTCGCGATGGGCACGACGGCCAGAGCGGCGCAGGCGGGTGGCTGCGCGTGGGGCAGCGGCGCAGGCGGGTGGCTGCGCGTGGGGCAGCGGTGCCGGCTGTTGGCGTGCGGCTTCGAGCGCGGGGCACGGCTGGGTGCGGGCGTGCGACGGTGGCGGGCGGGCTGCGGCGCGGGGCGCAGCGACGGTGGTTGGCGCGGGGCGCGGACGATGGTGGTCGGAGCTCGGGGCATGGGCTGTGGTGTGTCGGGCGCAGGCGGCTGTGGTCGGCACGGGCGGGGATCCGAGCGGTTCGGCGTGGGGGCCAGGCGCAGAATCGGGCAGCCCCCCGATTGGGTAGGAGAAGGGGGGGGGGGGGGCTGTGGACCCCCCCTTTTCTTTGGCTCGTAGGAGAGAGAAGGGGCTGTGTGCCCCTTTTTTTTTCGCCCGTTTCTTATTTTGTCTCTTTCTTTCCTTTTTTTTGTCTGTCTTTCCTTTTTTTTTTGTCTCCTTCTCTGTCAGTCGGGTTCTGAGAATAGCAGCAGTAGCGGTGCATGGCGCGCAGGCTGCAGTGCGGCGGCGTCCGGCATGGGCGCAGGGTGCGACGCAGGCGCGAGCCATGGCCGGAGTACAGCAGCGGCGTACGACACGGGCACGAGACGCGGAGCGGGCGTGGGGCGCAGGCGGCCTGTGGTGCGGACGCAAGGACTTCGTGCGAGTCGAAGAAGGATGTGGGGTGCGGTGCAGGCGGTTGCGGCTCTGAGTTGGGCGGGTCTCGATCGGGTCGGAGAAGGGACGCGGTGGTAATGGCGGCGTCTCCGGCTTGGTTAGGCTATGAGTCGGACAGCCTCTGACTGAATCAGAGAAGAAGGGGGGCTGTGGGCCCCCTCCTCCTTTTTTGGCTTGTGACGAGCGGCTCCCCCCCCCCATGCGTGGGTTCGGATCAGAGAAAAGGGGGGCTGTGGGCCCCCTTTTTTTTTCACCAGTCCTGACTTGCTTCTCTTTATATCCTTTCAGGCTCCGTGCTTTTGAGGGTTTGGCTTTGACAGGGTGGATAGCTGAGGGCTTCTCCGACAGGAGTAAGTACCTTTGTTTCCCCCTTACTCGGGTGTACCACTACCATACTTCGAGGAGAGAAGACCTTCTGTCGATGCTCTGGATTCCTATCTATGAGCGCATCACAGAGGTTGGATTCGCTAGAGTGGATAGCTGAGGACTTCTCCTACAGGAGAAAGTACCTTCGCTTCTCCTCTTGTCTTTTTAGGATCCGAGCTTCGATGTTTTTGGCCTTGCTGGGGCGTATAGCTAAGGGCTTCTCTGGTGGGAGTAAGTACCTTCGCTTCCCCCTTACTCGGGTGTTTCACCACCGTACTTCGAGGAGAGAAGACCCTCTGTCGATGCTCCGGATCCCTATCTATGAGCGCATCACAGAGGATGGATTCACCGGGATGGATAGCTGAGGACTTCTCTTACGGGAGTAAGTACCTTCACGGCTTTTGCGAGTAAATGGGTGATTGTGCTAAAGACTTTGTGCCCACGCCGGTGGTGGCTTCAAAGATCTGCTCCCGCTTTACCTGGTGGTGTCGATTCTTGGCCTCGGGGGACGTTTAGTACCTCTGCAGCTTTGAGACGAAGGATTCTTCGGTGGCTTGGAGGCGGAGGACTCTTTGACGGCTTGGAGACAAAGGATTCTTCGACGGCTCGCGGATACGAAAGCTTCTTCGACAGCTTGGAGATGATGGATTCTTTGGTGGTTTGGAGACGAAGGCTCGCTTGGCGTGAGGACGAGGCGGAGACTTCAGAGGCCAGGGAAGGTGGCTCCTTCGTCTTCTTTCTCTTCCCTTTTTTTTTTCGAGGTCGCAAAGGATGCGGTTGTCGCCGATGTATCCGCCTATCTTTGGGTTACTGCATTTGACTCCAGTGGCAGTTCCAATCATTCGGGTCTTTGTCTTTGAGGGACTGGCGACCTTCGGATGGGCTCAAGCTTTTGCACGAGCCTGGCAGATTTCAAGGCGGATGACTCTTTCTTTGCAAAATAGACGCCCACCTTCTTGGAGGGTGGCGAGCTCCGTTGATTGCGATGGTCTTCGCTGGAGGATGCTTCCTTGGGCTTAGCTGCGACCGAGGGAGAGAGACGTCGGCTAGAGGGGCTTCACACGCTTGCTACTGCAGACTTGGTTCGGATGCAGAAGAAGGTGGAGGCCATTCGTACGTCGCTTTAGAAGTCGGAGTCCCGTTTGGGGGATGATCGAGCGACTAAGAAGATTTCTGGAGAAGGGTTTGCAAAATAGCGAGAAGGGCTAACGAACTGCCAGAAGCTGGTGGAGCGACCGAGAAGGCTTCCGGAGCGAACCTTGCGAAGCAGCGTGCATAGCTGGCGACGCGTCGGAAGTTGACGGCTTCTCTACCTCTGGAGTTGCAACGCGTGTAAGCTACAGAAGGCAAGCCACTTCGACGCCTTAAGGACTTCGACTTGCTACTCGTGCATCGCTTTAGAAGCTGGAGTTCCATTTGGGGAAAGCTTAAGCGACCGAGAAGATGTCCGGAGTAGAGCTTGTGAGGCGGCGTGAAGAGTTAACCTTCGGGAAGCTAGTGGAGTGATCGAGAAGGCTTCCAGAGTGAACCTTGCGATGCAGCATGCATAGCTGGCGACGCGTGGGAAGTTGGCGGCTTCTCTACCCCTGGAGTTGCTGCGAGTGTAAGCTGCGGAAGGCGAGCCGCTTCATCACCTCAAGGACTTTGACATTCTTGTCATCTTTTGGTTTGTTGACTGGACTTGTAGATCTGCACTCGTTCTCCTCTGGGCTGGCCTTCTTGGACGACATTGGGATGTTTCTTTTTTTGTCTGGACTGAACCTTTGTAGATTGCCTACGTACCCTACTGAGAGGAATCAAGTCACACGAAGTTCGTCTATTCCCCCTTTTTTTTTTGCAAGGAGTGTGGCCTTGCTTTAGGCATAGTACCTTTTGAGATACTTGCCGTTGATAGGGCCGAGTGTGAGCCCTTATAGCGTGGCGAGGAGGTAAGCGCCATTGGAGTAGACTTCTTTATCGGAGTGCGGTCCATCCCATTTGGCGTCGAACTTCTTCCTTCCTTGATGCGAGAGAATGATAGGGCGTTTGACTGCCAGCACCAGTTCTCCTATTTGAAAGGATCGAGGGTGGATCTTCTTATTGAAGGCACAAGTCAGTCTGGCCCGATAACACTTCAGACGTTGCTGAGCTTCGAGGCACCTTTTATCCAGGGCCTCTAATTCTGCTAGGCGGAGCTGTGCGTTATCATCGCCGGTGAGGCCTTCCTGGATTGCTATCCTGAGCGATGGGATTTGGAGCTCGATCGGAAGAACGACTTCTACCTCATAGACGAGGGAATACGGAGTTGCTTGTGTTGGAGTGCGAAAGGACGTGTGGTAGGCCTATAATGCTTCGCCCATGCGTTCGTGCCAGTCTTTCTTTGTCTTCGAGACAGTTTTCTCTAGCAGCTTGCAAAGAGTCTTTGTTGAAGGCATCTGCCAGACCGTTGGTCGAAGCATTATACATTATTGAGCACTTCTGCTTAATGTCATACTTGGCGTAGAATTGGCTGACGGCAGTATTTTTGAATTGCTTCTAGTTGTTCGTTACGATATAGCGAGGGATTCCGTATCGAAAGATGATGTCATTCTGGATGAAGCTGATGACGGAGTGCCTTGTAACTTCCCGTAGAGGTATTGCTTCAACCCATTTGGAGAAGTAGTCCGTTGCTGCCAGAATATAAAGATGTTACTTGGATGACTTGGGCAGGGGACCGACAATATCGAGTCCCCATTCGTCAAAGGGCCACAACGCGATTTTTGGGTGCAGAGGCTCTAGCAGTTGACGGATGTAATCACTGTGTAGTTGGCAAGCGTGACATTTCTTCGTGAACTCCAAGCTGTCTTTAATCATGGTGGGCCAGTAATAGCCCATCCTCCTGATGCGAAAGTGGAGCTTTGGACCGGACTGGTGCGAGCCACAAATTCCAGTGTGTACTTCCTCCAGTGCTGCTTCTGCCTCTTTCTTTGCGAGGCACCTTAGGAGCGTGCCATCGTAACTTCGACGGTACAGCTCGTTGTTGAAGTGGTAGAACTTCATAGACCGTCGATGAATGTCAACTTTGCGCTTTGGATCTTCGGGGAGGTTACCATGGACGAGATAATCAACGAAAGGTTGCCTCGAGTCTTCCTCTTTAATTTCGAGGACGTGCACCGCGTTGGCTTGAGCTGGGATCCCGACAGGGGCTTCTTCTTTGGTAAGCACTATTCTCCTGCAGACGGGGACGATGAGCTGGCGTTCTTCTGGAAACGGTAGTGTAGCCGCCAAGTTCGCGAGTGCGTCAGCCTGCTGGTTGAGGTTTCTGGAAACATGTGTGGGTGCAAATTTTGGCAAGAAGTCTGCAAACAGCGGGACCCACCGGCCCTGCCTGGTGAGCCCCCGAGTACCACAGCGGGACCCACCGGCCCTGCCTGGTGGGCCCCCGAAGACAACAGCGGGACCCATCGGCCCTGCCTGGTGAGCCCCCGAAAACAACAACGAGACCCACCGGCCCTGCCTGGTGGGCCCCCGGAGACTACAGTAGGACCCACCGGTCCTGCCTGGTGGGCCCCTTGAGACAACAGCGGAGCCCACCAGCCTTACCTGGAGGATCCCCAGATATGACAGCAGAAAACCGCCATTTACCACCAGAGAATCCTATAAATAGCAGAGCCTTCAGGAGGAGAGGGGATCGAAAAACTCAGATCCGAAATCCGAAATTCCAGAACCAAAACCAGAGCTCTGATAATAGATCAGTGCCATCAGTTGATATCTATTTCAGAAACCAGAACCTAGAAATTTCTAACTCTTTGATCTTCTTCTTCTTGTCCTTGAAGAGGTCAAAGAGATTTCAGTGACACTCGGCCTGTCGAGGTCACTTCAAGTAAAGCATTAGTGAATTCGGGTTGCTCCCTATAGCACGGAGACGTAGGCTTCGGCTGAACTCCGAGATCACTTCTCGTGTCAACTCTCTCTCTGATTGAATCTCTCTGTTTACATATCAAAAACTTCAACTTCGATCAACAGATCGACCAACGATCTTCAATGTCAACTTCAACTTCAATTGACTGGTGAGGCGAGGTCTTCGGGTCGGCACGAAGATTTTCCCCCACAGTTTGGCGCCGTCTGTGGGATCCGAGCAAAAAGTCCAGCTCTCCGCTACTACTCGATCGGTTGAGCATACAACCAATCTTGATTGCCAAACTTCCTCACCTCCTCGGTTGATCAGACAACCGATCGAACGTCGGCACTCTCGTTGCACCCTTCGCTCTCTGAATGGCAAGGACAAAACACCAGGGTCAACCAGAAGGAAGTAATACTCAACAACAAGCTCGTCCGGAGACTCGTTCAATGAGTCAAAGGCTCAACTTCGGACAGCCCCTTGCTGTTCCTGAGATGGGGGTTCGCTCAGGGAGTGGGAGATCGGTCGATTGACCTATTGCCCATCCTGCACGACAATCGGTTGGGCAAACTGCCCCCACTCTTGCTGAAGACCCTCCATCGACCTATCAAATCTCTGCGGTCGACTTTCAACTGCTCCAATTGGCGAAGCAAAATGCCACCCTCACAGCTGAGAGGGATGCTCTGAAGAAAGCAGCTTCCGAGGCTGGGATCGCTCTACCTATTCCCTCTACAAGTGAGAGGGTCGATCTTCCTCGACATTCAATTCACTCCGAGCAACGGAGGTCAATGGGCACTGCTGCCCTCGAGAGGATCCGACGCAACCCAACTCCCTCTGCTGCCCCCTGGAAGCAGAGTGTGTGGGATCGCCTTGAGGATGAATCTTCTCAATCGTCTTCTGGCCGCAACTGCGACAAGAGGGCACCTTCAAAGCTCAATATACCAAGGAAGCACCAAATGAAAGGCGCTCCTTCAAAGAGTAGAGTCTCCCCTTCCATTCCACTTCAACGTGGGCTTGGATCGGACCTCCGACATAGACTTCAACCGGCAAATACTTCAGTGCCTGAGCAAGACCTTGCGATCTTGCCTCTTGACGCATCTCTAGGTCGAGGACATGGTCATAGGGATGGATATTCCTCTGCCGGGCCTCTACATCGAAGCCTCTTCGAGTCAACATTTCCAAGGGGATGGAGAACTCCTATCCTCCCCAAATTCAACTGCATACGAGGAGACCCTACTCTCCACATCCTCGCATTCAAGCAAGCTCTAACGCCACACGAAGAAGAAAACAATGTGCTCTGCCGCACTTTCGCAGGAAGTCTCGATGAACCGTCGCTCGACTGGTATCACAATCTCCGAGCTGGGTCCATCACCCAGTTCGATGTTTTGGCTAAACTCTTTGTGCAGCATTATCAGCTCAATCTGAAGCCCGAGAAGAAGCTCGACTTTCTCTATCGGTTAAGGATGGGTGCTGATGAGACTCTCTGAAGTTTCACTAGGAGGTTTCGCAATGAGCATGCTGCCCTCTCTGGAAGACATCTGGATGATGAAGCCATCATGTTGGCTTTCCAGAACGCTCTCCGCTTTGATCTACACATCTACAACGACTTCATCCGCAATCCTCCTCCTTCTCTGGGGGCTATGTTTGATCAAATCCAGAGAGAGATCGAGGTCGAAGATGACCAAGTCGCTCGGAAAGGGCGAGAAACAAAACGAAGACCTGCGGAGAGAGAAGCTCCCAAGTATGCTGCCAAGGCCCACAATGCTGAGGCAGCAACCCCTCCAGCCAACAAACGATCAAAGAATGACGGGCGTCGATCTCCAACGAAGACCACTTTCACCGAGTGGAATATGCCGGTCGAACAGATACTTGACCGCATTCAACATGAGGAGTTCCTTCGAAGGCCCAATCCACTTCAGCCAAACACTAAGTTCACGGCTGATAAAACTGTTTATTGTGATTTCCATCGAAGCCACGGCCATTCCACCGATCGGTGCTATCGGCTAAAGTTTCATCTCGAAGACTTGCTGAGAGAAGGCCATCTCCATGAATTCACCAGAGAAGGACAAGATCAACGTCGATCCTCTACAAAGGGGAAGGAGGCTTGCTGGATCCATCAGATCTCTTCCAACCCATCACCTCTCACTGTGAATGCCAATGTCTTCGGCATTCATGGATCATTGCACAATCAATCAGTGACCGGGAAGGAAGTTGATCGGCAGATTCGGCGCATCTTCCATGTTCGATCTACTGCAAACAAAGAAGAAACCTGGATCGAGAAGCCCATCGAAGGTCTTGCTTGGTCGTCCATCGTCTTCAACGACACCGATCTTCAAGGAGTTCATACTCCCCATCGAGACCCTTTGGTCTTGAAACTCATCATCGACGGAAGCACCGTCAATCGGATCCTCATCGACACCGGGAGCTCCATCGATATTATGTTCTCAGACTGCTTCAAACGTCTGGGACATAAGTATCAAAGCCTCGACGTTGTCCCGACCGTGATCACTGGCTTCAACGGCGAACAAAGCATCACGGTGGGTGAATCGAGATTCACTCTCGACCTCAGCCGAGAGACTCAAGTCTCGGTCAGGTTCGCAATTGTCGAAGGAGTATCCAGTTACAACGCCATCCTCGGGCGACCATTCCTCCATCAGATCAATGCCATCTCCTCTTCTTATCATCAACTACTCAAATTTGCAACTGGCGAAGGCATCGTCTGCATCCGAGGTGATCAGCAAGCTGGAAGGTCTTGTGAGGCTGCAGCGGCTAAGACAGATCGCAAGATCAACATCGCTCCTCCAAAGCGGCCACGAGATGAAGCTGGTCCCTCTTCCAAATAGCAATCAAAGGAGATTCCGCTGACCAAACCTCCACCAATCGAATGGGAAGCATCACCTTCAGTAGAAGAAATCATCCCAATCAACATAAGCAGCGGAGATCTACCTCGACAAACTTTCATTGGTACCGGTCTTAGCGACGCAGAAGCGCAAGACATGGTATCCTTCCTCAAGTCCAACATCGACGTCTTCGCTTGGTGTTTCGAAGACATGCCTGGCATCAATCCAGATGACGCTTGTCACCGACTTGCGATCAAAGAAGAGGTAAAGCCTATCAAGCAGAAGCCACGCACCATTCGACCAGAGCTACAAGTTGCTGTTCAAGAAGAAATCACCAAGCTACTCGCAGCAGGCTTCATGCGTGAAGTAGAGTATCCTACTTGGATCTCAAATATTGTTGCTGTTCCGAAGAAGAATGAGAAGGTCAGAGTCTGCATCGACTTCACTAATCTCAACAAGGCTTGCCCCAAAGATCCATTCCCCATGCCAAGGATAGATAGACTCGTCGATGCCACTGCTGGCCACGAGCTATTGTCTTTCATGGATGGGTATTCTGGGTATAATCAAATTCCTCTTCACGCTGATGATCAAGAGAAGACATGTTTTGTGACTAGCTGAGGTCTCTACTGCTACAATGTCATGCCATTCGGCCTCAAGAATGCTGGTTCCACCTATCAAAGGTTAGTCACAAAGATGTTCGAAGATCAGATCGGTCGCAACGTCGAAGTCTATGTTGATGATCTCCTCACCAAGAGCTCCGTGCGAAGCAAGCATCTTTCTGATCTGACGGAAACCTTTCAAGTTCTTCGAAAATATCGTATGAAGCTCAATCCAGCCAAGTGCGCTTTCGGAGTTCAATCTGGCAAATTCCTGGGTCATCTTGTAACCAGGAGAGGTATTGAAGCCAATCCCGATCAAATTCGAGCTATCCTCGACATGCCATCACCTACCAATCGAAAGGAAGTGCAGCGCCTCACTGGAAGACTTGCTGCCCTCAATCGGTTCATCTCAAAGTCTTCCGACAAGTGTAAGACTCTCTTCAACAAACTACGAAAGACAGACACCTCCGGCTGGAGTCCGATCTGTGAAGAAGCATTTCAAAGCATCAAGAAATATCTGGTGCAAGCTCCAATCTTGACGGCTCCACTTCCAAAAGAAGACTTGTGGCTTTATCTCGCCGTGACCATTAGTCACAAAGATGTTCGAAGATCAGATCGGTCGCAACATCGAAGTCTATGTTGATGATCTCCTCATCAAGAGCTCCGTGCGAAACAATCATCTTTCTGATCTGACGGAAACCTTTCAAGTTCTTTGAAAATATCGTATGAAGCTCAATCCAGCTAAGTGCGCTTTCGGAGTTCAATCTGGCAAATTCCTGGGTCATCTTGTAACCAGGAGAGGTATTGAAGCCAATCCCGATCAAATTCAAGCTATCCTCGACATGCCATCACCTACCAATCGAAAGGAAGTGCAGCGCCTCACTGGAAGACTTGCTGCCCTCAATCGGTTCATCTCAAAGTCTTCCGACAAGTGTAAGACTCTCTTCGACAAACTACGAAAGGCAGACACCTCCGGCTGGAGTCCGATCTGTGAAGAAGCATTTCAAAGCATCAAGAAATATTTGGTGCAAGCTCCAATCTTGACGGCTCCACTTCCAAAAGAAGACTTGTGGCTTTATCTCGCCGTGACCAATCAAGCAATCAGCGCAGTCCTAGTCAGTAGAAGAGAAGGCGTAGAGCATCCAGTCTACTATATCAGCCATACTCTCCTTCCAGCTGAAACTCGTTACTCAAAAACTGAGAAGGTCATCCTGGCGTTGCTCACTGCATCGAGTCGTCTTCAACCTTACTTCGTCTCCCACCAGATCACTGTTATTTCAGAACATTCGATCAAAGATATCGTCGACAAAGCTGGTCGAGCTGGTCGAATGACCAAATGGGTGATCGAAATGAGTGCTCTGGGGATTCAGTTCGAACCTCGCACTTCTATCAAAGGTCAAGCTGTTGCTGATTTTCTAGCTGACTTTCCAGTTGAAGACCCCATCACTTGGGAAGAAGATGTCGACATGCACTTAGAAGATGAGGACAATACTCCGATCAACCTTGCAATAAAAATTGATCCAAGTCTCGAAGCTATTGCTGCAACTCCTCCATGGAAGCTTTATACTGATGGAGCTTCAAGTTCGATCGGTTCGGGAACTGGGATAGTCTTAGTATCCCCCGAACTTGATCATCTACAGAAGGCCACTCTCCTAGGGTTCAACGCCACCAACAACGAAGCCGAATACGAAGCACTTATTTCCGGACTCGAAATGGCGGAATCCCTGGGGGTAGATCGAATCATCATCTACAGCGACTCCCAGTTGATCATAAGACAAATCAATGGAGAGTACACAGCTCGTGAAGAAAGAATGCAACTCTATTTAGCCTTAGTACGATGTCTTCAACAACGTTTTACCATGACTGAGTTTGTTCAAATTCTGAGAGCAGAGAATCATGAAGCAGATGCTTTAGCTAATACTGCCTCCGTCCTCGGAGACTCGCTCGGAGGAAGGCAAATACAGATCGATTATCAGGAAGTGCCCAAGACCATCCCCGATCAATAGATCCTTGCTACTACAAAAGGATCTGGGGGTGGAGATCAACTGACATCTATCCTCACTACTACGAGTGAGCTTGAAGACTGGAGATGATCAATTTTCGACTTCTTCAAGCATGGCAAAATGCCGGAAGATCCAAATCAAGCCCGAAGACTTCAAAGGAAGCTCCCCTGCTACACTATTCAAGGAGAAGATCTATATTTCAAATCTCATAACGGGATATCGCTCAAATGCCTTGGCCCAGAGCAAGCAAAGGCAATCCTGGTTGATATCCACTCTGGAGCTTATGGAAATCATTCGGGAGGAAGATCTCTTGAAGCCAAGACGAAGCTACAAGGTTACTATTGGCCAACCATGGCAAGGGATGCTCAGCAAGTTGTTCAAAGATGCGAGCCATGCCAACGACACGCTCGAGCTATCCATCTCCCTGCAGATGAGCTTCACCAACTATCAAGCCCCTGGCCTTTCCATCAATGGGGGTTAGATTTCTTGGGTCCTTTCCCTCCAACTCAAGTATTTACTGCTGGCCACTGATTACTTTACCAAATGGGTTGAAGCTGTGCCCCTCTTCCGAGAGACTGACGACGAAGTGATCAAATTCATTCGGCACAACATCTTCTCAAGGTTCGGTACACCTCAAGTTCTTGTTGCTGACAATGGAGCTCAATTTGATTCCGACAAATTCCGAGAGTTCTGTCTGAACAACGGTATCAAGCTATTCTATTCAACTCCAAGATATCCTCAATGCAATGGTCAAGCTGAAGCCTCAAATAGAGCTATTCTTGGTATACTCAAGAAGAAACTCAACGACAAGAAAGGATTGTGGGAACAGGTCCTACCTGAAGTTCTTTGGGGGTATCGCACAACTCCGAGAAGATCAACAGGGTTCTCACCCTTTCGTCTAACATATGGATCGGAAGTAGTACTCCCAACAGAAAACATATCAAGTACTCTGAAGACCAGGGCAGTTGAAGAAGGAATCAACGAAGAGCTTCGGATCAATGATCTAGACTTCTCTGAAGAACTACGAGACCAAGCCTCCCTTCGTGTGGCCAAGTATCAACAGAAGATCAAACGAGCCTATGACGAGAAAGTCTACAAGCGACAATTTCCAATCGGCAGTCTGGTCCTTAGAGCAGTCTTCTACAACACAAAGGAACATAGTAGTGGAAAACTAGCTCCCAACTGGGAAGGTCCTTACATTGTCGAATCAGTGGGAGGCAAAGGTTCTTACAGACTGATCTCACCAGAAGGGGATAGATTGCCTCGAGCTTGGAACTCTAGACACCTTAAGTTGTTCTATCCATGATGTAAATTCTGTGATGAATAAAGATCTCTTTCAAATGATCAAATGTGCAAGTGTTCAGCTTTTCCATTCAAGTTCTGAAGCAGTTTCAAGTCTTTTAACAAGTTTGGGTGTTGAGTTGCGACTCAACCCCTTACTAAATGTTAAACTGACCTTCAAATTTCAAATATTCAATTTCAATCAATTTCAAATATCGTCTAACAGGTTTGGGTGCTTGAGTTGCGACTCAACCCCTCACATTCAAATGTTACACGAATTCAAGTTCAATTTTCAAGTTACAACAAGTTTGGGTAATCGAATTGCGATTCGACCCCTTACATTTCAAAGATTGTATCTATTTTAAGGCCATCCAGAACACAGCATTCAAAGAGTTCAAACACAAGACATTCAACTCAAGAGACATTCAATTTTCAAATATCACAAAGATATCTTCTATTATCAAAAATTTGTCAAGTACAATGTCAAGCTGCTACATATCAAAAGTTTACAAGAGTAAACAGCTAAGAAAAAGGCAGAAACACATCAGGGCTTGGCTACGCTTGGAGCGCGCGACTTCTCCCCTTCAGATTCGCCACGAGCCTTGCTCGCAACCGAAGCTTTAGAAGATCGGACACTGCTGACATGTGCCCTGAGTGCCTCTGCCGCTTTCTCAGCTGTCTCCTTGTAAATCTTGCATTCAGACAGCGCATGCTCCAATGCCTTCTTGGAAGTCTCCTCTTCGGCAGTAAAAGCAGCGTGTTGAGCAGCAAGTTGTTCTTTCAGCTCCTTGATCTCGTTGGCACGACCACAGGACACGTCCTCAACCTTGACGATCCGATTCTTCAAGGATTCGAGTTCGTGACTCTGCGCCTCGCAACGGTCCTGCAGCCCCTTGATCTCCAGCTTCCCCTTGCGAAGATCCTCAATCTTGGTCTTGAGAGAGGTTTTCTTCGAAGTCAGGAGCTCCCTCAGCCTATCTCTCTCCTCGCTCGCAGTCTTCAGTTCGGCTGTCAAACGAGATACCTCAGATGCGGCCTCCCGTTCTCCTGCCTTCCTAGAGAGAGCGCTTGTGATTCTCAAAACTGCTGAGCTCTGCAGATGGATAGGAAGTTAGAATTATTCCAAAGACAACTCAAATATTCAATCAAGAAGATACACATACCACTACATCTAGCCTATCGAAGGCTTCTTCAAAAGTAGCTTCCGGAAGATTGCAAAGCTTCCGAATCACGCTAGTAGGGCGATTGATGTCAACATCACCCAAGCTCTTCATCTTTGGAGTCGAGCCAGCAGGCGTACCTGCAATCGACACAAGAATTCAAAGGGTTAGAATATTTTCGAGCTTCAACGGCAAGGCAATCAAAGCAAGTTAGTGCAGATACCTGAAGCCTCGACCTGAGGAGCCTTTCCCTTCCTACGGTCGGAGCTCTTACCCTTGGGGGTCGACTTCTCCTTGATGGGGGTTGGCTCTGACAAGGGTTGGGGGGTAGCCTCACCCACCCGGCTTCCTCTCTCCAAGTGAGCAGGAGAGGGAACATCCCGAGGAGGTGAAGCACCCCCTTCATCTTCTCGCCCGCTCGAATTACTGAGCCCTGCCACCATGGCAGCTACCTCCTCAGCCAGAGATCGTGAGGGGGGTGGGGGTTGTTCAACCTCCACACCCCTACTTGTAGTTGCCCCTTCAAGACGGGGAACCTCGGGAGGTACCTGATCGAGGGGTGTAGGGTTGCTTCCAACCCCGCCACTCCCCGATATCCTGATCTTGAAGCGAAGCGGGTTCTTTTTCAACTCCCCAAAGTCATAGGTAGGAATCACCTTAGGGCCATCGCCCGTTGCATCCATGACCGCTTCCATCTTGCGAGCTTTAGCTTGGTCAATAAGGATCGGCTGCGAATCCTCATCAGCCTTACCAATGGGGGTGGAAGGAATTTCTTCCTCACCACCCCCATGTCCTTCGGTACCACCAGTGGGGGTGGGAGGAATTTCTTCCTCGCCACGCCCATGTCCTTCGCCCTCACCATCATCTCCATTTCCTTCACCACTGTCGCTGCTGTCATCGGAATCATCATCATCACCATCATCTCCGCCTTCCTCTTCGCCTTCCTCTTCCTCCCCCTCTTCTTCTTTTTTCTTCTCCTCCTCAACTAGCACTTTCCTTTTCTTCTTCGCTGGCCCCTTCGGAGTTACCAGTTTCTCCTCCGAGGGAAGTGCGCGCCTGGCTCCATAAGCCTTCTTCTCGAACCGAAGCCTCCTAACAATTTTTCCAGACTGAGGGTCCTCCTCGTAATCCGAGTAGATGACCTCATTGTCTTTATAGCGGGCCTTCGATCGGTGGAGAAGGTTGGCCTTGCTGTGTCGAACTGGGCAGTTCGAGAACTGCTTCCAAGATCGGGTCCCGCAGGTTAATTCCAGGAAGAGATTATCAACAGCCCCCACCTGCTCCGAAGACCACGCAAGAGCTCCTCCTACACTGAACATGTCTATTTCATCATGCACTTTGTATCGGGGAACCTCAGGAACAGACATCGGGGTCCAGGCACCAGACACCGACAACGGCCAGTCAGTGTATAGCTTATCAGAACCGATAGTGTCAGCGATCGGCCGAAGAGCAGACACACCCGTCAGATAGAAGAATGGGCTGTCTTTCCTCCAGGCCCATCGGTAGTGATAGAAAAAATATCCAAACTCTATCCGGGCTTCTTCACCTTCGGGGAGGCTGGAATAGCATTCCCTCAGCTCCTTCTGGAAGTCCGATTCTACGCGACAGAAAGCGTAGATGATCCTCCAGGAGTTTCCAGTCACCTGCCCGGGACAGAGACCAGAGAGGTTCAGTAACCTCGCAGCAAAGGGAGGCAGTGGAAGGCGCAGTCCGCAGTTGAGCTGGCCGATCGTGACGATAGTCCCCATCACCTGCTCTTTGCTCGCGTACGAGACAAAGATTGCCCGCCTGTCAATGCCAAAAGCTGACACAACTCCCGGAAGCGCTGGCCGGGCCTTCCCCTCAGTGAAACACGCTAACAGCTTCTGCAGTTTCTCCCTCTTCACGTCAGTGAGTTTGCCGCCAATGTTATACCCAAATTCCGGTTCCACCGACAGAGGTAACTGCGGGCAGAGGACAAACTTTGCCTTAGGAATCTGCTCTGGCCTTGACGGTGCAGAAGCGAATCCCACTCCTTGGTGCCTCTTGCCCAGTTGGCCAAGCTCGATCAATTCGGCCCTGCCTTTGCCTCGGCCCTTCGGAGCAGAAGAGACCTCGACAACTTCCTTGCCCTTCCTCTTGGAAGGAACTGCACTCTTCTTCGAACTGCCCGAAGACGCCATTTAACCGATCGAAAGGAGACGAAGAACAAGAGAGGGGAAGTAAAGAGTCTGGACTTCAAAAAATTCTGAAAGCGTGAGGCGAAAATGACAGCGAGAAAGACTTATATATCCAGGGTAAAACGGTACGCAAATCGAGAAGACACGTGTCTTCACCATATCAAATCGCGTGTTTTTGCAGGTACACGTGGCATCCATCCATAGCAAATCGCAAAAATAGACGAACCGTCGGACCAGACGAAGCATCAGACCTATCGGTCCGTGTAAACCAACGGTCCAAACAAACCACCGGTTTGAGTAAACCGGACCGCCGGTTCAAAGCCACATTCAGGCAAAATGAAGATTCAAAGAAGAAAAAATCAAACTCCATCGATATTCAAGACTGCCAAAGATCAAAGAAGAAGCACAAGCTATACCACTTCCTCAAAAGTACAGGTTCAAGACTTTAACCTTGACCGGCTGATTTTAGCCGTTCGGTCAAATCTGACCGTTCAGTCAAAATCAACCAATCGGTCAATTTTCTACTAGATCTGGCAAAAAACTGAGGTTTTTTACCGATCACCCAAACCTTGACCGGCTGATTTTAGCCGTTCGGTCAAATCTGACCGTTCGGTCAAAATCAACCGATCGGTCAATTTTCTACTAGATCTGGCAAAAAACTGAGGTTTTTTGCCGATCACCCAAACCTTGACCGGCTGATTTTAGCCGTTCGGTCAAATCTGACCGTTCGGTCAAAATCAACCGATTGGTCAATTTTCTACTAGATCAGGCAAAAAACTGAGGTTTTTTGTCGATCACCCAAACCTTGACCGGCTGATTTTAGCCGTTCGGTCAAATCAAATCGTTCAGTCAAAATCAACCGATTGGTCAATTTTCTACTAGATCTAGCAAAAAACTGAGGTTTTTTGCCGATCACCCAAACCTTGACCGGCTGATTTTAGCCGTTCGGTCAAATCTGACCGTTCGGTCAAAATCAACCAATCGGTCAACTTTCTACTAGATCTGACAAAAAACTGAGGTTTTTTGCCGATCACCCAAACCTTGACCGGCTGATTTTAGCCGTTCGGTCAAATCTGACCGTTCGGTCAAAATCAACCGATCGGTCAATTTTCTACTAGATCTGGCAAAAAACTGAGGTTTTTTGCCGATCACCCAAACCTTGACCGGCTGATTTTAGCCGTTCGGTCAAATCTGATCGTTCGGTCAAAATCAACCGATCGGTCAATTTTCTACTAGATCTGGCAAAACTGAGGTTTTTTGCCGATCACCCAAACCTTGACCGGCTGATTTTAGTCGTTCGGTCAAATCTGACCGTTCGGTCAAAATCAACCGATCGGTCAATTTTCTACTAGATCTGGCAAAAAACTGAGGTTTTTTGCCGATCACCCAAACCTTGACCGGCTGATTTTAGCCGTTCGGTCAAATCTGACCGTTCGGTCAAAATCAATCGATCGGTCAATTTTCTACTAGATCTGACAAAAAACTGAGGTTTTTTGCCGATCACCCAAACCTTGACCGGCTGATTTTAGCCGTTCGGTCAAATCTGACCGTTCGGTCAAAATCAACCGATCGGTCAACTTTCTACTAGATCTGACAAAAAACTGAGGTTTTTTGCCGATCACCCAAACCTTGACCGGCTGATTTTAGCCGTTCGGTCAAATCTGACCGTTCGGTCAAAATCAACCGATCGGTCAATTTTCTACTAGATCAGGCAAAAAACTGAGGTTTTTTGCCGATCACCCAAACCTTGACCGGCTGATTTTAGCCGTTCGGTCAAATCTGACCGTTCGGTCAAAATCAACCGATCGGTCAATTTTCTACTAGATCTGGCAAAAAACTGAGGTTTTTTGCCGATCACCCAAACCTTGACCGGCTGATTTTAGCCGTTCGGTCAAATCTGACCGTTCGGTCAAAATCAACCGATCGGTCAATTTTCTACTAGATCTGGCAAAAAACTGAGGTTTTTTGCCGATCACCCAAACCTTGACCGGCTGATTTTAGCCGTTCGGTCAAATTTGACCGAACGGTCAAAATCAACCGATCGGGCAATTTTCCACTGGATCGGTCAAAAAACCATGTTTTTTGACCGATCACCCAATCCTTGACCGGTTGAAATCGACCGTTCGGTCATAATTAACCGAACGGTCAAATTTGACCGAACGGTCAAATTTGACCGAATGGTCAAAATTGACCGATCAGTCTATTTTAACGCTAACACTCGACAAAGCTCCTCTGTGTGTGTGACAGGGGGTCGTTAGCTTTGCACCACGAATCCAAGCCAGCTTGGAGGGGGTAACTGTGGGTACAAATTTTGGCAAGAAGTCTGCAAACAGCGGGACCCACCGGCCCTGCCTGGTGGGCCCCCGAAGACAACAGCGGGACCCACCGGCCCTGCCTGGTGAGCCCCCGAGTACCACAGCGGGACCCACCGGCCCTGCCTGGTGGGCCCCCGAAGACAACAGCGGGACCCATCGGCCCTGCCTGGTGAGCCCCCGAAAACAACAGCGGGACCCACCGGCCCTTCCTGGTGGGCCCCCGGAGACTACAGTGGGACCCACCGGTCCTGCCTGGTGGGCCCCTTGAGACAACAGCGGAGCCCACCAGCCTTACCTGGAGGATCCCCAGATATGACAGCAGAAAACCGCCATTTACCACCAGAGAATCCTATAAATAGCAGAGCCTTCAGGAGGAGAGGGGATCGAAAAACTCAGATCCGAAATCCGAAATTCCAGAACCAAAACCAGAGCTCTGATAATAGATCAGTGCCATCAGTTGATATCTATTTCAGAAACCAGAACCTAGAAATTTCTAACTCTTTGATCTTCTTCTTCTTGTCCTTGAAGAGGTCAAAGAGATTTCAGTGACACTCGGCCTGTCGAGGTCACTTCAAGTAAAGCATTAGTGAATTCGGGTTGCTCCCTATAGCACGGAGACGTAGGCTTCGGCTGAACTCCGAGATCACTTCTCGTGTCAACTCTCTCTCTGATTGCATCTCTCTGTTTACATATCAAAAACTTCAACTTCGATCAACAGATCGACCAACGATCTTCAACGTCAACTTCAACTTCAATTGACTGGTGAGGCGAGGTCTTCGGGTCGGCACGAAGATTTTCCCCCACAACATGCTGAATGGAAGGAGCCTCGAGTTTGTCGAGGAGTTCCAAAGCTCACACGTGTAGTGGTACTAGGTCTTCTTTGTTGACTTCGTATACCCCTACGACTTGCTGGATGACGAGCTGAGAGTCACCGAAAATCTCAAGTCCCTGAAGCTTCATATCGTTGGCTAGTTTGAGGCCGATGAGTAGAGCTTGATACTCCGCCACGTTGTTGGAGCATAGTTCCGACAATAGAAATGAGAAGGGGAGTATCTCGTCGTTTGGAGTGACGAAGATAACCCCTGCTCTAGCTATGTCTTGTCTTACTGCGCCGTCAAAGAATATCTTCCAGGAGGGGGCGATGTCGATGGAGAAGACTTCTTCATCCGGGAGATCTTCTGATAATTCCCATTCCGCCGGGAGGGGATATTCTGCGAGGAAGTCCACGAGAGCTTGCCCCTTAACTGCCTTCTATGGCATGAAGGTGATATCATATTCGAGGAGAAGTAGTGCCCACTTTGCTAGACGTCCGGAGAGCACTGGCTTTGATATGATATATTTAAGGGGGTCGGCTTTCGAGATGAGTCTGACGGTGTGAGCCAGTATGTCGTGTCATAACTTCTTTGTAGCGAAGATGAGTGCCAAGCAGACCTTCTCGATCGGGGAGTAGTTTAGCTCTGCGCCGACGAGAGTGCGACTCAAGTAGTAGCATGCTGTCTCCTTGCCCAGCTCGTTGTCTTGGGCCAGGAGTGCCCCCAAGGATTGCTCCTGGGCACTAATGTAGAGGATCAACGGCCTTTCTTGAACTGGCACCGATAGAACTGGTGGCTTCAGTAGATAGGCTTTGATGCTTTGGAGAGCTTCTTGGCAAGCATCATCCCATTTGAACGGTGCTTCTTTCTTTATGAGGCGACTGAATGGGCTCTACTTCCCAGCTAGGTTGGCGATGGATCTTCGGATATACGCCAGATGTCCTTGGAGACCTCTGAGGTCTCGCACTGTCTTTGGTGCGGGTATATTGACAATAGCATCAATTTTGGATTGATCTATCTCGATGCCTCGATGTCATACGACGACGCTAAAGAATTTGCCTAAGGAGACTCCGAATGCGCACTCGAGCGGATTCATGCGGAGTTGGTACCTTCGAAGCCGTTTGAAGATCTGCTTGAGATCTTACAGATTTGTCGACTTCTTCTTAGATTTTACAACAAGGTCGTCGATGTAGCACTCCACGTTTTGATGAAGAACGTCGTCGAAGATTCTCTACATGGCTCGTTGGTAGGTGGCTCCTGCATTTTTCAAGCCGAATGGTATAACTTTGTAGCAGTAGATTTCCTTTGGTGTGCGGAATGCTGTGAGCTCTTCGTCTTTGGGTGCCATTTGGATCTGGTTGTAGCCTGAGGATCCATCCATGAAAGTTAGCACCTCGTGGCATATCATAGCATCTACCATTAGCTCTGTGATTGGCAAGGGGAAGTCATCCTTTGGACATGCGTTGTTCAAGTCTCTGAAGTCCATGCACACTCGGATTTGACTATTCTTCTTCTTGACTTGAATGACACTGGAGATTCATGTCGGGTACTTGACCTCTTGAATGAAGCCGGCTTCAATTAGCTTGTTTACTTCGCCTTCTATTTGGGGCACCAGTTTCGGCTGGTAGCGTCTTTGTCCTTACTTGCATTGATGGCGCTGGCTCCGTGTTTGACGCTGAGCTGGTGCACTACGATTTTAGGATCGAGACCCGACATCTCCTTGTAGGACCATGTGAAGACATCTTTATACTCTTGGAGCAGTTTGATGTATGCAGCTTCTTCTTCAGGAGTCAAGAGCGTGCTGACGAATATAGGCCGGGGCTCTATTTTTGTGCCCAAGTTAATTTCCTTCAAGTCATCAACGGTGGACTGCCCCCCTTCTTCGAGGACCGGTCGGGTGTCTTGCAACTCGTCATCCGAAGTAGAAGTATCACCGTTGTCTGTTTCGATAATGGAGATGTGATTGACGGCCGCCATGGGTGGGTGGGCGGGTGTTGAAATGATGTCCTTGACTGGCATTCCCAAACGATCGAACACCGACTTCTTCTTTGGTTGCTTGACTGGCCCGAGCCTTGCGAACACGGATGTATGCTTCAGATTCAACCGGCTTTGACTGCTTTTGTTTTGCTTCTGGAGTAAGGCTTGGCATCGATCCCGTCACCGTTTTCTTTTGCTATCGGGACAGTTGGCGTAGGTAGAGCGTGCATCGGGGATTGTCGATCCTTCAGCTGCTTCGTCTACCATTTTTGCCTCAATGTAGTTGGAGGTGAAGGTCTTCTTCGCTGCAATCTTGATGACCATCGTTGTTTGACTGGAGCTGATACCTCGGCGGTTCGGGAGAATTTGTTCGCTGCTTTGAAACAGACGAGTTTGAGTCCTGGTCATCCCATGTGGCGTTGCTGCTGGGGGAAGTGTGCCCATTTGCCTAGCGCTTCCTTTATTGTAGCCGGCTTTGAACAGCAGCTTGGCGACGTTTTATCCCCAACTCCCTTTTGACTTGAATTCGAGCCGACTAATGTCGGTAGATCCGCCAGGTCCGATCGGGTTCAAAGCTTGCGTCAGACTAGGTAACGACAATGCCATTTCTTGCAGAGTGATGACATTGGCTTTTGATAATGGCGGAACCGGATCTCTTGTTGAAGTAGAAGGTGGTCGCTCGGGTTTGCAAAGCCATTGAAGTGCGAGGCGCAGGACAGGCGTCGCTTGGATGGGTAACAGAGTATATTGCATTGTTCTCGGCTTGGAGTTGATGTGCATCCTTTGTCTTGATTTCGATGCTTCCTTGACTTTGAGTATCGCCTTGTCGGAAGATTGTATCGGATTTGTAAGGGGATGAGCCTTATCCTGCTTCACTTCTTTAGCCTTCTGGACTCGAGGGGCTTTAGCTGGAAGGACTTTCGCTATAAGGTCTTTTGCTTGATAGAACTTGGCGTCAGCAAGGTATGCCTCGGCTTCATTGAACGATTTATCATCAGTGACAATGCACTTCTCCTTGCCTTCCTCATAGTACTTGAGGCACTGATACCAAGTGGACACTACAATGCCGTTCTCATGTAGCCATGGTCTTCCCAATAGGAGGCAATACGACGTCTGGCAATCAATGATGTGGAAGAGGATCGTTGTATCAAGCGAGCCGATTGAAAGCTTCAGGTGGATGATTCCGATAGTGGACTGTCCACCCTGGTTGAACCCTTGAATGTCCAGCTGGCTGTGCGAGAGCTGGTCATTGGTGGGATGGGCATGATATTGACGATGGAGCCACAGTCTAGCAGGATTCGATTCACCAGCTTCTCTTTGATATATCCCGAGACGTAGACGGGCCGGTTGTGCAATCGTGTTCCGAGTTGCAAGTCTTCGTCCGAGAAGGTTATCGTCGCGTCACATGAGGCTACAGTCTTGCCCTTCTTTCCATCCTTCCTCTTCTTCTTATAGCCGTCTGGGTCTGCCAAGGCCGCAGCCATTGCTAGGCGAGCTTTCTTCTAGAGGTGCAAAGCTTCTACGAGTGGTAAGTGTAGAATTGCCTCGTCGTGAGAGGCGGTGCCTTCTTTGTCGGAGTCGTCTCTTTCTTCGGTGGAGTCTCCTTCTTCAGTAGTCTCAATCTTGCCTTTTCCTTTCGACACTTTATGAACTTTGACCATGCAACACGAGACCCTGATGTGCTGATCGGCTGGGAGGAAGTGATTGGGGAGAAACTCTTGCAATGTTGCTGGTTCCGAAAGGCTTTACTGGAGGAGATCATCTGGATCTGCTGGCGGTACTTTGAACACCTTTCTTCCTTAAGCCTTGTTTTTCTTCTTATAAGTTCTTCACTCGGGAAGTCTCCTCATCACCCGGTCTTGCTTATGCTGCCTTGCTTGCCGTGGTCTTCGTCGCCGGGGTAGCAAGACCCATGCCTCTTCGTTGGTGGATTCTTTCCTGCTAAGGTGATGATTGAGAGCAGTAGCTGGTCCCTTATCAGTCGAGGAAGCCTGTTCTTCCGAAGGCTCTACTGGCTCGTCTTCCGATCCCCAGCTAGTAGGCTTGATTTTTTCGATCGAAATGGATGGAGGCATTGAGTAAAGGAAATAATAGTTGAACTTTCCCGAGGGCTGGCCCAACAGACCGACTTCTGGATCTCCTTGCTCATACCTCCATTGGAGAGTATGTTGAGACGTGACTTTGCTCAGGAGAGGTGTTGACACGGGCGATGGTTGCCCCCAGGGCAATGGTGTTTCCTTCTCGACAAGCGCAGGAGCACGTTGTCGTTGCTTCGAGCCCTTCAGTTGTGAAGCTGACTTCGCGGTTGGCCTTTGACGATTGACATGTAATTTGGGCATTCCTTGTCGTGCAGCAACAAGTACCGACGGAAAGGAACCGAAGGTGATGAACATCATGTTTGCTGTAGTGACCTCTCCGGAGTCGATCTCTATCTTCCCTTGCTTTGTGAGTGCCATGATTCTTTCCTTGAAGACGAAACATCGTTCGTTGAGATGACTTACTACTCGGTGGTATTTGCAGAAGTGAGGGTCATCGACGCGATGCATCTGCTCGGGTCTCTTTGAGGGAGGAAGCTCTATCATCTTCTCCTGCAGCAACTGGTCGAACATGGAGGAGACTTTCGAGTCTGGGAAGGGGTACTCCTTTGCTTCGAGCTCCTCGAGAGTCCTCATTTGTCTTTGCGGTGGAGGCGGCGGTATGGCGGCTCCCTTTCTTTGATCCGGCTTGTCACCGATCTTAAGCGGCTAGGAGGTCAAAGCGACATCGACAATGTTGATTGACTTGCTTCGGTTTTGGTACCGGCGGTTTGTCCTTTTTCTCTACCTTCAGGAAGTCCTTGTTCTTCGAGTCTCTGTGGTTTGCTAGGCTGAGTTCCATATCGTGAGCCCGAGTTGCGAGTTCTTCGAAGGACCGAGGCTTGATACCTTTGAGGATATAGAGCAGGCCCCAGTGCATGCCTTGGGTGCATATCTCGATGGCTGAGTCTTCAGACAAGCGGCCTCGTGAATTCAGCACGAGGTTCCTCTATCGGTCGATGTAGTCGATCACCAGCTCATCCTTCTTTTGCTTGACGGTAGTAAGTTCGGTCATGCTAATGATGCGTCTGGTGCTGTAGAAGCGATTGAGGAACTCCCTCTCCATCTGATCCCAGCTGTCGATAGATCTTGGAGAAAGATCCACATACCAGTCGAATGCGTTGCCTTTAAGGGTGCGAACGAACTATTTTACCATCTCATCCCGTATGTGCCGGTATTGTTGCAGGTTTCAATGAAGTGAGCAATATGCTACCGTGGATTTCCCTTCCTATCGAAGTGCTGGAACTTTGGTGGCTGGAACCCGATCGGGAAACACAGCTGCTGGATCCTCACGGTGTAAGGCTTCGAGTATGCCACCGTGATCGGAGAAAGACCACCACTGTGGGAATGCATCATGTCGGCCAGCAACGCTTGTATTTGCTGGGCATTCATCATCGCCGTCGTCGGAGGTTGTGTAGCCACCGAGACTGGTACTGGAGATATGACTTCCGCTGGGATGGGAACCGAGGAGAGTGCTGGAGTGGTCGCTAGAATTGTCAGAACAATCTCTGCAGGAGCGGGAGTTGAAGACGGAGCTGGAGCGGCTACTAGAGAAGCAAGAGGTTGATTAACTGTTGCAGCCTCCTTTGTGCCTAGCTTTTGAAGCAATGTGTTGATGTGGCGATCATTCTCCTCCATTAGTCGAGTAATCTGAGCGATATATTCACCCATTTGCATGACTTGGAGCTAAAGAGTGGATGGAGGATGATGACGGAGGACGTCCCGATGTTGCATGCTTGCATCCTAGCCGTCATCGTCGGAGACGTAGTTGCGCCGACTCGCTTCTGCTTGATGACAAACATTTGCCCCCTGCAGAGGAGGTGCAACGTCTGCTGGAGAACCCAACCGAGCTCAGGGTTGGGGCTGGTCCTTTCCAAACTTCTGGACATGGACTCCAGGATCGATGCTTGTTTCTTCATATACCAAGGCCTCGTCGGCATTATGGCGAGCATCTTCAGCAGCAATTTCTGGCGTGAAGACATCTGCAAGAGTTCAAGTACGTCGAGTATAGACACGTACCATCGGGGGAACATCACCCTCCGGGTTTACTGGACCACCGTGTTGGAGTAGAGGAGACTCGACGATGGGCGAAAGGCTTGGAGCAAACGCATCGTTGCTTGTCCCGGCCATTGCGAACTTGAAGCAACTCCTTCAGACGTACGAACGAAAGGAGAGAAGGTCCCACCGGGCGTGCCAGAAATCTGTATGCGCAGAAAAAGATTCGGGTCATTTTTATTGCAAACACACGAAGATTATAGATGCCGGGACCCGGGAACTCGGGGGTAGTGAGCCGGGTGCGGCGAATATTGATCAGGAGATTATGGGAGAGATCCTCTGGAGGGTCCCTTTGATCCGCGTCTCCACGTGGTATTCGTGCGAAAGCTCTGAAGGGGTTGCCCACGACATAGGTCTTTACAGGGTAAGGGTTCTTTGAGAGGCTAAGGAATAACTGCCGTTGCTTTTGTCCCTTCCATGCTTCGTGCTTCCTCGGCTAGGGGTTTTCGGCTTCGTTCCTCAGTCTTCGTGTCTTCCTCGATCCTTGCTAGACCTTAGCGTCCTTGATTGTCAGTTCGCGGCGTCGATCGTGCTTTTGGCGTTGGTTTTGGCTTTGGCGTGGCTCTGGCTTTTGCTTTGCTTTGGTGCTTGCGCTTGAACGTAGATGGGTAGAGACTTGCGATGCTTTAGTTCTTCCGGACTTCACGTTGTATCAGCTAGAAAGTGTGGTGCTTTGCTCATGACCGGTGTAGTTGCTTGGTTTTGGCACTTGTGTTGCTTTGGCGCGGGCTTTACCGGGGCTTTTGCTTTGGCTTCTTGCGTTGCTTTTACTTTGGCATTGACTCGATCTTCTCCTCGAACGGCGGTGACTACTTCTTCAAGGCTTCTGACTTACTTGACGGTTTAGGCGCCGGCTCGACTTCTCTTCTTCTACGGGCTTCTTTGGCTTGATCGGAGTTGAAGGCTTTTACTTTGAAGACGACGGGTGTAGCACCGGCTTTGCTTCTCTTCTTCTCCAGACTTTTTTGGCGTGATCCGAGTCGAAGGGTTCCTTGGAAGATGGCGGGGGTAGCACCGATCTCTGTGCGACGGTTGCAGCGTCGGCTTTGCTTTGAAGATGACGGGTGTAGCGATGCTTCGGGTGCTCCTCTCCAAGCTTTCTTCTTCATGGATGGAGCGAGCGTTTGTCGAAGGCGACGGGGTGATGACGCTTCAGTCTTCTTCTCCGAGCTTTTGGGCTTGATCGGAGTCGAAGGCTTGTTGGAGACGAGGAGGTGGTGCCGCTTCGATCTTCTTCTCCAGACTTTGCTTCTGGCGTCTTCGGAGTCGAAAGGTTCTTCTTCTCCGAGCTTTCTTCTTTGTGCATGGAGTCGAAGGCTTAATCTTCTTGTGCAAGGGTCTTCACTTTGATGAGGGCTTTCAATGGACTAAGCCGGTCCCGAAGGGATAGGCTTGCTGGTGCCTCGTGAAGCCTTGGGTCGATGAAGAGCGCGTCTCCTCTTCTGCAGAGCTCCTTCACCTTCTCCATTTCTTCGACCCTTGAGCCTTCCCCCTCCCCCTCTATTTATAAGTAAAGGGGGGAGGGGAGAGATATGGGAAGTTTATTTGAATCCCTTTAATATCTCTCACATAATTATCCCAAGATTTATTCTTCCATTGAAGAGAGGAATAAACTTGGCCTTTATTTGCCTTCCTTTTCTAGCGGAGTAGTTATGGCTCAATCTTCTTTGAATTTATTTTGAATCTTACACATAAAGTCGATGGCGATCCGGCTTCGTTTCTTGTCCGTCGGATCGAGGGATCGGCACAGATCCACACTTATGTAGACGTCATACGCAACCTCCCCCCGCGCATGGCGGTATTTGTTTCCTTTTTCTTCGTTTTTTTTCTTTCTTTTCTTTTCTTTCTTTCTTCCTTTTCCTTCTTTTCTTTTCTTTCTTTGCATGGCCGGCCACCCCCTTAAGGGTTTGGATTTCCATAAGGGGGGCCGGGTGGGCCCACTTGGGGATGAGCCCACCCGGCCCCTTGTTTAGTGCGGGTCGGGTCCGGTTTGCATATCGGGTTTGCTTCCGAGTCGGTGCATGCGAGTCGGGTCCGGGTCCGAATGCGTATCGGGTTTGCCTCCGCATTGGTGCATGCAAGTCAGATCCGGGTCCGAGTGTGTGTCGGGATTGCCTCTGCATTGGCGTATGCGAGTCGGGTCCGGGTTAGACACAATTTGTGTGTCTACAGTCATTTAAAAAGGGGTATATGGTCATTTCCTATGTCTTGTCATTTGGAAATATTTACAAAAATACCATAAAAACAAATTTTAACGTTTGTTTGATCCTATTTGGAAATTAGTTTAGAAAGAGCTAGGTCTGATGCCTTATTTAATTAGATTTTTTTGTTTGATCTGATATAATTGTATATTAGTAGTACTTCATTGTTTTAGGACGTTATACACATAAGCCGTATGTACTACTATTATTTGGTTTAATACTAATTTATATAGCTTCAATGTTAATCAACATTTTTATTGAGTTTGTTTATTTGGAATTCAATAATTTTATTGAGTTGTGTTATGGAAAACAACAAACATGGTTGAGAGTGATAAATGAGGGCCTCTTGACATGGAGGAGAAGATATGTATTATTTTATTTATTAATTGCGCTACATAGCTGTCACTCCCCGACTTTCGGTACAAAGGAAAATGGTACCGAATGCCGGGGTGTGAGAGTGTGGTAGAGTGGAGGGGGGAAAAGAAGGAAGTATTATCATTCAAAAGATCTGTTTATTATGTTATCTATCAACTAGGATTCTAAGGCTTGCACTGGAGGAGAGTTTTATCATTTTAAAAGATATTTCGAGCTAAGTAACACTTTTATATTAGAGAAAACAGAAAAGAATCTAATAACTATTACAAGTCAATCCAGTTACTACAAACCGACTGAACTAAAAGATAGAGCAAAGTCTACCGCTACGAAAGGAGGTCTAGGGTGCTAACGTCCAATGTCCTCTGATAGAGCTACAGTACCTGAAAAGCATTCAACAACAAGGGATGACTTTTCAAACGAAAACTCAGTGAGGCAAAACTAAACAGTAGTAGTCACTAGCATCCATTATACAAGAGAGACACTAACTAAACACGAAAAACTTTTAATCCTCATAATCAACAAAAGACAACTAAATAAAGTTGCAAAGGCGTGCGACACTACTACCAACATCACAAGAGGTAGACAATTCGAGTACGTGCTAGCTACGTGTGGATATGTAGAAAGGAAAGGACAGGAGGGAAACAAGACAATATTGTGTGAACCCCGGATTTTGTTAACCTGCCCCGGTAGGCATTACTATAGGGCATTTGTTTCGCTTCAGAGAGCCACCTCTATCCAACATCCGGGATACCTCGTCGGAATGCTAAAATTCATCCAATTTGGCCAAATGGTGTTTCCCGTCTTTCACGGAGGAGTCGCAAGCCCAACTTGCTTTCTTTGGGGACTTAGCGCCCCAGGACTTGGCTGTTTACTCGCTCATCTCACATCACATGATTTTACCCCTCGACCTAAGCCACAGCCCCGTGACCCCAACCTACTAAGCTTCGGTCCATGGCGCACAGGTGGTTCACGTTCCATATGCCCATGAGGGTCAGTGTACAAGTGCAGTCTCAGACGGGAGGTACAACGAAAATATACGATACACCACAACCAGATAGTACCACAAACATGGAGTGTATATATTCAAACAGAAATCTAGATGGCATCTACTAGTCCTAACTAAGGTTTAGTAAAGTCTCACCTGACCAGTACGACTGAGTGTCCAAGCAGAAACAGAGAAAACTAGGTACAACTGTGCAAGGACACAGTCAATGTATTAGGACTAATCATACAAAAAAAAAAATGGTGAGTGACGTCGTGATCTGTGTGCGTGAGTGTCGAGTGTTTGCAGATTAGGTCTTAATCGGATTTAATGTAGGTGATTTAGAAGCTCATGGAGAAGGCTTGCAAAAAGGGATTATGGACTAAAGGAGAGAAAGTAATGGAGGGAAGGAGTTAATTGGTGAAGAGGGGAGATTAATTGGAGGGGAATTTGTAATGGAGGGAAATTTATGAAATGATGAATTTGAGGTGGCTTCAATGGAGAGAGAGAGAGAAATAGAGAGAGTGAGTGCAAGGATGGCAAATAGTTGGCAGGTGTAAGGGGGGATGGGGACTATGAGAGAGAGAGAGAGAGAGAGAGAGAGAGAGAGAGAGAGAGAGAGAGAGAGAGAGAGAGAGAGAGAGAGAGAGAGAGAGAGAGAGAGAGAGAGAGAGAGAGAGAGAGAGAATGCGTGTACAAGTGGGTGACTCTCGGGTAGGAAAAGAGAGAGAGAGAGAGAAAGCGTGTGCAGTGGTTGTCCTTCGGGTAGGAAGAGAGAGAGAGAGAGGAATGGGTTAGAGAGAGAGAGGAAGTGAGAGAGAGAGAGAGAGAGGTTGGGTGGGTTGGTGGTTTGCCGGAGACGGGGAAGGTGAAGGAGGTGGGAGGTTGATGATGGTGTTTGGCCGAAAGTCGGGAAGGAGACGGGTTGGCTCGGGTTTGGGATGGGGTGCAGGTCGGATGGGCTCGGGAAGGAAGAAGGAGAGAATGGAGGTGGGGTGTGGGTCTCACTGGCCGGAGGTGATGGCCGGGCATGGATGTATGGCGAGGGTAGTGAGAGAAAGAGGGAGAAAGGGGGAGAGAGAGTGGAGTGTGTAAGAGAGAGAGAGAGAGAGAGAGAGAGAGAGTGCAGTAGAGAGAGAGAGTAAGGTATAGAGAGAGAAGGAGAGGATGCATGGGAGTGGAGCTCAGGTTTGGGCTTTGGTGGAAAGGAAGTGAGAGGAAGGAGGACGTGGATCATAGTGGTTGTCGGGAGTAGGGAGGAAGGTGCTGCAGGATGAGGGTGATGGTGATGATGGTGCTGGAGGTGTGGCCGGAGCCGGAGAAGAAGAAGGAGGTGGTGCGGGTGGTGGTGCGGTGGCTCACCGGCGTCGGAAAGCTCGTTGGAGCTCGGCTCGTCGGTTGCAAGGGAGGAGGGTGCGGCTGCTACGGCGCCTCGGTGGGCGCTCTCCAACGGCGGCAAGGTTAGGACGGCGTCGGAGCTTGGCTCGGGTTGGCAATGGTGGTCGATGGGGAGGTCTTAGAGAAGGGGAGGGAGAGAGGTAGAGAGAGACGGGGGAAGGAAAAGCTAGGTAGTCAACCAGTTTGCCCACTTTTGGGTTGCAAACTTTACATGGCATCCACCTAGCACTCACCCTATGGCCCCCACAAAAATGTTCCATCCAATGGGGACATGCCACACTCCACATCCACATCATGTGGATTTGGCAACAAAAGTTGGCAAACGATCTCCTATAGAGCATTACGTACTCATGGGAAAAGGTGGGAAGGTAAGTATGTACTCTTGTTTTGAAAAAAAAATAGGGGAGTGAGAGAGCTAATGGGGAGGGCTAAAGACCATTTTATCCTCAACCAGTTGTACATATAAACAAAAGAAGAAAGGGATGCTAGAGGATAAGGTGATTCTAGCTTGATTTGACGGTCTCAGGAAAATAAAATAAAATAAAATCGATCGTAATAAAAATAAGATAAAACACAAATGCGGCATTCGATAAGAAGGTTGTCGCTAAGTAGATACCGGATGCATCAAAACAATGGGTCAACTCAGTTACCCGTCGACTTAACACAATCAAGAAAAACATTCCACAAAACACACCCACCAAATTAAGGTTACTACAACCTACACACCTAGAAAAGAATTTCGTCCTCGAAATTCAAACCCGAGTAGAGCCAAAAAGATAAGGGTAGTGCTCCAACATCTCCGACTCGAGCTCCCAGGTGGCCTCGTCCTCACTGTGATGCTGCCATAATACTTTGACCATGCGAATGGTCTTGGTGCGCAACACCCGATCTTCGCTTGCTAGAATCCGAACTGGCTGCTCCTCGAACGACGCATCTGTGCTGAGGCTTAGTCCCTCCCAGTCGAGGATGTGCGATGGGTCTGGCTCATACTTCCGTAGCATCGAAACATGGAAGACGACATGGACGCTAGAGAGTTGTGGTGGGAGTGCCAGGCGGTAGGCCACCATACCAACCCTGTCCAATTTTTCAAAGGGACTGACGTAACGAGGTGCAAGCTTCCCCTTCCGGTGAAATCGGACAATGCCTCGACGGGGGGAAACTTTCAGGAACACTTTGTCACCAACCTCAAACTGCAATGGACGCCTCCGAGTGTCCGCGTAGCTCTTCTGTCTGCTCTGTGCTGCTCACAACCTCTCTCTGATCAGTTGAATCTGCTCAGTCGTCTGCCTCACGATCTCTGGTCCTCGCAAACTACTCTCTCCGACCTCTGCCCAACAGACTGGAGATCGGCATGGCCTCCCATACAATGCCTCATAGGGGGCCATGCCAATACTTGCCTGGTAACTGTTGTTGTAGGCAAACTCAATCAGCGGTAAGTGCTCTGCCCAGCTGCCTCCAAAGTCCAACGTGCAAGCCCGAAGCATATCCTCCAAAATCTGGATGGTGCGTTCTGACTGTCCATCAGTCTGTGGGTGAAAGGCCGTGCTGAAAAGAAGTTCAGTCCCCATGGCACTCTGCAAGCCCTTCCAAAACTGAGAGGTGAACCTAGGGTCCCTATCGGAAACTATCGAGATAGGGATGCCATGCAGCTTCACTATCTCTCGAACGTACAACTCACCCATCTCCTTAGCTGGCATCGTCTGCTTGAAAGGTAGGAAGTGAGCCGATTTAGTTAGGCGGTCCACGATCACCCAAACTGAGTCGTACCCCTTCCTCGTCGGAGGGAAGCCGGACACAAAGTCCATCGTGATGTTCTCTCACTTCCACTCTACCACTGGCAAGGGCTGTAGGAGTCCAGCTGGCCTATGATGCTCGGCCTTGACTTGCTGACAGGTCAAACATCTCGACACAAACTCTGCCACATCCTTCTTCATACCGCTCCACCAGAACTGAGCTCTCAGGTCACGATACATCTTGGTGCTACCCGGATGCACCGTGAACCTAGAGTGGTGTGCCTCTGACAAAACCTGGGTCCGAATCTCTAGATCTGCCGGAAGACACAACCTACCTCTGAATCTCAAGCCTTCATCACTACTAACTGTCCATCCATCCTCTGCAACTCCACCACTAACCTGCTCTCGAATCACCTCTAGCTGAGGGTCACTCCTCTGTGCTAAGATCACCTGGTGGAACAAGGATGGTTGTGCCCTAATACTGCATAGAATAGTACGGACATTCCCTCTCCAAACCAAGAGGTCAAAGCCCTCGATCGTCATCAAAAACTCCCTACGATCAGTAATCAGTCGTGACAATCTGCTGCGAGACTTTCTGCTTAGGGCATCTGCTACCACGTTCGCCTTACTCGGGTGATAGTAAAAACTATAGTCGAAGTCATTCAGGACCTCAACCCATCTCCTCTGTCTCATGTTAAATTCCTTCTGGGTGTGAATAAATTTTAGACTCTTGTGGTCGTAATACATCTCAAAATTCTCACCGTATAGGTAGTGCCTCCAGATCTTCAGTGCAAACACCACGGCTGCAAGTTCTAAGTCATGAGTGGGGTAGTTCCTCTCATGTCTAAGGATCAATGTCCTAAGACACCTGAGGAGAGAGCAGAAATGCAGAAGATACCTTATGCTTCGGCATTAGGTAGTCTAATGTATGCTATGCATTGTACAAGGCCAGATATCTATTTTATAGTAGGCATGATGGGTCGGTTTCAGTCGAATCTGGGTCCAGATCACTGGACAGCTGTAAAGTGTATACTCAAGTACCTTCGTAGAACAAGGGACTATGAGTTGGTTTACACTGCACAAGAACTGACGCCGATTGGATACACAGATTCTGACTTTATGTCGGACTTGGAATCCAGAAAGTCGACATCAGGTTTTGTGTTTATGTTAGGAGGAGCAGCGGTATGCTAGCAGAGTGTGAAGCAGAAATGCATCGCAGACTCTACCACAGAGGCTGACTACGTTGCAGCGTGCGAGGCAGCCAAAGAGGCGGTATGGCTCAAGAAATTCCTTACGGATTTGGGGTGCGTATCAGAGGCCTAGTTACCTAATGGAGAGATAATTGTGGGAGGTCTTTATCCCCTTGGATCCTTATCCAAGGGGGAAGGCCAGCCCTATATAAAGGGATATAGGGGGCCGACCCTATGGTTGCAAAAACCGAACCCCCTCTCCTCTTATCTCTCTAGTTCTCTCCCGAATCCATCTCCCGTTTCCCGCTTGCAACTTCGTCTTCCTCGTATGGAGTTCTGAAGAAGGAGAAGGGTCGTTCTTCGGAGGCACTCAGAGATCCGAGAGCGACGTTCCGTGCATCGTGTGAGATCGGGTGAATAAGAAGGCAACGTCTCCAATCGTACCATCGATATCTTTGCGAACGATCTTCCGTCTCCATCGACAAAGAAGACAATTCACCGCGGTTAAAAGATCCGTACGAAAGGTATGTGTAATCTAACATGTAGATCTAGTGAGTATTATGATTTGCATGCATGCTAGTTAATCATTACGCTAGATTGCCGTTAGGGTGTTCGATTCACATGCATACGTATGCACACATATGTAGATTAGTTTCGCTGAAAGTTTAAATCGTGTAACGTGCACCATGAACGGTCTTTCGACCGTAAAATCGTTTCCGCTGCAAGACTCTACCATGGAATTATTTCCAACAGTTGCAGGTTTGAATATAAGCCTTTCTAGAGGCCTGGTACCTATAAGTGGTTATAGTTGGCTTCGAACCCTGGTCAAGGGGTTGTTACCTGTGCATAATTGCCAAGTAAAACAAGAACAAGAAAGGTATGTACATTGGTTAGGTTAGCTTGGTGAATCATAGAGAGTTGATATTACGTGTTGACAATTGATTAAAAAATTTATGTCAATCTTCTCTATTATCGACCCCATCTCAATGGGATAAGACTAGGATGATAATGATGATTGACAGCAAGCCGACGAAGAAATTTGTTGCGAAGACGATGGCTAGCCGTGAGATCTCCTCCTTCTCTTTCTCTCTTCTTCCTTCTCCTTCCTTCCTCCTTCTTCCTTCTTCTTCCTCTTTCTTCCTTGGCCGAATCCTCAGAGAGGGAGAGAGCGAGAGCGGGTCGGGTTTTAGGAAAGGGGGAGCACCTTGGGCATGCCCCTCCCCCTCCAATCTATATATAGGGCCGGCATCCTAGTGCCATACACAAGCTAGGGCCGGCCCTAAAGAGATTAGGATGAGGGGGGGGGGTCGGTTTTAGGGTTTCCAAGTGTCTATCGTGAAGCCTGGATGAAAACACCCTTTACAAAATGTGAAAAGCTGAAAGCGAGATTGAGTGAGGTGCGCTACTCGGAATCGAGTTCCGTCAGTGCCTATGAACTCCTAAAATTATTCTGCTCATTCTAAGTTCCATATTCAATATATTCTGAGCCATATTTGAGTATTTACCAAAAAACCCCTACGGCCCCTAACATATATGAATTAGGTTCTTAGGCTCTGGGCTTGCGCTCCATCGCGCTACTTCGTATCCAACGTATCCAACCAGGTCGAGGAACAATTCCTATACATAATGACAGGGTGAAACCTTCAGGGTTCGGGATCTCTAGCTCCAACCAGATCCCTGATTAACTGTTCCGATGACACACCGAAAGTTCCGTTAATCAGCCCTAATCCGATTAACCCGCGTAGCCACCCAGAGTGCGACGCGAGTTGAACTCTTGTAATCTTAAACTTATGTTACTCCCTCGTAACCCTATTCTCTACTATACTCTGATAATCCTTAGTCCCTCCTATTACTGGTGCCATGATACGACTCGGGCGGTGGGAAGCACCGTCAGATCTTGATCGATCATTTGACTAGGAATTGATGACTTGTCATCTATAACACCACACACCTTTTGGTGCTATGCCTAGCATCCGGAATATCGTCAGTCATACTGACAACCACCAGGCCTGGGTTAACTGTGTGGACAGATTGACTCATCAAAACGCACCCATCCAACACTGGACGTCGGATAACCTGTAGGGATTACATGTCACTCAAGCGCCAACCAGGTAACCCAACGTATCGTGGTATTGGACTATGGAAGGTTCACACACGTTGGCACATCAAAAGACCATACAACTGGTTGGCCCAGTGTACATGGTCCCTCAGGGTTAAGGACAGATTATCTATAGTAGCAAGATGGTTTATACACCAGTGTCTGAATCACTGAACTGTACACCGTCTTGGTTTCTATTCAATACGATCATCGTGCTTGGTCAGGTGAATGGGAATCCCACGTTCCCGTGGTGGAGACTTCACCACATCCTCTACCTGCCAACAGCTTATTCTCGGTGAAGCGACCAGCATCACCTAAGCTGTGAACTAGTTCTAGGTCTACACACAACTGGTGCACTGGGTCTCCTAAGCATGGATCCACCATGCGCCTCAGTGGCCTACTGTGTTCCCTAGGGTCCTTTATTATATGTGTATTAACATATACCAAAGTAGTATTCTAATTAAAGCAATAACCAAAGTCATCTTTATTAATGATAATATAGAAAATCCACGCTCAAGACACACGAGCTACAACAGAACTCACTATCAGGAATCTACGACACAGATTTCTCTGGTAGAGAATAAAGAATAAAGAAATAGAAGTTAATTTGGTGTTCGAAATTGCTGATAGAGCTGAAATGGGCCTGGTTATATAGGGATTAAGGCACCCCTTGGTAACCAATAGATGCAATGGTTCGAAGGTCATTGGGTACCAATCCGCCCGGGCAGACGATTATAACCGTTGGAGCGGGTGCCTCTCCTGTTCGGATTGTTGCATCTGTTCGGACGGACAGTTCATAACCACCAACCTGAACAAGTGTTTCTGGCACCCTTTATACCCAACCAATATCCCTCGCACCCTTTGGATTTAACCATCCAAAATGATACCCTTTGGATCTAACCTGTCCAGGTTGTAACCATCACACCAACTCAGATCTGATCCGAGTTAGCCCAACTGGAATAAGCCCATTCTAGAAGAAAGGCTCCTCAAGTGACTCGCTCCAATGCGTCATGCTCAATCGCATATCGCACATCGCACATCGCACAACACCTCTCACTCTAAGAGCCCAATCTCACATCGCATAGCACCTCATGCTCGATGCGTTGCACCTCGCCGTGTAGGCACTAGTTTTATTATTTGTCTAAAATAGGCATATCATCCGATTTGAACCCATAATCTCCCTCATTGTTAGTCACTCACTAACCAATAAGTCTCAACAACATTATTGAAAGAATCTAAATAAAATTGTTAAATATCAAAATATATTTTAAAATCTTTAACATTTTGGATGCTCGACTTTGTGTCAAAACTGGTTGCACAGAAAAAACCAGTTTTGACACGATGAATTGGATGCATTTTGAAGCAAGGTAGAAAGTTGATTTTTCCAAAACAAAACCAGAAAACTAAAAAAATCGAAAAACAAAATATTTTTTGTTTTTCTTATTCTCAAGTGAGAATATTAAAATAGGTTATAGAGTATATTATTGTAAAAAATAAATATCGATTATTGTAAAAAGATATTATAGGAAAAATATTATATAATGAGAATGTTATATAGATTAACATATAACTGTAGACAGAGAATAGTGTAAAGCAAATCAAGCCCTCCTTCCTAAAACATCCTCCAAGAGCCTCATTATGTGTTTCCTTATTTTTATGATCGCTACCATACTCTCTATATTTTAGGAACCAAAATCGCTCCTTATTTTTTAAGGACCTCTACTTGTAAAACATATGTAAATTATACACAACTCGATTATTCCTCCCTAAAAGCGCTCCATATTTTCTTAGGATCCCCACCCGACAACCATAAGTAAACTATATACAAATCAAGCACTCCTTTCTAAAACACCCTAAAAAAGCCTTGTCATGTGCCTACCTATTTTAAGAACCATTAATAGACTCCTTATATTTAGAGAGCCAAAATAGCTTCCTATTTTCTTAAGACCCCTACCCGACAACCACAAGCAAATTATATACAAATCGAGCACTCCTTCAAAATTTTTGGAATCGCTACCAAACTTCCTATATTTAGGAAGCTAAAATCGCTCCCTATTTTCAAATGACCTTCACCCTGCAACTATAAATAAATTATATAAAAATCGAGCACTACTACTTAACCCCTCCAAGAACCTCTCTATGTGCATCTCTTTTTTGGGATCGCTACCAGCCTCCCTATATTTGAGGAGCCAAAATTGCACCGTATTTTCTCAGGACCCCCACCCGATAACCATAAGTAAATTACTACAAATAGGACATGTACACCTCCCCAAAACATCCTCCATAAGCCTCGCCATATGCCTTTCTATTTTTGGGATCGCTTCCAAACTCCCAATATTTGAGAAGTCAAAATCGTTCCTAATTTTCTCACAACCCCACCCAATAACCATAAATAAATTATATAAAAATCAAATATTACTTTCCAAAATACCCTCCATGACCCACGTTATGGGCATCCCTATTTTTAGAATCACTACAAGACCTCTTATATTTTGGGAGCCAAAATCACTCCCTATTTTCACAAGACCCCCAGCCGACAACCATAAGTAAATTATATACAAATCGAGAACTTCTTTCCAAAACTTCCTCCAAGAGTCTCGCCATATACCTCCCTATTTTTATGATTGGTACCAGACTTTCTATATTTGGGGAGCCAAAATCGCTCCCTATTTTCTTAGAACTCCCACCTAACAACAAGAAGTAAATTATATACAAATCAAGCCCTCCTCCCCAAAATAACCTCCAAGAGCCTCGCAATGTACCTCCATATTTTTGGGATCGCTATCAGACTTCTACGTTTAGGAATCCAAAATTACTCCCTATTCTTTTTGGACTTCCTCTTGTCAACCATAAGTAAATTATATAACAATTGATTACTTCTCCCCAAGACACCCACCAAACGATTCGTCATGTTCATCATTATTTTAGAAATCACTACTAGACTCCCTATATTTAGGGAGCCAAAATCGCTTTCTATTTTTTAAAAATCTCACTCGATAACTATATCTAAATTATATACAAATCAAGCACTCCTTTTCAAAATATTCTTCAATAGCCTGATTATGCGCCTCCCTATTTTCTGATCGCTACTAGACTCCCTACATTTGGGGTACCAAAATTATTCCCAATTTTCTCCGGACCCATACCTGACACCGTATGTAAATTATAAACAAATCAGGCACTCATTCCTAAAACACATTCCAAGAACCTCGCCTTGTACCTTCATATTTTTGGGATCACTACCAGACTCCCTATATTTTGGGAGCTATATTCTCTCCCTATTTTCTAATTATCTATATTAATAAATTATTTAAAATTCAAGCATTACTTTCTAAAATATCATACAAGACTCTCGTTATGGGAGTCCTTATTTTTGAGATTGCTATCAGATTCCCTATATTTGGGAAGCAAAAATCGCATCCTATTTTCTTAGAACTCTCACTCGATAGCCATATGTAAATTATAAACAAATCGAGCACTCCTTCTTAAATCACCGTTCAAGAGTTTCGTCTTGCGTCTCCTAATTTTTTAGATCAATACCAAGACACCCTACATTTTGGGAGTCAAAATCATTTCTTATTTTTAAAGGACCCCCACCCAACAACCATATGTAAATGATATAAAAATTAAGTACTCATCCCCAAAACACCCTCCAAGATCCTCGCCATGTGTCATTCTATTATTGGGATCGCTACCAGACTCCTTACATTTAGCAAACTAAAATCGCTACCTATTTTCTCAGGATGCCTACCCGATAACCATAAGTAAATTATATACAAATCAACCACTCCTTCCTAAAATACTCTCCAAAAGCCTTGTAATTTGCTTGCGCATATTTTAGGGATCGCTAACAGACTTTCTATATCTAGGGAGCCAAAATGATCCCCTATTTTCTCAGGATTCCTACTCGATAACCATAAGTAAATTATAGAAAAATTAAGTACTTTTACACAAAGCACACTCCAATATCCTTGCAATGTGCCTCTTTATTTTAGGGATCACTAGACTCTCAATATTTATGGAGTTAAAATTATTTAAAATTTTCTTAGGTTAGAACCTATACCGGACAACCATATACAAATCAATCACTTCTTCCAAAAATACCCTCTAAGAGTCTCGTCATATGTCTCCCTATTTTTAAGATTATTATAAGAATCTATATTTAGAGAGCCAAAATCGCTCCCTATTTTTAAAAGACCCCACCTGACAACCATAAGTAAATTATACACAAATCAAGCACTGCTTCCTAAAACACCCTTAAAGAATAGCGCCATATGCCTCTTTAGTTTAGAGATTGCTACCAAGCTTTCTATATTTTGGGAGCCAAAATCGCTCCCTATTTTATAAGGATCCTACCAGACAACCATAAGTAAATTATATGTAAATAGAGTACTTCTCCACAAAACACCCTCCAATAACCTCACCTTGTGCCTCCGGATTTTCTAATAGCTACTAGACTCCTTATATTTGGGGTGAAAAAATTACTCCCTATTTCCATAGGAACCTGACCCCATACTGTAAATAAATTATATACAAATCAAGCACTCATTCCCAAAACACCCTCCAAGGGCCTCGCCATGTGCCTCCCTATCTTTGAGATCTCTACTAGACTCCCCACTTTTGGTAAGCCATAATCGTTCCCTATTTTCTCATGACCCCACCTAATAACCATAAATAAATAATATAAAAATTGAGTATTACTCTCCAAAATACCCACCAAGAGCCTATATCTGGACGTCCCTATTTTAAAAATCTCTATCAGACTTCCAATAGTTAGTGAGATAAAATCGCTTCCTATTTTCTCAAAACCACCTGACAGCTATAAGTAAATTATATACAAATCGAGCACTCCTCCCTAAAAAACCTACAAAGAGTATCTCCATGTACCTCATCTATTTTTGGGATTATTACTAGACTCCATATATTTGGGGAGCTAAAATCACTCCTCAATTTTTAAGGACTCCTACCCGACAACCATAGGTAAATTATATAATAATAGAGTAGTCCTTTCCAAAACACCCTCCAAAAGACTCACCATGTGTCTTTCTATTTTGAATCACTACTAAACTCTCTATATTTGGGGAGTTAAAATCGTTCCTTATTTTCTTAGGAACCCACCCGACAACCATACGTAAACTATATACAAATCAAGAACTACGCCCCAAAATACTTTCCAAGAGCCTCACCATGTGCCTCATTATTTTGAAATCTCTAATAGACTCCATACATTTGGAGAGCCATAATCGCTCCCTATTTTCTTACAACCCCACCCAATAACCATAAATAAATTATATAAAAATTGAGCACTACTCTCCAAAATACCCTTTATGAGTCTAGCTATGGGTGTCCCTTATTTTTAAATCACTACTAGACTTCCTATATTTCGGGAGACAAAATTACTCCCTATTTTCTTAGGATCCCTACCTAACAACCATAAATAAATTATATACAAATCAAGTACTCCTCCCCAAAACTCCTCCATAAGAGTCTCACAATCCATCTTACCTATTTTTGGGATTGTTACCAGACTCCCTACATTTGGGGAGCCAAAATTGCTCCTTAATTTCTAAAGACCCCTACCCAACAACAATAAGTAAATTATATACAAAGGAAGCAATTCTTCACAAAACATCCTCCAAAACTCTTGTCATGTGCCTCCCTATTTTGGGATCGCTACCAGACTTTCTATATTTGAGAAGTCAAAATCTCTCTATATTTTCTCAGGACCCCCACCCAACAACCATAAGAAAATTATATACAAATCAAGCACTACTTGCCAAACCTTCAAAAATCCTCATCATGTGCCTTATTATTTTAGGGATCGCAACCAGACTCTTTAGGGATCTAATATCGCTCCATATTTTCAAACGACCCCACCCGACAGCCTTAAGTAAATTTTATATAATAAGGGACGTCAGTTTTGTACTGACTAGACAAAACGAACAAAAAAGCTGACTAGGAAAAGCTGATTGGACAAAAATAAACCAACTAGATCTAACTATTCGTTCAAAAATTAATGCACGATCTCTCCTTGGTTTCAAATCTCGGCCCATTGAAACTGCATTAAACTTGACCGTTCATCCCGTAATCGTTGTTCGCATCAACGACTATAAACCCGCCTGCTGAAATTTTGATCTTCCCAAACCATCAGGTCGATCTCGAGGAATCTATTCAAATAGAGATAACTGTAATTAATCGATTATAGGAGAGGGGAAATTGGTCGCGCCAAAGGCACTCGCTTTGTGCCAATCGATACGAGCATAAAAATGGGTGTCCCTATGAATGTCGGTGTTATCATCGACTGAAGACGTTTAGGTGTGTTACCGTCAAAGGTAACCCGCTGCAGTGCCGATAGGTGTGTTACTGTCGAAGGTGACCTGTTGCAGTACCGACAGGCATAAACATACACCAGTTATATACAAATCGAGCACTCCTTCCTAAAATACCCACCAATATCCCAACCTTGTGCCTTTCTATTTTTTTGATCACCACCATACACCTTACAATTGGGGTGCCAAAGTTGGTCCCTTTTTTCTCAGGACCTCTACCCGACAACTGTAAGTAAATTATATACAAATGAAGCACTCCTTTCAAAAATACCCTTCAATAGTCTCGTCATGTGCCTTTCGCTCTTTCAGATCGCTACCAGACACCCTATATTTGGGGAGCCATAATTGCTTCTATTTCTCATGACCCCACCCAATAACCATAAATAAATTATATAAAAATCGAGCACTATACCTCAAAAAACCCTCCAAGAGCTAGTTATGGGTGTCCTAATTTATGGGATTGCTACTAGACTCCCTATATTTAGGGAGCCAAAATCGCTCAGGACCCCCAGCCAATAATCATAAGTAAATTATATACAAATTAAGCACTCCTCCCCAAAACTTCCTCCAAGAGTTTCACCATGCGTCTCCTTATTTTTTGGATCGGTTCTAGACTCCCTATATTTTGAGTGTCAAAATTGCTCCTAATTTTCTAATGATCCTCACTCGATAACCATAAGTAAATTATATAAAAAAGAGTACTTCTCTCCAAATACCATCTAGGAGACTCGCCATGAACCTCCCTATTTTTAGGATATCTACCAGACTCCTAATATTTCAGGTGCCAAAATTGCTCCTAATCTTCTACGGACCATCACCCGACAACCATAAGTAAATTATATAAAAATAGAGTACTTCTCCTCAAATACCATCCAGCAAACTTGCCATGTGCCTCCCTTATTTTAGGATATCTACTAGGCTCCCTGCATTTTGGGAGCAAAAATCACTATCTATTTTCTCAGGCCAACCTCGATACCGTAAGTAAATTATATACAAATCGAGCACTCCCCTCCTAAAAATACCCTCATATAGTCTCGCCATATGCTTTCCTATTTTTGGGATCACTATCAGATTCCCTATATTTAGGGAGCTAAAATTGTAGCCTATTTTCTTAGGACCCCTACCCAATAACCATAAGTAAATTATATACAAGTTGAGCACTCCTTTCCAAAACACCCTCCAATAGCATCATTATGTGCCTTCCTACTTTTAGGATCGCTACCAGACTCTCTATATTTTGGGAGCCATAATTGCTCCCTATTTTCTTAAGACTTATACCTGATAATTATAAGGAAATTATAAATAAATCAAGCACTCTTTTCCAAAATACCATCTAAAAGTCTTATATGTGCCTCCTAATTTTTAGAATCAATAATATACTCTCTATATTTAGGGAGCCAAAATCTTACTCTATTTCTAAAGACCCCCACCCCAACAGTCATAAGTAAATTATATACAACCTACCCAAAACATCCTCTAAGATCCTCATCATGTGCCTCCCTATTTTTGTGATCGCTACCAGTCTCCCTATATTTGGGAGCCAAAATCGTTCCATATTTCTCCAAACCCCCCCGGATAACCATAAGTAAATTATAGACAAAAAGAGCACTCCTTCCCAAAATACCTTTCAAGAGTCTCGCTATATGCCTCTCTATTTTTGGGATCACTATATTTATGGACCCAAATTCACTTTTATTTTCTTAGGACCCTTACCTCGATACCAAAAATAAACCATATACAAATCAAGTACTCCTTTCTAAAATACTCTCCAAGAGCCTCACCATATGCCTCATTATTTTTGGGATTGCTACCAAACTTCCTATATTTAGAAAGCCAAAATCTCTCCCTACTTACTCAGGACCCTACCCGATAACCACAAGTAAATTATATAAAAATCGACCACTTCTTCCCAAAATAACCACCAATCGCCTCATCATATGCCTTTCTATTTTTAGGATCGCTACCAAACTCCCTAGATTTGGGGTGCCAAAATCAATACCTATTTATTCAGGAACCCCTCTCGACAATCGTATGCCAATTATGTACAAATCGAGGACTTCTTCTATATTTTTGGGATTGCTATCAGACTCCCAATATTTAGGAAGCTAAAATCGCTCCTTATTTTCAAATGACCTCTACCCCGATAACCATAAATAAGTGATATAAAAATCAAGTAATACTCCCTAAAATATTATCCAAGAGCGTCACTATGTGTGTCCGTAGTTTTGGGATCGCTACCAACCTCCCTATATTTAAGGAGTCAAAATCGAGCCCTATTTTTTCAGGCCCCCAAGCCAACAACCATAAGTAAATTATGTACAAATATAACACTCCTCCCCAAAACACCCTCCAAGAGCCTCACCATATGCCTCTATATTTTTAGGATCGCTTCTAACTTCCAATATTTGAGGAACCAAAATTATTTTCTATTTTCTCACGACCCTACCAAATAACTATAAAACAATTATATAAAAATTAAGTATAACTTCTTAAAATACCCCCCAAGAGTCTTACTATAGGCATCTCTATTTTGGGATCGCTACCAGACTCCCTATATTTAGAGAATCAAAATCACTCCCTATTATCTCAGGACCCCCACCCGACAACCTTAAGTAAATTATATATAAATCACACACTCTTCTCTAAAATTATCTCCAAAAGTCTCGCCATGTGCCTTTCTATTTTCGGAATAGGTACAAGACTCTATATATTCGGGTAGCCAAAATCACTCCCTATTTTCTCAGGACTCTCACCCGATAACCATAAGTAAACATTATATATAAATCAATCACTCCTCCCTAAAATACACTCCAGGAGCCTTGATATATGCCTCCCTATTTTTAGAATCACTACTAGACTTTCTATAATTGGGGAGCTAAAATTGCTCCCTATTGTTTCAACACTCCCTCCCGACAACCATAAGTAAATTATATACAAATCAAGTACTCTTTTCTAAAACACCCTCTAAAAACTTTGTTATATTCATTATTATTTTAGGAATTGTTACCAGACTCCCTATATTTAGGGAGCCAAATTCACTCCCTATTTTCTATATTGCGAGGTTCTTAGAGGGTGTTTTATGGAAGAGTGCTCGATTGCATATATTTTACATAAGGTTGTAGGGTGGGGGTTCAAAAAAAATATAGAGCGATTTTGGCTCCCTAAATATAGGGAGTCTAGTAGTAATCCCAAAAATTGAGAGCATATTGCGAGGCTATTAGAGGGTGTTTTTAGGAGAAATGATCGATTGTATATAATTTACTTAAGGTTATCGGGTGGTGGTTTAAAAAAAATATAGAGCGATTTTGGCTCCCTAAATATAGGGAGTCTAGTAGCAATCCCAAAAATAGAGAGCATATTAGGCTCTTAGAGGGTGTTTTTGGGAGGAGTGCTCGATTGTATATAATTTACGTAAGGTTGTCAGGTGTGGCTTTAAAAAAAATAAGGACCAGTTTTGGCTCCCTAAATATAGGGAGTCTAGGAGCAATCCCAAAAATAGTGTGGCATTTTGCGAGACTCTTAGAGGGTGTTTTTGGGGGGATAGCTTAATTTATATATAATTTACTTAAGATTTTAGGGTGTTTTTCGGAGGCAATGGCGAGGTTCTTAAAGTGTGTTTTACTGAGGAATACTCGATTGTGTATAATTTACTTAAGGTTATCGGGTAAGGGTTAAAACAAAATATAGAGCAGTTTTGACTCCCTAAATATAGAGAGTCTAGTAGCAATCCCAAAAAATAGAGAGTATATTGTGAGGCTCTTAGAGAGTGTTTTAGGGAGGAGTGCTCGATTCTATATAATTTACTTAAGGTTGTCGGGTGGGGGTTCAAAAAAAATATAGAGCTGTTTTGGCTCCTTAATAATAAGGAGTCTAGTAGTAATCCCAAAAGTAGATAGGCTTATTTTAAAGGCTCTTAGAGGGTATTTTAGGGAGGAGTGCTTGATTTATATATAATTAACTTATTATTATAGGGTATTTTTGGGAGGCAATTGTGAGGCTCTTAGAGGTTTTTTTTGGGAGAAATTCTTGATTATATATAATTTACTAAAGATTATTGGGTGGGGATTCAAAAAAAATATAGAGCGGTTTTGGCTCCCTAAATATAGGGAGTCTAGTTGCAATCCCAAAAATAGAGAGCATATTACGAGGCTCCTAGAATGTATTTTATGGAGGAGTGCTCGGTTGTATATAATTTAGTTATGATTATTGGATGGGAACCTAGAGAAATTGGAAGCAGTTTTGGGCTCTATAAATATAGGGAGTCTAATATCGATCCCAAAAATAAGGAGGTAATGGCGAGGATCATATAAGGTGTTTTTAGGAGGAATGCTCGATTGTATATAATTTACATAAGGTTGATGAGTGAGGGTTTAAAAAAAATATAGAGTGGTTTTGGCTCCCTAAATATACGGAGTCTAGTATCAATCCCAAAAATAGAGAGCTTTTTGCGATGCTTTTAGAAGGTGTTTTAGGGAGGAGTGCTCGACTGTATATAATTTACCTAAGTTTGTCGGGTGGGTGTTCAAAAAAAAAATGGAGCGGTTTTGGCTACCTAAATATAGGGAGTCTAGTAGAGATTCAAAAAATAGAAAGGCATATTGCGAGGATCCTAGAGCGTGTTTTAGGGAGGATTGCTTGATTTATATGTAATTTACTTATGATTTTAGGGTATTTTTTAGAGGTAATAGTGAGGCTCTTAGAGATGTTTTTGGGAGGAATGCTCGATTGTGTATAATTTACTTAAGGTTATCGGGTGTGGGTTCAAAAAAAATATGGAGCAGTTTTGGCACCATAATTATAAGGAGTATAGTAGTAATCCAAAAAATAGAGAGCATATTGCGAGGCACTTAGAGGGTCCTTTAGGGAAGAGTGGTCGATTGTATATAATTTACTGATGGTTGTCCGGTGGGGGTTTAAAATAAATATGGAGCGGTTTTGGCTCGCTAAATATTGGGAGTCTAGTAGCAATCCCAAAAATAGAGAGCATATTGCGAGGCTCTTTGAGGGCATTTTAGGGAGCAGTGCTTGATTGTATATAATTAACTTAAGATTATCGAGTGGGGGTTCAAGAAAAATATGGAGTGGTTTTGCATTCCTAAATATAAGAAGCCTAGTAGCAATCCCAAAAATAGAAAGTATTTTGAGAGGCTATTAGATGGTGTTTTTGGTAGGAATGCTTGATTTATATATAATTTAGTTATGACTTTAGGGTGTTTTTGGGTGGCAATGGCGAGGCTCTTAGAGGGTATTTTTTGGAGGAATGCTTGATTGTGTATAATTTACTTAAGGTTGTTAGGTAAGGGTTTAAAATAAATATGGAGCAGTTTTGGCTCCCTAAATATTGGAAGGCTATTAGCAATCCCTGGCTCCGTAAATATTGAGAGTCTATTAACAATCCCAAAAATAGACAGCATATTGTGAGGCTTTTAGAGGGTGTTTTAGGGAGGAGTGCCTGATTATATATAATTTACTTAAGGTTATCGGATGGGGGTTCAAAAAAAATATGGAGTGATTTTGGCTCCCTGAATATAGGGAGTCTAGTAGCAATCCTAACAATAAAAAGGAAAGGCATATTGAGAGGCTCTTAAAGGGTATTTTAGGGAAGAGTGCTTGATTTATATATAATTTACTTATGATTTTAGGGTGGTTTTGGGTGACAATGATGAGGCTTTTAGAGGGTCTTTTCGGGTAGAATGCTCGATTGTGTATAATTTACTTAAGGTTATCGGGTGAGGGTTCAAATAAATTATGGAGCAGTTTTGGCTCCCTAAATATAGGAAGTCTAGTAGCAATCCCAAAAAATAGAGAGCTTATTACGAAGCTCTTAGAGGGTGTTTTAGGAAGGAGTGCTCAATTGTATATAATTTACTTAAGGTTGTCAGGTGGGGGTTCAAAAATAATATGGTGCGGTTTTGGCTCCTTAAATTTAGGGAGTTTAGTAGCAATCCTAAAAATAGAGAGGCATATTGCAAGGCTCTTAGAGGGTGTTTTAGGGAGAAGTGCTTGATTTATATATAATTTACTTATGATTTTTGGGTGTTTTTGAGAGGCAATGGTGAGGCTTTTACAGTGTGTTATTTGATGGAATACTCGATTGTATATAATTTACTTAAGGTTGATGAGTGTGGGTTTAAAAAAAATATAAAAAGCAGTTTTGGTTCCCTAAATATAGGAAGTCTAGTAGCAATCCCAAAAATAAAGAGCATATTACCAGGCTTTTAGAGGGTGTTTTAGAAAGGAGTGCTCGATTGTATATAATTTACTTAAGGTTATCGTGTGGGAGTTCAAAAAAAATATGGAGCTGTTTTGGCTCCCTCAATATTAGGAGTCTGGTAGCAATCCTAAAAATAGAATGGCATATTGCAAGTCTCTTAGTGGGTGTTTTAGGGAGGAGTGCTTGATTTATATATAATTTACTTATGATTTTATAGTGTTTTTGGGAGGCAATGGCGAGGCTCTTAGAGGGTGTTTTTGGGAGGAATGCTTATTTGTATATAATTTACTTAAGGTTGTCGGGTGGTGGTTCAAAAAAAATATAGAGCTGTTATTGCTCCCTAAATATAGGGAGTCTTGTAGCAATGCCAAAAATAGAGTGCATATTGCGAGTCTCTTAGAGGGTGTTTTAGAGAGGAGTGACTGATTATATATAATTCACTTAAGGTTGTCGTGTGGCGGTTCAAAAAAAATATGGTGCAGTTTTGGCTCCCTAAATATAGGAAGTCTAGTAGAAATCCCAAAAATAGAGAGCTTATTGTGAGACTCTTAAATTGTGTTTTAGAGAGGAGTGCTCGATTGTATATAATTTACTTAAGGTTGTCGTGTGGGGGTTCAAAAAAATATGGAGCTATTTTGGCTTCCTAAACATAGGGAGTCTAGTAGCAATCACAAAAATAAAGAGCATATTACGAGACTATTAGAGGGTGTTTTTGGAAGAAATGATTGATTGTATATAATTTACTTAAGGTTGATTGGTAGGGGTTTAAAAAAAAATAGAGCGGTTTTGGCTCCCTAAATATAGGGAGTCTAGTAGTAATCAAAAAAATAGAGAGCATATTGCGAGGCTCTTAAAGGGTATTTTAAGGAGGACTGCTCGATTATATATAATTTACTTAAGGTTGTAAGGTTGGTGTTCAAAAAAAATATGGATCGATTTTGGCCACCCAAATATAGGGAGTCTAGTAGTAACCCCAAAAATAGAAAGGCATATTGCGAGCCTCTTAGAGGGTGTTTTAGGGAGGAGGACTTGATTTATATATAATGTATATATGATTTTACGGTATTTTTGGGAGGCAATGGCGAGGCTCTTAGAGTGTGTTTTTGGAAATAATGCTCGATTATATATAATTTACTTAAGGTTATTTGGTGGGGGTTCAAAAAAAATATGGTGCGATTTTAGGTCCCTAAATAAAGGGAGTCTAGTAGCAATCCGAAAAATAAAGAGCATATTGCGAGGCTCTTAGAGGGTGTTTTAGGGAGGCGTGCTCGATTGTATATAATTTACTTAAGGTTGTCGAGTGGGGGTTCAAAAAAAATATAGAGCTATTTTGGCACGCTAATTATAGAGAGTCTAGTAGCAATCCCAAAAATTAGAGAGGCATGTTGCGAGGCTCTTAGAGGGTGTTTTAGGGAGGAGTGCTTGAATTATATATCATTTACTTATGATTTCAGGGTATTTTTGGGAGGCAATAGTGAGGCTCTTAGAGGATGTTTTCGGGAGGAATGCTCAATTATATATAATTTACTTAAGGTTATCGGGTGGGGGTTCAAATAAAATATAGAGCGGTTTTGGCTTCCTAAATATTATGAGTCTAGTAGCAATCCTAAAAAATAGAGAGCATATCACGAAGCTCTTAGAGGGTGTTTTAAGGAGGAGTGCTCAATTGTATATAATTTATATAAGGTTGTCGGGTGAGGGTTTAAAAAAAAAATGGAGCAGTTTTAGCTTCTTAAATATAGGGAGTCTAGTAGCAATCCTAAAAATAAAGAGGCATATTTCAAAGATCTTAGAAGGAGTTTTAGAGAGGAGTGCTTGATTTTTATATAATGTAGTTATGATTTTTTAGTTTTTTTAGGAGGTAATGGTGAGGCTCTTAGAGGGTGTTTTTGGGAGGAATGCTCGATTGTATATAATTTACTTAAGGTTGATGGGTGGGGGTTCAAAAAAAATATGGAGCGGTTTTAGCTCCCGAAATATAGGGATTCTTTAGAAATCCCAAAAATAGAGAGCATATTACTAGGCTCTTAAAGGGTGTTTTAGGAAGGAGTGCTCGATTGTATGTAATTTACTTAAAGTTGTCGGTTGGGTGTTCAAAAAAAAATATGGAGTGGTTTTGGCTCCCTAAATATAGGGAGTCTAATATCAATCCCGAAAATCAAAATGCATATTGCGAGTATCTTAGGGGGTATTTTAAAAAGGAATGCTCGATTGTATATAATTTACTTAAGGTTGTTGGGTGGGGGTTAAAAAAAAAATATGGAGCGGTTTTGGCTCCCTAAATATAGGGAGTCTAGTAGCAATCCCAAAAATAGAGAGCATATTGCGAGTCTCTTAGAGGGTGTTTTAGGGAGGAATGTTCGATTGTATATAATTCACTTAAGGTTATCGGGTGAGGGTTCAAAAAAAATATGGGATGATTTTGGCTCCCTAAATATAGGGAGTCTAATAGCAATCCCAAAAATAGAGAGCATATTGTGAGGCTCTTATATGGTGTTTTAGGAAGGAGTGCCCGATTGTATATAATTTACTTAAGGTTGTTGGCTGAGGGTTCAAAAAAAATATTGAGCGATTTTGGCTTCGTAAATTAAGGGTGTATAGTAGCAATCCCAAAAATAGAGAGGCATATTACGTGGCTCTTAAAGGGTGTTTTAGAGAGAAGTGCTTGATTTATATATAATTTACTTATGATTTTAGGGTGTTTTTAGGAGGCAATGGCGAGGCTCTTAGTGGGTTTTTTTAGGAGGAATGCTCGATTGTGTATAATTTACTTATGGTTGTCGGGTGGGGGTTCAATTAAAATATAGAGCATTTTTGGCTCCCTAGATATTGGGAGTCTCGTAGCAATCCCAAAAATAGAGTGCATATTGCGAGGCTCTAAGAGTGTGTTTTAGGGAGGAGGCTTGATTATATATAATTTAGTTATGATTATTGGGTTGGATCCTTGTGAAACTAGTAGTGATTTTGGCTTCCTAAATATAGGGAATCTAGTAGCGATCCAAAAAATAAGAAGGTAATAGCGAGGCCATTATAGGGTGTTTTTGGAAGGAATGCTCGATTGCATGTAATTTACCTAAGGTTGACGGGTGGGGGTTCAAAAAAAATATGGAGCGGTTTTGGATCCTTAAATACAGGGAGTGTAGTAGCAATCCCAAAAATAAAAAGAATATTGCGAGGCTCGTAGAGGGTGTTTTAGGAAGGAGTGCTCGATTGTATATAATTTACTTAAGGATGTCGGATGGGGGTTCAAAAAAAATATGGAGCGATTTTGGCACCCTAAGTATAGAGTGTCTAGTAGCAATCCCAAAATTAGAGTGGCATGTTGCAAGGCTCTTAGAGGGTATTTTAGGGAGGATTGCTTAATTTATATATAATTTATTTATGATTTTTGGGTAGCAATAGCGAGGCTCTTAGAGGATGTTTTTGGGAGGAATGCTCAATTATGTATAATTTACTTAAGGTTATAGGGTGGGGGTTCAAGCAAAATATAGAGCAGTTTTGGCTCCCTAAATATTGGAAGTCTAGTAACAATCCCAAAAAATAGAGAGCATATTTCGCCGAACCCCCCCTTAATATATAAGGGATTTCTCAAAAAAAAAAAAACAAAAGAGCATATTGTGAAGCTCTTAGAGGGTGCTTTAGGGAGGAGTGATCATTGTCTATAATTTTCTTAAAGTTGTCACGTGGGGGTTTAAAAATAATATATATAGAGCGGTTTTGGCTCCTTAAATATAAGTTGTCTAGTCGCAATCCTAAAAATAGAGAGGTACATTGCGAGGCTCTTACAGGGTGTTTTAAAAAAGAGTGCTTGATTTATATATAATTTACTTATGATTTTTAGGTATTTTGGGGAGGTAATGGCGATTCTCTTAGAGGGTGTTTTTGGGAGGAATACTCGATTGTATATAATTTACTTAAGGTTAACGGGTGGGGGTTCAAAAAAAATATGGAGCAGTTTTAGCACCCTAAATATATGGATTCTAGTAGCAATCCCAAAAATAGAGAGCATATTACTAGGCTCTTAGAGGGTGTTTTAGGAAGGAGTGCTCGATTGTATATAATTTACTTAAAGTTGTCGGTTGGGCATTCAAAAAAAATATAGAGCAGTTTTGACTCCCTAAATATAGGGAGTCTGATAGCAATCCCAAAAATAAAAAGGCATATTGTGAGTATCTTAGGGGGTATTTTAATATGGAGTGCTCGATTGTATATAATTTACTTAAGGTTGTCGGGTGGGGGTTCAAAAAAAAATATGAAGAGGTTTTGGCTCCCTAAATATAGGGAGTCTAGTAGCAATCCCAAAAATAGAGAGCATATTGCGAGTCTCTTAAAGGGTGTTTTAGGGAGAAGTGCTTGATTGTATATAATTCTCTTAAGGTTGTCGGATGAGGGTTCAAAAAAAATATGGGATATTTTGGCTCCCTAAATATAGGGAGTCTAGTAGCAATCCCAAAAATAGAGGGGCATATTACGAGGCACTTAGAGGGTGTCTTAGAGAGGAGTGCTTGATTTATATAAAATTTACTTATAATTTTGGATATTTTTGGGTAGCAATGACAATGCTTTTAGAGGATGTTTTTGGGAGGAGTACCCGATTGTATATAATTTACTTAAAATTGTCGGGTGGGGGTTCAAAAAAAATATGGAGCAATTTTGGCCTGCTAAAAATAGGGAGTCCAGTAGCTATCCCAAAAAATAGAGAGCATATTGCAAGGCTCTTAGAGTGTGTTTTAGGGAGGTGGCTTGATTATATATAATTTAGTTCTGATTATCGGGTGGGATCCTTGAGAAATTAGGAGCGATTTTGGCTCCCCAAATATAAGTAGTCTAGTAGCGATCCAAAAAATAAGAAGGCAATAGCGAGGCCATTATAGGGTGTATATGGGAGGAATGCTCGATTGTATGTAATTTACTTAAGGTTGATGGGTGGGGGTTAAAAAAAATATGGAGCGGTTTTGGCTCCTTAAATATAGGGAGTCGAGTATTAATCCAAAAAATAGAGAGAATATTGCCAGGCTCTTAGAGGGTACTTTAGGGAGGAGTGCTCAATTGTATATAATTTAATTAAGGTTGTCGGGTAGGTGTTGAAAAAAAAATATAGAGCGGTTTTGGCTACCTAAATATAGGGAGTCTAGTAGCAATCCTAAAAATAGAAAGGCATATAGTGAGGCTCTTAGAAGGAATTTTAGGGAGGAGTTCTTGATTTATATTTAATTTATTTATGATCTTAGGATATTTTTTAGGGTATTTTTGGGAGGAATGCTTGTTTGTATTTAATTTACTTAAGGTTGTCGAGTGGGGGTTAAAAAAAAAAATGGAGCGGTTTTGGCTCCCTAAATATAGGGTGCCTAGTAGCAATCCCAAAAATAGAGAGCATATTGCGAGTCTCTTAGATGGTATTTTAGGAAGGAGTGCTCGATTGTATGTAATTTACTTAAGGTTGTGGGGTCGGGGTTCAAAAAAATAAGGAGCGATTTTTCCTTCCTAAGTATAGGGAGTCTAGTAGTAATAGCAAAAATAGAGAGAATATTACAAGGCTATTAGATGGTGTGTTTGGAAGGAATGCTTGATTGTATATAATTTATATAAGGTTATTGAGTGGGGGTTCAAAAAAAATATGGAGTGGTTTTGGTTACCAAATATAGGAGTCTAGTAGCAATCCCAAAAATAAAGAGCATATTGCGAGATTCTTACTGGGTATTTTAAGGAGTGCTCGATTGTATTTAATTAACTTAAGGTTGTCAGGTGGGGATTCAAAAAAAATATAGAGCGGTTTTGGCTCCCAAAATATATAGAGTCTAGTAGCAATCCCAAAAATAGATAGGCATGTTACGAGGCTCTTAGAGGGTATTTTAGAGAGAAGTGCTTGATTTATATATAATTTAATTATGATTTTTGGGTATTTTTGAGAGGCAATTGCTAGGCTCTTAGAGGGTATTTTTGGGTGGAATGCTTGATTGTTCATAATTTACTTAAGGTTATCGAGTAGGGGTTCAAAAAGAATATGGAGCGATTTTGGCTCCCTAAATTAAGGGAGTCTATAGCAATCTCAAAAATAGAGAGCATATTGCGAGGCTATTAGTGGTGTTTTAGGGAGGAGTGCTTGATTGTATATATTTCACTTAAGGTTGTCGGGTAGGGGTTCAAAAAAAATATGGGGTGGTTTTGGCTCCCTATATATAGGGAGTCTAGTAGTAATCCCAAAAATAGAGAGCATATTGCATGGCTATTAGCTGGTGTTTTTTGGAGGAATGCTCAAATGTATATAATTTACTTAAGGTTGTCAGTTGGGGGTTCAAAAAAAATATGGAGCTCTTTTGGATCCCTAAATATAGGGAGTCTAGTAGCAATCCCAAAAATAAACAGTATATTGCGAGGCTCTTAAAGGGTGTTTCAGGGAGGAGTGCTCGATTATATATAATTTACTTAAGGTTGTCAGGTCTGGTTTCAAAAAAAATATGGAGGGATTTTGGCTTCCTAAATATAGGGCGGCTAGTAGCAATCCCATAAATAGAAAGTCTTAATTTATATATAATTTACTTACAATTTCTGGGTGTTTTAGGGAGGCAATGGTGGGGCACTTAGAGGGTTTTTTTGGCAGGAATGCTCGATTATATATAATTTACTTAAAGTTAATGGGTAGGGGTTCAAAAAAAATATGGAGCGATTTTGGCTCCCTAAATATAGGGAGTCTACTAGCAATCCTAAAAATAGAGAGCATATTACCAGACTCTTATTGGGTGTATTAGGAAGGAGTGCTCGATTGTATATAATTTACTTAAGGTTATCGGGTGGGCGTTCAAAAAAAATATAGAGCAATTTTGGCTCCATAAATATAGGGACTCAAGTAGCAATCCCAAAAATCGAAAGGCATATTGCGAGTCTCTTAGAGGATGTTTTAGGGAGAAGTACTTTATTTATATGTAATTTACTTATGATTTTAATATATTTTTTGGAGGCAATGGCGAGACTCTTAGAGGGTGTTTTTGGGAGAAATGCTCGATTGTATATAATTTACTTAAGGTTGTCATATGGGGGTTCAAAAAATATATGGAGTGATTTTTACTGCCTAAATATAGGGAGTCTAGTAGCAATCCTAAAAAAAAAGAGCTATTACGAGTCTCTTAGAGGGTTTTTTTAGGGAGGAGTGGTCGATTGTATATAATTGACTTAAGGTTGTCGAGTGGGGGTTCAAAAAAAATATAGGACATTTTTGGCTGTCTAAATATAGGGAGTCTAATAGTAATCCCAAAAATAGAAAGCATATTGCGTGTCTCATTGAGGGTGTTTTAGGGAGGAATGCTCGATTGTTTATAATTTACTTAAGTTTGTCGGGTGGGGGTTCAAAAAAAATTTAAAGTGATTTTGGCTCCTAAATATAGGGAGTCTAGTAGCAAACCTAAAAATAGAGAGAATATTGCAAGGCTATTAGAGGGTATTTTTGGAAGGAATGCTCGATTGTATATCCTTTACTTAAAGTTGAAGGGTGGGGGTTAAAAAAAAAATATAGAGCGGTTTTAGCTCCCTAAATATAGAGAGTCTAGTAGGAATCCCAACTATAGAGAGCAGATTGTGAGGCTCTTAGAAGGTGTTTTATGGAGGACTGCTCGATTGTATATAATTTACTTAAGGTCATCAAGTGGGCGTTCAAAAGAAATATGGATCGGTTTTGGCCACCTAAATATAGAAAGTTTAGTAGCAATCCCAAAAATAGAAAGATATATTGCGAGGCTCTTAGTGGTTGTTTTAGGAAGGAGTGCTTGATTTATATATAATTTACTTATGATTTTAGTATGTGTTTGGGAGGCAATGGTGAGGCTCTTAGAGGGAGTTTTTTGATGGAATACTCAATTATATATAATTTACTCAAGGTTGTCGTGGTGGGTGTTCAAAAAAAATATAGAGCGGCTTTGGCTCCCTAAATATAGGGAGTCTAGTAGCAATTCCAAAATTAGAGAGCATATTGTGAGACTCTTAGAGGATGTTTTAGGGATGAGTGCTCGATTGTATATAATTCACTTAAGGGTTTGGGTGGGGGTTTAAAAAAAATATAGAGCGGTTTTGGCTTCCAAAATATATAGAGTCTATTAGCAATCCCAAAAATAGAGAGCATATTGCGAGTCTAATTAAGGGTATTTTAGGGAGAAGTGCTCGATTGTATATAATTTACTAAAGGTCGTCGGGTGGGGGTTTAAAAAAAATATAGAGTGATTTTAGATCCCTAAATATATGGAGTTTTGTAGAAATCCCAAAATTAGAGAGCATATTGCGAGGCTATTAGAGGGTGTTTTTGGGAGGAATGTTCGATTGTATATAATTTACTTAAGATTGTCGAGTGGGGGTTCAAAAAAAATATGGAGCGATTTTGGCTCCCTAAATATAGGGAGTCTAGTTGAAATCCCAAAAATAGAGAGGCATATTGCGAGGCTCATAAAGGGTGTTTTAGGGAGGAGTCCTTGATTTATATATAATTTACTTATGATTTTAGGGTATTTTTGGGAGGCAATGGCGTGACTTTTAGAGGGTGTTTTTGTGAGGAATTCTCGATTGTATATAATTTACTTAAGGTGTTCGAGAGGGGGTTCAAAAAAAATATGGAGCGATTTTGGCTCCCTAAATATATGGAGTCTAATATTATGCCCAAAAATAGAGAACATATTGTGATGCTATTAGTTTGTGTTTTTAGGAGGATTGCTTGATTGTATATAATTTACTTAAAGTTGTCGTGTGGGGGTTCAAAAGAAAATATGGAGCAGTTTTGGCTTCCTAAATATAGGGTGTCTAGAAGCAATACCAAAAATAGAGAGCATATTACGAGGCTCTTATAGAGTATTTTAGGGTGGATTGCTTGATTGTATATAATTTTCTTAAGGTTGTCTGGTGGGGGTTTTAAAAAAATATGGAGTGATTTTGGCTCTGTGAATATAGAGAGTCTAGTAGCAATCCCAAAAATAGAAAGCCATGTTGTGAGGCTTTTAGAGGGTGATTTAGGGAGGAGTGCTTGATTTATATATAATTTACTTATGATTTTTAGGTATTTTTTGGAGGCAATAGCAAGGCTCTTAGAGGGTGTTTTTGGGAGGAATATTCGATTGTATATAATTTACTTAAAGTTAACGGGTAGGGGTTTAAAAAAATATGGAGCGGTTTTGGCTCCCTAAATATAGGGAGTCTTGTAGCATTCCCTAAAATAGAGAGCATATTACGAGGCTCTTAGAGGGTATTTTAGGAAGGAGTGCTCGATTGTATTGAATTTACTTAAGGTTATCAGGTGGGTATTTGAAAAAAATATGGAGCGATTTTGGATCCTAAAATATAGGGAGTCTAGTAGCAATCCCAAAAATAGAAATGCGAATTGCGTGTCTCTTAGAGGGTGTTTTAGAAAGGATTGCTTGTTTTTTATATAATTTACTTATGATTTTATAATGTTTTTGGGAGGCAATGGCGAGACTCTTAGAGGGTGTTTTTGGGAGGAATGCTTGATTATATATAATTTACTTAAGATTATTAAGTTAGTGATTAAAATAAATATAGAGCAGGTTTGGCTTCCTAAACATAGGGAGTCTAGTAGCAATCCAAAAAATATAGAGCATATTACGAGGCTATTAGATGGTGTTTTTGGTAGGAATGCTCGATTGTAAATAATTTACTTAAGGTTATCGGGTGGGGGTTACAAAAAAAATATAAAGCGATTTTGGCTGTCTAAATCTAGGGAGTCTAGTAGCAATCCCAAAAATAGAAAGCATATTGCGAGACTCTTAGATGGTGTTTTAGGGAGGAGTGCTTGATTGCATATAATTTACTTATAGTTGATAGGTGGGGGTTCAAAAAAAATATGGAGTGATTTTTGCTCCCTAAAAATAGGGAGTCTTGTAGCAATCCCAAAAATTGAGAGGCATGTTGAGAGGCTCTTAAAGGGTGTTATTGTGAGGAATGCTCGATTGTGTATGATTTACTTAAGGTTATCGGGTAGGGGTTCAAACAAAATATGGAGCATTTTTGGATCCCTCAATATAGGGATTCTAGTAGAAAACCCAAAAAATAGAAAGCATATTGTGAGGCTCTTAGTGGGTGTTTTAGGGAGAAGGGCTCAATTGTATATAATTTACTTAAGGTTATCTAGTGAGGGTTCAAAAAAAATATAAAGTGGTTTTGGCTCCTATAATATAGGGAGTCTAGTAGCAATTCTAAAAATAGAGAGGCATATTACGAGGCTCTTAGAAGTTGTTTTAGGAAGTACTGTTTGATATATATATAATTTGCTTATGATTTTTGGGTGTTTTTAGGAGGCAATGGCGAGGCTCTTAGAGGGTGTTTTTAGGAGGAATGCTTGATTGAATATAATTTACTTAAGGTTGACAAGTGGGGGTTCAAAAAAAATATGGAATAGTTTTGGCTCCCTAAATATAGGGAGTCTAGTAGCAATCCAAAAAATAGAAAGCATATTACCAGACTCTTAGAGGGTGTATTAGGAATAAGCGCTCGATTGTATATAATTTACATAAGGTTATCGAGTGGGCATTCAAAAAAAATATAGAGCAGTTTTATCTCCCTAAATATAGGGAGTCTAGTAGCAATACCAAGAATAGGGAGCATATTGCAAGTCTCTTAGAGGGTGTTTTACGGAGGAGTGCTCGATTGTATATAATTAACTTAAGGTTATCGGATGGGGGTTCAAAAAAAATATGAAGCAATTTTGGCTCCCTAAATATAGGGAGTCTAGTAGCAATTCCAAAAATAGAGAGCATATTGCGAGTCTTTTAGAGGGTATTTTTGGGAGGAATGCTCGATTGTATATCATTTACTTAAGGTTGACGGGTGGGGGTTTAAAAAAAATATAGAGTAGTTTTGGCTCCCTAAATATAGGGAGTCTAGTCGTAATCCCTAAAATAGAGAGCATATTGTGAGGCTCTTAAAGGGTGTTTTAGGGAGTACTGCTCTATTGTATATAATTTACTTAAGGTTGTCGGTTGGGCATTCAAAAAAAATATGGATCGATTTTGGCCACCTAAATGTAGGGAATAAGTAGCAATCCCAAAAATAGAAAGACATATTGTAAGGCTCTTAAAGGGTGTTTTAGGGAGGAGTGCTTGATTTATATATAATTTAATTTTGATTTTAGGGTATTTTTAGGAGGCAATGGCGAGGCTCTTAGAGCGTGTTTTATGAAAGAATTCTCGATTATATATATTTTACTTAAGGTTGTCGACTGGGGGTTCAAAAAAAATATGGAGTGGTTTTGGCTCCCTAAATATAGAGAGTCTTATAACAATCCCAAAATTAGAGATCATATTGCGAGGCTTTTAGTGGCTGTTTTTGGAAGAAATGCTCGATCGTATATCCTTTGCTTAAGCTTGACGGGTGGGGGTTCAAAAAAAATATTGAGCTATTTTGGCTCCCTAAACATAGGGAGTCTAGTAGCAATCCCTAAGTATATGATGTTATAAGGAGGATTGCTTGATTTATATATAATTTACTTATGATTTTAAGGTGTTTTTGGGAGGCAATGGTGAAGTTCTTAGAGGGTATTTTTTGAAGTAATGCCCGATTATATATAATTTACTGAAGGTTGTCTGGTGGGGGTTCGAAAAAAATATGGAAAGGTTTTGGCTCCCTAAATATAGGGAGTCTAGTAGCAATCCCAAAATTTGAGAGCATATTGAAATCCTCTTAGTGGATTCTTTAGGAAGGAGTTCTCGATTGTATATAATTCACTTAAGGGTGTAGGGTGGTGGTTAAAAAAAAATATAGAGCACTTTTGGCTCTCTAAATATAGGGAGTCTAGTAGTAATCCCAAAAATAGCGAGCATATTACGAGGCTTTTAGAGGGTATTTTAGGGAGGAGTGCTCGATTGTATATAATTTACTTAAGGTTGTCGGGTGGGGTTTCAAAAAAAATATAGAGCGATTTTGGATCCCTAAATATAGGTAGTCTATCAGCAATCCCAAAAATAGAGAGCATATTACGAGGCTATAAGTGCGTGTTTTTAAAAGGAATGCTCAATTCTATATAATTTACTTAAGGTTATCAAGTGGGGGGGTTCAAAAAAAATATGAAGCTATTTTGGCTCCTTAAATATAGAGGCATATTGCGAGCCTCTTAGAGGGTGGTTTAAGGAGGAGTGCGTGATTTATATATAATTTACTTATGATTTTAGGGTGTTTTTGGGAGGCAATAGCGTGTCTTTTGGAGAGTGTTTTTGAGAGGAATGCTTGATTGTATATAATTTACTTAATGTTGTCGAGTGTGGGTTCAAAAAAAATATGGAGCTATTTTGGCTTCCTAAATATAGGGAGTCTAGTAGCAATCCCAAAAATAAAGAGCATATTGTGAAGCTATTAGTTTGTATTTTTGGGAGGATTGCTCGATTATATATAATTTACTTAAGGTTGTCCGGTGGGGGTTCCAAAAAATATGGAGTTGTTTTGGCTCCCTAAATATAGGGAGTCTAGTAGCAATACAAAAAATAGAGAGCATATAACGAGTCTCTTAGTGGGTGTTTTTGGAAGGATTACTTGATTGTATATTATTTACTTAAGGTTGTATAGAGTGATTTTGGCTCACTAAATATAGGGAGTCTAGTAGCAATCCCAAAAATAGAGAGGCATATTGCGAGGCTCTTAGAGGGTGTTTTAGGGAGGAGTGCTTGATTTATATATAATTTACTTATAATTTTTGGGTATTTTTGGGAGGAATGCTCGATTATATATAATTTACTTAAGATTGACGGGTAGGGGTTCAAAAAAAATATTGAGCGATTTTGGCTCCCTAAATATAGGGAGTCTAGTAGCAATACCAAAAATAGAGAGCATATTATCAGGCTCTTAGAGGCCGGTATTTTATGAAGAAGTGTTTGATTGTTTATAATTTACTTAAGGTTGTCGGGTGGGTGTTCAAAAAAAATATGGAGTAGTTTTGGCTCCCTAAATATAGGGAGTCTAGTAGCAATCCCAAAAATAGAAAGGCATAATGTGAGTTTCTTAGAGGATATTTTAGGGACGAGTGCTTGATTTATATATAATTTACTTATATTTTAGAGTATTTTTGGGAGGCAATGGTGAGGCTCTTAGAGAGTGTTTTTAGGAGGAATGCTCGATTATATATAATTTACTTAAGGTTTTTAGGAGTGCCTTGCAATATGCTCGATTATATAATTTACTTAAGGTTGGGGCAAAAAAAATATGGAGCAGTTTGGGCTCCTTTAATATAGGGAGTCTAGTAGCAATCCCAAAAATAGATAGCATATTGCCAGGCTATTAGATAGTATTTTTGGGAGAAATGATTGATTCTATATAAATTACTTAAATTTATCGGGTGAGGGTTCAAAAAAAATATAGAGCGGTTTTGGCTCCCTAAATATAGGGAGTCTAGTAGCAATCCCAAAAATAGAGAGCATATTGCAAGGCACTTAGAAGGTATTTTAGGGATGAGTGCTTGATTGTATATAATTTACTTAAGGTTGTCAGGTGGGGGTTTAAAAAAAATATGGAGTGATCTTGGCTCCTTAAATATAGGGAGTCTAGTAGCAAACACAAAAATAAAGAAGCATGTTGCAAGGCTATTAAAGGGTGTTTATGGGAGGAATGATCGATCGTGCATAATTTACTTAAAGTTATCGGGTGGGGGTTCAAACAAAATATGGAGCGGTTTTGGTTCCCTAAATATAAGGAGTCTAGTAGCAATCCCAAAAAATAAAGAGTATATTGCGAGGCTCTTAGAGGGTGTTTTAGGGAGGAGTTCTCAATTCTACATAATTTACTTAAGGTTACTGGGTGGGAGTTCAAAAAAAATATGGAGCGGTTTTGGCTCCTTAAATATAAGGAGTCTTGTAGCAATCTTAAAAATAGAGGTGCATATTGCGAGACTCTCAGAGGGTATTTTACGAAGGAGTGTTTTATTTATATATAATTTACTTATGATTATTAGGTATTTTTGGGAGGCAATGACAAGCAGTGTTTTGAAAACCGGACCGGACTGGGCGGTTCAACCGGTTTGGACCGGAACCGGAACATGTTTTGGTTCGGTCTTTGAATAAACCGGTTTGTATGTTAACATAGAAATCAAACCTTCCCATTGAAGAATTTAGTAGATATCTATATAAAAAAACATATTTTTATACGGTTCAAACGGTTGAACCACCGGTTTGAACCGATTTGGACCGAACCGGATGCATTTTCGGTTCGCCTTCCGGTCCGGTTTTGAAAACACTGATGACAAGGCTCTTAGTGGGTATTTTTGGAAGGAATACTCGATTGTATATAATTTACTTAAGGTTGACAGGTGGGGGTTAAAAAAAAAAGGAGCGGTTTTGGATCCGTAAATATAGGGTGTCTAGTAGCAATCCAAAAAATAAAGAGCATATTACCAGGCTCTTAGAGGTTGTTTTAGGATGGAGTGCTCGATTGTATATAATTTACATAAGGTTGTCGGGTGGACATTAAAAAAAAATATGGAGCGGTTTTGGCTCCCCAAATATATAGTGTCTAGTAGCAATCCAAAAAATAGAAAGCATATTACGAGGCTCTTAGAGGGTGTTTTAGGGAGGATTACTTGATTTATATAGAATTTACGTATGATTTTAGGGTGTTTTTGGGAGGCAATGGCGAGGCTATTAGAGGGTATTTTTGGGAGGAATGCTCGTTTGTATATAATTTACTTAAGGTTATCGGTTTGGGGTTCAAAAAAAATATAGAGTGGTTTTTGCTTCCTAAATATAGGGAGTCTAGTAGCAATACAAAAAATAGAGAGCATTTTGCGATTCTCTTAGAGGGTGTTTTACGGAGTAGTGCTCGATTGTATATAATTCACTTAAGGTTATCGGGTAGGGGTTTGAAAAAAATATAGGGCATTTTTGGCTCCGTAAATATAGAGAGTCTAGTAGCAATCCCAAAAATAGGGAGCATATTGTGAGGCTCTTAGAGGGTGTTTTAGGAAGGAGTGCTCGATTGTATCTAATTTAATTAAGATTGTCGAGTAAGGGATCAAAAAAAATATGGCGCGGTTTTGGCTCCCTAAATTTAGGGAGTCTAGTAGCAATTCCAAAAATACAGAGCATATTGCTAGACTATTAGAGGGTGTTTTTGAAAGGAATGCTCGATTATATATCATTTACTTATGGTTGATGGGTGGGGGTTAAAAAAAATATAGAGCGGTTTTTGCTCCCTAAATATAGGGAGTCTAGTAGCAATTCCAAAAATAGAGAGCATATTGTGAAGCTCTTAGAGGGTATTTTAGGGAGAACTGATCGATTGTATATAATTTACTTAATGTTATCGGGTGGGTGTTCAAAAAAAACAAGGATCGGTTTTGGCTACCTAAATATGGGGAATCTAGTAGCAATCCCAAAAATAGAAAGGCATATTGTGAGACTTTTAGAGGGTGTTTAAGAGTGGTGTGCTTGATTTATATATAATTTTCTTATTATTTTAGGGTATTTTTGGTAGGCAATAACAGGGCTCTTAGAGGGTGTTTTATGAAGAAATACTCGATTATATATATTTTACTTAAGGTTGTCAGGTAGGGGTTCAAAAAAAATATGGATTAATTTTGGCACCCTAAATATTGGGAGTCTAGTAGTAATTTCAATATTAAAGAGCATATTACGAGGCTTTTAGAGGATGTATTAGGGAAGAGTGCTCGATTGTATATAATTCACTTAAGGGTGTCGAGTGGGTGTTAAAAAAAAATATAGAGCTATTTTGGCTTCCTAAATATAGGGAGGCTAGTAGCAATCCCAAAAATAGATAGCATAGTACGAGCCTCTTAGAGGGAATTTTAGGGAGGAGTGCTTAATTGTATATAATTTACTTTAGGTTGTCGGGTAGGGGTTCAAAAAAAATATGGAGTGATTTTGGATCCCTAAATATAGGGAGTCTAGTAGCAATCCCAAAAATTAAGAGCATATTGCGATGCTATTAGAGGGTGTTTTTTGGAGGAATGCTCGATTTTATAATTTACTTAAGGTTGTCGAGTGGGGGTTCAACAAAATGATAGAGTGGTTTTGGCTCCCTAAATATAGGGAGTCTAGTAGTAATCCCAAAAATAGAGAGGCATATTCCGAGACTCTTAGAGTGTGTTTTAGGGAGGAGTGGTCGATTGTATATAATTTAGTTATGATTATTGGGTGGGAGCCTTGAGAAATTAGGAGCGATTTTGGCTCCCCAAATATAGAAACTATAAGAGCGATACCAAAAATAAGGAGGCAATTATGAGGATCTTATAGGGTGTTTTTGGGAGGAATACTCGATTATATGTAATTTATTTAAGGTTGACGAATAGAGGTTCAAAAAAAATATGGAGCGGTTTTGGCTACTTAAATATATAGAGTCTAGTAGCAATCCCAAAAATAGAGAGAATATTGTGAGGCTCTTAGAAGGTGTTTTAGGGAGGAGTGCTCGATTGTATATAAGTTACTTATATTTGTCGGGTGGGAGTTCAAAAAAAAAATGGAGCGGTTTTGGCTTCCTAAATATAGGGAGTTTAGTAGCAATCCCAAAAATAGAAACGCATATTACGAGGCACATAGAGGGGGTTTTAGGGAGGAGTTCTTAATTAATATATTATTTTGTTTAGATTTTAGGGTGTTTTTGGGAGGCAATAGCGAGGTTCATAGAGAGTATTTTTGGAAGGAAAGCTTGATTGTGTAGAATTTACTTAAGATTGTCGGGTGGGGGTTCAAAAAAAATATGGTACTATTTTGGCTCCCTAAATATTGGGAGTCTAGTAGCAATCCCAATTATAGAGAGCATATTGCAAGGCTCTTTGAGGGTGTTTTAGATAGAGTGCCCAATTATATATAATTCATTTAAGGTTATCGATGGGGTTTAAAAAAAAATATGAAGCGGTTTTGTCTCCCTAAATATAGGGAGTCTAGTAGCAATCCTAAAAATAGAGAGCATATTGCGAGGCTCTTATAGGGTATTTTAGGGAGGAGTGCTCGATTGTATATAATTTAGTTATAATTATCGAGTGGCAGCCTTGTGAAATTGGGAGTAATTTTGACTCCCCAAATATAGGGAGTCTAGTAGCGATCCCAAAAATATGGAGGCAATGGCGAGGCTTATATATGGAGCAGTTTTGGTTCCCTAAATATATGGAGTCTAGTAGCAATCCAAAAAATAGAGAGCATATTGCGAGGCTCTTAGAGGGTGTTTTAGGGAGGAGTGCTCGATTGTATATAATTTACTTAAGGTTGTCGGGTTGGCGTTCAAAAAAAATATGGATCGGTTTTGGCTACCTAAATATAGGGAGTCTAGTAGCAATCCCGAAAATAGAAAGGCATATTGCAAGGCTCTTAGAGGGTGTTTTAGGGAGGAGTTCTTGATTTATATATAATTTACTTATGATTTTATGGTATTTTTGGGAGGCAATGGCGAGGCTCTTAGCGGGTATTTTTGGCAGGAATGCTCAATTATATATAATTTACTTAAGGTTATCGGGTGGGGGTTCAAAATAAATATGTAGCAGTTTTGGCACCATAAATATAGGGAGTCAAGTAACAATCCCAAATATAGAGAGTATATTGTGAGGTTGTTAGAGGGTATTTTAGGAAGGAGTGCTAGATTATATATAATTAACTTAAGGTTGTCCTGTGGGGGTTCAAAAAAAATCTGGAGTGGTTTTGGCTCCCTAAATATAGGGAGTCTAGTAGCTATCCCAAAAATAGAGAGCATATTGTGTGGCTCTTAGAGGGTATTTTAGGAAGGAGTGCTCGATTCTATATAATTTACTTAAGGTTGTCGGGTGGGGGTTCGAAAAAAATATAGAGCAGTTTTGCCTCCCTAAATATTGGGAGTCTAGAAGCAATCCCAAAAATAGAGAGCATATTATGAGACTATTAGATGATATTTTTGGAAGGAATGCTCTATTGTATATAATTTATATAAGGTTGTCCGGTAGGGGTTCAAAAAAAATATAGAGCGGTTTTATCTACCCAAATATATGAAGTTTAGTAGCAATCCCAAAAATAGAGAGCATATTGTGAGACTCTTAGATGGTGTTTTAGGTAGTAATGCTCGATTGTATATAATTTACTTAAGGTTATCAGGTAGGATTTCAAAAAAAATATGGATCGATTTTGGCTCCCTAAATATAGGGTGCCTGGTTGCAGTCCCAAAAATAGAGAAGTATGTTGCAAGGCACTTAGAGGGTATTTTAGGGAGGAGTTCTTGATTTATATATAATTTACTTATGATTTTTTGGTAGTTTTGTGAGGCAATGGCGTGGCTCTTAAAGGGTGTTTTTGGAAGGAATGCTCGATTGTGTATAATTTACTTAAGGTTATAGGGTGGGGATTCAAACAGAATATGGAGTTGTTTTGGCTTTCTAAATATAGGGAGTCTAGTAGTAATCCCAAAAATTAGAGAGTATATTGCGAGGCTCTTAGAGGGTTTTTTAGGGAGGAGTGCTCAATCGTATATAATTTTCTTAAGGTTGTCGGGTGGGGGTTCAAAAAAAATATGGAGCGGTTTTGGCTCCTTAAATACAGGGAGTCTAGTAGCAATCGAAAAAATATAGAGACATATTGCGAGGCTCTTAGATGGTGTTTTAGGGAGGAGTGCTTGATTTATATATAATTTACTTATGATTTTTGGGTGTTTTTGGTAGCAATGACGAGGCACTTAGAGGGTATTTTAAGGAGGAATGCTCTATTGTATATAATTTACTTAAGGTTGATGGGTCGGGGTTCAAAAAAAATATAGAGCGGTTCTGTCTCCCTAAATATAGGGAGTCTACTAGTAATCCCAAAAATAGAAAGCATATTACCAGGCTCTTATAGGTGTTTTAGGAAGGAGTGCTCGATTGTTTTAATTTACTTAAGGTTATCGGGTGGGCATTCAAAAAAAATATGGAATGGTTTTGGGTCCTTTAAAAAATATAGGGTGTCTAGTAGCAATCCCAAAAATATAAAGGCATATTGCGAGTCTCTTAGAGGGTGTTTTAAGGAAAAATGCTTGATTTATGTATAATTTGCTTATTATTTTAGGGTATTTTTGGGAGGCAATGGTGAGGCTCTTAAAGGGTGTTTTTAGGAGGAATGCTCAATTGTAATAAATTTACTTAAGGTTATCGAGTGGGGGTTTAAAAAAAATATGATGCAGTTTTGACACTCTAAATATAGGAAGTCTAATAGCAATCCCAAAAATAGAGAGCATATTGCAAGTCTCTTAGACGGTATTTTATGAAGGAGTGCTCGATGGTATATAATTCACTTAAGGTTGTCAGTTGGGGGTTCAAAAAAAATATGGGGCTATTTTGGCTCTCTAAATATATAGAGTCTAGTAGCAATCCCAAAAATAGAGCACATTGCGAGGCTCATAGAAAGTATTTTAGGGAGAAGTGCTTGATTTATATATAATTTACTTATGATTTTAGGATATTTTTGGGATGCAATGGCGAGGCTCTTAGAGGGTGTTTTTGGAAAGAATGCTCGATTGTGTATAATTTACATAAGGTTGTCAGGTGGGGTTTCAAACAAAATATAGAGCAGTTTTGGCTCCCTAAATATAGGGTATCTAGTAGCAATTCCAAAAAATAGAGAGCATATTGCGAGGCTCTTAGAGAGTATTTTAGGGAGGGGTGCTCAATTGTATCTAATTTTCTTAAGTTTGTCAGGTGGGGGTTCAAAAAAAATATGGAGTAGTTTTGACTCCTTAAATATAGGGAGTCTAGTAACAATCCCAAAAATAGAGAGGCATATTGCGTGGCTCTTAGAGGGTATTTTAGAGAAGACCGACTGATTTGTATATAATTTATTTATGATTTTAGGGTATTTTTGGGAGGTAATAGTGAGGTTCTTAGAGGGTGTTTTGGCTCCTTAAATGTTGGGAGTCTAGTAGTAATCCCAAAAAATATAGAGCATATTGAAGGGCTATTAGAGGTTATTTTACGGAGTAGTGCTCAATCGTATATAATTTTTTTAGGATTGTTGGGTGGTGGTTCGAAATAAATATTAAGCGGTTTTGGCTCCTTAGATAGAGAGAGTCTAGTCGCAATCCTAAAAATAGAGAGGCATATTGCGAGAATTTTAGAGGGTGTTTTAGGGAGAAGTGCTTGTTTTATATATAATTTACTTATGATTTTTGGGAGGCAATGGCGAGGCACTTAGAGGGTGTTTTTGGGAGGAATGCTCGATTGCATATAATTTATTTAAGGTTGACGAGTGGGGGTTCAAAAAAATATGGAGCGGTTTTGGCTCCCTAAATATAGGGAGTCTAGTAGTAATCCCAAAAATAGAGAGCATATTACCAGGCTCTTAGAGGGTGTTTTAGGAAGGAGTGCTCAATTGTGTATAATTTACTTAAGGTTCTCGGGGTGGGCGTTCAAAAAAATATGAAGCGGTTTTGGCTCCCTAAATTTAGGAAGTCTAGCAATCCCAAAAATATAGAGAATATTAGGCTTTTAGAGGGTGTTTTAGGGAGTAGTACTCGATTGTACATAATTTACTTAAGGTTGTCGGGTGGGGCTTCAAAAAAAATATGGAGCAGTTTTGGTTCCATAAATATAAGGAGTCTAGTAGCAATCCCAAAAATAGTGAGGCATATTATGAGGCTCTTAGATGGTGTTTTAGGGAGGCATGCATGAGTTATATATAATTTACTTATGATATTAGGTTGTTTTTAGAAGGCAATGGAGATGCTCTTAGAGGGTATTTTTCAGAGGAATGCTCGATTGTGTATAATTTACTTATGGTTATCGGGTGGGGGTTTAAACAAAATATGGAGCGGTTTTGGCTCCCTAAATATAGGGAGTCTAGTAGCAATCCCAAATAATAGAGAGTATATTGCGAGGCTCTTAGAGAGTGTTTTAGGGAGGAGTACTTAATTATATATAATTTACATAAGGTTGTTTGGTGGGGGTTCAAAAAAAATATCGAGCGGTTTTGGCTCCTTAAATATAGGGAGTCTTGTAACAATTCCTAAAATAGAGAGGCATATTGCGAGGCTCTTAGAGGTATTTTATGGAGGAGTGCTTGATTTATATATAATTTAGTCATGATTTTTGGGTATTTTTGGGAGGCAATAGCAAGGCTCTTAGAGGGTGGTTTTAGGAGAAATGCTCGATTATATATAATTTACTAAAGGTTGTAGGGTGTGGGTTAAAAAAAAATATAGAGCGGTTTGGGCTCCCTAAATATAGAGAGTCTAGTAGCAATCCCAAAAATCGAGAGCATATTGTGAGGATCTTAAAAAGTATTTTAGAGAGGAGTGCTTGATTGTATATAATTTAGTTATGATTATCGGGTGGGAGTCTTAAGAAATTAGGAGCAATTTTGGCTCTTCAAATATTGGGAGTCTAGTAGAAATCTAATAAATAAGGAGGCAATGGCGAGGCTTATATAAGGTATTTCTAGGAGAAATACTCGATTATATATAATTTACTTAAGGTTGACGGGTATGGATTCAAAAAAAAATAGAGCCGTTTTAGGTCCCTAAATATAGGGATTCTAGTAGCAATCCCAAAAATAGAGAGCATATTGTAAAGCTCTCAGAGGATGTTTTAGGGAGGAGTGCTCGATTGTATATAATTTACTTATGGTTATCAGGTGGGTATCTAAAAAAAATACTGAGCAATTTTGGATACCTAAATGTAGGGAGTCTAATAGCAATCCCAAAAATAGAAAGGCATATTGTGAGGCTCTTAGAGGATGTTTTTGGGAGGAGTGGTTGATTTATATAAAATATATTTATGATTTGAGGTTATTTTTGGGAGGCAATGGTAGGGCTCTTAGAGGGTATTTTTGGAAGGAATGATCGATTGTATATAATTTACTTATGGTTGTCGGGTGGGGAATTAAAAAAAATATGGAGCAGTTTTGGCTCTATAAATATAGGGAGTCTAATAGTAATCCCAAAAATAGAGAGTATATTATGAGGCACATAGAGGGTGTTTTAGGAAGGAGTGCTCGATTATATATAATTTACATGAGGTTGTTCGGTGGAGGTTAAAAAAAAATATGGAGAGGTTTTGACTCCCTAAATATAGGGAATCTAGTAGCAATTCCAAAAATAGAGAGCATATTGCGAGACTCTTAAAGGGTATTTTAGAGAGGAGTGCTCGATTGTATATAATTTACTTAAATTTGTCAGGTGGGGGTTCAAAAAAAATATGGAGTAGTTTTGCCTCCATAAATATAGGGAGTCTAATAGCAATCCCAAAAATAGAATGTATATTGCGAGGCTATTAGATGGTGTTTTGGGAATAAATGCTCGATTTTATATAATTTACTGAAGGTTGTCGGGTAAGGGTTCAAAAAAAATATGGAGTGATTTTGGCTCCCTAAATATAGGGTGTCTAGTAGTAATGCAAAAAATATAGAGGCATACTGCGAGACTCTTAGAGGGTGTTTTAGGGAGGAGTGCTTGATTTATATATAATTTACTTATGATTTTAGGGTATTTTTGGGAGGTTATGGCGAGGCTCTTTAGAGGGTGTTTTTGGGAGAAATGCTCGATTGTATATAATTTACTTAAGTTTGTCGGGTGGGGGTTCAAATAAAATATGGAGCAGTTTTGGATCCCTAAATATAAAGAGTCTAGTAGCAATCCCAAAAAATAGAGGGCATATTGCGAGGCTGTTAGAGGGTGTTTTAGGGAGGAGTACTTAATTGTATATAATTAACTTAAGGTTGACGGGTGGGGGTTCAAAAAAAAAATGGAGCTGTTTTGGCTCCACAAATATATGGAATCTAGTAGCAATCCTAAAAATAGAGACACATATTGCGAGGCTCTTATAGGGTGTTTTAGGAAGGAGTGTTTGATTTATATATAATTTACTTATGATTTTTGGGTGTTTTTGGGAGGCAATGGTGAGACACTTAGAGGGTGTTTTGGAAGGAATGCTCGATTGTATATAATTTACTTAAGTTTGGCGGGTAGGGGTTCAAAAATAATATGGATCGGTTTTGGCTCCCTAAATATAGGGAGTATAGTAGCAATCCCAAAAAGAGAGAGTATATTGCAAGGGTTTTAGAGGGTGTTTTAGGGTGAAGTGCTCGATTATATATAATTTATTTAAGGTTGTTAGGTGGATATTCAAAAAAATATACAGTAATTTTAGCTACCTAAATATAGGGAGTCTAGTTGCAATCCCAAAAATTGAAAAGCATATTGCGAGGCTCTTATAGGGAGTTTTAAAGAGGAGTGCTTGATTTATATATAATTTACTTATGATTTTAGGATGTTTTTGGGAGGCAATGGCAAGGCTCTTAGAGGGTGTCTTTGGGATAAATGCTCGATTGTATATAATTTACTTAACGTTGTCGAGTGGGGGTTCAAAAAAAATATGGAGCGGTTTTAGCTTACTAAATATAGGGAGTCTAGTAGCAATCCAAAAAATAGAGAGCATATTACCAGGCTCTTAGAGGGTGTTTTAGGAAGTAGTGCCCGATTGTATATAATTTAATTAAGGTTGTCGATTGGGCATTAAAAAAAATATGGAGCATTTTTGGCTCTTTAAATATAGGGAGTCTAGGAGCATTCTAAAAAATAGAAAAGCATGTTGCGAGTCTCTTAGAGGGTGTTTTAGGGAGGTGTGCTTGATTTATATAAAATTTACTAATGATTTTAGGGTGTTTTTGGGAGGTAATGGTAAGACTCTTAGAGGGTGTTTTTGGGAGGAATGCTCGATTGTATATAATTTACTTAAGGTTGTCCGGTGGGGGTTCAAAAAAAATTTAGAGCAGTTTTAGCTCCCTAAGTATAGGAAATCTAGTAGCAATCCCAAAAATAGAGAGCATATTGCGAGTCTCTTAGAGGGTGTTTTAGAGAGGAGTGCTCGATTGTATATAATTAACTTAAGGTTGTAGGGTGGGAGTTCAAAAAAAATATGTGGTAGTCTTGGTTCCCTAAATATAGAGATTCTAGTTGTAATCCCAAAAATAGAGAGCATATTACGAGGCTTTTAGAGGGTGTTTTAGGGAGGAGTGCTCGATTGTATATAATTTACTTAAGATTATCGGGTGGGGGTTAAAATAAAAAATAGAGCGGTTTTGGATCCCTAGATATAGGGAGTCTAGTAGCAATCCCAAAAATAGAGATCATATTGTGAGGCTATTAGAGGGTGTTTTTAGGATGAATGCTCGATTCTATATAATTTACTTTAGATTGTCTGGTGGGGGTCTAAAAAAATATGGAGTGATTTTGGCTCCCTAAATATAGGGAGTCTAGTAGTAATCCCAAAAATAGAGAGCATATTAGGCTCTTAGAGGATGTTTTAGGGAGGAGTGCTCGATTGTATATAATTTACTTAAGGTTGTTGGGTTGGGGTTCAAAAAAAATATGCAACGGTTTTGGCTCCCTAAATATAGGGAGTCTAGTAGCTATCCCAAAAATAGAGAGGCATTTTACGAGACTCTTAAAGGGTGTTTTAGGGAGGAGTGCTTGATTTATATATAATTTACGTATGATTTAAGAATGTTTTTGGGAGGCAATGGCGAGGATCTTAAAGGGTGTTTTTGGGAGGAATGCTCGATTGTTTATAAATTGCTTAAGGTTGTCGGGTGGGGGTTCAAACAAAATATTGGGCAGTTTTGGCTCCCTAAATATAGGGACTCTAGTAGCATTCCCAAAAAATAGAGAGCATATTGCGAGGCTCTTAGAGGGTGTTTTAGGAAGGGGTGCTAGATTGTATATAATTTATTTAAAGTTGTTGGGTGGGGGTTCAAAATAACTATGGAGTGTTTTTGGCTCCTTAAATATAGGGAGTCTAGTAGCATCCCAAAAATAGAGAGGCATATTACGAGGCTCTTAAAGGGTATTTTAGGGAGGAGTGCTTGATTTATATATATTTTACTTATGATTTTAGTGTGTTTTTGGGAGGTATTGACTAGGCTATTAGGGGTTTTTTTGGGGAGAAATGCTCGATTATATATAATTTACTAAAGATTGTCATGTGGGGGTTTAAAAAAATTATAGAGCGGTTTTGGCATCCTAAATATAGGGAGTCTAGTTGCAATCTAAAAAATAGTGAGCATATTGCGAGGCTCTTAGAAAGTGTTTTAGGGAAGAGTGTTCGATTGCATATAATTTAGTTATGATTATCTAGTGGGGGCCTTAAGAAATTGGTAGCGATTTTGGCTCCCCAAATATACGGAGTCTAGTTGCGATCCCAAAAATAATGAGGCAATAGAGAGGCTCAGATAAGGTATTTTTGGGAGGAATGCTCGATTGTATATAATTTACTTAAGGTTAACTTGTGGGGGTTCAAAACAAATATAGAGCGGTTTTGGCACCCTAAATATAGGGAGTCTAGTAGCAATCCCAAAAATAGGGAGCATATTGCGAGGCTCTTAGAGGGTGTTTTAGGGAGGAGTGCTTGATTATATATAATTTACTTAAGATTTTCGGGTGGGTATTGAAAAAGATAATAGAGCGGTTTTGGCTACTTAAATATATGGAGTCTAGTAATAATCCCAAAAATAGAAAGCCATATTGCGAGGCTCTTAGAGGGTGTTTTATGGAGTGCTTGATTTATATACAATTTACTTATGATTTTAGGGTATTTATGGGAGGCAATGGCGAGGCTCTTAGAGGGTGTTTTTGGAAGAAATACTCGATTGTGTATAATTTACTTAATGTTGTCGGGTGGGGGTTCAAATAAAATAGGGAGTGGTTTTGGCTCTCTAAATATAGGGAGTCTAGCAGTATTCCCAAAAAATAGAGAGCATATTGCGAGGCTCTTAGAGTGTTTTAGGAAGGTATGATCGATTGTATATAATTTAATTAAGGTTATCGGATAAGGGTGAAAAAAAGAAATGGAGTGGTTTTGGCAACTTAAATATAGGGAGTCTAACAGTAAACCCAAAAATAGAGAGGCATATTGCGAGGCTCTTAATGGTGAGACTCTTAGAGGGTATTTTTAGGAAGAATGTTCAATTATATATAATTTACTAAAGATTGCCGGGTGGGGGTTTAAAAAAAATATATAGCGCTTTTGGGTTCCTAAATATAGGGAGTCTAGTAGCAATCTCAAAAATTGAGAGCATATTGCAAGGCTCTTATAAAGTGTTTTAGGAAGGAGTGCACGATTGTATATAATTTAGTTATGATTATCGGGTGGAAGACTTGAGAAATTAGGAGCAATTTTGGCTCCCTAAATATAGGGAGTCTAGTAGCTATCTCAAAAATAAGGAGGCAATGGCGAGGTTCATATAAAATGTTTTTGGGAGGAATGGTCGATTATTTATAATTTACTTAAGGTTGACGAGTGGGGGTTCAGAAAAAATATGGAGCGGTTTTGGCTTCCTAAATATAGGAAGTCTAGTAATAATCTCAAAAATAGAGAGCATATTGCAAGGTTCTTAGAGGGTGTTTTAGGGATAAGTGCTCGATTATATATAATTTACTTAATTTATCAGGTGGGCGTTCAAAAACAATATAGAGCGGTTTTGGCTACCTAAATATAGGGAGTCTAGTAGCAACCCCAAAAATAGAAAGGCATATTACGAGGCTCTTAGATGCTGTTTTAGGAAGGAGTGCTTAATTTATATATAATTTACTTATGATTTTAGGGTATTTTTGGGAGGCAAAGGCGAGGCTCTTAGTGGGTTTTTTTGGAGGAATGATCGATTGTATATAATTTACTTAAGGTTATCGGGTGGGGGTTCAAAAAAAATATGGAGCAGGTTTGGTTCCATAAATATATGGATTCTGTAGCAATCCAAAAAATAGAGAGCATGTTGCGAGGCTGTTAGAGGGTGTTTTAGTGATGAGTGCTCAATTGTATGTAATTCACTTTAGGTTATTCTGTGGGGGTTCAAAAAAAATATAGAGCAATTTTGGCTACCTAAATATAGGAAGTCTAGTAGCAATGCAGAAAATAGAGAGCATATTGTGAGACTCTTAGAGGGTGTTTTATGGTGGAGTGCTCAATTGCATATAATTTACTTAAGGTTATTGGGTGGGGGTTCAAAAAAAATATGGAGCGATTTTGGGTCCTTAAATATAGGGAGTCTAGTAGAAATACCAAAAATAGATAGGCATATTGTGAGGCTCTTAGAGGGACTTTTAGGGAAGAGAGCTTAATTTATATATAATTTACTTATGATTTTAGGGGGTTTTTGGGTGGCAAAAGCGAGGCTCTTAGAGGGTGTTTTTGAAAGAAATGCTCGATTCTATATAATTTACTTAAGGTTGTAGGGTGGGGGTTCAAAAAAAATATGGAGCGGTTTTGGCTCCCTAAGTATAGGGAGTCTAGTAGAAATCCCAAAAAATAGAGAGTATATTGCGAGGTTATTAGAGGGTATTTTAGAGAGGAGTGCTCAATCTTATATAATTTACTTAAGGTTTTTGGGTAGGGGTTCAAAAAAAGTATAGAATGGTTTTGGCTCCTTAAATATAGGGAGTCTAGTAGCAATCCAAAAAATATAGAGGCATATTGCGAGGCTCTTAGAGGGTGTTTTAGGGAGGAATGCTTGATTTATATATAATTTACTTATAATTTTTGAGTGTTTTTGGGAGGCAATAGCGATGCACTTAGAGGGTATTTCTGGGAGGGATGCTCGATTGTATATAATTTATTTAAGATTGACGGGTGGGGGTTCAAAAAATATATGGAGCGGTTTTGCCTCCCTAAATATAGGGAGTTTAGTAGCAGTCCAAAAAATAGAGAGCGTATTACCAGGCTCTTAGAGGGTGTTTTAGGAATGAGTACTCGAGTGTATATAATTTACTTAAGGTTACCGGGTGGAAGTTCAAAAGCAGGGAGTCTAGTGCAATCCCAAAAATATATGGAGTCTAGTGCAATCCCAAAAATATATTTGGATCCCTAAATATATGGAGTCTAGTGCAATCCCAAAAATAGAAAGGCATATTCCGAGTTTCTTAGAGGCTATTTTAGGGAGAGCTTGGTTTATATATAATTTACTTATGATTTTGGGTGTTTTTGGGAGGCATTATTGAGGTTCTTAGAGGGTGTTTTTGGGAGGAATGTTTGATTATATATAATTTTCATAAGGTTGTCGGGTGGGGGTTCAAAAAAAATTTGGAGCGGTTTTGACTCCCTAAATATAGAGAGTCTAGTAGCATATTGCGAGTCTCTTAAAGGGTGTTTTAGGAAGGAGTGATCGATTGTATATATCTCACTTAAGGTTGTCGAGTGGGGGTTCAAAAAAAATATAGGGCGATTGTGGCTCCCTAAATATAGGGAGTCTAGTAGCAATCCTAAAAATAGAGAGCATTTTACAAGGCTCTTATAGGGTGTTTTAGGGAGGAGTGCTCAATTGTATATAATTTACTTAAGATTGTCAGGTGGGGGTTAAAAAAAAATATGGAGCTATTTTGGCTCCCTAAATATAGGGAGTCTAGTAGCAATCCCAAAAATAAAGAGCATATTACGAGACTATTAGAGGGTGCTTTTAGGAGGAATGCTCGATTGTATATAATTTGCTTAAGGTTGTCATGTGTGGGTTTAAAAAAAATATGAAGCAGTTTTAGCTCTCTAAATATAGGGAGTCTAATAGCAATCCCAAAAATAGAGAGCATATTAGGCTCTTAGTGGGTGTTTTAGAGAGGAGTGCTCGATTGTATACAATTTACTTAAGGTTGTTGGTTGGGGGTTCAAAAAAAATATGGAATGGTTTTAGCACCCTAAATATAGAGAGTCTAGTAGCAATCCCAAAAATAAAGAGCATACTACTAGGCTCTTAGCGGGTATTTTAGGGAGGAGGGCTCGATTGTATATAATTTACTTAAGGTTATCGAGTGGGAGTTCAAAAAACACATGGAGCGGTTTTGCCTCGCTAAATATAGGGAGTCTAGTAGCAATACAAAAAAAAGAGAGCATATTGCAAGTCTATTAGATGGTGTTTTTGGGAGGAATGCTCGATTATATATAATTTACTTAAGGTAGTCGGGTGGGGGTTCAAAAAAAATATGGAGCGGTTTTGGCTCCCTTAATATAGGTAGTCTAGTAGCAATCCTAAAAATAAAGGGCATATTGTGAGGTTCTTAGAGGGTGTTTTAGGGAGGAGTACTCGATTGTATATAATTTACTTAAGGTTGTCCGATGAGGGTTCAAAAAAAATATGGAGCTATTTTGGCTCTATGAATTTAGAGAGTCTAGTAGTAATTCCAAAAATAGAGAGGCATGTTGTGATGCTCTTAGAAGGTTTTTTCGGGAGGAGAGCTTGATTTATATATAATTTACTTATGATTTTAGGATATTTTTAGGAGATAATGATGAGGCTTTTAGAGGGTGTTTTTGGTAGGAATGCTTGATTTTATATAATTTACATAAGGTTGTTGGGTGGGGGTTCAAAAAAAATATAGAGCTATTTTGGCTCCCTAAATATAGGGAGTCTAGTAGCAATCTTAAAAATAGAGAGCATATTGTGAATCTCTTAGAGGGTGTTTTAGGGAGGGGTGCTCGATTGTATATAATTTACTTAAGGTTGTTGGGTGGGGGTTTAAAAAAAATATGGGATGGTTTTGGCTCTCTAAATATAGGGAGTCTAGTAGCAATCCCAAAAATAGTAATAGTTTGCGAGGCTCTTAGAGGGTGTTTTAGGGAGGAGTGCTCGATTGCATATAATTTACTTAAGGTTGTCGGGTGGGGGTTAAAAAAAATATGGAGCTGTTTTTGCTCCCTAAATATAGAGAGTCTAGTAGCAATCCAAAAAATAGAGAGCATATTGCGAGGCTATTAGAGGGTGTTTTTAAAGGGAATGCTCGATTATATATTATTTACTTATGGTTATCGGGTGGGGGTTTAAAAAAAATATAGAGCGGGTTTAGCTCCCTAAATAAAGGGTGTCTAGTAGCAATCCCAAAAATAGATAGCATATTAGGCTCATAGAGGGTGTTTTAGGGAGGAGTGCTCGATTGTATATAATTTACTTAAGATTGTCAGGTGGGGGTTCAAAAAAAATATGGAGCGATTTTGGCACCCTAAATATAGGGAGTCTAGTAGCAATCCAAAAAATAGATACATATTGCGAGTCTCTTAGAGGGTGTTTTAGGAAGGAGTGCAATGGCAAGGCTGTTAGAGGGTATTTTTTTAGAAGAATGCTCGATTGTGTATAATTTATTTAAGTTTATCGGGTGGGATTCAAACAAAATATGGAACGGTTTTTGCTCCCTAAATATATGGAGTCTTGTAGCAATCCCAATAAATAGATTGCATATTGCAAGGCTCTTAGAGAGTGTTTTAGGGAGGAGTGTTCGATTGTATATAATTTACTTAAGGTTGCCAGGTGGGGGTTAAAAAAAATATGTAGCGATTTTGGTTCTATAAATATAGAGAGTCTAGTAGTAGCAATCCCAAAAATATAGAAGCATATTGTGAGGCTCTTAGAGGGTATTTTAGGGAGGAGTGCTTGATTTATATATAATTTACTTATAATTTTAGAGTATTTTTGGGAGGCAATGGCGAAGTTCTTAGAGGGTATTTTAGGAAGGAATGGTTGATTATATATAATTTATTAAAGATTATTGGGTAGGGGTTCAAAAAAATATAGAGCGGTTTTGGCTCCCTAAATATTGGGAGTCTAGTAGCAGTCCAAAAAATAGAGAGCATATTGCAAGGCTCTTAGAAAGCATTTTAGAAAGGAGTGCTCAATTGTATATAATTTAATTTTGATTATTGGGTGGGAGCCTTGAAAAATTCGGAGTGATTTTGGATCCCCAAATATAGGGAGTTTTGTAGCGATCCCAAAAATAAGGAGCCAATGGCGAGGCTCATATAAGGTGTTTTTGGGAGGATTGTTTGATTGTAAATAATTTACTTATGGTTGACGGGTGGGAGTTCAAAAAAAATATAGAGCGATTTTTGCTCCCTAAATATAGGGAGTCAAGTAGCAATCCAAAAAATAGAGAGCATATTGGAAAGCTCATAGAGGGTGTTTTAGGGAGGAGTGCTCGATTGTATATAACTTACTTAAGGTTATTAGGTGGACGTTTAAAAAAAATATGGAGCTGTTTTGGCTACCTAAATATTGGGAGTCTAGTAGCAATCCTAAAAATAGAAAGGCATATTCGAGGCAATTAGAGGGTATTTTAGGGAGGAGTGTTTGATTTATATATAATTTACTTATGACTTAAAGGTGTTTTTGGAAGGCAATAGCGAGGCACTTAGAGGGTGTTTTTGGGAGAATTGCTCGATCGTATATAATTTAATTAAGGTTGTCGGGTGGGGGTTCAAAAAAAATATTGAGTGGTTTTGGCTCTATAAATATAGGGAGTCTGATAGCAATCCCAAAAATAGAGAGCATATTGCGAGGCTCTTAGAGAGTGTTTTAGGGAAGAGTGCTCGATTGTATCTAATTTACTTGTGATTATCTGGTGGGGGTTCGAAAAAAATATGGAGCAGTTTTACCTTCCTAAATATAGAGAGTTTAGTAGCAATCCCAAAAATAGAGAGCATATTACGAGGGTCTTAGTGGGTATTTTAGAGAGGAGTGCTCGATTGTATATAACTTACTTAAGGTTGTTGGGTGGAGGTTTAAAAAAATATAAAGCGACTTTACCTTCCTAAATATAAGGTATGTAGTAGCAATCCAAAAAATAGAGAGCATATTGCTTGGATATTAGATGGTGTTTTTGGGAGGAAAGCTCGATTTTATATAATTTACTTAAGGTTATCGGGTGGGGCTTCAAAAAAAATATGGAGCGGTTTTGGTTCCCTAACTATAGGAAGTCTAATAGCAATCCTAAAAATAGAGAGCAAATTGCGAGGTTCTTAGAGGGTGTTTTAGGGTGGAGTGCTCGATAGTATATAATTTACTTATGGTTAACGGGTGGGGGTTCAAAAAAAATATAGAGTGATTTTGGCTTTCTAAATATAGGGAGTCTAGTAGCAATCCCAAAAATAGATAGGCATGTTGCGAGGCTCTTAGAGGGTGTTTTTGAAAGGAGTGCTTGATTTATATATAATTTACTTATTATTTTAGGGTATTTTTGGGTGGCAATGAGTAGGCACTTAGAGGAAGTTTTTGGGAGGAAAGCTCGATTGTGTATAATTAACTTAAGTTATTCAGGTAGGGGTTCAAACAAAATATGGATTGGTTTTGGCTCCCTAAATATAGGGAGTCTAATAGTTATCCCAAAAAATAGAGAGCATATTGCGAGGCTCTTAGAGGGTATTTTAGGGAGGAGTTCTCAATCATATATAATTTTCTTAAGGTTGTCGGGTGGGGGTTAAAAGAAAATATGGGGCGGTTTTGGCTTTTTAAATATAGGGAGTCTAGTAGCAATCCAAAAAATAGATAGGCATGTTGTGAGGCACTTAGTGGGTGTTTTTCTAAAGAATACTCGACTGTATATAATTTACTTAAGTTTGTCGGGTATGAGTTCAAAAAAAATATGGAGCGGTTTTGGCTCTTTAAATATAGGGAGTCTTGTAGCAATCCCAAAAATAGAGAGCATATTACAAGTCTCTTAGAAGGTAGTTTAGGTTGGAGTGCTCAATTGTATATAATTTACTTAAAGATGTCAGGTGGGGGTTCAAAGAAAATAGAGAGCATATTATGAGGCTCTTAGTGGGTATTTTAGATAGGAGTACTCGATTGTATATAATTTACTTAAGGATATCGGGTGGGGGTTCAAAAAAAATATGTAGTGGTTTTGGCTCCTAAAATATAGGGAGTCTAGTAGCAATCCCAAAAATAGAGAGCATATTGCGAGGTTATTAGAGAGTGTTTTTAGAAGGAATGCTCAATTATATATAATTTACTTAAGGTTGTCGGGTGGGGGTTAAAAAAAAATATGGATCAGTTTTGGCTTCCTTAATATAGGGAGTCTAGTAGCAACCCCAAAAATAAAAAGCATATTTGGCTCTTAAAGGGTGTTTTAGGAAGGAGTGGTTGATTATGTATAATTTACTCTAGGTTGTCGGGTGGGGTTTCAAAAAATATATGGAGCGATTTTGGATCACAAAATATAGGGAGTCTAGTCGCAATCCTAAAAATAGAGAGGCATATTACGAGGCTCTTAAAGGGTGTTTTAGGAAGGAGTGCTTGATTTATATATAATTTGCTTATGATTTTAGGGTGTTTTTGGGAGGCAATAGCAAGGCTCTTAGAGGGTGTTTTTGGGAGGCAATAGCAAGGCTCTTAGAGGGTGTTTTTGGGAGAAATTCTCGTTTATGTATAATTTACTTATGGTTGTCGGGTGGGGGTTCAAACAAAATATGGAGTGGTTTTGGCTCCCTAAATATAGAGAGTATAGTAGCAATCCCAAAAAATAAAGAGCATTTTGTGAGGCTCTTAGAGAGTGTTGTAGGAAGGAGTGCTTGATTATATATAATTTACTTAAGGTTGTTGTGTGGGTATAAAAAAAATATAGTGTGGTTTTGGCTCCTTAAATATTGGGAGTCCAGTAACAATCCCAAAAATAGAGAGACATGTTGCGTAGCTCTTAAGGGGTATTTTAGGGAGGAGTGTTTGATTTATATATAATTTACTTATGATTTTATGGTGTTTTTGGGAGGCAATGGTGAGGCTCTTAGAGGGTGTTTTTGTGAGGAATGCTCGATTATATATAATTTACTAAAGGTTGTCGGGTGGGGGTTCAAAATAAATATAGAGCGGTTTTTGGCTCCATAAATATAGAGAGTCTAGTAGCAATCCCAAAAATAGAGAGGCATATTGTGAGGTTCTTAAAAGGTGTTTTTGGGAGGAATGCTCAGTTGGGTATAATTTACTTAAGGTTGTCGAGTGGGGGTTAAAACAAAATATGGAGCCGTTTTGCCTCGATAAATATAGGGAGTCTTGTAGCAATCCCAAAAATAGAGAGCATATTGCGAGGATCTTTGAGGGTATTTTAGAAAGTAGTGCTTGATTGTATATAATTCACTTAAAGTTCTTCGGTCGGGGTTCAAAAAAATATGGAGCAGTTATGACACCCTAAATATAGAGAGTCTAGTAGCAATCCCAAAAATAGAGAGCATATTGCGAGGCTCTTAGAGGGTATTTTAGTGAGGAGTGCTCAAATGTATATAATTTACTTAAGTTTGTGGGGGTCGGAGTTCAAAAATAATATGAAGCGGTTTTGCCTTTCTAAATATAGGGAGTTTAGGAGCAATCCCAGCAATCCCAAAAATAGAGAGCATATTGTGAGGCTATTCGATAGTGTTTTTGGGATGAATGCTCGATTGTATATAATTTACTTAAGGTTGTCGGATGGGGGTTCAAAAAAAATATGGAGCGATTTTGGCACGCTAAATAAAATAAAGGTAGTAGCAATCCCAAAAATTGAGAGAATATTGCGAGACTCTTAGAGGGTATTTTAGGGAGGAGTGCTCGATTGTATATAATTTACTTATGGTTGTCGGGTGAGGGTTTAAAAAAAAAAGGAGCAATTTTGGCTCCCCAAATATAGATAGTCTAGTAGCAATCCGAAAAATAGAGAGACATATTGTGAGGCTCTTAGAAAGTGTTTTACGGAGGAGTGCTTGATTTATATATAATTTACTTATGATTTTAGGGTATTTTTGGGAGGCAATAGCGAGGCTCTTAGAGTGTGTTTTTTAGTGGAATGCTCGATTATGTATAATTTACTTATGGTTGTTAGGTGGGGGTTCAAAAAAAATATGGAACACTTTTGGCTCCCTAAATATAGGGAGTCTAGTAGAAATCCCAAAAATAGAGAGCATATTGTGAGGCTCTTAGAGGGTGTTTTAGGGAGGAGTGCACTATTGCATATAATTTACTTAAGGTTGTCGGGTGGTGGTTTAAAAAAAATATAGAGCGGTTTTGGCTCCTTAAAAATAGGGAGTCTAGTAGCAATCCTAAAAATAGAGAGGCATATTGCGAGTATCTTATAGGGTTTTTTAGGAATGAGTGCTTGATTTATATATAATTTAATTATGATTTTTTGATATTTTTGGGAGGCAATGGTGAGGTTCTTAGAGGCTGTTTTTTAGAGGAATGCTCGATTGTATATAATTTACTTAAGGTTGATGGGTAGGGGTTCAAAAAAAATATGGAGCGGTTGTGGTTCCCTAAATGTAGGGAGTCTAGTAGTAATCCCAAAAATAGAGAGCATATTGTGAGGCTTTTAAAGGGTGTTTTCAGGAGGAGTGCTCAATTATATATAATTTAGTTAAGGTTATCGGGTGGGCATTCAAAAAAAAAATGTAGTTTTGGCTACCTAAATATTGGGAGTCTCGTTGTAATCCCAAAAATAGAAAGGCATATTGCGAGGATCTTATAGGGTGTTTTAGGTAGGAGTGCTTGATTTATATATAATTTACTTATGATTTTAGGATGTTTTTAGGAGGCAATGGGGAGGCTCCTAGAGGGAGTTTTTGGGATAAATGCTTGATTGTATATAATTTACTGAAGGTTGTCGGGTGGGTGTTCAAAAAAAATATGGAGCGGTTTTGGCTCCATAAATATACGGAGTCTAGTAGCAATCCCAAATATAGAGAACATATTACCATGCTCTTAGAGGGTGTTTTAGGAAGAAGTACTCGATTGTATATAATTTACTTAAGGTTGTCGGGTAGGCATTCAAAAATATATAGAGCGGTTTTAGCTCCCTAAATATAGGGAGTCTAGTTGCGATCCCAAAAATAGGAAGGCATATTGCTAGTCTCTTAGAGGGTGTTTTAGGGAGGAGTGCTTTATTTATATATAATTTACTTATGATTTTTGGATGTTTTTGGGAGGTAATGGCGAGGATCTTAGAAGGAGTTTTTTGGATGAATGCACGATTGTATATTATTTACTTAAGGTGGTCATGGTGGGGATTTAAAAAAAATAGGAAGCAGTTTTGGCTCTATATATATAGGAAGTCTAGTAGCAATCCCAAAAATATATAATTCACTTAAGGTTATCGAGTGGGGGTTTAAAAAAAATATAGGGTGGTTTTGGCTTCCTAAATATAGGGTGTCTAGTAGCAATCCTAAAAATAGAGAGCATATTGCGAGGCTCTTAGAGGGTGTTTTAGGAAGGAGTTCTCGATTGTATATAATTAACTTAATATTATTAGGTAGGGGCTCAAAAAAAATATGGAGCAGTTTTGGCTCCATAAATATAGGGAGTCTAGTAGTAATCCCAAAAATAAAGAGCATATTGCGAGGCTATTAGAGGGTATTTTTAGAAGGAATGCTCGATTGTATATAATTTACTTTAGGTTATTGTGTGGTGGTTCAAAAAAAATATGGAGCAGTTTTGGCTCCCTAAATATAGGGAGTCTAGTAGCAATCCCAAAAATAGAGGGCATATTAGGCTTTTAGATGGTGTTTTAGGGAGGAATGCTCGATTTTATATAATTTACTTTAGGTTGTCGGGAGGGGGTTCAAAAAAAAAATGAAGCGGTTTTGGCTCCCTAAATATAGGGTGTCTAGTAGCAATCCCAAAAATAGAGAGGCATATTACGAGACTCTTAAAGAGTATTTTAGGGTTACATGCTTGATTGATATATAATTTACTCAAGGTTTTAGGTTATTTTTGGGAGGCAATGGTAAGGCTCTTAGAGGGGGTTTTTATGTAGAATGCTCGATTGTGTATAATTTACTTAAGGTTGTCAGGTAGGGGTTTAAACAAAATATGGAGCTATTTTGGCTCCTTAAATATAGGGAGTCTAGTAGAAATTCCAAAAACTAGAGAGCATATTATGAGGCTCTTAGAGGGTGTTTTAGGGAGGAGTGCTCAATTGTAAATAATTTACTTAAAGTTGTTGGGTGGGGATTCAAAAAAAATATGGAGCGATTTTGGCTCCTTAAATATAGGGAGCCTAGTAGCAATCTTAAACCTAAAGAGGCAAATTATGAGGCTCTTATAGGGTGTTTTAGGCAGAAGTGCTTGATTTACATATAAATTGCTTATGTTTTTTGGGTATTTTTGGGAGGCAATGGATAGGCACTTAGAAGGTGTTTTTGGGAGGAATAATTGATTGTATATAATTTACTTAAGGTTAATGGGTAGGGGTTTAAAAAAAATATGGAACAATTTTGGCTCCCTAAATATAGGGAGTCTAGTAGTAATCCCAAAAATAGAGAGCATATTACGAGGCTATTTGAGGGTGTTTTTAGGATGAATACTCGATTTTATATAATTTACTTAAGGTTGTCGGGTGGGGGTTTAAAAAAAATATAGTGCTATTTTTACTCCCTAAATATAGGGAGTCTAGTAGTAATCCAAAAAATTAGGAGCAAATTAGGATCTTAGAAGGTATTTTTGGAAGGAGTGATCGATTGTATATAATTTACTTAAGGTTGTCGGGTGCGGTTAAAAACAAATATGGAGTGGTAATGGCTCCCTAAATATAGGGAGTCTAGTAGCAATCCCAAAAATAGAGTGGCATTTTATGAGGCTTTTAAAGGGTGTTTTAGGGAGGAGTGTTTGATTTATATATAATTTACTTATGATTTAATGGTGTTTTTAGGAGGCAATGGCGGGGCTCTTAAAGGGTGTTTTTCCGAAGAATGCTCGAATGTGTATAATTTACTTAAGGTTGTCGGGTGGGGTTCAAAAAAAAATATGGAGCAGATTTGGCTCCCTAAATATAGGGAGTCTAGTAGCAATCCCAAAAAATAGAGAGCATATTGCGAGGCTCTTAGAGGGTGTTTTAGGGAGGAGTATTCGATTGTATATATTTTACTTAAGGCTGTCGGGTAGGGGTTCAAAAAAAATATGGAGAGGTTTTGGCTTCTTAAATATAGGGAGTCTAGTAGCAATCCCAAAAATAGAGAGGTATATTGCGAGGCTCTTAGAGGGTATTTTAGGAAGGAGTGGTTGATTTATATATAATTTACTTATGATTTTAGTGTGTTTTTGAGAGGTATTGACGAGGCTCTTAGAGGGTGTTTTTGGGAGGAATGCTCGATTATATATAATTTACTAAAGATTATCGGGTGGAGGTTCAAAAAAAATATAAAGTGGTTTTGGCTTTCTAAATATAGGGAGTCTAGTTGTAATCCCAAAAATATAGAGCATATTGTGAGGCTCTTAGAAAGTATTTTAGGGAAGAGTTTTCGATTGTATATAATTTATTTATGATTATAGGGTGGGAGCCTTGAGAAATTAGGAGCGATTTTGGCTCCCTAAATATAGGGAGTTTAGTAGCAATCTTAAAAATAAGGAGGCAATAGCACCCTAAATATAGGAAGTCTAGTAGCAATCTGAAAAATAGGGAGCATATTGCGAGGCTCTTAGAGGGTGTTTTAGGGAGGAATACTCGATTATATATAATTTACTTAAGGTTTTTGGATGGGCATTGAAAAAAAATATGGAACGGTTTTTGCTACTTAAATATATAGAGTCAAGTAGCAATCCCAAAAATAGAAAGACATATTGCGAGGCACCTAGAGGGTGTTTTAAGAAGGAATGCTTTATTTATATATAATTTACTTATAATTTTAGGTTTTTTTTGGGAGGCAATGGCGAGGATCTTAGAGTGTGTTTTTAGAAGAAATGCTGGATTATATATAATTTAATTAATATTGTCGGGTGGGGGTTCAAATAAAATAGGGAGCTATTTTGGCTCTCTAAATATAGGGAGTCTAGTAGTATTCTTAAAAAATAGAGAGTATATTGTTAGGCTCTTAGAGAGTATTTTAGGGAGGAGTGCTCGATTGTATATAATTTACTTAATGTTGTTGGGTGGGGGTGCAAAAAAAATATGGAGCGATTTTGGCTACTTAAATATAGGGAGTCTAGTAGCAATCCTAAAAATAGAGAGGCATATTGTGAGGCTCTTAGTGGTTATTTTAGGGAGGAGTACTTGATTTATATATAACTTACTTAAGATTTTTGGGTGTTTTTAGGAGACGATGGCGAGGCTTTTAGAGGATGTTTTTGGGAGGAATGCTCGATTATATATAATTTACTAAAGATTGTCGGGTGGGGGTTCAAAAAAATATATAGCGGTTTTGACTTCCTAAATATAGGGAGTCCATTAGCAATTTTAAAATTTGAGAGCATATTGTGAGTCTCTTAGAAAGTGTTTTAGGGAGGAGTGCTCGATTGTATATAATTTAGTTATGATTATCGGGTGGGAGACATGAGAAATTAGGAGTGATTTTGGCTCCCTAAATATATGGAGTCTAATAGCAATCCCAAAAATAGAAAGGCATATTGCGAGGCTCTTAGCTGCTATTTTAAGGAGGAGTATTTGATTTATATATAATTTACTTTTGAATTTAGGGTGTTTTTGGGAGGCAATGGCGAGGCTCTTAGTGGTTTTTTTTAGAAGAATGCTCAATTGTATATAATTTACTTAAGGTTGTCGGGTGGGGATTCAAAAATAATATGGAGTGGTTTTGGCTCCATAAATATAGGGAGTCTGTCGCAATCCCAAAAATAGAGAGCATATTACGAGGTTGTTAGAGGGTGTTTTATAGAGGAGTGCTTAATTGTATATAATTTACTTAAGGTTGTCCTGTGGGGGTTCAAAAAAAATATTGAGAGGTTTTGGCTCTATAAATATAGGGAGTCTAGTAGCAATGCCAAAAATAGATAGCATATTGTGAGGCTCTTAGAGGGTGTTTTAGGGAGGATTGCTCAATTATATATAATTTAATTAAGATTGTTGGGTGGGGGTTAAAAACAAATATAGAGCGATTTTGGGTCCCTAAAAATAGGGAGTCTAGTAACCATCCCAAAAATAGAGAGACATGTTGTGAGGCTCTTAGAGGGTGTTTTAGATAGGAGTGCTTGATTTATATATAATTTGCTTATAATTTTAGGGTGTTGTTGGGAGGCAATAGCGAGGCTCTTAGAGGATATTTTTAAAAGGAATGCTCGATTCTATATAATTTAATTAAGGTTATCGGGTGGGAGTTCAAACAAAATATGGAGCAATTTTGGCTCCCTAAGTATAAAGAGTCTAGTAAGAATCCCAAAAAATAGAGAGCATATTGTGAGGCTCTTAGATGGTGTTTTAGGGAGGAGTGCTCAATCGTATATAATTTACTTTTGGTTGTCGGGTAGGTATTAAAAAAAAAATATAAAGCGGTGTTGGCTCCTTAAATATAGGGAGTCTAGTAGCAATCTTTAAAATATAGAGGCCTATTGTGAGGCTCTTAGAGGGTGTTTTAGAGGCCTATTGTGAGGCTCTTAGAGGGTGTTTTTGGGAGGCAATGGTGAGGCTCTAAGAGAGTATTTTTAGGAGGGATGCTCGATTGTATATAATTTATTTAAGATTGATATGTGGGGGTCCAAAAAATATATGGAGCAGTTTTGGCTCCCTAAATATAGAGAGTCTAGTACAATCCCAAAAATAAAAAGACATATTGTGAGTCTCTTAGAGGCTGTTTTAGGGAGGAGAGCTTGATTTATATATAATTTACGTATGATTTTGGGTGTTTTTAGGAGGTAATGACGAGGTTCTTAGAGGGTATTTTTAGGAGGAATGCTCGATTGTATATTATTTACTTAAGGTTATCGGGTTGGGGTTCAAAAAAAATATAAAGCGGTTTTGGCTCCCTAAATAAAGGGAGCCTAGTAGCAATCCCAAAAATAGAGAGCATATTAGGCTCTTAGAGGGTGTTTTAGATAGGAGTACTCGATTGTATATAATTTACTTAAGGTTATCGGGTTGGGGTTCAAAAAGAATATGGAGCGGTTTTGGCTCCCTAAATATAGGAGTCTAGTAGTAATCCCAAAAATAGAGAGGCATATTGCGAGTCTCTTAGAGGGTGTTTTAGGGAGGAGTTCTTAATTTATATATAATTTACTTATGATTTTATGGTGCTTTTGGGAAACAATGGCGAGGCACTTAGAGGGTATTTTTTGGTGGAATTCCTGATTGTGTATAACTTACTTAAGGTTGTCGGGTGGGCATTCAAAAAAAATATAGAGCGGTTTTGGCTACCTAAATATAGGGAGTCTAGTTGCAATCCTAAAAATAGAAAGGCATATTACGAGGCTCTTAGAGGGTATTTTAGGGAGGAGTGTTTGATTTATATATAATTTACTTATGATTTAAATTTATTTTTGGAAGGCAATGGTGAAGTTCTAAGAGGGTGTTTTTGGGAGAAAAACTCGATTGTATATAATTTACTTATGTTTGTCGGGTGGGGGTTCAAAAAAAATATGGAGTGGTTTTGGCTTCATAAATATAGGGAGTCTAGTAGCAATCCCAAAAATAGAGAGTATATTGCGACGCTCTTAGAGAGTGTTTTAGGGAGGAGTGCTCGATTATATATAATTCAATTCTGATTATCCGGTGGGGATTCAAAAAAATTATGGAGCAGTTTTACCTTCCTAAATATAGGGAGTCTAGTAGCAATCCCAAAAGTAGAAAGCATATTGCGAAGTTCTTAGAGGTTATTTTAGGGAGGAGTGCTCGATTGTATATAATTTACTTATGGTTGTCGGGTGGGGGTTCAAAAAAAATATAGAGCGGCTTTACTTTCCTAAATATAGGGAGTCTAGTGGCAATCCAAAAAATAGAGAGCATATTTCGAGGCTATTAGATGGTGTTTTTGGCAGGAATCTTCGATTTTATATAATTTACTTAAGGTTGTCGAGTAGGGGTTCAAAAAAAATATGGAGCTGTTTTGCCTCCCTAAATATAGAAAGTCTAATAGCAATCCCAAAATCAGAGAGCAAATTATGAGGTTCTTAGAGGGTATTTTAGGGAGGAGTGCTCGATTGTATATAATTTACTTAAGGTTATCGGGTGGGGGTTCAAAAAAAATATAGAACGATTTTGGCTTCCTAAATATAAGGAGTCTAGTAGCAATCCCAAAAATAGATAGGCATATTGCGAGGATCTTAGAGGGTGTTTTTGGAAGGAGTGTTTGATTTATATATAATTTTCTTATAATTTTAGAGTGTTTTTGGGTGGCAATGGTGAGGTTTTTAGAGGATGTTTTTAGGAGGAATGCTTGATTGTGTATACTTAAGGTTGTCGGGTAAGGGTTCAAACAAAATATGGATCAGTTTTGGCTCCCTAAATATAGTGAGTCTAGTAGTACTTCCAAAAAATAGAGAGCATATTGTGAGGCTTTTAGAGGGTGTTTTAGGGAGAAGTGCTCAATCGTTTATAATTAACTTAAGGTTGTCGGGTGGAGGTTCGAAAAAAATATGGGGCGGTTTTGGCTCCTTAAATATATAGAGTCTAGTAGCAATCCAAAAAATAGAGAGGCATCTTGCGAGGCTCTTAGGGGGTGTTTTAAAGATTAATGCGTGATTTATATATAATTTACTTAAGATTTTTGGGTGTTTTTTGAAGGCAATAGCGAGGCTCTTAGTGGGTATTTTTCTAAAGAATGCTTGATTGTATATAATTTACTTAAGTTTGTCAGGTATGGGTTCAAAAAAATATGGAGCAGTTTTGGCTCTTTAAATATAGGGAGTCTAGTAGCAATCCCAAAAATAGAGTGAATATTGCGAGTCTCTTAGAAGGTGTTTTAGGGCGGAGTGCTCGATTGTATATAATTAACTTAAGGTTGTCGGGTAGGGGTTCAAAACAAATATGGGGCGATTTTGGCTTCCTAAATATAGGGAGTCTAGTAGTAATCCCAAAAATAGAGAGCATATTGCGAGGCTCTTAGGGGGTGTTTTAGGGAGGAATAGTCGATTGTATATAATTTACTTAAGGATATCGGGTAAGGGTTCAAAAAAAATATGTAGTTGTTTTAGCTTCCTAAATATAGGGAGTCTAGTAGCAATCCCAAAAATAGAGATCATATTGCGAGGTGATTTGACGGTGTTTTTAGGAGGAATGCTCGATTATATATAATTTACTTAAGGTTGTCGGATGGGGGTTTAAAAAAAATATGGATCAGTTTTGGCTCTCTAAATATAGGGATTTTAGTAGCAAACCCAAAAATATAGAACATATTTGGCTCTTAGAGGGTGTTTTAGGGAGGAATGGTCGATTTTATATAATTTATTTCAGGTTGTCGGGTGGGGGTTCAAAAAAAATAAGGAGCGATTTTGGCTCTCTAAATATAGGGAGACTAGTAGCAATCCCAAAATAGAGAAGCATATTGTGAGGCTCTTAAAGGGTGTTTTAGGGAGGAGTGCTTGATTTATATACAATTTAATTACTTATGATTTTAGGGTGTTTTTGGGAGGCAATGGCGAGGCTCTTAGGGGTGTTTTTGGCAGAAATACTCGATTGTGTATAATTTAGTTAATATTATTGGATGGGGTTCAAACAAAATATAGGAAGTTTAGTAGCAATCCCAAAAAATAGAGAGCATTTTGTGAGGCTCTTAGAGAGTGTTTTAGGGAGGAGTGCTCGATTATATATAATTTACTTAAGGTTGTTGAGTGGGTGTTAAAAAAAAATATGGAGTGGTTTTGGCTCCTTAAATATTGAAAGTCTAGTAGCAATCCTAAAAATAGAGAGGCATATTGCGTGGCCCTTAGAGGGTATTTTAGGAAGGAGTGTTTGATTTATATATAATTTACTTATGATTTTAGGGTGCTTTTGGGAGGTAATAGGGAGGTTCTTAGTGGGTGTTTTTGGGAGGAATACTTGATTATATATAATTTACTAAAGGTTATCGGGTGGGGGTTCTAAAAAATTATAGCGGTTTTGGCTTCCTAAATATAGGGACTCTAGTAGCAATCACAAAAATAGAGAAGCATATTGCGAGGCGCGTAAAGGGTGTTTTTGGGATGAATGCTCGATTGGGTATAATTTACTTAAGGTTGTCGGGTGGGGGTTTAAACAAAATATGGAGTGGTTTTTCACTCCATAAAAATACGGAGTCGAGTAGCAATCCTAAAAATAGAGAGCTTATTGCAAGGCTCTTAGAGGGTATTTTAGGATGAGTGCTCGATTGTATATAATATACTTATAGTTGTCGGATGGAAGTTCAAAAAAAATATGAAGCGGTTTTGCCTTTCTAAATATAGGGAGTCTAGTAGCAATCCCAAAAATAGAGAGCATATTGCGAGGCTATTAGATAATGCTTTTGGAAGGAATACTCGATTGTATATAATTTACAATCGAGTATTTTTAGCTCCCTAAATATAGGGAGTGTAGCAGTAATCCCAAAAATAGAGAGCATATTATGAGGCTCTTAGAGGGTATTTCAGAGAGGAGTACTCGATTGTATATAATTTATTTATGGTTGTCTGGTGGGGGTTTAAAAAAAATATGGAGCTATTTTAGCTCCTAAATATAGGTAGTTTAGTAGCAATCCCAAAAATAGAGAGGCATATTGCAAGACTCTTAGAGGGTGTTTTAAGGTGGTGTGCTTGATTTATATATAATTTACTTACGATTTTAGGATATTTTTGGGAGAAAATGGCGAGGCTCTTAGATGGTGTTTTTGAGAGGAATGGTCGATTAAGTATAATTTACTTAAGGTTTTTGGGTGGGGATTCAAATAAAATATGGAGCAGTTTTAGCTCCCTAAATATAGTAGTCTTGTAGCAATCCCAAAAAATAGAGAGTATATTGCGAGGCTCTTAGAGGGTGTTTTAGGGAGGAGTGCACAATCGTATATAATTTACTTAATGTTGTCGGGTGGGGGTTCAAAAAAAATATAGAGCAATTTTATCTCCTTAAATATAGAAAGTCTAGTAGCAATTCTAAAAATAGGGAGGCATATTGCGAGGCTCTAATAGGGTATTTTAGGGAGGAGTGCATGATTTATATAAAATTTACTTATGATTGTTTGGTGTTTTTGGGAGGCAATAGCGAGGTTCTTATAGGGTGTTTTTTGAAGGAATACTCGATTGTATATAATTTACTAAAGTTTGACGGGTAGGGGTTCAAAAAAAATATGGAGCGGTTGTCGCTCCCTAAATAAAGGGAGTCTAGTAGCAATCCCAAAAATAGAGAAGATATTTTGAGGCTTTAAAAGGGTATTTTCGGGAGGACTGCTCGATTATATATAATTTATTTAAAGTTATCGGGTGGGCATTCAAAAAAAATATGGAGTGGTTTTGGCTACCTAAATATAGGAAGTCTCGCTACAATCCTAAAAATAGAAAGGCATATTGCGAGGCTCTTATAAGGTATTTTAGGAAGTAGTGCTTGATTTATATATGATTTTAGGATGTTTTTAGGAGAAAATAGCGAGGCTCTTAGAGGGTGTTTTTGGGATGAATGCTCGATTGTATATAATTTACTTAAGGTTGTCGGGTGGGGGTTCAAAAAAAATATGGAGCGGTTTTGGCTCCCTAAATATTGGGAGTCTAGTAGCAATCCCAAAAATAGAGAATATTTTACCAAGCTCTTAGCGAGTGTTTTAGGAAGGAGTACTCGATTGTATATAATTTACTTAAGGTTGTCGGGTGGGCGTTAAAAAAAAATATGAAGTTGTTTTGGCTCCCTAAATATAGTGAGTCTAGTTGCAATCCCAAAAATAGAAAGGCATATTGCTATTCTCTAAGAGGGTGTTTTAGGGAGGAGTGCTTTGTTTATATATAATTTACTTATGATTTTTGGATGTTTTTGGGAGGTAATGGCGAGGATCTTAGAAGGTATTTTTGGGAGGAATACGCGATTATATATAATTTACTTAAGGTTATCAGTTGGGGATTCAAAAAAAATATAGAGTGATTTTGGCTCCCTAAATATAGAGAGTCTTGTAGCAATCCCAAAAATAAAGAGCATATTAGGCTCTTAGAGTGTGTTTTAGGGAGGAGTACTTGATTTTATATAATTTACTTAAGGTTATCGAGTGGGGGTTCAAAAAAAATATGAAGCAGTTTTGGCTCCCTAAATATAGGGTGTCTACTAACTATCCCAAAAATAGAGAGGCATATTGCGACGCTCTTAAAGAGTATTTTAGGGTTGAGTGCTTGATTTATATATAATTTACTTATGATTTTAGGTTGTTTTTGGGCGGCAATGGTGAGGCTCTTAGAGGGTATTTTTGTGCGGAATGCTTGATTGTGTATAATTTACTTAAGGTTGTCGGGTGGGTGTTCAAACAAAATATGGAGTAGTTTTGGCTCTTTAAATATAAGGAGTCTAGTAGAAATTCCAAAAAATAGAGAGCATATTACAAGGCTCTTAGAGGGTGTTTTTGGGAGGTGTGCTCATTTGTATATAATTTACTTAAAGTTGTCAGGTGGGGATTCAAAAAAAATATGGAGCGGTTTTGGCTCCTTAAATATAGGGAGCCTAGTAGCAATCCTAAAAATAGAGAGGCATATTGTGTGGCTCTTATAGGGTGTTTTTGGGAGGAGTGCTTGATTTATATATAAATAACTTATGTTTTTAGGGGATTTTTAGGAGGCAATAGAGAGGCTCTTAGAGGGTGTTTTCAGGAGGAATAATTGGTTGTATACAATTTACTTAAGATTGACGGGTACGGGTTCAAAAAAAATATGGTGCAGTTTTGGCTCCCTAAATATAAGGAGTCTAGTAGCAATCCCAAAAATAGAAAGCATATTGCAAGGCTTTTAGAGGGTGTTTTAGAGAGGAGTGCTCAATTATATATAATTTAGTTAAGGTTATCGGGTGGGCATTCAAAACAAATATAGAGTGGTTTTGGCTACCAAAATTTAGGTAGTCTAGTTGCAATCCCAAAAATAGAAATGCATATTGCGAGGCTCTTATAGGGTGTTTTCGGGAGGTGTGCTTGGTTTATTTATAATTTACTTATGATTTTAGGATATTTTTAGGAGGCAATGGTGAGACTCTTAGAGTGTCTTTTAGGATGAATGCTCGATTGTCTATAATTTACTTAAGGTTATCAGGTGGGGGTTCAAAAAAAATATGTAGCGATTTTGGCTCCCCAAACATAGGGAGTCAAGTAGCAATCCCAAAAATAGAGAGCATATTACCAGGCTCTTAGAGGGTGTTTTAGGAAGGAGTACTAGATTGTATATAATTTACTTAATGTTATCGTGTGGGTGTTCAAAAAAAATATAGAGCGGTTTTGGCTCCCTAAATATAGGGAGTCTAGCAGCAATCCCAAAAATAGAAAGGCTAATTGCGAGTCTCTTAGAGGGTGTTTTAGGAAGGGGTGCTTGATTTATATATAATTTACGTACGATTTTCGGGTGTTTTTGGGAGGCAATGGCGAGAATCTTAGAGGGTGTTTTTGGAAGGAATGCTTGATTGTATATAATTTACTTAAGGTTGTTTGGTGGGGGTTTAAACAAAATATGAAACAGTTTTGGCTCCCTAAATATAAGGAGTCTAGTAGCATCCCAAAAATAGAGAACATATTACGTGTCTCTTAGAAGGTGTTTTAGGGAGGAGTGCTCGATAGTATATAATTCACTTAAGGTTGTCGGGTGGGGGTTCAAAAAAAATATAGCGCGGTTTTGGCTCCCTAAATATAGGGAACCTAGTAGTAATCCCAAAAATAGAGAGCATATTGCGAGGCTCTAAGAGGGTGTTTTAGGGAGGAGTGCTTTATTGTATATAATTTACTTAAGGTTGTCGGGTGGGGGTTCAAAAAAAATATAGGGAGTCTAGTAGCAATCCCAAAAATAGATAGCATATTGCGAGGCTATTAGAGGGTGTTTTTAGAAGGAATGCTAGATTGTATATAATTTACTTAAGATTATCAGGTCGGGGTTCAAAAAAAATATAGAGCAATTTTGGCTCTCTAAATATAGGGAGTCTAGTATAAATCCCAAAAATAGAGAGCACATTAGGTTTTTAGAGGGCGTTTTAGGGAGGAGTGCTCGATTGTATATAATTTACTTAAGATTGTTGGGTGGGGGTTCAAAAAAAATATAGAGCGATTTTGGCTCCCTAAATATAGGGAGACTAGTAACAATCCCAAAAATAGAGAGGCATATTGCAAGACTCTTAAAAGGTATTTTTGGGAGGAATACTCGATTGGGTATAATTTACATAAGGTTGTTGGGTGGGGGTTCAAACAAAATATGGAACGGTTTTGGCTTCCTAAATATGCGGAGTCTAGTAGCAATTCCAAAAAATAGAGTGCATATTGTGAGGCTCTTAGAGAGTGTTTTAGGGAGGAGTGCTCGATTGTATATAATTTACTTAAGGTTGTCGGCTGGGGGTTCAAAAAAAATATGGAGCGGTTTTGTCTCCTTAAATATAGGGAGTTTAACAGCAATCCCAAAAACAGAGAGGCATATTGCGATGCTCTTAGAGGGTACTTTAGGTAGGAGTGCTTGATTTATGTATAATTTCCTTATGAATTTAGGGTGTTTTTGGGAGGCAATGATGAGGCTCTCAGAGGGTATTTTTGGGAGAAAAGCTTGATTATATATAATTTACTAAAGGTTATCGGGTTGGGGTTAAAAAAAAAATATAGAGTAGTTTTGGCTCTCAAAATATAGGGAGTCTAGTAGCAATCCCAAAAATAGAGAGTATATTGTGAGGCTTTTAGAAAGTGTTTTACAGAAGAGTGCTCGATTGTATATAATTTAGTTATGATTATCGAGTGGGAACCTTGAGAAATTAGGAGCGATTTTAGCTCCCAAAATATAGGTAGTCTAGTAGCGATCCCAAAAATAAGAAGGCAATGACGAGGCTCATATAAGGTGTTTTTGGGAGGAATGCTCGATTATATACAATTTACTTTAGGTTGACTGGTGGGGGTTTAAAAAAAAATATGGAGTGATTTTGGCACCCTAAATATAGGAAGTCTAGTAGCAATCCTAAAAATAAAGAGCATATTTGAAGACTCTTAGAGTGTGTTTTAGGGATGAGTGCTTGATTGTATATAATTTACTTAAGGTTGTCGGGTGGAAATTCAAAAAAAATATGGAGTGGTTTTTGCTCCATAAATATAGGGAGTCTAGTAGCAATCCCAAAAATAAAGAGAATATTATGAGGCTCTTAGAGGGTGTTTTAGGGAGGAGTGCTCGATTGTATTTAATTCCCTTAAGGTTGTCCGAAGAGGGTTCAAGAAAAGTATGGAGCAGTTTTGGCTCCCTAAATATAGGGAGTCTAATAGAAATCCCAAAAATAGAGAGCATATTGTAAGGTTCTTACAGGGTGTTTTAGGAAGGAGTGCTCGTTTGTATATAATTTACATATGGTTATAAGGTGGGAGTTAAAAAATAAATATAATAATTTTTGCCCCCTAAATATCGGGTGTCTAGTAGCAATCCCAAAATAGAGAGACATATTGCGAGGCTCTTAGAGGGTGTTTTAGGAAGGAGTACTTGATTTATATATAATTTACTTATGATTTTAGGGTATTTTTGGGAGGCAATAACGAGGCACTTAGAGGGTGTTTTTGGGAGGAATGTTTAATTGTGTATAATTTACTAAGGTTGTCGGGTGAGGGTTCAAACAAAATATGAAGTAGTTTTAGCTCCCTAAATATAGGGAGTCTAGTAGCAATCCAAAAAAATAGAGAGCATATTGCGAGGCTCTTAAAGGGTGTTTTAGTGAGGAGTGGTCAATTGTATATAATTTACTTAAGATTGTCAGGTGGTGGTTAAAAAAAAATATGGAGCGATTTTGGCTCCTTAATTATAGAGAGTGTAGTAGAAATCCTAAAAATAGAGAGACATATTGCGAGGCTCTTATCGGATGTTTTTGGTAGGAGTGCATCATTTATATTTAATTTAGTTATAATTTTTGGGAGGCAATAGGTAGGCTTATAGAGGATGGTTTTGTGATTAATGCTCAATTGTATATAATTTACTTAAGGTTGTTAGGTAGGGGTTCAAAAGAAATATAGAGTGGTTTTGTCTCCCTAAATATAGGGAGTCTAGTAGTAATCCCAAAAATAGAGAGCATATTGCGAGGTTTTAGAGGGTGTTTTAGGAAGGTGTGCTCGATTGTATATAATTTACTTAAGATTTATCGGGTAGACATTCAAAAAAAATATAGAGCGGTTTTGGCTACCTAAGTATAGGGAGTCTAGTTGAATCCCAAAAATAGAAATACATATTACGAGACTCTTGTAGGGTGTTTTAACGAGTAGTGCTTGATTTCTATATAATTTACTTATGATTTTAGGATATTTTAGGGAGGCAATGGCGAGGCTCTTAGAGGGTGTTTTTGGGATGAATGCTCGATTGTATATAATTTACTTATGGCTGTCGGGTGGGGGTTCTAAAAAAATATGATGCTGTTTTGGCTCCCTAAATATAGGGAGTCTAGTAGCAATCCCAAAAATAAAGTTTATATTACCAGACTCTTAGAGGGTATTTTAGAAAGGAGTGCTCGATTGTATATAATTTACTTTAGGTTATCGGGTGGGCCTTCAAAAAAAATATAGAGCAGTTTTGACTTCCTAAATATAGGGAGTCTACTAGCAACCCCAAAAATAGAAAGGCATATTGCAAGTCTCTTAGAGGGTGTTTTTGGGAGGAGTGCTTGATTTATATATACGTTACTGATAATTTAGGGTATTTTTGGGAGGCAATGGCGTGGCTCCTAGAGGGTGTTTTTAGGAGGAATGCTTGATTGTATATAATTTACTTAAGGTTGTCGGGTGGGGGTTCAAAAAAAATATATAGCGATTTTGGCTCTCTAAATATAGGGAGTCTAGTAGCAATCAAAAAATAGAGAATATATTAGGTTCTTAAATAGTGTTTTAAGAAGGAGTGCTTGATTTATATATAATTTACTTATGATTTTACGGTGTTTTTGGGAGGTAATGGCGAGGCTCTACGAGGGTGTTTTTGGAAGGAATGCTCGATTGTGTATAATTTACTTAAGGTTGTCGGGTAGGGATTCAAATAAAATATTGAGCAGTTTTGGCTCTTTAAATATAGGGAGTCTAGTAGCAATCCTAAAAAATAGAGAGCATATTACGAGGCTCTAAGAGAGTATTTTAGGGAGGAGTACTCGATTGCATATAATTTACTTAAGGTTGTCGAGTTGGAGTTCAAAAAAAATATAGAGCGATTTTGGCTCCTTAAATATAGGGAGTCTTGTAGTAATCCCAAAAATAAAGAAGCATATTACGAGGCTATTAGCGGATATTTTCAAGAGGAGTGCTTGATTTATATATAATTTACTTATGATTTTATGGTGTTTTTGTGAGGCAATGACGAGGTTCTCAGAGGGTGTTTTCAGGTGGAATGCTTGATTATATATAATTTACTAAAGGTTATCGTGTGGGGGTTTAAAAAAAATATAGAGCAGTTTTAGCCCTTTAAATATGGGGAGTCTAGTAGCAATCCTAAAAATAGAGAGTATATTGAGAGGCTCTTAGAAAGTGTTTTAGGGAAGAGTGCTCGATTTTATATAATTTAGTTAAGATTATCGGGTGGGAGCCTTAAAAAATTAGGAGCGATTTTGGCTCCCCAATTATAGGGAGTCTACTAGTGATCCCAAAAATAAGGAGTCAATGGCTAGGCTCATATAATGAGTTTTTTGGAGGAATGCTCGATTGCATATAATTTACTTAAGTTTGATGGGTAGGGGTTCAAAAAAAAATATAGAGCGGTTTTGGCTCCCTAAATATAGGGAGTCTAGTAGCAATCCCAAAAATAGAGAGCATATTACAAGGCTCTTAGAGGGTGTTTTAGGGAGGAGTGCTCGATTGTATATAATTTACTTAAGGTTATCGGGTGGTGGTTCAAAAAAAATATATAGCGGTTTTGGCTCCTTAAATATAGGGAGTCCAGTAGTATTCCCTAAAATAGGGAGGCATATTGCGAGCCTTTTAGAGGGTATTTTAGGGAGGGGTGCTTTATTTATACATTATTTAATTATAATTTTAGGGTTTTTTTGGGAGGCAATGGAGAGACACTTAGAGGGTGTTTTTAGGAGGAATACTCGATTATATATAATTTACTTAAGGTTGATGGGTGGGGGTTCAAAAAAAATATGGAGCGATTTTGGCTCACTAAATATAAGGAGTCTAGTTGCAATCCCAAAAATAGAGCGAATATTACGAGGCTCTTAGAGGGTGTTTTATGGAGGACTGCTCAATTATATTTAATTTACTTTAGGTTGTCGGGTGGGCATTTAAAAAAAATATGGATCAGTTTTGGCCACCTAAATATAAGGAGTCTAGTAGCAATCCTAAAAATAGAATGGCATATTGCGTGGCTCTTAGAGGATGTTTTAGGGAGAAGTGCTTGATTTATATATAATTTACTTATAATTTTATGGTATTTTTGAGAGGCAATGACGACGCTCTTATAGGGTATTTTTGAGAGGAATTCTCGATTATATATAATTTACTTAAGGTTATCAAGTTGGGGTTCAAAACAAATATAGAGCGGTTTTGGCTCCCTAAATATAGGGAGTCTAATAGCAATCCCAAAAATGGAAAGCATATTGCGAGTCTCTTAGAGGGTGTTTCAGGGAGGAGTGCTCGATTGTATATAATTCACTTAAGGTAGTCGAGTGGTGGTTCAAAAAAAATATGGAGCGGTTTTGGCTCCGTAAATATAGGGTGTCTAATAGCAATCCCAAAAATAGAGAGCATATTGCGAGGCTCTTAGAAGGTATTTTAGGGAGGATTACTTGATTGTATATAATTTTCTTAAGGTTGTCGGGTGGGTGTTCAAAAATAATATGGAGTGGTTATGGATCCCTAAATATAGGGAGCCTTGTAGTAATTAAAAAATAGAGTGCATATTGTGAGGCTATTAGAGGGTATTTATGGGAGGAATGCTCGATTGTATATAATTTACTTATTGTTGTCGGGTGGGGGTTAAAAAAAAATATGGAGCAATTTTGGCTCCCTAAATTTAGGAAGCTTGGTAGCAATCCTAAAAATAGAGAGGCATATTGTGAGACTTTTAGAAGGTGTTTTAAGGAGGAGTGCTTGATTTATTTATAATATACTTAGGATCTTAAGGTAGTTTTGGGTGGCAATGGCGAGGCTTTTAGAGGGTGTTTTTGGGAGAAATGCTCGATTGTATATAATTTACTTAAGGTTATCGAATGGGGGTTTTAAAAAAATATGGAGCAGTTTTGGCACCCTAAATATAGGGAGTCTAGTAGCAATCCCTAAAATAAAGAGGCATATTGCGAGGCTCTTAGAGGGTGTTTTAGGGAGGAGTGCTTGAGTTATATATAATATACTTATAATTTTAGGGTGTTTTTGGGAGGCAATGGTGTGGTTTTTAGAGGGTATTTTTGGGAGGAATGGTCGATTATATATAATTTACTTAAGGTTGTCGAATGGGGGTTCAAAAAAAATATAGAGCTGTTTTGGCTCCCTAAATAAAGGGAGTCTAGTTGCAATCCTAAAAATAAAGAGCATATTGTGAGGCTATTAGTTTGTGTTTTTGGGAGGAATGCCCAATTGTATATTATTTACTTAAGGTTGTCGGGTGGGGGTTCAAAATAAACATAGAGCGGATTGGCTCCATAAATATAGGGAGTTTAGAGGCAATACCAAAAATAGAGAGCATATTATGAGGCTCTTATTGACTGTTTTAGGGAGGAGTGCTTGATTGTATATAGTTTACTTAAGGTTGTTAAGTGGGGGTTCAGAAAAAATAAGGAGTGATTTTAGCTCCTTAAATATAGGGAGTATAGTAGCAATCCCAAAAATAGAGAGGCATATTGTGAGGCTCTTAGAGGGTGTTTTAAGGAGGAGTGCTTGATTTGTATATAATTTACTTTTGATTTTTGGGTGTTTTTGGGAGGCAAGGGAAAGGCTCTTAGAGTGTGTTTTTTGGAGGACTGCTCGATTGTATATAATTTACTTAAGGTTGACGGGTGAGGGTTCAAAAAATTTATAACGGCTTTGGCTCCCTAAATATAGGGAGTCCAAGAGCAATCCCAAAAATAGAGATCATATTAACAGGCTCTTAGAGGGTATTTTAGAAATGAATGCTCGATTGTATATAATTTACTTAAGGTTATCGTGTGGGCATTCAAAAAAAATTTAGAGCGGTTTTGGCTCGATAAATATAGGAAGTGTAGTAGCAATCCCAATAATAGAAAGGCATATTGCGAGTCTCTTAGAGGGTGTTTTAGGGAGGAGTGCTTGATTTATATATAATTTACTTATGGTTTTAGGGTATTTTTGGGAGGCAATGGCAAGGCTCTCAGAGGGTATTTTTGGGTGGAATGCTCGATTGTATATAATTTACTTAAGGTTAACGGGTTGGTATTCAAAAAAAATATGAAGCGGTTTTGGCTCACTAAATATACAGAGTCTAGTGGCAATTCCAAAAAAGGAGAGCATATTGCAAGGCTATTTGATTGTTTTTTTGGGAGGAATGATCGATTGTATATAAATTACTTAAGGTTTTCGGGTGGGGGTTAAAAATAATATGGAGCGGTTTTGGCTTCCTAAATATAGGAAGTCTAGTAGCAATCACAAAAATAGATAGCATATAGTGAGGCTCTTAGAGCGTATTTTAGGGAGGAGTGCTTGATTGTATAAAATTTACTTAAGGTTGTTAGGTGGGGGTTCAAAAAAAATGTGGACTGATTTTGGCTTCCTAAATATAGGGAGTCTAGTAGCAATCCCAAAAATAGAGAGGCATATTGCGAGGCTCTTAGAGGGTGTTTTTGGGAGGAATGCTCAGTTTTGTATAATTTACGTAAGGTTGTCGGGTGGGGGTTCAAAAAAATATGGAGCGATTTTGGCTCCCTAAATATAGGGAGTCTAGTAGCAATCCCAAAAATAGAGAGTATATTACGAGGCACTTAGAGGGTGTTTTAGGGAGGAGTGCTCGATTGTATATAATTTTCTTATAGTTGTCAGGTGGGGGTTCAAAAAAAATATGGAACGATTTGGGCTCCCTAAATATAGAGAGTCTAGTAGTAATCCCAAAAATAGAGAGGCATTTTGCAAGGCTTTTAGAGGATGTTTTTGGGAGGAATGCTCAATTGTGCATAATCTACTTAAGGATGTCGGGTAGGGGTTCAAACAAAATATGGACCAGTTTTGGCCCCATAAATATAGGGAGTCTAGTAGCAATCCAAAAAAATAGAGAGCATATTGCGACGCTCTTAGCGGGTATTTTATGGAGGAGTGCTCAATTGTGTATAATTTACTTAAGGTTGTCGGGTGGGGGTTCAAAAAAAATATGGAGCGGTTTTGGCTCCTTGAATATAGGGAGTCTAGTAGCGATCCTAAAAATAGAGAGACATACTGCGAGGCTCTTATAGGGAGGAGTGCTTGATTTATATATAATTTACTTATGATTTTTTGGTGTTTTTGGGAGGCAATGGCGAGTCTCATAGAGGGTGGTTTTGGGAGGAATACTTGATTGTATATAATTTACTTATGGTTGATGGGTAGCGGTTCAAAAAAAATATGGAATGGTTTTGGCTCCCTAAATATAGGGAGTCTAGTAGCAATCCCAAAAATAGAGGCATATTGTGAGGCTTTTAGAAGGTGTTTTAGGAAGGAGTGATCAATTGTATATAATTTACTTAAGGTAGTCGGGTGGGCATTCAAATAAAATATAGAGCGGTTTTGGCTACCTAAGTATAGGGAGTCTAGTTGTAATCCTAAAAATAGAAAGGTATTACGGATATATGTGGCTGCCCACTTTGGTGGGATATATCTAACCGACACGTCTATCCCTTATCCCTGTCTCTCTATATATATGTTATGAATAAACAAGAGGCTCTCATGGATTCGTGAGAGCGCCGCCGTCATCCTGTGTGCAACCATCTCCTTCTCCCTCTCTCGTAACATGTTATCAGCACGAGCCCTACAACTCGCCGACCACACAACTTAAGAGATCGAGAGGGGGGTTAGCACCGATCGCAAAGATCCTCGTGACGACACGGTAACAACTCAGTTCAACCTACATCAGCCCCAACGGATCCAGAGATCGGAGAGGGCCTGAACCTTTGCGGCAACCAAACTCGTGACATGACATAGCATCGTGGCGACGAGTAGTGAAGAACTTTCCTCTAAAAGGTATGCCATGAATCTGTGCTTTGACTCCGGCAATATTAGATCATGTAGGAGATTTGTCTCTCGTTTTCAGTTCACCTCTGGAACCATGGGATTTTGATCCCAAAGGCAACCTGAGCCATGGGATTTTGATCCCAAAGGCAACCTGAGCCATGGGTATTTTTGATCCTAGTGGCAACCTGAGCCATGGATTTATTGATCCTAGAGGCAACATGAGCCATGTGATTTTGATCCTAGAGACAACCCGAGCAGTGGCTTCCTGGCGGCGATCCACTCCGTGCGGCGCGTGAGGATGAACAAAGACGTTTTGGGTTTACTCTTGATGAAATCGGGAAGAAGATGAAAAGTAGTGGTTTGTTATTTTGTTGGGTTTAAACCCGATTACAACTCTAAACCCGACCTGATCCGGTTTTAATTCCGGACCCATTAGTCATTGAGTGGCTCAACCTGATCTGGATTTATACAGACCCGACCCGACTATATTGAGCAGACCCGACCCAACTGTGGTTAATACAAACCCAACCCATCTAAGTTTATATGCATTCACATGTATCTAATTATCTGATTTAATCTAGGCCGTCAAATCTAGTTCCGTTCTTATGGGCCTAATCTTGGCCCGATCTGATCGATCCAAGTAAAGATTTTGACTAATTGAACCATTCCGGATGCACTGGTATGGTCTAATTTTTCAAATTCAAACTATTTAATATATGTTTTAATCTGAACCGTTTAATTTGATATTGTGATCTCGAGTCCAATATATATCCGTTTTTAGCGATCTATATATGGTTATTGAGTATTTGGGCCATTCCGGACTCATCGGTATGGTCCAATCTTATCAATTTAAATAAGTTAATACATGTTTAATATGGACCATCGATTTTAGTTATATGCTTGTGAACTCGATCTAGACCCGATCTAGACGATCCAAATATGAATCTTAGCTTTTGGGACTGCTCAGGATGCATTGGAATGATCCGATCTTATAAACTCAAATTGTGTTTCATTATATTATATCACTTGCTTATGAATATATAGTTGTTAGATATCTTGCTTGATTAAATTGGTTCAAGTGATTTTTATTTGTTGGCCATTTTTCTACTTTGTTATTCAAGATAGATATCTTATACCTCGTAGTGTGTAGTAACTTTATCATTGTTAGATAAAATGATTTTCACTATTGTAAGTGCCAATATATTTAATACCGAATATTATTTGTTTATGGACACATACCAACTAGTTAAAATGATTACTCTTTAACCTCATCCATAGCCTGTGTGTGAGCTCGGCCCTTATCATCCGAGACAGTACAAGGTAGCTATGGATACATCTTAACTAGTTTTTCTACTATGTATAGGACCCGTAGTTCCATAACAGTTAGGATTTTGATATTCCTAGAATCCAATAGCTTTTAATCTATCAATTGACTAGGCTCCTATCCCGTCCCCAGATGTCTAACCTTGCAAAGTTGGAGTTCGCTGCACTTGATGTCAACGACAATAATTACTTAGTATGGAGGCTAGATGCCAAGCTCCATCTACAATCAATCAAGTTGGGTAAGACGATTATAAAATCTATAGGCATAGAAAGCCTTAGTCCTGAAGACAAGGCTAAAGCAACAATCTTTCTGCGTTGTCACCTACATGTAGACCTGAAGAACGAGTATTTAACCGTTAAAGACCCCTTAGTTCTGTGGGAATCCCTACGGGATAGATATGATCATCAAAGGGCTGTCATCCTCCCAGCAGTGAGGAATGAATAGATAAACCTGTGCTACCAAGATTTTAAATCGATCGTAGAATATAATTCTGCAATGTTTAACATCATGTCCCGACTTGAGCTATGTGGAGAGCCAGTTACCCAAAGACAGATGATCGATAAGACTTTATCTATCTTTCATGCAATGAACGTTTTACTGCAATAACAATACCGGGAGCAAAACTTCCAAAAGATATCAGATCTGATTTCGATACTCCTAGTTGCAGAGGAGAACAATAAAGTTCTTATGAAGAATCATAACTCCAGACCAACTGGAGCATTTATGTTCCCTGAAGCGCATGCCAATGAAGGATACCACAGAGATAGAGGCAAAGGAAGGTTTAGGAAAGGTGGTCGCCATAACCACTTTGGCAGAAGTGGCAGGGGCGATAAAGGTAGAAACCCAGCTGAAGAGCCTACCGAGGTAGAGGCAGGCGTGGCCACCCCAACAGAGGTGGACTCAATCTGTATCAAAATATAAATTTCAAGAAACAGAATAACTAGCCCTGGCACGCAAAATAAGTGACGGAAGACCCTTCTTCTAATATATAGCCTATAGACACTTGTTTCAAGTGTGGGCGTGAAGGCCATTGGTCTCGCAACTATCGTACATCTAAGGAAGAGGTGGCAAACTTTCAAGCATCATAGAAAGCTGAGGGTAATGCAATATTTGACCTCGACAATGATGACCTCCTTGAAGATGAACTCAATTAGATACAAGAAAAAGCCAAGTTCACAACTGTTATCGTTTATTAGAACAGTTGTTTGATTTCTAGTAGTTAATATTTCATTTGCTTGGTAGATTGTCATATCGTTTATTTTTATCAGAATAGTTCTTTGCTTTATTATAGTTGATATTTCATTTGTTTGATATAATATTTTTTAGATCTTCCTTATTAAATATTTCTTATTTCCTATATATCTGAGTTGCCAGAACCTTATATCAAATAATACTTTATTTCTCTATGAGAAAATGGAATCCAAGGAAGATATGAATATAAACCATAGTTGGCCCTGCTCAGATAATAGAAGGATCCGATAGAGCACACCTAGTGTTACCTAATGGAACCCATATCTTTATACAATCTGTGTTATACTCTAATAAATCTAAAAGAAACTTACTCAGTTTCAAAGATATAAGAGCAAATGGATATCACATAGAAACCCTGAGCGAGAGGAACAATGAATTCTTATGTATAACTTCTAGTGTTGGAAACCAGAATTTTACTCTAAAGAAATTCTCCAATCTATCCTTAGGTATATACTTCACTCATATTGGGATTGTTGAGTCACATGCAAATATGAGTCAGCAGCTCAGTACTAATCCAAGACAAATAGTAAGCCCGAAGCTCCATAATCCTATGATTTTTAATATCTTGTGGTCATCCCTTAGCACATTATCAAATATTTAGAACCCTTAACATGTGACATTTTTACCGCAAGATTTACGGATTATCACATTGATGAGATAGTCTTCCCGTCGTTAGGGGGAGATAAGAAAGAAAATGAACGTCCGGTCCAAGAAGGAACGACATGAATTATCGTGGATTACTTCCATTTTGTCTCATCTAGACCCCAGGACTCCCCAATGTGAGCATGATGTTAGGAGAATGACAGTAAATGAGTCTGACACACGCTAGAAGCATGGCAGACCTATAGGTTTCGAAGATTTAGCTCTCCGGAAGAGGAGATTAAATAGTATATCACACCCTACAGCTCCTGAAGAAGCTGTTCTTAATATAAACTCTCCTGAAAAGAGAATTCATGACGGTTCGAAAGATGTCATGAATCAAATATCCAATTTTCCTAAATTAAAGCATATCGCTCTGGCAGAGGTTATGCCCCAGATCCTAGAAGTGACTGGGAAAGAGGTACTGGTACCCAACAATGATGAGATATCTATGTTCTACACATACTCAGGGAAAATATAGAATAGAAAAGAAATAATCATTGATGATATATTCTTATATACTATGGTAAATGAGATAATAAAGGGTGATGATAATGATAATGAACTACGTATAATCCCTGAAGGATTTAATTTACTTATACGGTAACCTAGACAGTAAAATATACATGAAAATCCCTGAAGGATTTGATTTACCAAACTCCAAATCTAGAAATATGCATTCAATTAGATTAAAATAAATATTATACAGTCTGAAATAATCCGGAAGATTGTGGTATAATCGGCTCAATGAATATCTATCTAGGGAAGGCTATAAAAATGATACTACATGCCCATACGTATTTATTATGAAATCCCAGAATGGATTTACAATAGCAGTAGTATATGTAGATGATATAAATCTAATAGGATCTCCCGAAGAGATTGAGAAGACTACTGACTATCTTAAAAAGGAGTTTGAAATGAAAGACCTGGGTGAGACAATTTTGCATCGACCTGTAGATCAAACGCAACAATGATGGGACCTTAGTCCATCAAGCAAAATATACTGAAAATCTCCTGAAGATGTTTTATATGGATAAATATTATTCACTTAGTACACTCATGGTTGTAAGATCTTTAGATATTAACAAAGACCCATACAGGCCTAGAAAAGAAAATGAAGACGTCTTGGATCCTGAAGTACCCTATTTAAGTGCAATAGGTGCAATTCTTTATTTATCTCAATGAACTAGACCTGATATTTTATTTTCTTTTAATCTACTTGTTAGATATAGCTTTGCACCTACACATAGACATTGGAATAGTATAAAGCACATATTTAGATACCTAAAAGGGGCATTTGACCTTGGCTTATACTATTCATATAAAAGAACTAACCTAGTTGGATATGCAGACTCTGGTTATTTATCTGATCCCTATAACGGGAGATCACAAACATGTTATGTGTTTCTTAATAGTAATACAGCTCAAATTCAAAGTGGCTTCATCAAAGACGATAGGACTGAGCACATCTTCCCGAAATTCTTCTACACTCATGAACTCCAAGAGAAGGAAGAGATTATTATAAAGCAGGTGAAGTTAGCTGAGAACCTAACAGATCTTTGCACTAAGGCGCTTCCAAAGTCTACATTCTAGAAATTGGTGCATCAGATTAACATGAGAAGACTTCAGCAATAGGGCATATGAATGTTATTTTAAATTGATGTATTAACAGAGTGGGAAGTAGCATCTTAATGTATTAGGGAGAGGGAGTATTTTTTTTTTAAAGATTGATATAAACAAGGTATGTAATAGAATATAGGATAAAGATAAGGGAGAGCATCCAGCAGATGCAGATGGAGACATCCAAAAGAATATCTTTTGTGCATTGTACTCTTTTTCCTGCGATGAGGTTTTTCCCACAGGGTTTTTCCATCGAAAGGTTTTAATGAGGCAACATAAGTCGCACCCACTAAAATTCCAGAAGAATCTGAGATTCCAAATAAATTTATTCCTGAAGAACGCATTGCACTCTTTTTCTTCACTAAAGGTTTTGTCCCATTGGGTTTTTCTTAGTAAGATTTTAACGAGGCAATGTCTTAAAAAGTGGGCATCTAAGAGGGAGTGTTACGGATATATATGGCTGCCCACTTTGGTGGGATACATCTAACCGACACGTCTTTCTCTTATCCCTAGCTCTCTATATATATGTTATGAATAAACAAGAGGCTCTCATGAATTCGTGAGAGCGTAGCCGTCATCCCGTGTGCAACCATCTCCTTCTCCCTCTCTCTTGTAACAAAAGGCATATTGCGAGGCTCTTATAGGGTATTTTAGGGAGGAGTGCTTGATTTATTTATAACTTACTTATGATTTTAGGATGTTTTTGGGAGCCAATGATGAGGCTCTTAGAGGGTGTTTTTGGGATGAATGCTCGATTGTATATAATTTACTTAAGGTTATCGAGTGTGGGTTCAAAAAAAATATGGAGCAGTTTTGGCTCCTTAAATATAGGGAGTCTAGTAGCAATCCCAAAAATAGAGTGCATATTACCAGGATCTTAGAGGGTGTTTTAGAAATGAGTGCTCGATTGTATATAATTTATTTTAGGTTATCTGAATGGCCTTCAAAAAAATTATAGAGCGGTTTTAGCTTTCTAAATATAGAGAGTCTACTAGCCATCCCAAAATAGAAAGGCATATTGTGAGTCTCTTAGAGGGTGTTTAGGGAGGAGTGCTTGATTTATATATACTTTACTAATGATTTTAGGGTGTTTTTAGAAGGCAATGGCGAGGCTCTTAGAGCTTGTTTTTGGGAGGAATGCTCGATTGTATATAGTTTACTTAAGGTTGTCTGGTGGGGTTTTAAAAAAATCTGGAGCGGTTTTGGATCCCTAAATATAGGGAGTCTAGTAGCATTCCCAAAAATAAAGAGCATATTACGAGTCTCTTAGAGGGTGTTTTAGGGAGGAGTGCTCAATTGTATATAATTAACTTAAGGTTGTCGAGTAGGGGTTCAAAAAAAATATAGGGTAGTTTTAGCTCAAAAAATATAGGGAGTATAATAGCAATCCTAAAAATAAAGAACATATTGTGAGACTCTTAGAAGGTGTTTTAGGGAGGAGTCCTAGATTATATATAATTTACTTAAGGTTATCGGGTGTGGGTCCAAAACAAATATGGAGTGGTTTTGGCTCTATAAAAATAGAAAGTCTAGTACCAATCCCAAAAATAAAGAGCATATTACGAGGCTATTAGAGGGTATTTTTAGGAGGAATGCTTGATTGTATATAATTTACTTAAGGTTGTCGGGTGGGGGTTCAAAAAAAATATGGAGCGGTTTTGCCTCCCTAAATATAGGAAGTCTAGTATCAATCCCAAAAATATATAGCATATTAGGCTCTAAGAGGGTGTTTTTGGGAGGAGTGCTCGATTGTATATAATTTACTTAAGGTTGTCGGGTAGGGGTTAAAAAAAAATATAGAGTTATTTTGGCTTCTTAAATATACGGAGTTTAGTAGCAATCCCAAAAATAGAGAGACATATTGGGAGTCTTTTAGAGGGTGTTTTTGGGAGGAATGCTCGATTGTGTATTATTTACTAAAGGTTGTTGAGTAGGGGTTCACAAAATATGAAGCGGTTTTGGCTCCCTAAATATTAGGAGTCTAGTAACAATCCCAATAATAGAAAGGCATATTGTGAGTCTCCTAGAGAATGTTTTAGGTAAGAGTGCTTGATTTACATAAAATTTACTTATGATTTTAGGGTGTTTTTAGGAGGCAATGGCAAGGCTTTTAGAGGGTATTTTTAGGAGGAATGCTCGATTGTATATAATTTACTTAAGGTTATCGGGTTGGGGTTCAAAAAAAATATGGAGTGGTTTTGGCTCCTTAAATATAGGGAGTCTAGTAGTAATCCCAAACATAGAGAGCTTATTGTGAGGCTATTAGATGGTGTTTTTGTGAGTAATGCTCGATTGTATATAATTTACTTAAGGTTATCGGGTAGGGTTCAAAAAAAAAATGGAGCGGTTTTGGCTCCCTAAATAAAGAGAGTCTAGTAGCAATCCCAAAAATAGAGAGCATATAACGAGGCTCTTAGAGGGTGTTTTAGGGAGGAGTTCTTGATTGTATATAATTTACTTAAGGTTGTCAGGTGGGGGTTCAAAAAAAATATGGAGTAATTTTGGCTCCCTAAATATAGGGATTCTAGTAGCAATCCTAAAAATAGAGAGGCATGTTATGAGGCACTTAGAGGGTGTTTCTGGGAGGAATGCTTGGTTGTGTATAATTTACTTAAGGTTATCGGGTGGGCGTTCAAAAAAATATAGAGCGATTTTGGCTCCCTAAATATAGGGAGTCTTGTAGTAATCCCGAAAATAGAGAGCATATTGCGAGGATCTTAGAGGCTGTTTTAGGGAGGAGTGCTCGATTGTATATAATTTACTTATGATTTTCAGGTGGGGGTTCAAAAAAAATATGGAATAATTTTTGTTCCCTAAATATAGAGAGTCTAGTAGCAATCCAAAAAATAGAGAGGCATTTTGTGAGGCTCTTAGAGGGTATTTTTGGGAGGAATGCTCGATTATGTATAATTTACTTAAGGATGTCAAATGGGGGTTCAAAAAAAATATGGAGCAGTTTTGGCTCCCAAAATATAGGGAGTCTAGTAGCAATCCCAATAAATAGAGAGCATATTGCAAGGCTCTTAGAGGGTGTTTTAGGGAGGAGTGCTCAATTATATATTATTTACTTAAGGTACTTGGGTGGGGGTTCAAAAAAAATATGGAGCAGTCTTGGCTTCTTAAATATAGGGAGTTTAGTAGCAATCCTAAAAATAGAGAAGCATATTGCGAGGCTCTTATAGGGTGTTTTAGGAAGGAGTGCTTGATTTATATATAATTTACTTATAATTTTTGGGTATTTTTGGGAGGCAATGGCGAGGCTCATAGAGGGTGATTTTGGGAGGAATACTCAATTGTATATAATTTACTTAAGGTTGATGGGTAGGTGTTCAAAAAAAATATAAAGTGGTTTTGGCTCCCTAAATATAGGGAGTCTAGTAGCAATCCCAAAAATAGAGAGCATATTGCAATGCTTTTAGAGGGTGTTTTAGGGAGGAGTGCTTGAATGTATATAATTACTTAAGGTTATTGGGTGGGCATTCAAAAAAAATATGGAGCAGTTTTGGCTACCTAATTATAGGAAGCCTAGTGGTAATCCTAATAATAGAAAGGCATATTGCGAGGCTTTTATAGGGTGTTTTAGGGAGGAGAGCTTGATTTATATATAATTTACTTATGATTTTATGATGTTTTTGGGAGGCAATGGCGAGGCTCTTAGAGGGAGTTTTTGGGATGAATGCTCGATTATATATAATTTACTTAAGGTTGTCGAGTGGGGGTTCAAAAAAAATATAGAGTGGTTTTGGGTCCCAAAATATAGGGAGTCTAGTAGCATTCCCAAAAATATAGAGCATATTACCAGGCTCTTATTTGATGTTTTAGGAAGGAGTCCCCGATTGTATATAATTTACTTTAGGTTGTCGGGTGGGCCTTCAAAAAAATTATAGAGCTGTTTTGCCTTCCTAAATATAAGGAGTCTACTAGCAATACCAAAAATAGAAAGGCATATTGCGAGTCTGTTAGAGGGTATTTTAGGGAGGAGTGCTTGATTTATATATACTTTACTAATGATTTTAGGCTTTTTTGGGGAGAGGCAATAGCGATGCTCCTGGAAGGTGTTTTTGGTAGGAACGCTCGATTGTATATAATTTACTTAAGGTTATAGGGTAATATGGAGCAATTTTGGCTCCCTAAATATAGGAAGTCTAGTAGCAATCCCAAAAATAGAGAGCATATTGTGAGTCTCTTAGAGAGTGTTTTAGGGAGTCCTCGATTGCATATAATTCACTTAAGGTTATCGGGCAGGGGTTAAAAATAATATGGGGTGGTTTTGGCTCCCTAAATATAGGAAGTCTAGTAGCAATCCTAAAAATAGAGAGCATATTGCGAGGTTCTTAGAGGGTGTTTTAGAGAGGAGTGCTCGATTGTATATAATTTACTTAATATTGTCGGGTGGGGGTTCAAAAAAAATATGGAGTAGTTTGGCTCCCTAAATATAGGGAGACTAGTAGCAATCCCAAAAATAGAGAGCATATTGCGAAGCTATTAGAGGTATTTTTAGGATGAATGCTCGATTGTATATAATTTACTTAAGGTTGTCGGGTGGGGGTTCAAAAAAAATATAGAGCGATTTTTGCTTCCTAAATATAGGGAGTCTAGTAGCAATCCCCAAAATAGAGGGCATGTTAGGCTATTAAAGAGTGTTTTAGGGAGGAGTTCTTGATTGTATATAATTTACTTGTGATTGTCAGGTAGGGGTTCAACAAAAATATAGAGTGATTTTGGCTTCCTAAATATAGGGAGTCTAGTAGCAATCCCAAAAATAGTTAGGTATATTGTGAGGCTCTTAGAGGGTGTTTTTGGGTGGAATGCTCGGTTATATATAATTTACTTAAGGTTGTCGGGTGGGGGTTTAAAAAAATATGGATAGGTTTTGGCTTCCAAAATATAGGGAGTCTAGTAGCAATCCCAAAAATAGAGAGTATATTGCAAGGTTTTTAAAGGGTGTTTTAGGGAGGAGTGCTCGATTGTATATAATTTACTTATGGTTTTCAGGTGGGGGTTCAAAAAAAATATGAAACGATTTTGGCTCCCTAAATAAAGAGAGTCTAGTAGCAATCCCAAAAATAAAGAGGTATTTTGTGAGGCTCGCAGAGGGTGTTTTTGGGAGGAATGCTCGATTGTGTATAATTTACTTAAGGATGTCGGGTGGGGGTTCAAATAAAATATGGTACAGTTTTGGCTCCCTAAATTTAGGAAGTCTAGTAGCAATCCTAAAAAATAGAAAGCATATTACGAGGCTCTTAGAGTGTGTTTTAGGGAGGAGTGCTCAATTGTATATAATTTACTTATGGTTTTCGGGTGGGGGTTCAAAAATAATATTGAGAAGTTTTGACTCCTTAAATATAGGCAGTCTAGTAGCAATCCTAAAAATAGAGAGGTATATTATGAGGCTCTAATAGGGTGTTTTAGGGAGGAGTGCTTGATTTATATATAATTTACTTATGATTTTTGGGTATTTTTAGGAGGCAATGGCGAGGCTTATAGATGGTGGTTTTAGGAGGAATGCTCGATTGTGTATAATTTACTTAAGGTTGATGGGTAGGGGCTCAAAAATAATATGGAGTGGTTTTGGCTCCCTAAATATAGGGCATCTTATAGTAATCCCAAAAATAGAGTGCATATTGCGAGATTTTTAGAGGGTGTTTTAGGGAGTAGTGCTTGAATATATATAATTTACTTAAGGTTGTTGGGTGGGTATTCAAAAAAAATATGGAGCAGTTTTGTCTACCTAAATATAGAGAGTCTAGTTATAATCCCAAAAATAGAAAGACATATTGCAAGGATCTTATAGGATATTTTAGGAAGTGTGCTTGATTTATATATAATTTACTTATGATTTTAGGATATTTTTGGGAGGCAATGGCGAGACACTTAGAGGGTATTTTTGGGATGAATGCTCAATTGTATATAATTTACTTAAGGTTGTCGGGTGGGGGTTCAAAAAAAATATAGTGCAGCTTTGGCTCCCTAAATATTGGGAGTCTAGTAGCAATCCCAAAAATAGAGAGCATATTACCAGGCTTTTAGTGGGTGTTTTAGGAAGAAATGCTCGATTGTATATAATTTACTTTAGGTTGTCAGGTGTGCCTTCAAAAAAAAAATAGAGCAATTTTGGCAACCTAATTATAAAGAGATTGCTAGCAATCCCAAAAATAGAAAGGCATATTGTGAGTCTCTTAGAGGGTGTTTTAGGGTGGAGTACTTGATTTATATATACTTTACTGATGATTTTAGGGTGTTTTTGGGAGGCAATGGCGAGGCTCTTCGAGGGTATTTTTGGGAGGAATGCTCGATTATATATAATTTACTTAAGGTTATCGGGTGGGTTTCAAAAAAAATATAGAGCTATTTTGTCTCCCTAAAAATAGGGAGTCTAGTAGCAATCCCAAAAATAGAGAGCATATTGCGAGTCTCTTAGCCGGTATTTTAGCAAGAATTCCTCGATTGTATATAATTCACTTAAGGTTATCGGGTAGGGGGTTCAAAAAAAATATGGTGTGGTTTTGGCTTCTTAAATATAGGGAGTCTAGTAGCAATCCTAAAAATAAAGAATATATTATAATGCTTTTAGAGGGTGTTTTAGGGAGGAGTGCTCGATTGTATATAATTTACTTAATGTTGTCGGGTGGGGATTCAAAAAAAATATGCAGTGGTTTTGGCTCCCTAAATATAGGGAGACTAGTAGCAATTCCAAAAATAGAGAGCAAATTGCGAGGCTATTAGAGGGTATTTTTAGGAGGAATGCTCGATTGTATATAATTTACTTAAGGTTGTCAGGTAGGGGTTCAAAAAAAATATGGAGTGGTTTTGGCTGTCTAAATATATGGTATCTAGTAGCAATCCCAAAAATAGAGAGCATATTAGACTCTTAGAGGGTGTTTTAGGGAGTAGTGCTCGATTGTATGTAATTTACTTAAGGTTATCGGGTGGGGGTTCAAAAAAAATATGGAGTGATTTTTGCTCCCTAATATAAGGAGTCTAGTAGCAATCCCAAAAATAGAGAGGCATATTACGAGACTCTTAGAGGGTTTTTTTGGGAGGAATACTCGATTGCGTATAATTTACTTAAGGTTCTCGGGTAGGGATTCCAATAAAATATGGAGCGATTTTGGATCACTAAATATAGGAAGTCTAGTAGGAATCCCAATAATAGAAAGACATATTGCGAGTCTCTTAGAGGGTGTTTTAGGAAGGAGTGCTTGATTTATATATAATTTATATATGATTTTAGGGTGTTTTTGGGAGGCAATAGCAAGGCACTTAGAGGGTATTTTTGGAAGAAATGCTCGATTGTATATAATTTACTTAAGATTAACGGGTTGAGGTTCAAAAAAAATACGGAGCAGTTTTTGCTCCCTAAATATAGGGAGTCTAGTAGCAATCCCAAAAATAGAGAGCATATTACGAGGCTATTAGATGGTGTTTTTCGGAGGAATGCTTGATTGTATATAATTTACTTAAGTTTATCGGGTGGGGTTCAGAAAAAATATGGAGTGGTTTTGGCTCCCTAAATATAGGGAGTCTAGTAGTAATCCTAAAAATAGAGAGCATATAGCGAGGCTCTTAAAGGGTGTTTTAGGAAGGAGTGCTTGATTGTATATAATTTACTTAAGGTTGTAGGTGGGGGTTCAAAAAAAATATGGAGTGATTTTGGCTCCCTATATATAGGGAGTCTAGTAGTAATCCCAAAAATAGAGAGCATATTGTGAGGCTCTTAGAGGTTATTTTAGGGAGGAATGCTCGATTATATATAATTTACTTATAGTTGTCAGGTGGGGGTTCAAAAAAAATATGGTACAATTTTGGGACTCTAAATATAGAGAGTCTAGTAGCAATCCCAAAAATAGAAAGGCATTTTGCGATGCTCTTAGAGGGTGTTTTTAAGAGGAATGCTCGATTATGCATAATTTACTTAAGGATGTCAGGTAGGGGTTCAAACAAATTATGGACCAGTTTTGGCTCCCTAAATATAGGGAGTCTAGTAGCAATCCCAAATAATAGAGAACATATTGCGAGGCTCTTAGAGGGTGTTTTAGGGAGGAGTGCTCAATTGTATATAATTTACTTATGGTTGTCGAGTGGGGGTGCAAAAAAAATATAGTGCGGTTTTGGCTCCTTAAATATAGGGAGTCTATTAGCAATCCTAAAAATAGAGAGGCATATTGCGAGGCTCTTATAAGGTGTTTTAGTGAGGAGTACTTGATTTATATATAATTTACTTATAATTTTAGAATGTTTTTGGGATGCAATGGCGAGGCTCTTAGAGGGTATTTTTGTGATGAATGCTCGATTGTATATAATTTACTTAATGTTGTCGGGTGGGGATTCAAACAAAATATGAAGTGATTTTGGCTCCGTAAATATAGGGAGTCTAGTAGCAATCTCAAAAATAGAGAGGCATATTGTGAGGCGCTTAGAAGGTGTTTTTTGGAGGAATGCTCAATTGTGTATAATTAACTTAAGGTTATCGGGTAGGGGTTTATATAAAATATAGAGCAATTTTGGCTCCCTAAATATAGAAAGTCTAGTAGTAATCCTAAGAAATAGATAGCATAATGCGAGGCTCTTAGAGGGTATTTTTGGGAGGAGTTCTGAATTATATATAATTTATTTAAGGTTATCGGTGGGGGTTCAAAAAAAATATAGAGTGGTTTTGGCTCCTTAAATATCAGGAGTCTAGTAGCAATCCAAAAAATTAAGAGCATATTACCTGTCTCTTAGAGGGTATTTTCGGAAGGAGTGCTCGATTGTATATAATTTACATAAGGTTGTCAGGTGGCCGTTCAAAAAAAATATAGAGCAATTTTGGTGCCCTAAATATAGGGAGTTTAGTAGCAATCCCAAAAATATAAAGGAATATTGCGAGTCTCTTAGAGTGTGTTTTAGAGAAGAGTGATTGATTAATATATAATTTACTAGTGATTTTAGGGTGTTTTTGGGAGGCAATAGCAAGGCTCTTTGAGGGTGTTTTTGGAAGGAATGTTCGATTATATATAATTTACTTAAGGTTATCGGGTTGGTGTTCAAAAAAATATGGAGCAATTTTGGCTCCATAAATATAGGGAGTCTAGTAGCAGTACCAAAAATAGAAAGAATATTGCGAGTCTCTTAGAGGGTATTTTAGGAAGGAGAGCTCGATTGTATATAATTCACTTAAGGTAATCGGGTGAGGATTTTAAAAAAAAATATAGGGTATTTTTGACTCCTTAAATATAGGGGGTGTAGTAGCAGTCCCAAAAATAGAGAGCATATTACGGGGCTCTTAGAGGGTGTTCTAGGGAGGAGTGCTCTATTGTATATAATTTACTTATGGTTGTTGGGTGGGGGTTCAAAAAGAATATATAGCGGTTTTGGCTCTCTAAATATAGGGAGTCTAGTAGCAATCCCAAAAATAGAGAGCATTTTGCAAGGCTATTAGAGGGTGTTTTTGGGAGGAATGCTCGATTGTATATCATTTACTTAAGGTTGATGGGTGGGGTTTTAAAAAAATATAGAGCGGTTTTGGCTCCCTATATATAGGGAGTCTAGTAGCAATCCCAAAAATAGAAAGGATATTGTGAGGCTCTTTGAGGATGTTTTAGGGAGGATTGCTCGATTGTACATAATTTACATTAGGTTATCGGGTGCGTTAAAAAATAAATGGATCGGTTTTGGCTACCAAAATATAGGGAGTCTAGTAGCAATCCCAAAAATAAAAAGGCATATTGTGAGGCTCTTAGAGGGTGTTTTCGGGAGGAGTGCATGATTTTTATATAATTTACTTATAATTTTAGGATGTTTTTGGCAGGCAATAGCAAGGCTCTTAGTGGGTGTTTTTTGAAGGAATGCTCGATTATATATAATTTACTTAAGGTTATTGGGTAGGGGTTCAAAAAAAATATGGAGCGATTTTAGCTACCTAAATATAGGGTGTCGAGTAGCAATCCCAAAATTAGAGAGCATATTGCATGGCTCTTAGAGGATATTTTAGGGAGGAGTGCTTGATTATATATAATTCACTTAAGGGTATCGGGAGGGGGTCCAAAAAAAATATGGAGCGGTTTTGGCTCCCTAAATATAGAGAGTCTAGTAGCAATCCCAAAAATAGAGAGCATATTGTGAGGCACTTAGAGGGTATTTTAGGGAGGAGTGCTCGATTGTACATAATTTACTTAAGGTTATCGGGTGGGGGTTCAAAACAAATATGGAGCTGTTTTGGATCCCTAAATATAGGGAGTCTAGTAGTAATCCCAAAAATAGAGAGCATATTGCGAGGCTTTCAGAGGATGTTTTTTGGATGAATGCTCGATTGTATATAATTTACTTAAGGTTGTCGAGTCGGTGTTAAAAAAAAATATGGAGTTATTTTGGCTCCCTAAATGTAGGGAGTCTAGTAGCAATCCCAAAAATAGAGGGGAATATTGTGAGGCTCTTAGAGGGTGTTTTTAGGAGGATTGCTTGATTTATATATAATTTATTTATAATTTTTGGGTGTTTTTGGGAGGCAATGGCTTGGCTTTTAGAGGGTATTTTTGAAAGAAATGCTAGATTATATATAATTTATTTAAAGTTATCTGGTGGGGATTCAAAAAAAATATAGAGCGATTTTGACTCCCTAAATATAGGGAGTCTAGTATCAATCCCAAAAATAAAGATCATATTATGAGGTTCTTAGAGTGCGTTTTTGGGAGAAGTTTTTGATTGTATATAATTTAGTTATGATTATCGGGTGGGAGCCTTGAGAAATTAGGAGCGATTTTGGCTCCCCAAATATAGAGAGTCTAGTAATGATCCCAAAAATAAGTAGGCAATAGCTAGGCTCTTATAGGGTGCTTTTGGGAGGAATGCTCGATTGTATGTAATTTACTTAAGGTTGACGGGTGGGGGTTCAAAAAAAATATGGAGCAATTTTGGCTCCTTAAATATATATAGTCTAGTAGCCATCCCAAAAATAGAGAGAATATCATGAGGCTCTTAAAGGGTGTTTTAGAGAGGAGTGCTCGATTGTATATAATTTACTTAAGGTTGTCGGGTGAGAGTTCAAAAGAAATATGGAGCGGTTATGGCTACCTAAATATAGGGAGTATAGTAGCAATCCCAAAAATAGAAAGGCATATAGCGAGGCTCTTAGAGGGTATTTTAGAGAGGAGTGCTTGGTTTATATATAATTTATTTATGATTTTAGGGTATTCTTGGGAGGCAATAGCGAGGCTCATAGAGGGTGTTTTTAGAAGAAATGCTCAATTATATATAATTTACTTAAGGTTATCGGGTGGGGGTTCAAAAACAATATGGAGCTGTTTTGGCTCCCTAAATATAGCGAGTCTAGTAGCAATCCCAAATATAGAGAGCATATTGCGAGGCTCTTAGAGAGTGTTTTAGGAAGGAGAGCTCAATTGTATATAATTCACTTAAGGTTGTCGGATGGGGTTTTAAAAAAAATATGGAGCGATTTTGTCTCCCTAAATATAGGGAGTCTTGTAGCAATCCCAAAAATAGAGAACATATTGCTAGGCTCTTCGAGTGTATTTTAAGAAGGAGTGCTTGATTATATATAATTTATTTAAGGTTGTCGGGTGGGTGTTCAAAAAAAATATGGAGTGATTTTGGCTTCCAAAATATACGGAGTCTAGTAGCAATCCCAAAAATAGAGAGCATATTACGAGGATATTAGAGGGTATTTTTGGAAGGAATGCTCGGTTGTATATGATTTACTTAAGGTAGTCTGGTGGGGGTTAAAAAAACATATGGAGTGGTTTTGGCTCCGTAAATATAGGGAGTCTAGTAGCAATCCCAAAAATAGTATGACATATTGCAAGGCTCTTAGATATAATTTACTTATGATTTTAGGGTGTTTTTGGGAGGCAGTGGCGAGGCTCTTAGAGAGTGTTTTTGGGAGGAATGCTCAATTATTTATAATTTAATTAAGGTTTTTGGTTGGGGGTTCAAAAAAAATATAGGGCGGTTTTGGCTCCCTAAATATAGCGAGTCTAGTAGCAATCCCAAAAATAGAGAGCATATTGCAAGGCTCTTAGAGGGTGTGTTCGGGAGTAGTGCTCGATTGTATAAAATTTACTCAAAATTGTCTGGTAGGGGTTGAAAAAAATATATGGTGCAGTTTTGGCTCCCTAAATATGGGGAGTCTAGTAGCAATCCTAAAAATAGAGAGTCATATTGCAAGGCTCTTAGAGGGTGTTTTAGGGAGGAGTGTTTGATTTATATATAATTTACTTATGATTTTAGGGTATTTTTGGGAGGCAATGGTGAGGCTCTTAGAGGGTATTTTTGGGAGGAATGCTCAATTATGTATAATTTAATTAAGGTTGTCAGGTAGGATTTCAAATGAAATATAAAGCGGTTTTGGCAACCTAAATATAGGGATTCTAGTAGCAATCCTAAAAAATAGAGAGGAGATTGCGAGGCTCTTAGAGAGTATTTTAGGGAGGAGTGCTCAATTATATATAATTTACTTAAGGTTACTGGGTGAGGGTGCAAAAAAAATATGGAGCGATTTTGGCTCCTTAAATATAGGTAGTCTAGTAGTAATCCCAAAAATAGAGAAATAAATTACGAGGCACTTAGAGGGTATTTTAGGGAGGAGTGCTTGATTTATATATAATTTACTTATGATTTTAGTGTGTTTTTGGGAGGCAATGTTGAGGCACTTAGAGGGTATTTTTGGGAGGAATACTCGATTATATATAGAGCGATTTTGGCTCCCTAAATATAGGGTGTCTAGTAGCAATCCCAAAAATAGAGAGCATATTGCGAGGCTCTAAGAAAGTTTTTTAGGTAGGAGTACTTGATTGTATATAATTTAGTTATGACTATCGGGTGGGATCCTTATGAAATTGAGAGTGATTTTGTCTTCCCTAATATAGGGAGTCTAGTAGCGATCCCAAAATTAAGGAGGCAATAGCGAGGCTCATATAAGGTGTTTTTGGGAGGAATGCTCGATTGTATATAATTTACTTAAGGTTGATGAGTGAGGGTTCAAAAAAAATATGAAGCATTTTTGGCTCCCTAAATATAGGGAAACTAGTAGTAATCCCAAAAATAGAGAGCATATTGCGAGGCTCTTAGAGGGTAGTTTAGGGAGGAGTGCTAGATTGTATATAATTTACTTATGGTTGTCGGGTTGGCGTTCAAAAAAAAATATGGAGCGGTTTTGGCTACCTAAATAGAGGGAGTCTAGTAGCAATACCAAAAATAGAAAGGCATATTCCGAGGCTTTTAGAAGGTGTTTTAGGGAGGAGTGCTAGATTTATATATAATTTACTTATGATTTTAGGGTGCTTTTGAGAGGCAATTACGAGGCTCTTAATAGGAGTTTTTTGGACGAATGCTCAATTATATATAATTTACTTATGGTTTTCGGGTGGGGGTTCAAAAAAAATATGGAGCGATTTCGGCACTATAAATATAGGGAGTCTAGTAGCAATCCCAAAAATAGAGATAATATTACGAGGCTCTTAGAGGGTATTTTAAGGAGGAGTGCTCGATTGTATATAATTTACTTAAGGTTGTCGGGTGGGGGTTCAAAAAAAATATAGAGCGGTTTTGCCACCCTAAATATAGGGAGTCTAGTAGCAATCCCAAAAATAGATAGCATATTATGAGGCTTTTTGATGGTGTTTTTGGAAAGAATACTCGATTGTATATAATTCATTTAAGGTTTTCGGGTGGGGGTTAAAAAACAATATAGAGCGGTTTTGGCTCCCTAAATATAGGGAGTCTCCTAGCAATCCCAAAAATAGTGAGAATATTACGAGGCTTGTAGATGGTGTTTTAGGGAGGAGCACTCGATTGTATATAATTTACTTAAGGTTATCAGGTGGGGGTTCAAAAAAAATATAGAGCAATTTTGACTCCCTAAATATAGGTAGTCTAGTAGCAATCCCAAAAATAGAAAAGTATGTTGCGAGGCTCTTAGAGGGTGTTTTAAGGAGGAGTGCTTGATTTTTATATAATTTAATTATGATTTTAGGGTGTTTTTGGGTGGCAATGGTAAGGCTCTTACAGGGTGTTTTTGGGAGGAATGCTTGACAGTAAATACTTAAGGTTGTCGGGTGGGGGTTCAAACAAAAAATAGAGCAGTTTTGGCACCCTAAATATAGAGAGTCTAATAGCAATCCCAAAATTAAAAGAGCATATTGTGAGCCGCTTAGAGGGTTTTTCAGGGAGGAGTGCTCAATCGTATCTAATTTCCTTAAGGTTGTCGGGTGGGGTTTAAAAGAAAATATGAAGCAATTTTGGCTTCTTAAATATAGGGAGTTTAGTAGCAATCCTGAAAATAGAGAGGCATATTATAAGGCTCTTAGAGGGTGTTTTAGGGAGGAGTGCTTGATTTATGTGTAATTTACTTATGATTTTTGGGTATTTTTGGGTGGCAATGGTGAGGCACTTAGAGGGGTGTTTTTAGGAGGCATGCTCGATTGTATATAATTTACTTAAGGTTCATAGGAGGGGGTTCAAAAAAAGTATGGAGCAGTTTTGGCACCCTAAATATAGGGAGTCTAGTAGCAATCCCAAAAATAGAGAGCATATTACCAAGCTATTGGAAGGTATTTTAGGAAGGAGTGCTCGATTGTATATAATTTACTTAAGTTTATCGGGTGGGCATTCAAAAAAAATATGGAGCGGTTTTAGCTCCCTAAATATAGGGAATCTAGTAGCAATCCCAAAAATAGAAAGGCATATTGCGAGTCTCGTAGAGGGTATTTTAGGGAGAAGTACTTTATTTATATATAATTTACTTATGATTTTAGGGTGGTTTTGGGAGGCAATGGTGAGGCTCTTAGAGGATGTTTTTAGGAGGAATGATCGATTATATATAACTAGAGAGCATATTGCAAGTCTCTTAGAGGGTGTTTTAGGGAGGAGTGCTCGATTGTATATAATTCACTTACGATTGTCGGGTGGGGGTTCAAAAAAAATATGGTGCAATTTTGGCTCCCTAATTATAGAGAGTATAGTAGTAATCCCAAAAATAGAGAGCATATTGCGAGGCACTTAGATGGTGTTTATAGGAGGAATGATCGATTGTGTATAATTTACTTAAGGTTATCGGGTGGGGGTTCAAACAAAATATGGAGCAGTTTTGGCTCCCTAAATATTGGGAGTCTAGTAGCAATCCTAAAATATATAGAGCATATTGTGAGGATCTTAGAGAGTATTTTAGGAAGGATGCTAGATTGTATATAATTTTTCTTAAGTTTATCGGGTGGGGGTTCAAAAAAAATATGGAGCGGTTTTGGCTCCTTAAATATAGTGAGTCTAGTAGTAATCCCAAAAATAGAGAGGCATATTGCAAGGCTCTTAGATGGAATTTTTGGGAGGACTGCTTGATTTATATATAATTTACTTATGATTTTAAGGTGTTTTTGGGAGGCAATGGCGAGGCTTTTAGAGGGTGTTTTTAGGAGGAATGCTCGATTATATATAATTTACTAAAGATTATTGGGTAGGGTTTCAAAAAAATTATAGAGCGGTTTTGATTCCCTAAATATAGGGAGTTTAGTAGCAATCCCAATAATAAAGAGCATATTGCGAGGCTCTTAGAAAGTATTTTAGGAAGGAATGCTCGATTATATATAATTTTGTTGGGATTATTGGGTTGGAGCCTTGAGAAATTAGGAGCGATTTTGGCTTCCCAAATATACAGTGTCTAGTAGTGACACCAAAAATAAGGAGACAATAGTAAGGCTCATATAAGGTGTCTTTGGGATAAATGGTCGATGGTATATAATTTATTTAAGGTTTACGGGTAGGGGTTCAAATAAAATATGGAGCGATTTTTGTTACCAAAATATAGGGAATCTTGTAGTAATCCCATAAATAGAGAGCATATTGCGAGGCTCTTAGAGGGTATTTTAGGAAGGAGTGCTAGATTGTATATAATTTACTTAAGGTTGTCCGGTGGGTATTCAAAAAAAATATGAAGCAGTTTTGGCTACTTAAATATAGGGAGTCTAGTAGCAATCCTAAAAATAGAAAGACATATTGTAAGGCTCTTAGAGGGTGTTTTAGGAAGGAAATATTGATTTATCTAAAATTATTTAAAATTTTAGGAGGTTTTTTATGAGGCAATGGCGAGGCTTTTAAAGGGTGTTTTTGAAAGAATTGCTCGATTGTATATAATTTACTTAAGGTTATCAGGTGGGGTTTCAAAAAACCTATAGAACGGTTTTGGCTCCATAAATATAGGCAATCTAGTAGTAATCGCAATAATAGAGAGCATATTGCGAGAATTTGAGAGGGTGTTTTAGAGAGTAGAGCTCGATTGTATATAATTAACTTAAGGTTATCCAATGAGGGTTTAAAAAAAATATGGAGCAGTTTTGGCTCCCTAAATATAAGGGGTCTAGTAGCAATCCCAAAAATAGAGAGCATATTGCGAGACTCTTATAGGGTATTTTGGGGAGAAGTGCTTAATTTTATATTATTTACTTAATTTTGTTGGGTAGGGGTTCAAAAATAATATGGAACAGTTTTACCTCCCCAAATATAGGGAGTCTAGTAGCAGTCCAGAAAATAGAAAGAGGTATTCGATGTTGTTTTTGGAAGGAATGCTCGATTTTATATAATTTACTTATGGTTATTGGGTAGGGGTTCAAAAAAATTATGGAGCGGTTTTAGCTCCCTAAATATAGGATGTCTAATTGCAATCCCAAAAATAGAAATCATATTACGAGACTCTTACAGGGTGTTTTAGAGAGGAGTGCTCGATTGTATATAATTTACTTAAGGTTATCGTGTGGGGGTTCAAAAAAAATATGGAGTGATATTAGCTCTCTAAATATAAGGAGTCTAGTAGCAATCCCAAAAATAGCGAGGTAGATTGCGAGGCTCTTAGAGGGTATCTTAGGGAGGAGTGCTTGATTCATATATAATTTACTTATGATTTTTTGGTATTTTTAGGAGGCAATGGCGAGGCTCTTAGAGGGTATATTTGGGAGGAATGCTTGATTATGTATAATTTAGTTAAGGTTATTGAGTAGGGGTTCAAACAAAATATGGAGCAGTTTTGGCTCCTTAAATATAGAGAGTCTAGTAGCAATCCCAAAAAATAGAGTACATATTGCGAGGCTATTAGATGTTATATTAGGGAGGAGTGCTCAATCGTATATAATTTCCTTATGGTTGTCGGGTGGGGGTTCAAAATAAATATTGAGCGGTTTTGGCTCCTTAAATATAGGCAGTCTAGTAAACTTCCTAAAAAAAGAAAGGCATACTGCAATGATCTTATAGGGTGTTTTAAAGAGGAGTGCTTTATTTATTTATAATTTACTTATGATTTTTTGGTGTATTTGGGAGGCAATGGTAAGGCACTTAGAGGGTATTTTTAAGAAGAATGCTCAATTATATATAATTTACTTAAGGTTGATAGGTGGGGGTACTAAAAAAATATGGAGCAGGTTTGGTACCCTAAATATAGAGAGTCTAGTAGCAATCCCAAAAATAGAGAGCATATTACCAGGCTCTTAGAAGGTGTTTTAGAAAGGAGTGCTCGATTGTATATAATTTCCTTAAGGTTATCGGGTGGACATTCAACAAAAATATGGAGCAGTTTTGGCTTCCTAAATATAGGTAGTCTAGTAGCAATCCTAAAAATAAAAAGGCATACTGCGAGTCTCTTAGATGGTGTTTTAGGAAGGAGTGCTTGATTTATATATAATTTACTTATGATTTTAGGGTATTTTTGAGATGCAATGGTGAGGATCTTAGAGGGTGTTTTTAGGAGGAATGCTCGATTATATATAAGTTACTTAAGGTTATCGGGTGGGGGTTCAAAAAAATATGGAACGGTTTTGACTCCCTAAATATAGGGAGTCTAGTAGCAATACCAAAAATATAGAGGCATATTGCGAGGCTCTTAAAGGGTGTTTTAAGGTGGAGTGCTTGATTTATATATAATTTACTTATGATTTTAGAGTATTTTTGGGAGACTATGATGAGGCTCTTAGAGGGTGTTTTAGGGAGAAATACTCGATTGTATATAATTCACTTAAGGTTGTCGGGTGGGGGTTCAAAAAAAATATAGGGCGATTTTGGCTCCCTAAATATTAAGAGTTTAGTGGCAATCCCAAAAATAGATCGCATATTCGAAGGCTCTTAGATGGTATTTTAGGGAGGTGTGTTTGATTTATATATAATTTACTTATGATTTTAGGGTGTTTTTGGGAGGCAATAGCGAGGCTCTTAGAGGGTACATATAGGAGGAATGCTTGATTGTGTATAATTTACTTAAGATTATCGTGTGGGGGTTCAAACAAAATATGGAGCAATTTCGGCTCCCTAAATATAGGGAGTCAAGTAGCATTCCCAAAAAATAAAGAGCATATTGCGAAGATCTTAGAGAGCGTTTTATAGAGGAGTACTCGATTGTATATAATTTTCTTAAGTTTATCGGGAGGGGGTTCAAAAAAAATATGGAGCAGTTTTGGCTTCTTAAATATAGGGAGTCTAGTAGTAATCCCAAAATAGAGAGGTATATTGTGAGGCTCTTAGATGGTATTTTAGGGAGGACTGCTTGATTTATATATAATTTACTTATTATTTAAGTTTGTTTTTGGGAGGGAATGGCGAGGCTCTTAGAGGGTGTTTTTGGGAGGAATGCACGATTATATATAATTTACTAAAGATTATCAGGTGGGGGTTCAAAAAAAATATAGAGCAGTTTTGGTTCTCTAAATATAGGGACTTTAGTAGTAATTCTAGAAATAGAGAGCATATTGTGAGGCTCTTAGAAAGTTTTTTAGGGAGGAGTATTCAATTGTATATAATTTAGTTATGATTATCGGGTAGGAGCCTTGAGAAATTGGGAGCAATTTTGGCTCTTCAAATATATGGAGTCTAGTAGCAATCCCAAAAATAAGGAGGTATGGTAAGGCTCATATAAGGTATTTTTGGGAGGAATGCTCGATTGTATATAATTTACTTAAGGTTGATGGGTGGGGGTTCAAAAAAAATATAGAATAATTTTTGCTCCCTAAATATAGGGAGTCTAGTAGCAATCCCAAAAATAGAGAGCATATTGTGAGGCTCTTAGAGGGTGTTTTAGAGAGGAATACTCGATTGTATATAATTTACTTAATATTGTCCGGTGGGTATTAAAAAAAAATTCATGCTGTTTTGGCTACCTAAATATAGAGTGTCTAGTAGCAATCCTAAAAATAGAAAGTCATATTGCGAGGCTCTTAGAGGGCGTTTTAGGGTGGAGTGCTTGATTTATATAAAATTTACTTATAATTTTAGAAAGTTTTTTGCAAGGCAATGCCGTGGCTCTTAGAGGGTATTTTTGGGAGAATTGGTCGATTGTATATAATTTATTTAAGGTTGTCGTGTGGGGATTCAAAAAAAAAAAATAGTACGGTTTTGGCTACATAAATATAGGGAGTCTAGTAGCAATCCCAATAATAGAGAGGATATGACGAGGCTCTAAGAGGGTGCTTTGGGGAGTAGTGCTCGATTGTATATAATTCACTTAAGGTTGTTCGATGGGGGTTCAAAAAAAATATAGAGCAGTTTTGGCTCCCTAAATATAAGGGGTCTAGTAGCAATTCTAAAAATAAAGAGCATATTGCGAGGCACTTAGAGTATATTTTGCAGAGGAGCGCTTGATTATATATAATTTACTTAAGTTTATTGGGTGGGGGTTCAAAAAAAAATATGGAACAATTTTGTCTCCCTAAATATAGGGAGTCTAGTAGCAATCCCAAAAATATAAACAATATTGCGAGGCTATTTGATGTTGTTTTTGGAAGGAATACTCTATTTTATATAATTTACTTATGGTTATCAGGTAGGGGTTCAAAAAAAATATGGTGCGGTTTTGGATTCCTAAATATAAGGTGTCTAATTGCAATCCCAAAAATAGAGAGCATATTGAGAGGCTCTTACAGGGTGTTTTAGGGAGAAGTGCTTGATTGTATATAATTTACTTAAGGTTGTCGAGTAGGGGTTTAAAAAAAATATGGAGCAATTTTTGCACCCAAAATATAGGGATTCTAGTAGCAATCCCAAAAATAGTGAGGCATAATGCGAGGAACTTAGAGGATGTTTCAAGGAGGAGTGATTGATTTATATATAATTTACTTATGATTTTATGGTATTTTTAGGAGGCAATGACGAGGCTCTTAAAGGGTATTTTTGGGAGGAATGCTCGATTGTGTATAATTTACTTAAGGTCGTCAGGTGGGGGGTTCAAACAAAATATGGAGCAGTTTTGGCTCCCTAAATATAGGGAGTCTAGTAGCAATCCCAAAAAGCAGAGAGCATATTGCAGGGCTATTAGAGGTTTTTATAAGTAGGAGTGCTCTATCGTATATAATTTCCTTAAGGTTGTTCGGTGGGGGTTCAAAAAAAATATTGAGCGGTATTGGCTCCTTAAATATAAGGAGTCTAGTAGCAATCCTAAAAATAGAGAGGCATATTGCGAGACTTATAGAGGGTGTTTTAGGGAGGTGTGCTTGATTTATATATAATTTACTTATGATTTTTGGGTATTTTTGGGAGGCAATGGTGAGGCACTTAGAGGGTGTTTTGGGAAGGAATGCTCAATTTTATATAATTTACTTAAGGTTGATGGGTGGGGGTTCAAAAAAAAATAGAGTTGTTTTGGCTCCCTGAATATAGGGAGTTTAGTAGTAATCCCAAAAATAGAGAGCATATTACCAGGCTCTTAGAGGGTGTTTTAGGAAGGAGTGCTTGATTGTATATAATTTACTTAAGGTTGTTGGGTGGGCATTCAAAAAAATTATGGAGCAGTTTTGGCTCACTATATTTTTGGAGTCTAGTAGCAATCCAAAAAAATAGAGAGATTATTAGTCTTTTAAAGGGTATTTTAGGGAGGAGGGTTCGATTTCATATAATACTTAAGGTTGTCGGGTAGGTGTTCAAAAAAAATATAGAGCGATTTTGGCTCCCTAAATATAGGGAGTCTAGTAGCAATCCCAAAAATAGTGAGGCATATTGCGAGGATCTTAGATGGTGTTTCAAAAAGGAGTATATGAGTTATATATAATTTATTTCGGGTTTGTGTATATTTTTGGGAGGCAATGGCCAGGCACTTTGAGGGTGTTTTTGGGAGAAATGCTCGATTGTGTATAATTTAGTTAAAATTATCGGGTGGGGGTTCAAACAAAATATAGAGTGATTTTGGCTTCCTGAATATAGGGAGTCTAGTAGCAATTCCAAAAAATAGAGAGCATATTGTGAGGCTCTTAGAGAGTGTTTTAGGGGGGAGTGCTCGATTATATATAATTTACTTAAGGTTATCGGGTGGGGCTTCAAAAAAAATATAGAGCAGTTTAGGCTGCTTAAATATAGAGAGTCTAGTAGCAATCCCAAAAATAGAGAGGCATATTACGAGGCACTTAGAGGGTATTTTAGGGAGGAGTGCTTGATTTATATTTAATTTACTTATAATTTTAGTGTGTTTTTGGGAGGTAATGGCAAGGCTCTTATAAAGTGTTTTTGGAAGGAATGCTCAATTATATAAAATTTACTAAAGGTTGTCGGGTGGGGGTTCAAAACAAATATACAGTGGTTTTAGCTACCTAAATATAGGGAGTCTAGTAGCAATCCCAAAAATAGAGAATATATTGCGAGCCTCTTAGAGGGTATTTTAGGGAAGAATGCTCAATTGTATATTATTTACATAAGGTTATCGGGTGGGGTTTCAAAAACAATAAGGAGCGGTTTTCGCTCCCTAAATATAGGGAGTCTAGTGGCAATCCTAAAAATAGAGAGCATATTGCGAGGCTCTTAGAGGGTATTTTAGGGAGAAGTGCTCGATTGTATATAATTTAGTTAAGGTTGTCGGGTGAGGGTTCAAAAAAAATGGAATGGTTTTGCCTCCCTAAATATAGGGAGTCTAGTAGTAATACCAAAAATATAGAGGATATTACGAGGCTATTCAATGGTGTTTTGGGGAGGACTTCTTGATTGTATATAATTTACTTAAGGTTGTCGGGTGGGGGTTAAAAAAAATAGGAAGCAGTTTTGACTCCCTTAGTATAGGGAGTCTAGTAGCAATCCAAAAAATAGAGAGTATATTACATGGCTCTTAGAGGGTGTTTTAGAGAAGAGTGCTTGATTGTATATAATTTACTTATGGTTATCGTGTTAGGGTTCAAAATAAATATGGAGCGATTTTGGTTCCCTAAATATAGAGATTCTAGTAGCAATCCCAAAAATAGAAAGGTATGTTGCGAGGCTCTTAGAGGGTGTTTTAGGGAGGAATGCTTAATTTATATTTAATTTACTTATAATTTTAGGGTATTTTTAGGAGGCAATCGCAAGGCTCTTAGAGGATGTTTTTGGGAGGAATGCTCAATTGTGTATAATTTACTTAAGGTTGTCGGGTAGGGGTTCAAACAAAATATGGAGCAGTTTTGGCTCCCTAAATATAAGGAGCCTAGTAGCAATACCAAAAAATATAGAGTATATTGTGAGGCTTTTAGAGGGTGTTTTATGGAGGAGTGCTTAATTATATATAATTTACTTAAGGTTATCGGGTGGGGGTTCAAAAAAAATATAGAGCGATTTTGTTTCCTTAAATATAGGGAGTCTAGTAGTAATCCTAAAAATAAAGAAGCATATTTCAAGGCTCTTATAGGGTGTTTTAGGGAGGAGTGCTTGATTTATATATAATTTACTTATGATTTTTTGGTATTTTTGGGAGACAATAGTGAGGTACTTAGAGGGTGTTTTTGTGAGAAATGCTCAATTGTATATAACTTACTTAAGGTTGATGGGTAGGGGTTCAAAATAAATATGGAGCGGTTTCGGCCCCCTAAATATAAGTAGTCTAGTAGCAATCCCAAAAATAGAGAGCAAATTACGAGGCTTTTAGAGGGTGTTTTATGGAGGAGTACTGGATTATATATAATTTACTTAAGGTTATTGGGTGTGTATTCAAAATAAATATAGAGCAATTTTGGCTACCTATATATAGGGAGTCTAGTTGCAATCCCAAAAATAGAAAGGCATATTGCGATGCTCTTATAGGGTATTTTAGGAAAGAGTGCTTGATTTATATATAATTTACTAATGATTTTATGATATTTTTTGGAGGCAAAGGCGAGGCTCTTTGAGGGTATTTTTGGGATGAATGCCCGAATGTATATAATTTATTTAAGGTTACCGGGTGGGGGTTTAAAAAATATATACAGCTATTTTGGCACCCTAAATATAGGGAATCTAGTAGCAATCCCAAAAATAGAGAGGATATTACCTGTCTCTTAGAAGGTGTTTTAGAAAGGAGTGCTCGATTGTATATATATGTGGGTGTTCAAAAAAATTATAGAGTAGTTTTGGCTCCCTAAATATAGGAAGTCTAGTAGCAATCTAAAAAATAGAAAGGCATATTGCGAGTCTCTTAGAGGGTGTTTTTGCTAGGAGTGCTTGATTTATATATAATTTACTTATAATTTTAAGGTGCTTTTCGGAGGCAATGACGAGGCTCTTAGAGGGTGTTTTTAGGAGGAATGCTTGATTGTATATAATTTACTTAAAGTTACCGGGTGGGGGTTCAAAAAAAATTTAGAGCGGGTTTAGCTCCCTAAATATAGAGAGTCCAGTATCAATCCCAAAAATAGAGTGCATATTGTGAGTCTCTTAGAGGGTGTTTTATGGAGGAGTGCTTGTTTGTATATAATACACTTAAGGTTATCGGGTGGGGGTTTAAAAAATTATGGTACAGTTTTGGCTTCCTAAATATAGGGAGTCTAGTAGTAATCCCAAAAATAGAGTGCATATTGTGAGGCTCTTAGAGGGTGTTTTAGAGAGAAGTGCTCAATTGTATATAATTTACTTAAGATTATCGGGTGGGGGTTCAAAAAAATATGAAGCGGTTTTGGCTTACTAAATATAGAGAGTTTGGTAGCAATCCTAAAAATAGAGAGTATATTAGAGGGTCATTTTAGGAGGAATGCACGATTGTAAATAATTTACTTAAGGTTGTCGGGTGGGGGTTCAATAAAAATATAGAGCAGTTTTGGCTCCCTAAATATAGGGAGTCTAATAGCAATCCCAAAAATAAATAGCATATTAGGCTCTATTGGGTATCTAGTACCAATCCCAAAAATAGAGAGGCATATTAAGAGGATCTTAGAGGGTATTTTAGGGAGGAGTGCTTGATTTATATATAATTTACTTATGATTTTAGTGTGTTTTTGGGAACCATTGACGAGGCTCTTACAGGGTGTTTTATGGAGGAATACTTGATTATATATAATTTACTAAAGGTTGTCGGGTGGGGGTTCAAAAAAAAATTAGAGCGATTTTGGCTTCCTAAATATAAGGAGTCTAGTAGTAATCCCAAAAATAGAAAGAATATTGCGAGGCTCATAGAAATTATTTTAGGGAAGAGTGCTCGATTGTATATAATTTAGCAATGATTACCGGGTGGGAACCTTAAGAAATTGGGGGCGATTTTGGCTCCCCAAATATACGGAGTCTAGTAGCGATCCCAAAAATAAGGAGGCAATGGCGAGGCTCATATAAGGTGTTTTTCGGAGGAATGATCGATTGTATATAATTTACTTAAGGGTGACTGGTGGGGGTTCAAAAAAAATATAGAGCAGTTTTGGCTCCCTAAATATAGCGAGCCAGTAGCAATCCCAAAAATAGAAAGCATATTGCGAAGCTCTTAGAGGGTGTTTTATGGAGGAGTGCTCGATTGTATATAATTTACTTAAAGTTTTTGGGTGGGCGTTAAAAAATATATGGAGCGATTTTGGCTACCAAAATATAGGAAGTCTAGTAGCAATCCCAAAAATAGAAAGGCATATTACGAGGCTCTTAGAAGGTGTTTTAGGGAGGAGTGCTTGATTTATATATAATTTAATTATGATTTTAGGGTATTTTTGGGAAGCAATGTCGAGGCTATTAGAGGGTGTTTTTGGAAGGAATGCTCGATTGTATATAATTTAATAAAGATTATCAGGTGGGGGTTTAAAAAAAATATAGAGCGGTTTTTGCTCCCTAAATATAAAGACTAGTAGCAATCCTAAAAAAAGAAAGCATAATGCGAGGCTCTTAAAGGGTGTTTTAGGGAGGAGTGCTCAATTGTATAAAATTTACTTAAGATTGTCGGGTGGGGGTTCAAAAAAAATATAGAGCAGTTTTGGCTTACTAAATATAGGGAGTCTAGTAACAATCCCAAAAATAGAGAGCATATTATTAGGCTACTTAAGGGTGTTTTTAGGTGGAATCCTCGATTGTGTATAATTTATTTAAGGTTGTCGGGTGGGGGTTCAAAAAAAATATTGAGCGATTTTGGCTCCCTCAATATAGAGAGTCTAGTAGCAATCACAAAAATATAGAGCATATTAGGCACTTAGAGGGTGTTTTAGGAAGGTGTACTCAATTGTATATAATTTTCTTAAGATTATCGGGCGGGGGTTTTAAAAAATATATCGAGAGGTTTTGGCTCCTTAAATATAGGGAGTCTAGTAGCAATCTCAAAAATAGAGAGGCATATTGCGAGGCTCTTAGAGGGTATTTTAGGAAGGAGTGCTTGATTTATATTTAGTTTACTTATGATTTTAGTGTGTTTTTAGGACGCATTAACGAGGCTCTGAAAGGGTGTTTTTAGGAGAAATGCTCGATTATATATAATTTACTAAAGGCTGTCAGGTTGGGGTTCAAAAAACATATTGAGCAATTTTGGTTCGATAAATATAGAGAGTCTAGTGGTAATTCCAAAAATAGAGAGCATATTGCGAGGCTCTTAGAAAGTGTTTTAGGGAAGAGTGTTCGATTGTATATAATTTAGTTATGATTATCGGGTGGGAGCCATGAGAAATTGGGAGCGACTTTGACTCCCCAAATATATGGATTCTAGTAACGATCCCAAAAATAAAAAGGCAATGGCGAGACTCATATAAGGTGTTTTTGGGAGGAATGCTCGATTATATATAATTTATATAAGGTTGACTGTGGGGTTTCAAAAAAAACATGCGGTGGTTTTGGCTCCCTAATTTTAGAGAGTCTAGTAGAAATCCTAAAAATAGAGAACATATTGTGAGGCTCTTAGAGGGTGTTATAGGGAGGAGTGCTCGATTGTATAAAATTTACTTAAGGTTTTCGGGTGGGCGTTGAAATAAAATATGGAGTGGTTTTGGCTACCAAAATATAGGGAGTCTAGTAGCAATCCCAAAAATAAAGAGGCATATTGCGAGGCTCTTAGAGGATATTTTAGAGAGAAGTGCTTGATTTATATATAATTTACTTATGATTTTAGGGTATTTTTAGGAGGTATTAGCAAAGCTCTTAAAGTGTGTTTTTGGAAGTAATGCTCGATTGTGTATAATTTACTTAAGGTTATCGGGTGAGAGTTGAAATAAAATAGGGAGCGGTTTTGGCTCCATAAATATAGGGATTCTAGTAGCATTACCAAAAAATAGAGAGCATATTGTGAGGCTTTTAGAGAGTGGTTTAGGGAGGAGTGCTCGATTGTATATAATTTACTGAAGGTTGTTGAGTGGGGGTGCAAAAAAAATATAGAGCGGTTTTGGCTCCTTAAATATTAGGAGTCTAGTAGCAATCCCAAAAATAGAGAGGTACATTGCGAGGCTCTTAGAACTTATTTTAGGGAAGAGTGCTTCATTTATATATAATTTACTTATGATTTTAGTATATTTTTGGGAGGCATTGATGATGTTCTTTGAGGGTATTTTTGGGAGGAATGCTTGATTATATATAATTTACTAAAGGTTGTTAGTTGGGGGTTCAAAAAAAATTTAGTACGATTTTGGCTCCCTAAATATAAGGAGTCAAGTAGAAATTCCAAAAATAGAGAGCATATTGCAAGGCTTGTAGAAAGTGTTTTAAGGAAGAGTGCTCGATTGTATATAACTTAGTTATGATTATCAGGTGGGAGCCTTAAGAAATTTGGAGTGATTTTGGCTCCCCAAATATACAGAGTCTAGTAGAGATCCCAAAAATAAGTAGGCAATGGTGAGTCTTATATAAGGTGTTTTTGGTAGTAATGCTCAATTGTATATAATTTACTTAAGGTTGACTGGTGGGGGTTCAAAAAAAATATGGAGCAGTTTTGGCTCCTTTAATATAGGGAGTCTAGTAGCAATCCCAAAGATAGATAGCATATTGCGAGGATCTTAGAGAGTGTTTTATGGAGGAGTGCTCGATTGTATATAATTTACTTAAGCTTTTTGGGTGAGCATGGAAAAAAAATTTGGAGCAGTTTTGGCTACATAAATATAGGGAGTCTAGTAGCAATCCCAAAAATTGAAAGGCATATTGCGAGGCTCTTAGTGGGTGGTTTAGCGAGGAGTGTTTGATTTATATATAATTTACATATGATTTTAAGGTATTTTTGGGAGGTAATGGTGAGGCCCTTAGAGGGTGTTTTTGGAAGTAACGCTCGATTGTGTATAATTTACTTAAGATTATCGGGTAGGAGTTCAAATAAAATAGGGAGCGGTTTTGGCTCCCTAAATATAAGGAGTCTAGTAGCCATCCCAAAAAATAGAGAGCATATTACGAGGCTCTTAGAGAGTGCTTTTGGGAGGAGTACTCGATTGTATATAATTTACTGAAGGTTGTCGGGTGGGGGGGCAAAAAAAATATGGAGCAGTTTTTGGCTTCTTAAATATAGGGAGTCTAGTAGCAATCCCAAAAATAGAGAAGCATATAGCGAGGCACTTAGAGGGTGTTTTAGGAAGGAGTGCTTGATTTATATATAATTTACTTATGATTTTAGATTATTTTTGGGAGGTAATAGCAAGGCTCTTAGAGGGTGTTTTTGGGAGGATTGCTCGATTATATATAATTTGCTAAAGATTGTCGGGTGGGGGTTTAAAAAAAATATAGAGCGGTTTTAGCTCCCTAAATATAGAGAGTCTAGTAGCAATCCCAAAAATAAAGAGTATATTATGAGGCTCTTAGAGAGTGTTTTAGGGAGGAGTGCTCAATTATATATAATTTACTTAAGATTGTCGGGTGGGGGTTCAAAAAAAATATGGAGCGGTTTTGGCTCACTAAATATAGGGAGTCTAGTAGCAATCCTAAAAGTAGAGAGCATATTTTGGGACTATGAGAGCTTGTTTTTAGGAGGAATGCACGATTGTATATAATTTACTTAAGGTTGTCGGGTGGGGGCAAAAAAAATATAGAGCAGTTTTGGCTCGCTAAATATAGGGAGTCTAGTAGCAATCCCAAAAAATAGAAAGCATATTGCGAGACTCTTAGAGAGTATTTTAGGGAATCTAGTAGCAATCCCAAAAATAGAGAGGCATATTGCGAGGCTCTTAAAGGGTATTTAAGGGAGGAGTGCTTGACTTAGATATAATTTACTTATGATTTTAGTGTGTTTATGGGAGGCATTGATGAGGCTCTTAAAGGGTGTTTTTGGGAGGAATACTCGATTATATATACTTTACTAAAGGTTGTCGAGTGTGGGTTCAAAAAAAATATAGAGCTATTTTGGCTCCCTAAATATAGGGAGTCTAGTAGTAATGCCAAAAATAGAGAGCATATTACAAGGCTCTTAGAAAGTGTTTTAGGGAAGAGTGCTCGATTGTATATAATTTAGTTATAATTATCGGGTAGGTGCCTTGAGAAATTTGAAACTATGTTGGCTCCCTAAATATACGGAGTCTAGTAGCAATCCCAAAAATAAGGAGGTAATGGCGAGACTCATATAAGGTGCTTTTGGGAGGAATGCTCGATTGTATATAATTTACTTAAGGTTGACTGGTGGGGGTTCAAAAAAAATATAAAACAGTTTTTCCTTTCTAAATGTATGGAGTCTAGTAGCAATCCCAAAAATAGAGAGCATATTGCGAGGCTCTTAGAAGGTGTTATAGGAAGGAGTGCTCGATTGTATATAATTTACTTAAGGTTTTTGGGTGGGCGTTGAAAAAAATAATAGAGCGGTTTTGGCTAACTAAATATAGGAAGTCTAGTAGCAATCCCAAAAATAGAGAGGCATATTGTGAAGTTCTTAGAGGGTATTTTAGAGATGCATGCTTGATGTATATATAATTTACTTATGATTTTAGGGTATTTTAGGGAGGCAATGGCAAGGCTCATAGAGGGTGTTTTTGAAAGGAATACTCGATTGTATATAATTTACTTAAGGTTATCGGGTGGGGGTTCAAATAAAATAAGGAGCGGTTTTAGCTCCCTAAATATATAGAGTCTAGTAGCAATCTGAAAAAATAGGGAGCATATTGCGAGGCACTTAGAGAGTATTTTAGGGAGTAGTGCTCGATTGTATATAATTTATTGAAGGTTGTCGGGTGGGAGTGCAAAACAAATATTGAGCTATTTTGGCTCCTTAAATATAGGGAGTCTAGTAGCAATCCCAAAAATAAAAAGGCATATTGCGAGGCTTTTAGAGGGTATTTTAGGAAGGAGTACTTGATTTATATATAATTTACTTATGATTTTTGGGTGTTTTTAGGAGGTAATAGTGAGGCTCTTAGATGGTGCTTTTAAGAGGAATGCTCGATTATATATAATTTACTAGAGATTGTCTAATGGGGGTTCAAAAAAAATATAGAGCGGTTTTGGCTTCCTAAATATAGGGAGTCTAGTAGCAATCCCAAAAATTAAGAGTATATTGTGAGGTACTTAGAAAGTATTACAGGGAGGAGTGCTCAATTGTATTTTATTTACTTATGATTATTGGGTGGAAGCCTTTAGAAATTAGGAGCAATTTTGGATCCCCAAATATAGGGAGTCTAGTAGTGATCCTATAAATAAGGAGGCAATGGCAAGGCTTATATAAGGTATCTTTGGGAGGAATGCTCGATTGTTTATAATTTACTTAAGGTAGATGAGTGGGTGTTCAAAAAAAATATGGAGCGGTTTTGGCTCCCTAAATATAGAGAGTCTAGTAGCAATCCCTAAAATAGAGAGCATATTGTAAGGCTATTAAAATATGTTTTAGGGAGGAGTGCTCGATTGTATATAATTTACTTAAGTTTGTCTTGTGGGGGTTCAAAATAAATATGGTGTGGTTTTGGCTTCTTAAATATTAGGAGTCTAGTAGCAATCCAAAAAATAGAAAGCATATTGCGAGGCTCTTAGAGGGTGTTTTAGGGAGGAGTGCTCTATTGTATATAATTTACTTAAGGTTGTCGGGTGGGGGTTCAAAAAAAATATGGGATGATTTTGGATCCCTAAATATAGAGAGTCTAGTAGTAATCCCAAAAATAAAGAGCCTTGTTGTGAGGCTCTTAGAGGGTGTTTTAGGAATGAGTGCTTGATTTATATATAATATACTTTTGATTTTAGGGTGTTTTTGGGAAGCAATAGCGATGCTCTTAGAGGGAGTTTTTGGGAGGAATGATCGATTATGTATAATTTACTTAAGGTTGTAGGGTGGGGGTTCAAATAAAATATAGAGCGGTTTTGGCTCCCTAAATATTGAGAGTCTAGTAGCAATCCCAAAAAATAGAGTGCATATTGCGAGGCTCTTAGAGGGTGTTTTAAGAAGGAGTGCTCAATCATATATAATTTACTTAAGGTTGTCGAGTGGGGGTTTAAAAAAAATATAGAGCGGTTTTGGGTCCTTAAATGTAGGGAGTCTAGTAGCAATCCTAAAAATAGAGAAGGATATTTCGAGTCTCTTAGAGGGTGTTTAAGGGAGGAGTGCTTGATTTATATATAATTTACTTATGATTTTTGGATGTTTTTGGGAAGCAATGACGAGGCTTTTAGAGGGTGTTTTTGGGAGGAGTGCTCGTTTATATATAATTTACTTAAGATTAACGGGTGGGGGTTCAAAACAAATATAGAGCGGTTTTGGCTCCCTAAATATATTTAGTTTAGAAGCGATACCAAAAATAGAGAGCATTATACCAGGCTCTTAGAGGGTATTTTACGAAGGAGTGCATGTTTGTATATAATTTACTTAAGGTTGTCGGGTAGATGTTCAAAAAAAATATGGTATAATTTTGGCACCCTAAATATAGGTAATCTAGTAGGAATCGCTAAAATAGAAAGGCATATTGTGAGTCTCTTAGATCATGTTTTAGGGAGGAGAGCTTGATTTATATATAATTTACCTATGATTTTAGGTTGTTTTTGGGAGGCAATGGCGATGCTCTTTGAGGGTGTTTTTTGAAGGAATGCCTGATTGTATACAATTTATTTAGGGTCGTCGAGTGGCGATTCAAAAATAATATGGAGCAGTTTTGACTCCCTAAATATTGGGAGTCTAGTTGCAATCCCAAAAATAGAGAGTATATTGCGAGTCTCTTAGAGGATGTTTAAAAGAGGAATGCTTGATTGTATATAATTCACTTAAGGTTATCGGGTGAGGGTTCAAAAAAAATATGGGACAATTTTGACTCCTAAATATAGGGAGTCTAGTAGCAATCCCAAAAATAGAGAGCATATTACGAGGCCCTTATAGGGTATTTTAGATAGGAGTGCTCGATTGTATATAATTTACTTATGGTTGTCGGGTGGGGGTTCAAAACAAATATGGAGCTAATTTGGCTCCCTAAATATAGGATGTCTAGTAGCAATCCCAAAAATAGAGAGTATATTGCGAGGCTATTAGTAGGTGTTTTTAGGAGGAATACTCGATTGTATATAATTTACTTAAGGTTATCGGGTGGGGGTTCAAAAAAAAATAAGTAGCGGTTTTGGCTACCGAAATATAGGGAGTCTAGTAGCAATCCCAAAAATAGAGAGTATATTATGCTCTTAGAGGGTGTTTTAGGAAGGAGTACTTGATTGTATATAATTTACTTAAGGTTGTCGAGTGGGGGTTCAAAAAAAATATAGAGCTGCTTTGGCTCCCTAAATATAGGGTGTCTTGTAGCAATCCCAAAAAAAGAGAGTATATTACGAGGCTCTTAGAGGGTATTTTAGGGAGGAGTGCACGATTATATATCATTTACTTAAGGTTATCGGGTTGGAATTCAAAAAAAATATTGAGCGATTTTACCTCCCTAAATATGAGTCTAGTAGCGATCCCAAAAATAGAGACCATATTATGAGGTTATTAGATGGTGTTTTTGGGAGAAATGCTTGATTTTATATAATTTACTTAAGGTTGTCGAGTGGGGGTTCAAAAAAAATATAGAGCGATTTTGGCTCCCTAAATATAGGAAGTCTTAAAGCAATCCCAAAAATAGAGAGCATATTGCGAGGTTCTTAGAGGGTGTTTTAGGGAGGAGTGCTCAATTATATATCATTTACGTATGGTTGTCGGGTGGGGGTTCAAAAAAAATATAGAGTAATTTTGGCTCACTAAATATAGGGAGTCTAGTAGCAATCCCAAAAATAGAAAGACATATTATGAGGCTCTTAGACGATATTTTAAGGAGGAGGGCTTTATTTATATATAATTTACTTATGATTTTTGGGTGTTTTTGGGAGGCAATTGGGAGGCTCTTAGAGGGTGTTTTTAAGAGAAATGCTCGATTCTATATAATTTACTTAAGGTTGTCGGGTGGGGGATCAAAAAAAACATGGAGCGGTTTTGGCTCCCAAAATATAGGGAGTCTAATAGCAATTCCAAAATAGAGAGCATATTACAAGTCTCTTAGAGAGTTCTTTAGGGAGGAGTGCTCGATTGTTTATACTTCACTTAAGGTTGTCGAGTGGGGGTTCAAAAAAAATATAGGGCAGTTTTGTCTCCCTAAATATAAGGAGTCTCGTAGCAATCCCAAAAATAGAGAGCATATTGCGAGGCTCTTAGAGTGTGTTTTAGGGAGGAGTGCTTAATTGTATATAATTTACTTAAGGTTGTCGGGTGGGGGTTTAAAAAAAATATGGAGCTATTTTGGCTTCCTAAATATAGGGAGTCTAGTAGTAATCCAAAAAATAAAGAGCATATTATGAGGCTATTAGAGGGTGTTTTTAGGAGGAATACTCGATTGTATATAATTTACTTAAGGTTTTCGGGTTGGGTTCAAAAGAAATATGGAGCAGTTTTGGCTCCCTAAATATAAAAAGACTAGTAGCAATCCCAAAAATAAAGAGCATATTAGGCCCTTAGAGTGTGTTTTAGGAAGGAGTGCTCGATTGTATATAATTTACTTAAGGTTATCGGGTAGGGGTTCAAAAAAAATATGGAGCGGTTTTGGCACCCTAAATATATGGAGTCTAGTAGCAATCTCAAAAATAGAGAGGCATATTTTGAGTCTCTTAGAGGGGCCTTTAGGGAGGAGTGCTTGATTTATATATTATATACTTGTGATTTTAGGGCATTTTTGGGAGGCAATGGTGAGGCTCTTAGAGGGTGTTTTTAGGAGGAATGCCTGATTGTTTATAATTTACTTAAGGTTTTCAGGTTTGGATTTAAACAAAATATAGAGCGGTTTTGGCTCCCTTAATATAGGGAGTCTAGTAGCAATCTCAAAAAATAAATTGCATATTGCGAGGCTTTTAAGGAGTGCGTTAGGAAGAAATGCTCGATTGTAAATAATTTACTTAAGGTTGTCGGGTGGGGGTTCAAAAAAAATATTGAGCGGTTTTGGTTCTATAAATAGAGAGGCATATTGCGAGGCCCTTGAAGGGTATTTTAGGGAGCAGTGCTTGATTTATATTTAATTTACTTATGATTTTAGGGTGTTTTTAGGTGTCAATGGCAAAGATCTTAGAGGGTTTTTTTAAGAGAAAAGCTCGATTATATATAATTTACTAGAGATTGTCGGGAGTACATTCAAAAAAACTAAAAAGCGGTTTTGGCTCCCAAAATATGGGGAGACTAGTAGCAATCCCAAAAATAGATAGCATATTGCGAGGCTCTTAGAAAGTGTTTTAGGGAGGAGTGCTCGATTGTATATAATTTAATTATGATTATCTGGTGGGAGCCTTGAGAAATTAGGAGTGATTTTGGCTCTCTAATTATAGGGAGTCTAGTAGTGATCCCAAAAATAAGGAGGCAATGGTGAGGCTCATATATGGTATTTTTGGGAGGAATGCTCAATTGTAAATAATTTACTTAAGGTTGTCGAGTGGGCGTTCAAAAAAAATATAGAGCGATTTTGGCTACCTAAATATAGGGAGTCTAGTAGCATTCCTAAAAATAGAAAGGGATATTGCAAGGCTCTTAGAGGGTGTTTTAGGGAGGAGTGCTTAATTTATAAATAATTTATATATGATTTTAAGGTGTTTTTGGGAGGCAATGGCGAGGCACTTATAGGGTGTTTTTGGGAGAATTGCTCGATTGTATATAATTTACTTAAGGTTGTCGGGTGAGGGTTCAAAAAAAAAATAGAGTGGTTTTATCTCCATAAATATACGGAGTCTAGAATCCCAAAATTAGATAGCATATTGTGAGACTCTTAGAGGGTGTTTTATAAAGTAGTGCTTGATTGTATATAATTCACTTACGGTTATCCGGTGGTGGTTTAAAAAAAATATGGAGCGGTTTTGGCTCCTTAAATATAGGTAGTCTAATAGTAATCCCAAAAATAAAGAGCATATTGTGAGGCTCTCAGAGGGTATTTTAAGGAGGAGTGCTCGATTGTATATAATTAACTTAAGGTAGTCATATGGGGTTTAAAAAAAATATGGAGTGGTTTTGCCTCTCTAAATATAGGGAGACTAGTAGCAATCCCAAAAATATAGAGCATATTGTGAGGTTATTAGATGGTGTTTTTTGGAGCATTGCACAGTTTTATATAATTTACTTAAGGTTGTTGGGTGGGGGTTCAAAAAAAATATGAAGATATTTTGGCACCCTAAATATAAGAAGTCTAGTAGAAATCCCAAAAATAGAGAGCATATTGTGAGGTACTTAGAGGGTGTTTTAGGGACGAGTGCTCGATCGTATATAGTTTACTTAAGGTTGTTGGGTGGGGGTTCAAAAAAAATATATAGCGATTTTGGCTCCCTAAATATAAGGAGTTTAGTAGCAATCCCAAACATAGATAGGTATATTATGAGGCTCTTAGAGGGTGTTTTAGAATGGAGTGCCTGATTTATATATAATTTACTTATGATTTTGGGGTATTTTTGAAACGCAATGGCGAGGCACTTAGAGGGTGTTATTGGGAGGAATGCTCGATTGTGTATAATTTATTTAAGGTTGTCGGGTGAGGGTTCAAACAAAATAAGGAGCGGTTTTGGCTCTCTAAATATACGGAGTCTAGTAGCAATCCCAAAAAATAGAGAGCATATTACGAGGCACTTAAAGGGTGTTTTAGGGAGGCGTGCTCAAACATATATAATTTACTTAAGGTTGTCCAGTGGGGGTTCAAAATAATATAGGGCAGTTTTGGCTCCTTAAATATAGGGAGTCTAGTAGCAATCCTAAAAATAGAGAGGCATATTGCGAGGCTCTTAGAGGGTGTTTTAGGGAGGAGTACTTGATTTATATATAATTTACTTATGATTTTTTTTTAGAGGTAATGGCAAGGCTCGTAGGGGGCATTTTTGGAAGGAATGCTCGATTGTATATAATTTACTTAAGGTTGAGGGGTGGGGTTTCAGAAAAAATATTGAGTGGTTTTGGCTCCCTAAATATAGGGAGTATACTAGCAATCCCAAAAATAGAGAGCATATTACCAGGCTCTTAGATGGTGTTTTAGGAAGGAGTACTCGATTGTATAAAATTTACTTAATGTTATCGGGTGGGCGGTCAAAAAAAAAAATAGAGCGGTTTTGGATCCCTAAATTTGGGGAGTCTAGTAGCAATCCCAAAAATAAAATGACATATTACTAGTCTCTTAGAGGGTATTTTAGGGAGGTGTGCTTTATTTATATATAATTTACTTATGATTTTAGGGTATTTTTGGAAGGCAATGGCGGCGCTCTAAGATGGTGTTTTTGGGAGAAATGCTCAATTGTATATAATTTAATTAAGGTTCTCAAGTGTGGGTTTAAAAAATCTTTGGAGCGGTTTTGGTTCCCTAAATATCGGGAGTCTAGTAGCAATCCCAAAAATAGAGAGTATATTGCGAGTCTCTTAGAGGGTGTTTTATAGAGAAGTGCTCGATTGTATATAATTCACTTAATGTTGTCGGGTGGGGGTTCAAAAAAAATATGGGGCGGTTTTGGCTCCCTAAATATAGGGAGTCTAGTAGTAATCCCAAAATAAGACAGCATTTTGTGAGGCTCTTAGATGTTTTAGAGTGGAGTGCTCAATTGTATATAATTTACTTAAGGTTATCTGGTGGGGGTTTAGAAAAAATATGAAGCGATTTTGGCTCCCTAAATGTAGGGAGTCTAGTAGCAATCCCAAAAATAGGGAGCATATTGCGAGATTATTAAAGGGCATTTTTAGGAGGAATATTCGATTGTATATAATTTACTTAAGGTTATCGGGTGGGGGTTTAAAAAAAATATGGATCAATTTTGACTCCCTAAATATAGGGAGTCTAGTAGCAATCCCAAAAATAAAGAGAATATTTGGATCTTAGAGGGTGTTTTAGGAAGGAGTGCTCGATTGTATATAATTTACTTAAGGTTGTTGGGTGGGGGTTCAAAAAAAATTTGGATCAGATTTGGCTCCCTAAATATAGGAAGTCTAGTAGCAATCGCAAAAATATAGCGGCATATTCTGAGGCTCTTAAAGGGTGTTTTAGGGAGGAGTGCTTGATTTATATATAATTTACTTATGATTTTAGGGTGTTTTTGGGAGGCTATAGCAAGGCTCTTAGAGGGTGTTTTTGGAAGAAATGCTCGATTGTGTATAATTTACTTAAGGTTGTCGGGTGAGCATTCAAACAAAATATAGAACAGTTTTGGCTCCATAAATATAGGGAGTCTACTAGATATTCTAAATATAAAGTGCATTTTGCAAGGCTCTTAGAGAGTGTTTTAGGAGGAGTGCTCGATTATATATAATTTACCTAAAGGTTGTCGGGTGAGGGTTCAAAAAATATATAAAGCTGTTTTGCATCCCTAAATATAGGAAGTCTAGTAGCAATTCTAAAAATAGAGAGCATATTGCAAGGATCTTAGAAAGTATTTTAGGGAAGAGTGATCGATTTTATATAATCTAGTTTTGATTATTGGGTAGGAGCCTTGAGAAAGTAGGAGCGATTTTGGCACCCCAAATATAGAGAGTCTAGTAGCGATCCCAAAAATAAGAAGGCAATGACGAGGCTTATATAAGGTGTTTTTAGAATGAATACTCGATTGTATATAATTTACTTAAGGCTGACAGGTGGAAGTTTAAAAAAATTAAGCAGTTTCGGCTCCCTAAATATAGGGAGTCTAATAGCAATCCCAAAAATAGATAGCATATTGCGAAGCTTTTAGAGGGTGTTTTAGATAGGAGTGCTCGATTGTATATAATTTACTTAAGGTTGTCGGGTGGGCGTTCAAAAAAAATAAGGAGCAGTTTTGGCTATCTAAATATATTTAGTCTAGTACTTATCCCAAAAATAGAAAGACATATTGTGAGGCTCTTAGAGGATGTTTTAGGGAGGAGTGCTTGATTTATATATAATTTACTTTTGATTTTAGGGTATTTTTGGAAGGCAATGGCTAGGCTCTTAGAGGGTATTTTTGGGAGAAATGCTTGATTATATATAATTTACTTAAGGTTATCGGGTGGGGGTTCAGAAAAAATATGGAGCGGTTTTGGCTCTAAAAAAATATTGTGAGGGTCTTAGAGGGTGTTTTAGGGAGGAGTGCTCGATTGTATATAATTCACTTAAGGTTGTCCAGCGGGGGCTTAAAAAAATATGGATCGATTTTGGCTCCCTAAATATAGGGAGTCTAGTAGCAATCCCAAAAATAGAGAGCATATTGCAAGGCTCTTAGAGGGTATTTTAGAGAGGAGTGCTCGATTGTATATAATTTACTTAAGGTTGTCGGTAGGGGTTCAAAAAAAATTTAGAGTGATTTTGGCTCCCTAAATATAGGGAGTCTAGTAGCAATCCCAAAAATAGAAAGGCATGTTACGAGGCTCAATTGTATATAATTTACTTAAGGTTATCTGGTGGGGTTTCAAAAACAATATGGTGCGATTTTGGCTCCTTAAATATAGGGAGGCTAGTAGCAATCCTAAAAATAGAGAGGCATGTTACGAGGCGCTTAGAGGGTGCTTTAAGGAGGTGTGCTTGATTTATATATAATTTACTGATGATTTTTGGGTGTTTTTGGGAGGCAATGGCGAGGCTCTAATAGGGTATTTTTGGGAGGAATATTCGATTATATATAATTTACTTAAGGTTGATGGGTGGGGGTTAAAAAAAAATATGAAGAGGTTTTGGCTCCCTAAATATAGGGAGTCTAGTAGCAATCCAAAAAATAAAGAGCATATTACTAGGCTCTTAGAGGGTGTTTTTGGTAGGAGTATTCGATTGTATATAACTTATATAAGGTTGTCGGGTGGGTGTTTAAAAAAAATATAGAGCGGTTTTGGCTCCCTAAATATAGGGAGTCTATTAGCAATCACAAAAAAAGAAAGGCATATTGCGAATCTCTTATTGGGTGTTTTAGAGAGGAGTGCTTAATATATATATAATTTACTAATAATTTTAGGGTGTTTTTGGGAAACAATGATAAGGATCTTAGAGGGTGTTTTTGGGAGGAATGCTCAGTATATAATTTACTAAAGGTAATCGGGTTGGGGTTCAAAAAAAATATGGAGCTATTTTGGTTCCCTAAATATAGAGAGTCTAGTAGCAATACCTAAAATAGATAGCATATTGCGAGTCTCTTAGAGGGTGTTTTAAGGAGGAGTGCTCGATTGTATATAATTCACTTAAGGATATCGGGTGGGGGTTCAAAAAAAATATAGGGCATCTTTGGCTCCCTAAATATCGGGAGTCTAGTAGCAATCCGAAAAATAGAGAGCATATTGCGAGGCCCTTAGAGGGTATTTTAGGGAGGAGTGCTTAATTGTATATAATTTACTTACAGTTGTCGGGTGGGGGTTCAAAAAAAATATAGAGCGGTTTCGGCTCCCTAAATATAGGGAGTCTAGTAGCAATCCAAAAAATATAGAGCATATTGCGAGGCTATTTGAGGGTATTTTTGGAAGGAATGCTCAATTGTATATTATTTACTTAAAGTTGATGGGTGGGGGTTTAAAAAAAATATAGAGCGGTTTTGGCTCCCTAAGTATAGGGAGTCTAGTAGCAATCTCAAAAATTAAGAGTATATTGCGAGGCTCTTAGAGGTTATTTTAGGGAGGACTGCTCGATTGTATATAATTTACTTAAGGTTGTCAGGTGGGCGTTCAAAAAAAATACGGATTCATTTTGCCCAGCTAAATATAAGGAGTCTAGTAGCAATCCCAAAAATAAAAAGGCATATTATGAGAATCTTAGAGGGTGTTTTAGGGAGGAGTACATGATTTATATATAATTAACTTTTGATTTTAGGGTGTTTTTGGGAGACAATGGCGAATCTCTTAGAGGGTGTTTTTTGAAGGAATGCTCGATTATATATAATTTACTTAAGGTTATCGGGTGGGGGTTCAAAAAAAATATAGAGCGGTTTTGGCTCCCTAAATATTGGGAGTCTAGTAGCAATCCCAAAATTAGAGAGCATATTGCGTGGCTCTTAGAGGATGTTTTAGGGAGGAGTGCTCGATTGTATATAATTCACTTAATGGTGTTGGCTGGGGGTTCAAAAAAAATATGGAGCGGTTTTGGCTCCCTAAATATAGGGAGTCTAGTAGCAATCCCAAAAACAGAGAGCATATTGTGAGGCTCTTAGAGGGTATTCTAGGGAGGAGTGCCCGATTGTATATAATTTTCCTAAGGTTATCAGGTGGGGGTTCAAAAAAAATATGGAGCTATTTTGGATCCCTAAATATAGGGAGTCTAGTAGCAATCCAAAAAATAGAGAGCATATTATGAAACTATTAGATAGTGTTTTAGGGTGGAATACTCGATTATATATATTTTACTTAAGGTTGTTGATGGGGGTTCAAAAAAAATATGGAGCGGTTTTGGCACTCTAAATATAGCGAGTCTAGTAGCAATCCCAAAAATAGAGAGGCATATTGCGAGGCTCTTTGAGGGTGTTTTTAGGAGGAGTGCTTGATTTATATATAATTTACTTATGATTTTAGGGTGTTTTTTGGAGACAATGGCATTGCTTTTAAAGAGTGTTTTTGGGAGAAATGCTCGATTGTATATAATTTACTTATGGTTGTTGGGTGAGGGTTTAAAAAAAATATAGAGCAGTTTTTGCTCCCTAAATATAGAGAGTCTAGTAGCAATCCCAAAAATAAAGAGCATATTGCGTGGCTCTTAAAGTGTGTTTTAGGGAGGTGTAGTCGATTGTATATAATTGAGTTATGATTATTGGGTAGGAGCCTTGAGAAATTAGGAGCGATTTTGGATCACCAAATGTAGGGAGTCTAGTAGTAATCCCAAAAATAAGGAGGCAATGGCGAGGCTCTTATAGGGTGTTTTTGGGAGGAATGCTTGATTGTATATAATTTACTTAAGGTTGACGGGGTGGGGGTTCAAAAAAAATATAGAGCGGTTTTGGCTCCTTAAATATAGGGAGTCTAGTAGCAATCCCAAAAATAAAGAAAATATTACGAGGCTCTTAGAGGGTGTTTTAGGGAGGAGTGCTCGATTGTATATAATTTACTTAAGGTTGTTGGGTGAGAGCTCATAAAAAATATTGAGCGGTTTTGGCTACCTAAATATAGGGAGTCTAGTAGCAATCCCAAAAATAGAAAGGCATATTGCGAGGCTCTTAGAGGGTGTTTTAGGAAGGAGTGATTTATTTATATATAATTTATTTATGAGTTTAGGGTGTTTTGGGGAGGCAATGGCGAGGCTCGTAGAGGATGTTTTGAAAATGAATGCTCGGTTGTATATAAGTTACTTAAGGTTGTCGGCTGGGCATTTAAAAAAAATATGGAGCTGTTTTGGCTTCCTAAATATAGGGAGTCTATTAGCAATCCCAAATATGGAGAATATATTGCGAGGCTCTTAGAGGGTGTTTTATGGAGGAGTGCTCAATTGTATATAATTCACTCAAGGTTGTTGAATGGGGTTTCAAAAAAAATATGGAGCGGTTTTGTCTCCCTAAATATAGGGATTCTAGTAGTAATCCCAAAAATAGATAGCATATTGCAAGGCTCTTAGAGGATATTTTATGGAGGAGTGCTCGATTGTATATAATTTACTTAAGGTTGTCGGATGTGGGTTCTAAAAAAATATAGAGTGATTTTGGCTTCCTAAATATAAGGAATCTTGTAGCAATCCCAAAAATAAAGAGCTTATTATGAGGCTATTAGAGGGTGTTTTTGGGAGGAATGCTCGGTTGTATATAATTTACTTAAGGTTGTCGGGGTAGGGGTTAAAAAAAATAAGGGGTGGTTTTGGCTTCCTAAATATAGGGACTCTAGTAGAAATCCTAAAAATAGAGAGCATATTGTGAGGCTCTAAGAGGGTGTATTAAGGAATGCTCGATTGTATATAATTTACTTAAGGTTCTCGGGTGGAGGTTCAAAAAAAACATGGAGCGGTTTTGGCACCTTAAATTTAGGGAGTCTAATAGCAATCAAATAAATAAAAAGTCACATTGCGAGGCTCATAGAGGGTGTTTTAATGAGGAGTGCTTGATTTATATATAATTTACTTATAATTTTGGGGTATTTTTGGAAGGCAATGGCCAGGCTCTTAGAGGGTATTTTTGGGAGGAATGCTCGATTATTTATAATTTACTTATGGTTGTCGGGTGAGGGTTCAAAAAAAATATGAAGTGGTTTTAGCTCCCTAAATATAGGGAGTTTAGTAGCAATCCCAACTATAGAGAGTATATTGTGAGGCTCTTAAAGGATGTTTTAGAGAGGAGTTCTCGATTATATATAATTAAATTAAGGTTGTCGGGTGGGGGTTTAAAAAAACTATTGAGCAGTTTTGGCACCCTAAATATAGAGTCTTGTAGCAATCCCAAAAATAGAGAGCATATTGCGAGGCTCTTAGATGGTGTTTTCGGGAGGAGTGCTCGATTGTATATAATTTACTTAAGATTGTCGGGTAGGGGTTCAAAAAAAATATGGAACAGTTTTGGCACCCTAAAAATAGGGAGTCTGTAGCAATCAAAAAAATATAGAGCATATTGTGAGGCTATTAGAGGGTGTTTTTGGGAGAAATGCTCGATTGTATATAATTTACTTTAAGTTGTCTGGTGGTGGTTCAAAAAAAATATGGATTAGTTTTTTCTCCCTAAATATAGGGAGTCTAGTAACAATCCATAAAATAAAGAGCATATTATGCTCTTAGAGGGTGTTTTAGGGAGGAGTGCTTGATTGTATATAATTTAATTAAGGTTATCGGGTGGGGTTCAAAAAAAATATGGGGCGATTTTGGCTCCCAAAATATAAGGAGTCTAGTAGTAATCCCAAAAATAGAGAGGCATATTGCGAGGCTCTTAGAGGGTGTTTTAGGGAAGAGTGCTTGATTTATATATAATTTACTTATGATTTTAGGATGTTTTTGGGAGGCAATAGTGAGGCTCTTAGAGGGTATTTTTAGAAGAAATGCTCAATTATATATTGAGCTATTTTGGCACCCTAAATATAGGGAGTCTAGTAGCAATCCCAAAACTAGAGAGCATATTGCGAGTCTCTTAGAAACTATTTTAGGGAGGAGTGCTCGATTGTATATAATTTAGTTATGATTATCGGGTAGGAGCTTTGAGAAATTAGGAGCGATTTTGGCTCCCAAAATATAGGAAGTCTAGTAGCGATCCCAAAAATAAGAAGGTAATGGCGAGGCTCATATAACGTGTTTTTGGAAGGAATGTTCGATTGTATATAATTTACTTAAGGTCGATGGGTGGGGGTTCAAAAAAAATATGGAGCAGTTTTGGCACTCTAAATATAGGGAGTCTAGTAGCAATCCCAAAAATAGAGCGCATATTATGAGGCTCTTAGAGAGTATTTTAGGGAGGAGTGCTCGATTGTATATAATTTACTTAAGGTTGTCGGGTTGGCATACAAAAAAAATATGGAGTGATTTTGGCTACCTAAATATAGGGAGTCTAGTAGCAATCCCAAAAATAGAAAGGTATATTCCGATGTTCTTAGAGGGTGTTTTAGTAAGGAGTGCTTGATTTATATATAATTTACTTATGATTTTAGGGCATTTTTGGGAGGCAATGACGAGGCTCTTAGCTGGTGTTTTTGGGTGGAAATCTCAATTGTATATTATTTACTTAAGGTTGTTTAGTCAGGTTTCAAAAAAAATATGGAGCGGTTTAGGTTCCATAAATATAGGGAGTCTAGTAGCAATCCCAAAAATAGAGAGCATATTGTGAGGCTGTAAGAGGGTATTTTAGGGAGGAGTGCTCGATTATATATAATTCACTTAAGGTTGTCATATGGGGGTTCAAAAAAAATATGGAGTGGTTTTGGCTCCCGTATTATAAGGTGTCTAGTAGCAATCCCAAAAATAGATAGCATATTGCGAGGCACTTATAGGGTATTTTAGGGAGGAGTGCTCGATTATATATAATTTGCTTAAGGTTGTCTGGTGGGGGTTCAAAAACAATATGGAGCGGTTTTGCCTCCCTAAATATAGGGAATCTAGTAGCAATCCCAAAAATAGAGAGCATATTGAGAGGCTATTAGATGGTGTTTTTGGGAGGAATGCTTGATTGTATATAATTTACTTAAGGTTGTCGGGTGAGGGTTCAAAAAAAATATGGGGTGGTTTTGGTACCCTAAATATAGGGAGTCTAGTAGCAATCCCAAAAATATAGAGCATATTACAAGGCTTTTAGAGGGTGTTTTAGGGGGGAGTGTTTGATTGTGTATAATTTATATAAGATTATCGGGTGGGGGTTCAAAAAAAATATAGAGCGATTTTGGCTACCTAAATATAGGGAGTCTAGTAGCAATCCCAAAAATAGAGAAGCATATTGCGAGGCTCTTAGAGTGTGTTTTAGGGAAAAGTGCTTGATTTATATATAATTTACTTATTATTTTAGGGTGTTTTTTGGGAGGCAAAGGTGAGGCTCTTACAGGGTTTTTTTGGTGGAATGCTCGACTATATATAATTTATTTAAGGTTGTCGAGTGGGGGTTCAAACAAAATATAGAGCAGTTTTGGCTTCATAAATATAGGGAGTCTAGTAGTAATCCCAAAAAATAAAAAACATATTGCGAGGCTCTTAGAGGGTTTTTTAGAAAGGAGTGCTTAATCGTATATAATTTTCTTAAGGTTGTCTGGTGGGGGTTCAAAGAAAATATGGAGCGGTTTTGACTCCTTAAATATAGGGAGTCTAGTCGCAATCCTAAAAATAGAGATGCATATTACGAGGCTCTTAGAGGCTATTTTAGGGAGGCGTACTTGATTTACATATAAGTTACTTATGATTTTTTGGTATTTTTGGAGGCAATGTCAAGACACTTAGTGGGTGTTTTTAGGAGGAATGCTTGATGGTATATAATTTACTTAAGGTAGATGGGTGGGGGTTCAAAAATAATATAAAACAATTTTAGATCCATAAATATAGGGAGTCTAGTAGGAATCCCAAAAATAGAGGTGTATATTAGGAGTCTCTTTGATGGTGTTTTAAGGAGGTGTGCTTGATTTATATATAATTTACTTATAATTTTAGGGTATTTTTGGGAGGCAATGGTGAGGCTATTAGAGGATGTTTTTAGGAAGAATGTTCGATTGTATATAATTTACTTAAGGTTATCAGGTGGGGGTTCAAAAAAATATAGAGAAGTTTTGGCTCCCTAAATATAGGGAGTCTAGTAGCAATTCCAAAAATAGAGAGCATATTACAAGTCTCTTAGAGGATGTTTTAGGGAGGAGTACTCGATTGTATATAATTTACTTAAGTTTTTCAGGTAGGAGTTCAAAAAAAATATGGGGCGATTTTGGCTTCCTAAATATAGAGAGTCTATGAGCAATCCCAAAAATAGAAAGCATATTACGAGGCTCTTAGAGGGTGTTTTAGGGAGAAGTGCTGATTTATATATAATTTACCTATGATTTTAGGGTATTTTTGGGAGGCAATAGCGAGGCTCTTAGAGAGTGTTTTTGGGAGGAATGGTCGATTATTTATAATTTACTTAAGGTTATCGGGAGGGGGTTCAAACAAAATATGGAGCAGTTTTGGCTCCCTAAATATAGGGAGTCTAGTAGCAATCCCAAAAAATAGAGAGAATATTATGAGGATCTTAGAGAGTGTTTTAGAGAGGAGTGCTCGATTGTATATAATTTTCTTAAAGTTGTCGAGTGGGGGTTCAAAAAAAATATGAAGCGGTTTTGGCTCCTTAAATATAGGGAGTCTAGAAGCAATCCTAAAAATAGAGAGACATATTGCGAGGCTCTTAGATGGTATTTTACGGAGGTCTGCTTGATTTATAAATAATTTATTGATGATTTTAGGGTGTTTTTGGGACACAAAGGCAAGGCTCTTAAAGGGTGTTTTTGGGAAGAATGCTCGATTATATATAATTTACTAAAGATTGTCTGGTGGGGATTCAAAAAAAATATTGAGCGGTTTTGGTTTCCGAAATATAGGGAGTCTCAATAGCAATCCCAAAAATAGAGAGCATATTGCGAGGCTCTAAGAAAGTGTTTTAGGAAGGAGTGACCGATTATATATAATTTAGTTATGATTATCATGTGGGAGCCTTGAGAAATTGGTAGCGATTTTAGCTCCCCAAATATCTAGAGTCTAGTAGCAATCCCAAAAATAAGGAGGCAATAGAGAGGCTCATATAAGGTGTTTTTGGGAGAATACTCGATTATATATAATTTATTTAAGGTTGACGAGTGGGGGTTCAAAAAAAATATGAAGCGGTTTTTTCTCCCTAAATATAGGGAGTGTAGTAGCAATCCTAAAAATAGAGAGCATATTGTGAGGCTTATAGAGGGTGTTTAAGGGAGTAGTACTCGATTGTATATAATTTACTTAAGGTTGTCGGGTGGGAGTTCGAAAAAATTATAGAGTGGAACCCCCTTCTTTGTCAAGTGGGTCAGGGGACCTGCCAGACGAGAGAAGTTCTCCATGAATCTCCGATAGTATCCTGCTAAGCCGAGAAAACTACGGATCTCGAACACGTTCTTCGGTTGCTCCCAGTTTAGAACTGCCTCGATCTTAGCTGGGTCGACTGCTATGCCCTCACTGGAGACTACATGGCCTAGAAACTTCACTTCCTTCATCCAGAACTCGCACTTGCTAAGCTTGGCATAAAGGTGGTGCTCCCTCAAGGTCTGTAGGACTAAACCCAAGTGCTCCTTATGCTGCTCCTCAGATCGTGAGTAGATGAGGACGTCGTCTACAAACACCACGACGAAGGAGTCAAGGCACTCTCGGAAGACCCGATTCATCAAATCCATGAATGCGGCAGGTGCATTGGTCAATCCGAAGGGCATCACTAAAAACTCGTAATGCCCGTATCTAGTCCGGAATGCGGTCTTCGACACATCTTCAGCTCTCACCCTTAACTGGTGGTACCCCGATCTTAGATCAATCTTCGAAAAATAGCAAGCCCCTCGCAACTGGTCGAAGAGGTCATCGATCCGAGGTAGAGGATACCGATTCTTCATGGTCACGCCGTTCAGTTTTCGATAATCAATACACAATCTCTTCGATCCATCCTTCTTTTGGGCAAACAACACTAGAGCGCCCCAAGGAGAAACACTAGGACGAATGAATCCCAGTGCCAATAACTCCTCTAACTGTATCTTCAGCTCTCTCAGCTCAGCTGGGGCCATTCTATACGGTGCCATTGAAATCAGACCAGCCCCCGGAATCAACTCGATGCAAAAGTCTACCTCCCGTACCGGAGGAAGGCCAGGAAGCTCATCTGGAAAGACATCAGGGAAGTCTCTCACAGTAGGTGGCAACTCAACTGAAATAACTCCATCCCCCTCACTGGACAATCTAGCTAACAAACTGAGGCTGATCCTCTCTGTCGGTGACGGGCATAACACGGTCATCTGATCTCCCACAAACACGAACTCACTACTACCCTATGGTCGGAAGTTTACCCTCTTGGTGTAACAATCTAGAGAGGCATGATACGCTGCTAACCAGTCCATCCCCAACAACACGTCTAATCTGTCTAGGTCAAGTATGATCAGATCGACTAAAAGCTCCTGATCCCCAATCTGGATAATGCACCCTTTACAAACATGGTCAACATCGATACTAGGCCCGAGGGGTGATATCACCGAAAGGGTATAGCCTAGGGGCTCTGACTCTAAACCTAGTACGGTTGCAAAGTAAGGCACGATATATGAATGACTAGAGCCAGAATCGATCAAGACATGAGCTAGCAAACTGAAGACTGGGAGGGTACCTTCGATGACCGATCCGGATGCACCTGAGTCATGCTGAACAAGTGCGAAAGCTCTACACTGGGCACGCTGTCCTCTGTCGCCCTGGCGAGCTGGGGGCCTATGGTGAAGTGGCTGGGAGCCCGGTGGGCGGTACTGCTGAGCTCTCGGCTGCTGGACAGGTGGGCGTTGTTGGAACTGCTGGTGACCTGGTGGTGCTGGAAGAAGAGATCGAGTTGGCGGTGTCGGTAAAAGTGCACGAGTCTGAGGGCAGTTCCTCCGGATGTGGTGAGGGGAACCACACTGAAAGCACAAGTAGGCACCCTGAGGTCTGACTGCTGGTGGTCCAAAGAAATGTTGTAAGGGTGGTCGGGTCTCTGTGAATCTTGGCCTCTTTTGGTACTGTTGTTCCCCACTACGGTTGCTGCTGCTACCTCTCTCCAAGATCCTACGGGACTCCTCCATCCCATGCTCAGCAATCAGGGCCCGCTCTATCACCTCTGGGTAGGTCCTTAGCCTCAGGACCTCAATCCTGCTACGAATCCCGGGCTTCAAGCCCTGCTTGAACCTCTTAGCCTTTTGAACCTCAGTCGCTACCAAGTACGGGGCGTAGCGGGACAACTCTGTGAACTTGGCCTCGTACTGGGCCACTGAGCGTGAGCCCTGGTACAAGGACAAGAACTCCTGCTCAAGGCCATCTCGCACACTCTCCAGAAAATACTTATCTCGAAAAATCTCCTCAAACTCCTCCCAGGTAACTGCCGCTCGATCGGCTCCTCTGGTCCTCACGACCATATCCCACCAATAGTCCGCCTCTGCCTCGAACATATAGGCGGCTAGCACTACTCTCTGCTCTCCTGTGATGCCAAGTACATCCAGGATCTTCCCTATCTGTTTCAGCCAGCGATCTGCCTCCATGGGGTCAGGGGCTCCTCGAAAGACTGGAGGCAGCATCGCCCTGAAGTCCTTCATCACACTCCCAAGACGGCCGCTCTCGGGTCTCTGAGATTGGGCCCGAGTCAGCACGTCCTGGGTAATCGCTGTCTGCTGCTGCAGAGTCGTCTACTGCTGCTGCATCACCTCAGTCATTTCCCGGAGCATGTCCATAACAGACGAAGTCTCAGGGGGTCTCGGTAAAGCTGGACGTCGTGGAGGCATCTGAAAATTGCCAAAATGTAAGCATTAGTCGACCTACCCCTAATCTAGGTTCCACAAACAACTAAGTCCCTAGGGTCATATCCCTGTGCTCTGATACCAGGTTGTCACGCCCCGACTTTCGGTACAAAGGAAAATGGTACCGAATGCCGGGGTGTGAGAGTGTGGTAGAGTGGAGGGGGGAAAAGAAGGAAGTATTATCATTCAAAAGATCTATTTATTATGTTATCTATCAACTAGGATTCTAAGGCTTGCACTGGATGAGGGTTTTATCATTTTAAAAGATATTTCGAGCTAAGTAACACTTTTATATTAGAGAAAACAGAAAAGAGTCTAATAACTATTACAAGTCAATCCAGTTACTACAAACCGACTGAACTAAAAGATAGAGCAAAGTCTACCGCTACGAAAGGAGGTCTAGGGTGCTAACGTCCAATGTCCTCTGATAGAGCTACAGTACCTGAAAAGCATTCAACAACAAGGGATGAGTTTTCAAACGAAAACTCAGTGAGGCAAAACTAAACAGTAGTAGTCACTAGCATCCATTATACAAGAGAGACACTAACTAAACAGGAAAAACTTTTAATCCTCATAATCAACAAAAGACAACTAAATTAAGTTGCAAAGGCGTGCGACACTACTACCAACATCACAAGAGGTAGACAATTCGAGTACGTGCTAGCTACGTGTGGATATGTAGAAAGGAAAGGACAGGAGGGAAACAAGACAATATTGTGTGAACCCCGGATTTTGTTAACCTGCCCCGGTAGGCATTACTATAGGGCTTTTGTTTCGCTTCAGAGAGCCACCTCTATCCAGCATCCGAGATACCTCGTCGGAATGCTAAAATTCATCCAATTTGGCCAAATGGTGTTTCCCGTCTTTCACGGAGGAGTCGCAAGCCCAACTTGCTTTCTTTGGGGACTTAGCGCCCCAGGACTTGGCTGTCTACTCGCTCATCTCACATCACATGATTTTACCCCTCGACCTAAGCCACAACCCCGTGACCCCAACCTACTAAGCTTCGGTCCATGGCGCACAGGTGGTTCACGTTCCATATGCCCATTAGGGTCAGTGTACAAGTGCAGTCTCAGACGGGAGGTACAACGAAAATATACGATACACCACAACCAGATAGTACCACAAACATGGAGTGTATATATTCAAACAGAAACCTAGATGGCATCTACTAGTCCTAACTAAGGTTTAGTAAAGTCTCACCTGACCAGTACGACTGAGTGTCCAAGCAGAAACAGAGAAAACCCGGTACAACTGTGCAAGGACACAGTCAATGTATTAGGACTAATCACACAAAAAAATAAAATGGTGAGTGACGTCGTGATCTGTGTGCGTGAGTATCGAGTGGTTGCAGATTAGGTCTTAATCGGATTTAATGTAGGTGATTTAGAAGCTCATGGAGAAGGCTTGCAAAAAGGGATTGTGAACTAAAGGAGAGAAAGTAATGGAGGGAAGGAGTTGATTGGTGAAGAGGGGAGATTAATTGGAGGGGAATTTGTAATGGAGGGAATGCCAATGGAGGGAAATTTATGAAATGATGAATTTGAGGTGGCTTCAATGGAGAGAGAGAGAAATGGAGAGAGTGAGTGAAGGGATGGCAAATAGTTGGCAGGTGTAAGGGGGGATGGGGACCATGTGAGAGAGTGGTGTACAGGAGAGAGAGAGAGAGAGAGAGAGAGAGAGAGAGAGAGAGAGAGAGAGAGAGAATGCGTGTACAAATGGGTGACTCTCGGGTAGGAAAAGAGAGAGAGAGAGAGAGAGAGAGAGAGAGAGAGAGAGAGAGAGAGAGAGAGAGAGAGAGAGAGAGAGAGAGAGTGTGCAGTGGTTGTCCTTCGGGTAGGAAGAGAGAGAGAGAGAGGAATGGGTTAGAGAGAGAGAGAAAGTGAGAGAGAGAGAGAGAGAGGTTGGGTGGGTTGGTAGTTTGCCGGAGACGGGGAAGGTGAAGGAGGTGGGAGGTTGATGATGGTGTTTGGCCGGAAGTCGGGAAGGAGACGGGTTGGCTCGGGTTTGGGATGGGGTACAAGTCGGATGGGCTCGGGAAGGAAGAAGGAGAGAATGGAGGTGGGGTGTGGGTCTCACTGGCCGGAGGTGATGGCCGGGCATGGGTGTATGGCGAGGGTAGTGAGAGAAAGAGGGAGAAAGGGGGAGAGAGAGTGGAGTGTGTGTGAGAGAGAGAGAGAGAGAGAGTCCAGTAGAGAGAGAGTAAGGTATAGAGAGAGAAGGAGAGGATGCATGGGAGTGGAGCTCAGGTTTGGGCTTTGGTGGAAAGGAAGTGAGAGGAAGGAGGAGGTGGATCATGGTGGTTGTCAGGAGTAGGGAGGAAGGTGCTGCAGGATGAGGGTGATGGTGATGATGGTGCTGGAGGTGTGGCCGGAGCCGGAGAAGAAGAAGGAGATGGTGCGGGTGGTGGTGCGGTGGCTCACCGGCGTCGGAAAGCTCGTTGGAGCTCGGCTCGTCGGTTGCAAGGGAGGAGGGTGCGGCTGCTACGGTGCCTCGGTGGGCGCTCTCCAACGGCGGCAAGGTTAGGACGGTGTCGGAGCTTGGCTCGGGTTGGCAATGGTGGTCGATGGGGAGGTCTTAGAGAAGGGGAGGGAGAGAGGTAGAGAGAGACGGGGGAAGGAAAAGCTAGGTAGTCAACCAGTTTGCCCACTTTTGGGTTGCAAACTTTACATGGCATCCACCTAGCACTCACCCTATGGCCCCCACAAAAATGTTCCATCCAATGGGGACATGCCATACTCCACATCCACATCATGTGGATTTGGCAACAAAAGTTGGCAAACGATCTCCAATAGAGCATTACGTACTCATGGGAAAAGGTGGGAAGGTAAGTATATACTCTTGTTTTGAAAAAAAAAATAGGGGAGTGAGAGAGCTAATCGGGAGGGCTAAAGACCATTTTATCCTCAACCAGTTGTACATATAAACAAAAGAAGAAAGGGATGCTAGAGGATAAGGTGATTCTAGCTTGATTTGACGGTCTCAGGAAAATAAAATAAAATAAAATCGATCGTAATAAAAATAAGATAAAACACAAATGCGGTATTCGATAAGAAGGTTGTCGCTAAGCAGATACCGGGTGCATCAAAACAAATGGTCAACTCGGTTACCCGTCGACTTAACACAATCAAGAAAAGCATTCCACAAAACACACCCACCAAATTAAGGTCACTACAATAGCCGTGATGCATGGATGTACAGGCATTTATTTGTGGTACATAGCACGTAAGAGTACGTAGGCTCTTCGACCGTACGTCCCTGTTGTTGTATGAAATGTGGTCTAGGGCATGTAAAAACTTGGTTGATTAATAAATTGGTTGATATTTTGCTTAATGGTGCGTATGTTTGTACATGCTCTGTGTACAGGACTTAAAGAAGCCATGGCTATATAGTAGTCCATCTGAGTGGAAGACTCAGTAGATTGGTCCTATGAGCCTAAATAGTTTGCAGCTCTGATTAGGGTTGGTCGTCCTATCAGGTTAAGCTGTTGGAATGATAGACTATGAGTTTTTCCACCATGGTCATTGCCAGGCACAGTGTCTGTAGCCAAATGGAACCAACAAGTTGTACAGATCGGTGAGCAGACACCGGTGCCATAGCCGTGTTTCTGCATAGGGTAATCAGTCTTAAACCCTGAGGAACCGTAACCGGTGATCTAACCACGACCCAATACCACGGTGCACTGGGTTACCGGGCTAGCGATGCATCGGCACGCCACTCCTGTAAGTCATCCACATCATTGTCGAGAGGTGCGTTCCTTGGTCTGATATACACCGCACTAAACCCAGACCTAGTGGTCAGCAGTTGAGCTGTTGACTGGATCCAGTTGCTTGGCCAAAACGACTGGAGGTGCGTTCTGATGATTAACCTGGAAGAAACCTAATCAGATGGTCATTTGAGTCTGATGGTGCTCTCTACTGCTCGAGTTGACACATGGCGCCGAGTAGAGGGATATCACATTACCAATATTAAGCGAAGAGCAAGGGTATGTGAGAGAGCGTAATAAGTCTAGGAGGATTGGAGTGCAGCCTGCGTCGCACTATGGGTGGCCATGCAGATTAACCGGGACCCAGAGGATTAACGGAGACACTTGCATAGTGTGTTGATTGGACACTTGCATAGTGTATCAATTGGGTCCAATTGGAAGCCATGAACCCTAGTCCCTGAAGGTTCCACCCTATCCACAATCATGTAAAACTTTCACTTTCTCCTAGTCTCACTACAAAAGTAGAGTTGAAGAAAAGAAGCCATAACCACCCTGTGTGTCATGAGGGCATCGCACTAGAGTATGGAAGGTGCACAAAGCTGAATGCGTTCACTAGGGAGTAGACCTAGAGTGGTGTAGAGACACGTGACCTCGCCTTAACATCGCATATAGGGTCAGTTTTGTGTGTGCGCATTCGCATTAGAGCGCGGAATGATCATTTAGTGGCTTTTACTTAGGGGCACCCCATGTTTTACTTAGGGCACCCTAATAAATAGTAAAATCACTATTCATTGACCCACGGTGTGATGACCTAGTGTGGATAAGTGCCCTAATTGTTAGGGTGCATTATCGCGCACGATAAACGGACCATGCACGCTCCCGAATTAGGTAATCGGCTATTAGGTGCATGGGGGCATTTTGGTCATATTAAAATGTCCCGCATGCTCTAATAGGCTGGCCACCCTATTAGGGTTTGTGCATGGTGCCGTCATCCCTTTAATCAAAGGGATATTTGAATATTCAAATATCCCTCTCCCTTGATTTTAGGGATGAGATAAGGTAGGGAATCCTGGGTGGTTACAAGGTGATAGGAGAGGGAGAGATCGGTTAGAGAGAGGGGGAGATCGGCAAAAAGGAGGGGGGGCACGGTTTCTAAAGCCCCCTCATGGTTTTCTCAGAGAAAAACCATCCCCCCCTGAGATAATCTGAGGCCCTAAGAAATAGGCCTAACTAACCACCTACTCTCTCATCGATTCTAACATTCTCTCTGGCGGAAGGCTCTCAGGTTTTTTATGAAAAACAGAGAAGTCTCTCACTATCTCTCTCACTCATTTTTCTTCTACTTCTTTTGAGGTTTGTGAGATCTACAATAGGAGAGGGCTAGCACTCTGAGGCACTCAGAGATTGGAGTGCTCGGGTTTGGCCCGATTGCGAGATTGGGTGAACTTGAGGAGAACCATCTCTCAAGCTTGTGGATACTTTCGACTTCATCAAATCTGAAGATTGACATCGCGGTGCTAATATAAATCCCGCACGAAGGTATAAACTATCTAAAACCCTAGATCTATTGTCTCGCATGTATAATAGCTATTTTGTTCGATTTGGTAGAAGACTATAGGGGTTCGTTTTTTGATTTCGCTACACCTATTGCATGCATAAATCATATTCGAATAAAAATTTTAAACGTATCCCACACCGACTCGATCCTCTAGATCGGATCGAACTTCCGTTGCGCCTCCAATTTCATCCTAACACCTGCTTCCTCCCCTAGTCAAGAAGCAGCAGAGCTCCCGTGCCTACAACTTTGTTTGCTACTAGTACTTCTTCCACATGGATCCTGGACTCTGGTGCATCTCATTACATAATTGTTGATGATATAATTTATGTAGATTGCTTTTATGTCCCTTCACAGTTTTGTATTCACACTATGTATGCCGCAACTCCATGTGGAACCAAATTACACCAGCCTCGAATCCTCATGGTCATTTTTCGATCTCGAGAGTGTTTCCTGTATTGATGAGCCTCACTTCTATAAGCCATATTGCAAACTCTGGTTTTACTGTACATGTGATATTCATTACGTCCTCTTGCTCCGTGCAGGATATGCATACAAGACAAATGATTGGGACCGATCGTAGAGTGGGAGGATTGTACCAGCTAGAACATCTGCACGTTCCATTTTCCCCTACTTCAGCATCCCTTTCTTTAGCAGTTGCCTTTTTTGTTTCTGATCTCTCGTATAGACCGTAGGGCATATCACTGGACCTCGATTATACGCTCTTTTTGGTTATAGTGTTATCAGTTCTCATACCTTTAAATCTCTTGCAGATTGTACGGTTGCAGGTTGGCAAAACATCTGGATCTGAGTACGTTGTGTTCCTTATCTAGTTTTGACATAATCCATTCTAACATTTAGGGTTCCAATTCTACACTCGTGTTGGTTGAGTTTCTATACTGTGTCAGCTTTACCGACGACTTCTCTCGTTTTACTTGGGTTTACTTGATGCGTCAGAGCTGAAATTGATTGGATCTATCCATCTTTTACGGAGATGATCTACACTCAATTTCAGAAGCGAATCAAGGTTTTTCGCTTTGACTGTGCCCATGAGTACCTCTCTTCTGAGGTTCTAATATCATGCTTTCTCATGGAATACTTCACCAAATGTCGTAGTTGGCCTCAGGAGTTTCCCATGTATCACTTTCGTCTACATTCGGACCTCCTAGCTCAGCTAACACTGAAGCAGACTCTACAGTGATGGCCAATCACAAAGAGCGATCGAATAACCATGAGAGGGTACCTAAGTGAGTTTATCATTGACAAGATGCCAGCGCATTGTTATATTTTGTGTTATTTTTTGTTGGCTTCGACGAAACTGTGTGTGTGTGTCTGTGTGCGCGCGCATTATTTGTGGCTCGCCTATTGGAGCATGTTCTCGTATGGGATCTAAGCATTAGAGCATGGGTCTTAATACTTGCCCTTCCTAGGTATAGCCTAGGTATAGCACGGACAAACTAACAGTGCACAGAGTCATATTTCAAAACTTAGAATCGATTGTGACTCTAAAGTGTATAAATATGATTTTGCAAGTTGGGAATACGACTCTATAGTTATGACATATATTTTATTTCCTAGTTTTTTTGGCTCCCCTCCATGTACTTGTCCTAATTTCAATTGAAAAGTTCTTGTATGAATTACTGTAATTAATTCAGAAGTTCGTGTTATAGCTAGGTAGTAGTTTGGAGTGGTTTGTATAAAACATTGATCTCTTTATTGAATTGACTAGTTGTTCTATGTAGTACCTAGTTTCAATCAGTATGAAACTATTTTTTATGAAGTACGCCCAGACCTTGAAGCTGTTATGTACATATATATACACATGCGTATCAAGGAACTATCAATTACTAAGGAATATAGACGGATATTATTTTTAAGGAAATTATCAACTATTACAAAAACTGTCAACAATGATTACTTATAATTGACGGTATTCTACAATACCATCAGGTTTTATTCACAATACTTGACAGTTTCGTTAGGAACCGTCAAATTTATTTATCTTTTGGCTATAAAACTATATGATGCCATCAATGAAGTGAGTATAGTTGATGGTTTTTTATGTAACCGTCAAGTATTTCAGTATTATTTGACGGTTTAGTACAAGAATATTTGACTGTTTTGAAATAATTCATCGTCAATTATACTTCTTATACTTGACGGTTTCATAGAGAACCTCAGATTTTTTTTCTACAAAAAAATAAAAAACCGTCAAGTAACAATGAATAATTGTCAGTTTTGACACCGTCAACTATTCCTAACTTTTCTTGATACTGGCATAGTTGACGGAATTTGGCCTTAAAAAAACATCAAGTAATGGGTTTCTTAACAGTTAAAAACCGTCATGAAATATCTTTTTTGTTGTAGTATAATTAATTATGTTTGTATGATCCAATTTGGCAATTAGTTTAGAAAGAGCTAGGTCTGACGTCTTATTTATTTAGATTTTTTTGTCCGATATGATATATACGTATAATAGCAGTACTTCATTGATTAAGGACGTTATACGTATAAGCCCTAAGACAAGTACATACTACTATTATATATCTCGGTCTATAAGGAATTGCCCGTTGGTTATATATATATATATATATATATATATATATATATATATATATATATATATATATATATATATATAGTGATACATTGCGGCGGGTAACGTGCGAGCTTAACGTGCGGCACCCTTCGGGGGTATTTTTGGAATTTTATTTTTTGGGGATTGATCACCTATCCTTGGATTGTACACACAAAAAATTTCAGCCCGATCCAAGACCTGTAGGCCGTCCAAATGTGTTGATCAAACTGGCAAAAAAAAATGAACGACCGATAAAAGATCAACACATTTGGACGGCCTACAAGTCTTGGATCGGGCTGAAATTTTTTGTGTGTCCAATCCAAGGGTGGGTGATCAATCCCCCCAAAAAAAAAAACGAAAATACCCCGGAAAGGGGTGGCCGCACGTTACCCGACCGCAATATATCACTACTCTCTCTCTCTATATATATAGCTTCAATGTTAATCAATAATTTAATTGAGTTTTTTAAAAAAAATTCGGAATTCAATAATCTTATTGAGTTGTGTTATGAAAAACAACAAACATGTATGGTTGAGAGTGATGATCGAGGGCCTCTTGACCTTGAGGAGAAGCAATTTATTATATTATTTATTAATCGTGCTACATGACATGCATGCATGGGAGCCCATGCATTTATTTGTGGTACATAGTACGTAAGCCCACAGTAGGCTCGTCCATCGTACGTCCCTGCTTCCTTCCCAGATCAGGATCACTCCATGTGGGGGACCTTAAAACCTGAAAAACAAGGAAAAATAAAATAAAATATTACAATTAAAAACATATATATTGTGGGAATTAATTAAGGATGAGGGAACTTAAATGGCTGTGCTGATGATTTGGCTAAGCACTATGAGTTCCTAACAAAAATAAAAATAAAAATATGGGATGATGATGGACGCTAGCTAGCTTACTGCCGCACTGGTACCCAGGAGGGAACGGGCGTCCGCAGATCGCGGCGTCGTCGACCACCCGTGTCATGTTGACAATTTGCTGGAGCTCCGGCGTGACGTGGGAGCAGGTGCATGGGATATCGGCCGCTTTTACCACGGCGCAGCACTCCGGTCCCGGAGTTGGAGCGGTGGGAGGGCCGGGAATGCGGACGTACTGAAAGCATTGCTCCCTTAGATCATCCCACCCTCCGCCGCAGTCGTCGGCCGATAGACCACCTGTACTGAAGAAAATTATGAAGCAGACAGCAAGTGTCATGCGGTTTGCCATTGCGGTCATCTCTCTCTCTCTCTCTCTCTCTCTCTCTCTCTCTCTCTCTCTCTCTCTCGATCTGTGAGTAGATGGATAGAGTGTGTATGTGCAGATATATATAGAGAGGAGGAAGAGGCAGAGCCTGTATAGCCTAGGCGCATGCAGGCTGCATGATGAGGTTACGTGGAGCACATTCGATCCACATGGTACGAACGGCGTTACATGCGTGTAGGATATATACTAGTGAATCACTGCTACAGTGATTTCGATTCGGTTACTACAGTGATTTTACTGTAGCAGAAATAGTGATTTCATCTAGTAACCGATCAAATTAATACTCTATTGTTTGATCGAATTGATACTCTAAAATCACTGTAGCAACTGATTGATTTCTTTACTATAGTGAAATCACTGTAGCAATCACTGTATATACACTATTGATTCTCTGCTGCTGAGGGGTGATGAAAGGGGCATTTTTATCATCTGATAGAGGAATAGTCAACTAGGGTTTAATGTAAAACTAGCTTTTCGGTAGGGAGTTTGAGCTCAAACGAATACATTGTCTGGACTAGGGCATAAAAGCATCCCCTACGTACAAAGGGCTTTTCACCAAGTCCCCCGGCCAAACAACAATTAATGCTCCAAATCGGTGACCAAAATTGATCGCCTATTTGATAAAGTGGGGGCTTGGCGATACAACTGGCCGCAACAGACTTTGTCGCAATAGCCTTTTATGGCAAGGCCATCGATATTGATGGATCGATTGCGGCGGCCAAGTCGCAAGATTTGAATGGGATTTCGACGAAATTGAATATGCCGCCGAATTTGGATAGGATTTGAATAAAAATAACGTTGGGCCAGTACTGGGCACCACGGGCTGACGAGGCCCAGATTGATTTACACGCCATGCTCAGCTCGGGGCAGGGCACAAAAATATTTAGGGGGACTTAGCGGTCGGTCCCCCAACGAATACTCTTTTCGATGCAAAGAACATCGAAAATATTGTTTTTTTTTTTCAATCAAAACTCTAACCAAACCACTACGCTCATCTACCCATTATCAAGATACTGGATACCAATCCCAACGGGTTGTCCAAAGCCAATAGATCCAAATAGAGAGGAGGAAGAGCAGTGGGTCGGTTGAACTCATTCTCATTAATGATCTTCAGAATATTTACAGAGAATCTCTTCAAAGAGAAAAAAAACAACCAAGAGAGTTAAAATTATAAAAAGATTGTTTAACCTGCACCCTCTTCCCAAAAAATGAAAAAACGTTAGCCACGTTTAACCACCTCATTATTTCAAAAATCCATGGATACCCATCATATTTCCAACAAATTACAAAGACTACCATCAACTAAATTCAAACAGATAAAACACTATACACTGTTGCAAATGTTACTATTTATTAACGAAAATTTTCTATTTTCACCTTTATGCTATAGTGAAACAACAGTAGCAAATTTTACTCTTTAATAATGATAAAGAATAACATTTCAGCTAATAAACAGTAACATTTGCTATAGTATAATCACTGTATCAATTTTAAAAAAAAAACTTATTTTTTTTAAAAAATAGCTACAATGAAAACACTGTAGCAAATGCTACTCTCTAATAGTGAAATGTTACTCTTTATAAAGAGTAACATTTCGGGTAATAAATAGTAACATTTGTTACCAGTAATCACTATTGTATTTTTTTATACTATACCCAAGGATCCCCCACATAATATGAAATTATTTAAAATAGTTAAAAATATATAAAATCAAAATTTGGATTCTTGACACTGTGTAATAGGTAAGGGTACCCTTTGAGAAAAGGTTTGAACCATTACTTAATGACATTTACTTTTATCTGCGAGGACTCGATGGACTACGTCTTGAATCGGCCCCATGATTCAGACTTCCATAAAACACACACAATATAATATTAATTGAGTTCTAAAGCGGGTTGTACATTATGACCGTGCGCATATATCTTTCATGTGTGTTTTAAGATAACAACCCTCTTACCATAGTCGTGTTCTTAGTTTCGGCGAAGACGGAGCACGATAGGAGGCTCTTGTTAGAATTGGTGAGGTGTATTGCTCGTAAAAACTTATAGTTAAGCTATGTATGGTTGATAGCATATGATTGCATCTTGGTACGTACCTTAGTACGTGTTTTGATTACATAACAGATAGTCATAGCTACATGATAATCCACTTGAGTGGGAGACGCAATGGACTGGTCCCATGTAATCTAAATATGTTTGCAGCTCTGATTAGGGTTGGTTGCTCTATTAGGATAAGCTATTGGGATGACAGAACGTGGGTGTCTTCACCACGGTCATTACCAGGCATAGTGTCTGTGGCCGAACGGAACCAACACGGTGCACAGATTGGTGAGCAGACACCGGTACACTAAGTCGTGTTTTTGCTTAGGGTAAAACAATTCTAAACCCTAAGGAACCATGTCTGGTGGGCTAACCAGTTATGTGGTGCTTTGGTGCACCAATATGTGAGGGTCCAGATACGTGACCCAAAACCACGGTATACTGGGTTACCCGGTTGGCATCACATCAGCGTACCACTCCTGCAGGCCATCCATACCCCTAACGGGAGGTGCGTTCCTTGGTCTGACCTATGTCGTATTAAACCCTAGCCAGGTGGTCATCAGTTGGACTGTTAACCAGATCCGGTTACTCGGCAGAGTAATCAGAGGTACGATATATATGGTCAACCTGGAAGGAACCGAGTCATATGAGCACTCAAGTCTGACAGTATTCTCCACCGCTCGAGTTATATCATGGCACTAAGTGGAGGGACATCGAGTTTTACCATGCTAAGTGGAGAGCAGGGGTATGCGGAGAACATAGAAAGTCCAAGTGAATTAGAGTGCAGCCTGAGTCGCACTCTGGGTGGCTACGCAGGTTACCTCGGACTCAGAGGATTGATGGTACACTCGGGTAATGTGTCGATCGAGTCTAAGTTGGAAGCCATGAACCCTGGTCCCTGAAGGTTCCACCTTATCCATATTATGTACAGTCCTTGTACCATCTCCTCGAAACACAGGACGTAGTTAGAGGAAGCGATAAGTCCAAACCTATACTCCGTGAGTGCTTCGCACTAGTGCATGGTAGATGCATAACTACGTGTGTGTACTAAGGGGAAACCCTAGGTTAGTGCAGAGACGCATGTAGCAATCCCTTGCCATAAGTGGACTCTGACACATGGGTGCGATGCACTAGGACATATTATGAGTTGACTAGTTGACTTTACTAGGGGTATCCTATGGGCACCTCAAAGAATAGTAAAATCACTAGTACACTTTACTTATGTGTGCCTTGCAAAGTCTTGTACATGAGGGACGACCAACTTGTGACATATGGGTGTTTTGGTCAAACCATGCGCCACTATATACTAGGGGGGCCGGCCCTAGGTATTGGGAGACTGGCCAAGGCCGACCCCCTTATTTATAGGAGGTTGTTGCCTTCAATAAAGGGGCCGGTCACGAGGGACAGAAAATGGGCTAGTTTTGATATTTTCAAAACCAAGGAAGAGATAGAGATAAAGGAGAGATAAAGGAAGAGGTTTGAATCAGTCAAACCTTATCCGTTAGGGGCCTTATCCACAGGATAGGCCGGCCCTATATAAGGACATTGGGGGAGAGGGGGCCCGGCCATGCTAGTCCATTGAGGGGCCGGCCATGCCTATTGGGGAAAACCCTAGCTACCCCTCTCTCATCTCTTTTCCTCTCATCTCTCGTCTCTCTCCCTCGCTTGCATTATTGGATGGCAACTCATCTTCCTCGTGTAATGTTTCGTAGAAGAAGAAGGCTCGTCGTATGGAGACACTCAGAGATCCATCAACGAGGTCCCATGCATCGTGCGAGATCAGGTGAACTAGAAGGCATCTCCCGTAAGTTTTGCTGTCTAGATTTTGCACAGAAAATTAGCAATGTTTCTACGACTATGGGATTTACAGAACTCTAAACGATGTGAAATTACTTGCAAAAGTTGCATCTCGAAGTTCTCTACCTACATTTCAAATTGCAGCCTAATCAGAGTTTGGAACAGAAAGTTATGACTGTTGCACCGAAGGTATCTCGAGCAGATCCGAGCCCGTCTCCATCGACAAAGAAGAAACTTGTCGCAGTGAAAGAATCTGCATGGAGGTATGGCTTCTAACATGTAGATCTAGTATAGAGATAGAATATGCATGCGTTCTAGATTATTCTTTTCGCTAGATCGACGTTAGGGGTTCGTGTAGTTGCCATGCTAGATTCATACATGCACGTGTAGATCGTTTTGATAAAAAATTTTGATATGCAACGTACACCATCTCTGGTCTTCGGACATACACTTTACTTCCGCTGCGGGCCTTTTCCATGGAATTATTTCCAACAACTCTGGGCATGCCCATCGGAGGGACGGTGCCCTTGGTGCCAGGTGTGTGGCACCTAAGCACTGACGGGCGCCACGCTCTCGTGTTGGCGCCCAGGGCGCCCAGTGTGTGGCACCCAGAGCGCTACTCTCTAGGTTGGTGGCACCCTGGGTGCCATCTTTTCAGCAGTTTTTTCTTTCAGCTCCAGGATTGGCTCCCTTGGCGGTGTCCTGGGCGCCAGGCATGAATCGTGCCCGCGTTGGATGTGATTTTTGCACTATTTTGTGGGGGTTTAAATAGGGTTTTATCCATAGTTTTTTTGTAAGGCATTGTCATATTGTATTTGACGGCTCGTTTTAGGGTCTTTTTTCGGGCTTCTCGCTTGTGTTTGAGAGACGAAGGAGATCATGGATCTTGAGAGGAGATTGATCTCCTTGAGATCTGGTGGAGCGAGGAGGAAGAAGAGGGTTGTAAACTTCAAGATCTAATTCCATTGCTCCAAGGGCGATGACCGATACCCGCAGAGGTAGGGATTTCTGAACTGCGTGATCAAATTTGTATCGTGTTGATTGTTTCTTTGCTCTATTTTCTCTATGATTGGTGGATCATTCTTGGTGGATTCGATCATTCTCTTCGGATCTTCGGAGATCCGAAAATCCTAGATCGCTTCCGCGAGCGTAAGGCGGTGGATTGAGACCTCATCTGAGGTGTTCCACACCATCAAGTCACGGTCTCATGACTCCACACGTATAAGTGATTCCTCCAAGGCTATATGCAAGGAAACACCCTACCTCACAGTTGTTGGAATCATTAAGGGTTTAAAAACTCATCATCATTATCCCCTTGCATCTATGAGCACTGCAGCCCTCGGAATGAGGAGGAAACTATCAGTGCTCCTCGAAATACCCATCCGGCTTGTTTCTACCCATTGAACATCTGTGAGGTTGGGTTGCCACCATCTGTATCTTCTTTATGTGCTTAATTTCTTCCCCCTCGATGCTTCTAGAATAACGATTTTAGATAAATCTTTTGTTAGCTGATCAATAAGGTTTTTTTCAGATCTGACAAATGAAAATATTACAATATTGTGTTTTAGTTGATATCGTAGTACGTGATGTATGTCTTACCTTAAGGTGTTTGTTCATTTTTACATACGCATTCTCTTGATTGCATTTATCTATTGCAACCCTACAATCACAATAAAGGAAAATTATTGGCAAATTATTATTTTCTAAGGGAATATCCATAAGGAAGTCCCTTAGCCACTCGGTCTTAGTACATATACTGTCTAGTGCTATCATCTCAGATTCCATGGTACTTCTAGCTATCACTATTTGCTTAGAAGAATTTCATGCAACGATTGCACCGTCTAGAAGGAAAACAAATCCAGTTGTGGATTTGACATCTACTGAGTTGCTAATCCAGTTGGCATCGCTATACCCCTCTAGCACACTAGGATACCCACTAAAGTTCAACCCATATGTTATCGTACCCTTAAGGTAGCGAATTACCTTTTCTAACGCATTCTAATGTTCTGGACTAGGATTGTTAGTATATCTACTTAACCTACTAACTGCATAAGTTATATCTGGTCTACTATAGTGTAACATTCCACAAATTTATTAATAAGTTTAAAAGGTCATTATAAGAAATTTTTATAAGAAATTTAAAATAAAAAACGGATGGCGCCATTGCATCCGTCTCGTCGAAACGATCAAAAACCATATATAAACTTTTTCGTTTTGAACTCATTTAAAGCATTAAAAAATTAAAAAAAAAATGTTATATATATATATATGTGTAAACATAATAGCCAATAAAAGGATTCGAACCCAAGACCAATTTTAAAATCTTAAACCAATTTCCTCTAACCAAAAATCCTTTGGAACTTTTCTATTCAAATATAATAAAAATAAATTTTATGTTATAACCGGAATACCAAGCGACATCTGACCTTTCGTTTCCAATCGAACAGCCAGAATATGAAACGAGATAGGGAATACCAAGCGACATCTGACCTTTTGTTTCCAATCGAACGGCCAGAATATGAAACGAGATAGGGAATACCAAGCGACATCTGACCTTTCGTTTCCAAATCGAACGGCTAGAATATGATACGACCGATTTGCAATAAAGACCCCGGGACTCTTCGTATTCCCGGATGGCCTATATAAACCCCCCCCTCCCAAAGAAATCTTCACACAAGCCCCTCGCGACCAAGCGGGCCCCACCACCCGCCGCCTGCCGCCGACCATCCCCGCCGCCGGCCACCCTCCGCCGCCGGCCGCCACCGCCGGCCACCGGTCGTCGCCGCCGGCCAGCGCCGCCGGCCATCCTCCCCCGCCGCCGGCCGACCACCGCTTCCACCAACCCAGGTTGTTGGGTCGGGTATGTAATTTAAACCCGTTAACCCATTTAATTCGGATTTTTAAATCCATTTATAAAATGCTGATGCAAAAAGGCTATACTTGATTTAGAACCCACAACCTTTTCTAAAACTATTCTAAAACCCTTTAGACTAACCAAGCTATCCATTTACAATTTATGTTATAAAATCACATATAATTAAGTATATAGATTATCTATGTAAACTATATTGACCTTATCTTACCCATACGGACTCTGAATTGAGTTCCGTCAGTGGCGTTGGATTCGTAATGACAAAATACACCTACTAAGATCATAAAATACCATAACCGACAATTAAAAAGTAAAATTACCATTTTACCCCTAGGGTAAAATGGTCATAACCTTTTCATTCTAAATCGGAATCGAATTCCGTCTGCGGCCACGGGTTCCTAATAAAAAATTCTACACAATGAATATAAATTTAAAATATTTTTGAAAATACCAAAATACCCCTAAAGAAGAAAAACCTATTAGATCAAATCGGAAAACGTTTTAGAAAATTCTTGTAAAAGTTAGGATAAAAACTAACGTATTATAGTAACATACTTTCAGGATTCTGAGCTTCCTAAAGCTTCCTCATCAGGAGTAAGAGTCTTCAACGGTTCAGGTAGGGGATTTAAACTAAGTTTGTTCATGCTAAGTATATGCTATAGAATGTCGATAGATTGCTATGGAGTAATAAATTTTGAAATACGTAATCACTTATTCGGGTGTGGGGCTAGCCCTGGCTGAGGCCAAAAAGTACCTGGGTGTGGGGCTAGCCCTGGCTGAGGCCAAAAAGTACCTGGGTGTGGGTCTAGCCCTGGCGGAAGGCCAAAAAGTTACCTAGGTGTGGGGCTAGCCTAGTCTGAGGACTAAAAGTACCTAGGTGTGGGGCTAGCCTTGTTGCGGACTAAAAGTACCCGGGTAAGGCTTGAGATTCCTACCCTGGCGGAAGGGCCAAAAAGGGAATCGGGTGATTAATGTTTTATTGTTTACATTTCATAGTCATGTTCACTGCTTTTCAATACATATGTTTTAGCATGAATAAACTAAGTCATTGGTGAGTCAGTGGATAGAACTCACCCCCCTACAGATGTTTTGCACCCTACAGAGACCAACCCTGCAGTACCCGAAGAAGATGAGGAGCGACCGGAGAATGACCCAGAAGGAATTGAAGACCCACTCTACACACCTTTCTATGAAGATGACGGAGCTGGAATATAATGTGTCAATGTCAAAAGTCTTAGCCTTAGGCTTTTGATTTCAAGAAATTGTATCAAACAATGATGTTTTTAATAGAATGGCTCAGTAATTTCCATATTTGATATAATTTATTTATATCAAGTTTTTATTCCTAACACCCCAGTATTATATGGGTTGAATTAATCCGTAAAATATCGGGGCGTTACATATAGTTTGCTAAAAATCCTAGTAAATCTTTGACTTGTGCATATTCTCTTTGTAAAGTTGAATATCTAGCGACCTACATCTTGGCCTCCCCGGCCACTGGGGAGGCCAAAAGGCTTGGTCGTGAAGCACTCCATAGGGTCGAATTTAGTCCCCTCTCCCTCCCCTTGCATATAGGGGTCTCCTTGCGTCGGTAGCAATTTTGTGATTAAAGCTCCTCAGGTCGCAATAAGCTTGCATTGTGCTCGGTTTGACGGTGTCCGCTCGGTGCAGGGGTTGCGCCCTCCTGCCGATTACAACAGGAGTGGCTAATCTGGTCCTCGACCCTTCAGGCGACGGATGTCCCTATTAAGGGTCTCTTGATCCCCTCCACCAAAACAATGAGGACCAGAATTCAATGTATCTAGCGATGTCTCAGTCGTCCTTGTATTGCAAGAGATTAGTACTAGTATTTTAGAAAAAAAGGCATCTCTTGTTTCTTGATAAAAGGCCAGTTTTTTTATTAAAAAAATGAACTAGTTTATCCTTTAGAAAACCATATAAAAAAATATCGTACAAGAAGAGAATCTAAAAATATAAAAAGGCACAAGAAATTACAAAAGGTTCAACAAGGTTGACTTCAATTCCGGTTCTTGATTTGTCACCCAGATGGATTAGGGATCTGATCCTCTCCGTGATGTCCTCCGACGTTAAGTTCTTTTGTTAGAAAACTCTCCGGTTTCGAGCTAACCAAATGCTCTAGGAAATAGCTACCGCAATGATGTCCCATGCTTTCCTTTAGGTTGGTCTGATTCTTTGCTTCTTCCACTACCCCCCCAAGGAACAAATAGAAGAAGCTAGGATGATGCATGATTGACAACTTATCCATTAAGTACTTCTAGATCTCATAAGAGAAGACACATCTGAGAAGCAAGTGATACGTGGTCTCGTCAAATGAGTTGCAGAACAAGCAGGAGGAATCTGATAACCTCGAAAAATTTGCTTAAGTAGATTCACTTTGGTGAAAATCTTATCCAAATATGCTAATCGCACAAAGATCTTCACTAAGCAGTGCATTTTGTCTTCCATATATACCGAGCAATTGGGCAATTCGTCCCCCGAAAATTAAGGAAGTTGTAGGAAGTCTTCATTGAGAATGTCCCTGAAATATGTCATCCTTAGCTTGATAAATAAGGAGTAGAAGTAAGGCAAAGTCGGTTGCAAAAAGTTCATTGCTCACCTAGTTGACTAAGAATATCCATGGGAAGGGGGAAACAAATTTTGATTGTCACTCCGTAATTGAGTCACAAATTCTTGCTTGTGACCTAACCGTTGCATAATGGGATGTGACCGAGCCAAATTTCTTCCCAAAATCTCACTTGAGAACTGTTAACCCAAAATCAACATTTTCCCGTAGCGGAACATCTTCTATACACTATCCCTTGTCGAAAGTAAAAGATTAAACCTGTATATCGAGATCTGGTGTGCGGTGGAGAAAAGTCTGAAAGTATCTACTGTGAAGTACTTGGCATCAAGAATCCCCTACCACGATCTGAAGCTTCCACTACCACTTTTCTAACATTGCTTGATTGAAGTCTTTCAGGTTGAAGAAGCCCAAACTACTTTGTTTTTTGGACTTGTAAGCAAACCCCCGGTGGAGAAGAGGATACGATCCCGATAAACCATCCAACCCCTTCCAGAGGTAGTTCCGTCTTAACTTGTCTATATTCTTAATGACCCACACTGAAAGGGAGTTGAATGAAATAAAGTATGTCGGGATTTGTTGAGAGAGTTGAGTTCACGAGGGTTAGTCTCCCCCCTAGAGAAAGATGTTGTCCCTTCAAACCCGCGAGTCACTTTTCCATTTTTTGTATGAGAGCATGCTATGAATCCTTGGAAAGATGTCTACCATGTATGGGGAGCTCCATATATTTTTATTAGGAGCTCACCCAATTCACAAATTAGGAGCTTAAAAAGCTCCAATTCCGCTCATTGTTTGCTGCCTACATAATACAAGAAGGAGTTCTAAAAGTTCACCTTAAAACCAGAGGTAATCTCAAAGCCCAACAATAAGACCTTCATGATGATCACTTTAGTGGGATCCGCCACACAAAACATGAGTGTGTCATCTGCAAATTGGAGGTTAGAGACGGACCAAGCATTTCCTGAGATGCTTGAGATGAGGCCCGATCGAGTTGGCAGTCTTCCTAATAATGCCATGAAAGATATCCACCGCTAAAATGGAGAGGAATGGGGAGAGAGAGCATCCCTGCTTCACTCCTCTTCTCATCTTAAAATCACTCCCTCTGGTATTATTAATGAGGTTGAAAAGTTTGGAAGCAGACAGACCGAACTAGATCCAGTCTAGCCATTTTTCAGGGAACCCCTTGTGATGTAGAAACATCGCTCTCTTATTCCCAAAGAGACCTTCTAATTTACTCCAATTGAATTAAAACAGCCAAGGAAAAAAAAATCAATGGAGAAACTTGCACAGCGAAGGCTTGAGCTGTTCGAAGACCGCCGCCCATCCCGCCTGTGTGGGGTGAACGTCGTCCCAGAAGAAGTAGTCCTCCGGGTTAGAGCATAGTGTGTATTGCTTCACACCCTCCTTGTCTACCTGCCCGCAGATCGTGTCGTTTGTTTTGCCCTCGCAGCACGGCTTCAGAGCATGCTTGAACTTGCTTGGTCCTTTGATATCATCTGTAAGGCACAGAAACAAAAAGAGGACTTGGGCCGAGGAAATATATTTTTGGCCATTTGAAATATGAAACAAGTCTTACTAATATTGGCAAATTAATTAAAGATATATCATATTTAGATATTAGTGCATGCCGGTGCCTATCGGCACTGCAACGGGCCGTCTTCGGCGACAAACACAGTTGGACTGTCTTCTGCGGCAACACACCTGTTGGCACTGTAGCGGGCCACCTTCGACGGTAAAGCACAGTCGGACCGCCTTCGATGGCAGCACACCTGTTGGCACTGCAGCAAGACGCCTTCGGCGGTAAGACACTCCCCGGGCATCACCACCCCGACCCACACCGTCGTATTCGGTGACAATACACCTGGCCGCCTTCAGCAAGAAAACACTTTCGGCGGGCAACACCAGCCTACAACGGCCCCGGCTCGACGAACCGACAACCCCGACACCACCAACAACGGCCACTGTTGGGACATTCGCTGTAACCTAAGCGGCCACCTTCAGTTCCTACGGTGCCGCCCCGGTGGATGAGCTGAATGTGATTTTAGTTTTCATTGGAAATTTAAATTTTTAAAAAATGGGCCCATTTTTATGTAAAAGCTACTCAATGTTTTTATGGGATTTCAAAACCAAAACCTAAGAGAACCAAGCCCAGCCTAAAAGTATTAAGATGCAAGAATCAATCTATGGGGTGGCCAAAATTTCTATAGCTTGTGGACCTCCCGAGTTGTGGTCCTAGTGGATAGGGTTTTTCATGAACTTTATGGTGTATTTTTTTGTTACTAAACCCCTGGTACCCCATATGAGGTTGGCCAAAACCCTTTCATCGCATTAAATCTAGACTTGGATTGTTGACATTTATGCGATTGATTGGGAATAAATATAACAAAAAAAAAATCAAAATTTTATAATAGGTTCAAAATTGGGGTGGATTAAGAGAGAGTGTAATGGGAAGATAGAGTTAGAGAAATGCTCCATTATATGTTTGATGGTGTTCTAGCAGTTATTATATAGCACTGTTGGGATGACCAAAACATAATATACTTCTTGCAGTCTAAAAGAATTTGAAGAGGATTAAATCTGAAATGTATATGTATAGTATTGCAATGTTTTGAGATTTTTATAAGAAAATAATTAATTATTTATTACTCTAAAAATGTATCCGAAGAACATTATTTCAGTATATGTTAGCTCTTAATCGCTTGTACGAACAATGCTAGGTGAGATACGTGATTATCCATTGGATAGTCTCTAATGGACTTGGACATTTCAACTAATATCCTTGACATCAGTGTTCACAAATCCGAAACTCGGACCCGACTCGAAAGCCAACCGCTTGGTCCGACTTAGCCCAACAACTTAACTCAAAATCTAGCTAAGTCGAGTCAAACTCAGCCATGTTATATAGATTTATTTATCTCCATCTTTCTCTCTTTTCTGTCTCTACATCTTTCCTTAACAACCCATCATGCAATCCCCCTTTTTATTCCTTCTTTTTGTCCTTTCTCTCTCTTAAATTCCCTCTTTAATCCCATTTATAACTCTCCCTCTCTTTCCTTTCCAAAATCCAATCGTAACCGTCCATTTCATAATAACCAACCCATCACAGTTGTACATGATAGCCATGCATGCATGGAACCCATTTATTCTCTCTCATTTCCCTCTCACCCAACCTGATCAAACGTTTCAAAGCCATACACGATTTTAGCCGTCGGATCCATGCATGCACAAGCAAATACACATCTCTCTCACTAAGCCACACATGCATGCACCGCTACCATTTTCTCTCTCTAAATCCCAACCAATTAAATGCCCCCCTTATTCTCTTAATCATATCCATTACTTTCCATACTCGTTTTTCTCTCTCTTGCAAAACCAACACCAGCAAATCGGAGCAAGATTCATGCATGCATGCATGACCCAATCATGACTCCCCTTCCATATTTCTCTCTCTCTATCTAATCCTCTTATGCACGATCACAGCCGTCCGTGAACCCAGTCCGGTCCAAGACCCCTCGCTATCCTTTTTCTTTCTATTTTTCCTGCGATCAGCCCTCCTTTCTCTTTTATCCCTCTCTCTCTCTCTCATCTCTTCAAATTTTCTCTCTCTCACTAAGTCAGGCATGCATGCACCACTACCATTTTCTCTCTCTTTTCTCTCTCTAAATCCCAACCAATTAAATGCCCCCTTATTATCTTAATCACATCCATTCCTTTCCATACTCGTTTTTCTCTCTCTTGCAAAACCAACGCCAACAAATCCGAGCGAGATTCATACATGCATGCATGACCCGATCATGACTCCCCTTCCATCTCTCTCTCTCTCTCTCTCTCTCTCTCTCTCTCTCTCTCTCTCTCTCTCTCTCTCTCTCTCTCTATATATATATATATATATATATATATATATATATATATATATATATATATATATATATATATATATATATATATATATATATATATATATATATATATATATATATAGGGGCATGCTATAATGCGGCATGCGGTAAGTGCGGCACCACACCGCAGCCGTCTGATGCACCCGCTGTGTGCATCGCATGCACGCAACAGTGCATCAGATGGTTGTAGTGCGGTGCCGCACTTACCGCATGCCGCATTATAGCATGCCCCTATATATATATATATATATATATATATATATATATATATATATATATATATATATATATATATATATATATATATATATATATATATATTCCTCTCATGCACGATCACAGCCATCCGTGAACCTAGTCCCGTTCGAGACCCCTCTTCATCCTCTTTCTTCCTATTTTTTATACAATCAACCCCCCTTTCTCTCTTATCCCGATCGAATCTCTCTCGGATCGTGACTCCTCTTCCATATTTCTCTCTCTATCTAATCCTCTCATGAACGATCACAGCCGTCCGTGAACCCAGCCCCATCCAAGACCCCTCGCCATCCTCTTTCTTCCTATTTTTTCTGCGATCAACCCCCCTTTCTCTCTTATCCCGATCGAATCTCTCTCTCTCTAAAATCTCTTCAGATTTTACCTCTGCTTTTATTTCTCTCTCTCCCGATCTAGTGGCTGGTGATTTCGAGGGGAACGGATGTGATTGTGCAAGAGAGGGGAACGGTTGTAACAAGAAAATTTCTCGAATTTTTTTTGTCTAGTCAGTTGAATTTTTTTTGTCTAATCAGCTTGTTTGTTTTGTGTAGTTAGCTTTTGGTTCCGTTTTGTCCTAATCAGTACAAAACCGCCATGCCATGTTATATATATATACAAACTATTAGTCTTACGGAAACCAAGAAAGTACTACATCTCAATTTTACATTACTATGAGTTTTTATTTCATCTAAGCATCTACCACCCGTACTCAAATTTACTCAAATCCGAGTAATCTGATACAGAGCACTCCAGCCCTCGCTCAATTTTAAATAAAAACTCAACTTGGTATGAGTTTGAGTATGGACTGGAGCTGATTTTGGAGTTTTTACTCAATTTAAGTAAAAATCCAATCTTTGGATGACAAAGTTGTAAATAGGAAGGTCTCAGAGATGACTGTTGGGATTTTGTTATGAGATTTGAGCCTCCCTCTATTTGGTGAAACATCTTAGTAAAACTTAATTTGGTATGAGTTTGAGTAAAGGACTAGAGTTGATTTTGACGCTTTTTATTATCATATTCAAATTTGAGTTAGTACCACCATGCGATAGAGAAGTGGAAACTCACATGGATCAAGAAAAGATTCAAAAGGCGTCGCGAGATCGAGTGCGAGGAAGGCAGAGTGGTTGCTAGCTCGCTTCAACTCATCGACCGCAACCCCCAGCCTGAAGTTGTGGGTGTCCGCGCCCTTGTTATCGGATTCATTGCATCTTGTGTAGTTATAAGGCCTAGCTTGTAAGGGCATGCAACCCAAGGGGGCCAGCTTGTTTATCACCACACTTCCGATCCCGATATCCGCGAGCCGCTTTAAATCCGATTTGAGCTGACTGATCAAACCGTCGATAAACGGGTTAATGCCCTGAGATCGGAAGACAGCGATCGAGAAAGTCAGCTAAATTTCCTGATATGGATCACATTTGATCAATACATGTGGGAGGAAGTTAGCTAAATTTTGCACTCACAGACATTGTACCACCGTTTGCAAAGAAGTAGGAGTAGTCGTTGCCGGAGATGGAAACCAGCGCGACGGAGGATTTGAGGTCGCGGTCTGAGAAGACGCCCTCACTGATTTGCCCCACAAAAGCGTCGATCTGAGCCGTCAGGTTCCTTTGCTGATTGCCGGTGTCGAAGACGCCAGTCCCTCCGACCGCAAAGTTCATACCGTAGGGTAGCAGCTTCTGGCCGACCCTTCGGTACTTGTAAGGAAGGGGAGACTTGTTTCCCAGAAATGAAGCTGCCAATGTAAAATCAAAGAACATAGCACTGACACTCTACTACTTGAAAAAAAAAAAAAAAAAAGTTATCTGTTTTCGCCCGAAAGTAATAAGAAAAAAAACCCCGAATTTGATCGGACTTAGGTCAAAAAATTCCAACTCGCCCTCAATTCGGATTGGTATTTTGAATCCCAAAAAAGTTTTGGAATTTAATAAAAGTTTGGTGAGGTTGTTGTCTAGGATTAGATGATCATCGATTCTCACCAATTTTTATCAAATTCCAAAACTTCTAGGAAGTCAAATGGTCAAAGCAAACTTTACCAAATTCTAAACAACAGCCTCACCAAATTTTACCAAATTCTAAAACTTTTTGAAGGGTCAAAATACCCGCAGCTCACTTTCCCCCCTGGTAGCTCACAGCGCAACCTAAACCAAATCCAAGAAAGAGGAAACAAGCAAGCCACACCCACCGAGGAAGTCGGTAAGGACCCGACCATCGGAGAACCGGCCGGTGGGTCGGCGGGGAAACGTGGCGCCATACGGGTATAGCCACGACCGTGCGTGGGCCCAGCCAAGCTTGCCCAGATTTCCAGTGTCCGCGTAGGAATCCCCGAACACGAAAAGCTTCCGGATGTGAGCACCCCTGCGATGGAGAGAGTGAGTGCAGCCATAAACCCCACCAGTTCCTGCAGTTTCCACAAACAAAAGGATGAGAACATACTCACTCTTTGTATGGTTTAGAGAGAGAGAGAGAGAGAGAGAGAGAGAGAGAGAGAGAGAGAGAGAGAGGCCCTTATTTACCAGTCAACATAAAAACCAACGTGAAGGCATAGAAGAAGATGAACAACTTTGCGTTCTCCATGAGAGGGGATGGCAGTAAAATGGTAACCAGATCGGTTGATTTATAAACACAAGGGTAAATTAGACATAGACCCCTGTAGTTTGTTGGATTATCACTTACACCCCCTTATGTTTTAAACCTTACAAATGCCCTCTTTAGTTTAAAAAACACATCACTAGAGGTATGGGTGGCAATGGGTCGGGTCAGGTTGGGTCGGGTCGGGTCGAATGTATAAGGGCAAAACACCTAACCCAAACCCGACCCGTTTAATAAACAGGTCAAAAACTTGAACCCAAACCCGACCCGTCTAATAAACGGGTTGACCCGACCCGACCCGTTTAACCCGTTTACTAAACGGGTCGGGTCGGGTTGGCTCGGGTTGGGTCAACAGAACCCATGTAAACCTGTCGGGTTGGGTCAAGACAAGTCAGATTGGGCCGGGTTTGATCGGGTTGACTCGGGTCGGGTCGGGTTGACACGACCCATTTATTAAACAGGTCAAGTCGGGTCAATCGGGTTATAAGTACAAACCCGAACCCGACCCATTAAATAAACGGGTCAATCGGGTCAACCCATTTATGACCTGAACCCGTTTAGGGCAAACCCAAACCCGCTAACTTCGGGTCGGGGTCGGGTCAGGTTGGCGGGTCGGGTCAAGAATTGCCACCCCTAACTAGAGGGCCTCCAGAGTGAGCCTATGTGTATGGATTTCAAGCCATATGGGGGTGTTCGTAGGCTTTTAAACATGAGGGGGTGTAAGTGATAAACGATCTATTTGTAATTTACCCTGAACACAAAGCTGAACAAACCATTATCTGTTATTTAAAAAAAAGATACAATTTTTGATTTGAGTGTTTTGTTTTTATGTTAAAATACAAATAAAAAGGGAAAATGTTTACAGTTATCCCGCAGCTGGTATTTGCTATCTTAATATTCCAAATAATTTTAAATTTCAAGAAAAGTCTGAATTGCATTCAGTCCCCCAACGGTCCAGATGCTCGGCTGTGATGGAACGAACGCCCCCCCCCCCCCCCCCCCCCCATGGCAAATCTATATTTAATCCCATACCTTCAAAGTTGTTGGCTGGTTTTTTCCCCCTTGTTTGGGTAATGTGTGTAAGGTCCTTGACAAAAAGATCGGTTTAGCCTACGGATATACAAGAGATCAGTTTCGTCTAAACTCCCACGATTAACATATCAGTTTAGCTTACAGTCCTGATATTTTTCAAAATCTCGAAACCACCATCTCCTTGCTCCCTCTCTCGATCAGCCATAGTGGAGGCCTACGGGTGCGAGCAGCGGTGGTGGATACAGGCACGAGCAACAGTGGCGATGGAGGCGAGAGGCCACAGGCGCGGAGGGATTCGGTTGTCAATTTCGGGGTCAAGGGTTCACCCCATGGCCTATAAATCTTAGGGTTTAGGGTTAGGTTTAGGTCTAGGGTTCGGATATAGGATACGATTAGGTTTAGAAGACTAGCATCAAATGAAAATTTGAAGTTCAGGGAGGGGTACTTTTGTCCCCAGGTTTCTCTGTCCTTTAGGCTAAACCGATCTCTTGTTAGGAACCTTTGCTAAGTCCCACTTTTTTTGGATTTTTTTTACAAATCAACCCCTACAATCTTCTCTACCTACATATAAACCCTTATAAAAGTGATATTTATATATAAACCCCTCAATTCATTGAAACATTATATATTAACCCCTATAATTAGCTGGCATCCAAAACAAGAGAATATTTTTGATTTCATCCTTAATATTTTACCTAAACTCTATAAATACTCATCCAATGTGAGAATTCTTTGGATTAGGTCCAAGTTAGATTATAGTTATGTCTGTGTTTGTTTTGGGTTAAGTCCATGTTCAATAAAGATAGGTCAATTTAAGTAATTAAAACCATGGATAAATCGGTTATTTGTCCTTTAGATTAATAAAATAACAGCCGCATGAAGGAATCTTTTAAAAATATTCCTTCATTTTGGATACCAACTAACTATAGGGATAGAAATGTAAATATTGGATGATTTAAGGGGTTTATATGTAAATATTGACTTTATTAGTCTTTATATGTAAATAGAGAACATTACAAGGGTCGATTTATAAAAAAAAACATTTTTTTATTTTTGGTCGAAGGTTGTTGGTAGGTTAGAAACTCTTTTAGCTCTGTAAATATATATATAACATGCTACGGTGGTCTACAAGTTGACTTGGACAAAACGGAACAACAAGCTGACTAAACACAAATGACAAGACAAAAACGCCACACCCAGCCTTTCATGATCCCTTTCTCCCTTCCGTGATCCCTCCTTCCATCTCTCACCTATTTCTCTACCTCTTGCCATATCTAGATGCGATCCCCCCTTCTATCTCTCACGTATTTCTCTCGTTCTGTCCTTATCTAGATGTCCCGCCCCCTCTCGGGTTCCCCCCAACACGATCACAGCCGTCCATACACCAAACACCCTCTGTCTCTTCCCAAAACAGCAAGACACCAGTTAGCGCTCTACGATTCCCCTCACTTCATCCTTCTCTTTCCCCAGGTCATATCCAAAGAAAATGGCAATCTCCCCTTTCTCTTTCTTTCCTAATTCTCTTTTTTATTTTGATCTCTTTCCTAATCTAAAACCCAATAACATACAGCTGTTCCCTTCATTCTCTATCTAACTGACACCCAGCTCTCTCTCTCTCTCTCTCTCTCTCTCTCTCTCTCTCTCTCTCTCTCTCTCTCTCACAGCTAGCATCTACTCGATCTTTTCGAGAACAATCACAGCCGTCCTTATTTCCAACTCTTTATCCCATCCATCTAATGATCTCAGTCGTATACTCGTACGCCCTTTCAAAAACTATCGGCTATGTCCATACCCTCCCCCATCGCCTAAACTATCGACATGAATCTCGATTGGGTATTAGAAAAGAGAGAACATAAAAAAAAAACTCAACTAAAAAGTAGATAAATTACACTTTGCCCCCTGAAGTATAGCTCAAAAACACTTAACCCACCCCTCTCCCTATTGTTAAAAAACTACATTTTGCCCCCCTTCAATTCAGTTTTGATCAGATAAAAATTACCAAATGAGGAAATCAAGTAGTTGACAAAAGGGGTATTGTGCTAACATTTCAAGATATAGGGAGCTATTTGGAACAAAATAAACTACAGAGGGGCTATTTGTTTTTTAGCTAAACTTCAGGGGGTAAAATATAATTAACCCAAAAAAAAATTATTCGTACCCCTAAAATCTGTAATTAGCCGCCGTCTCCCCACCGTTTCTCAATATCTTACTCAACAATCCTTTAATACCAACAATGCCCTTTTCTTTTGTACCCCAAACCCCAAAGCTTTAACTCAAAGTCTTTTGTACCCCCAACCCAACCCAGCTCAAGGTCTCTTTGAACTTCCTTAGCCCAAGCCCAACCCGTTAAGTTGGTCGGGTTGATCGGGTTGTGCGGGATGGGTTGACCGGCTTCAATATGGTAGAGGAGAAATAATTCGGGTTGGGCTCGGGTTAGTCCGCCCAAATTCAGGTTGGGTTCGGGTTGGACTCGGGTTAGGTTTGGGTTGGTCCGCCCAAGTTGCAGCCCTACTTGTGCCTTCAAGTACCAGACAACTGCATGTGGTTTATTTAAGAGTGGGGTGTATTCAAGAGTGCATATAATTGAGATATATTTAAGGGGGTATGTGTTTGATTGAGGTATAATCTAGTTGGGGTGGGACATTTAACTGGGGTGTACTGAAGGTGGGGTGCAAGGGAGAAGGGTATTTTTGGGATAGGAATGGGGTATGAAAAAAAAAAATGGGATGTGTTCAAGTTTGTTGGAAATGGGGGCTAATTACAGATTTATGGGGTATGAATAAAATTTCCCAAAAAAAAACCTGCTTAACTTTCTCTATGCCCAGATCACAGTCTTCCGTTAACCCAGCCCTCCTTTGAAGGCAGCCGCGGCAGCCGAAGGCTTCTGGCCGAGCACCAACGGGCACAGGCATTTACTAGTATCTTACAAGTTTTATAGCTTCAGATTGCCACATCAAAACATTCACAATAACATATGTTCCTTCGTTTACATTATACAACAAATCTCCCTTCTACTACTCTGCCCCTTCATTAAAAAACACTGCAGATTGTTCACTCTGAGGGTTTGGAACAAGACTAGAAACATTCAGGGCTAAAAAACCTCAGAAGAAGCCGTGGGGAAGAAAGAAAACACGATTACATATCGACAGCCACTCGCTTGTACAACTTGGGTGCCAGCCTCGGCGTGGCCACCGCCTGCAGCGGGGTGTGCATGAAGGTGATCATCCCTGGATTCTCCGACATGTCGATCTCGTCGGCTTTCACCCCTTCAGGCAGCCCCCACTTGAAGTGGTGCAAGAGGTGCGCGATCATGGACTCCACCAGGTTGATCCCGAGCTGCGCCCCGGGGCACACCCTCCGCCCCGCTCCGAAGGGCAGCACCCGGAAATCGTGGCCCTTGATGTCGATCTCCTCCTCGATGAACCTCTCAGGCCGGTACTCCAGCGGATCCTTCCACGCCTTGGGGTCGCGGGCGATGGCCCACACGTTCACGTGCACGTTGGAGCCCTTGGGGATGTCGTATCCACCGATCTTGACGTCGGCGCTCGCCTTGTGGGGGAGCATGAGCGGCGTCGGAGGGTGCAGCCGAAACGACTCCTTCACCACGGCGTTCAAATAGGGGAGTCTCGAGAAGTCGGCCTCGGTGATGATGCGTTCGGATCCAATAACGCGATCCAGCTCCTCTTGGACCTTGGCTTGCACTCTTGGGTTCCTAACCAGCTCGGCCATTGCCCATTCCACAGTGATGACAGTGGTGTCCATTCCTGCTGTGATCATATCCTGAAAACACCGTTGCATGGAGAGCATGGAACATTGGAAGCAGCCTAGCTTTGATCAACGTTTGTAAAGAGAGCAATGAATTTTGCTGTTAAGAAAGACACGCACCCAAAGAAGTCCGATAATGGTATCGTCACTGAGGTCATACTGGTCCTTGAGGGTGAGCAGGGCATCGACAAAGTGTTGTTTCGCTCCGTTCTCTTTGCGAGCACGGGTGTGCTCCTCCATTATGAGTGTGGTAAGGCGATCTCTCCGAGCGGAGTGCTTGTCGTAGGCCTCTTCGTCCAGAGGGCACATCCACCTGAGCCATCGGACGTACTCTGCAAGGGAGAGCGACGCGCCGAATTTCACGCCATTGGCCACAATCGCCTTGAACTCCTGCCCTTGCTCATCCAATACACCCTCTGAATTCACAAAGCGCTTCCCGAATGCAAGCCTAGTGATGTTGTTGAAGGCGACGCTGGAGAGATGATTCCTCACCACCAAGCTCTTCCCCATCTTGTCTGTGGAATGCAAACTTGAACATCAGATCTAGGGAGATTATATCAAAGCAAGGATGTGTTCTCCCAACCATTTATATCTTATAGTAATTGGATGCCACATTGCCACGTCAGCCTCGACAGGTAGGCAAAGGGATATTGTGATTGGATGCCACATTGCCATGTCATTCTGGTTAAGCGTTCGGGTTGAATAGTATTGCTCTTTCTGCCACTGCTCGTCATCACACATATTCCATTCCTAAAACCATATTTTTATTATCTCATGACATATATTACTATTGCATAGACGTACTGTTAATGTCTTACAACGTATAATAATGTTATTGGGGCCTATGTTTAGATGTGGCACCTCCGTCGTATTATTTTTAAATGAACGAGCATTTAATGCACCTAAGTTTGTGTGTCCTAAAACCGTATTTTTATGGTCTCATGACATATATTACTATTATTCAGACGTATTGTTATCGTCTTACAACGTAAATTAATGTTATTGAGACTTATCTTCAGATATGACACCTTTGTTGTATTTTATGTAAGTGAATGAGCATTTAATGCGTCTAAACTTATGTGTCCTAAAACCGTATATTTATGGTCTCACGAAGTATACTATTAATATTCAGGCATATTGTTATTATCTTACAATGTATATTACTGTTATTGAGACCTATTTTCAGGTGTGACGCCCCATTCGTATTTTATTTAAGTGATCAAGTATTTAATGTATCAAAGCTTGTGTGTCCTAAAACCGTATTTTTACTAGTGCATGCCCGTGCCTGTCGGCACTACAGAGGGGCCGCCTTCGGCAGCAACACATCTGTCGGCACTGCAGCGGGCTGCCTTCAGCAACACACCAGAACGCCTTCGACAACAAACACTTTCGACGATAACACCGACATTCATAGGGACACCCATTTTCTTGCCCGTGCCGATTGGCACGAAGCAGACGCCTTCGGCACAACCAACTCCCCCTCCCCTTATAATCGATCAATCACATCTGTCTCTATTCGAACGGATTCCTCATTCCTCAAGATCGACCCGATGGTTTGGGGCGACCGAAATTTCAGCAGGCGAGTTTATAGATGTTGATGCGAACAACGATCATGGAATGAACGGTTAGATTTAGTTCAGTTTAAATGGGCCGTGATTTTAGGGGTTTAGTGCGGTTTAAATGGGTCGGGATTTGAAACCAAGGGGAGGGAGTTGGTTGACGGGGAAATAGAGATCGTGCGTTGATTTTTGAACGAATGATTAGATCTATTCGGTTCATTTTTTTTTTCAGTCAGCTTGTCCTAATCAACTTTTTTGTTCCGTTTTGTCTAGTAAGTACAAAACCGACGTCCCTTGTTATATAGACTAGTGCATGCCCGTGTCTATCGGCACTGCAGCGGGTCACCTTTGGCAGCAACACACCTGTCGGCACTGCAGCGGGTCGCCTTTGACGGCATTACACATGTCGACAATACAGCAAACCATCTTCGACGGCAACACACCTGAACGTTTTCGACAACAAAATACTTTCGATGACAAAACCGGCATTCATAGGGACACCCATTTCCTCGACCGTGTCGATTGGCACGAAGCGGGAGCCTTCGGCGCGACCAACTCCCCCTCCTCCTATAATCGATCAATCACAGTTGTCTCTATTTGAATGGATTCCTCGAGATCGACCCGATGATTTGGGGCGGCCGAAATTTCAACATGCGGGTTTATCACCGTTGATGCGAATAACGATCACGGGATGAACGGTCAGGTTTAGTGCAGTTTCAATGGGCCGGAATTTTAGGGGTTTAGTACAGTTTAAATGGGTTGGGATTTGAAACCAATGAGAGATCATGCGTTGATTTTTGAACGAATGGTTAGATCTATTCGGTTCATTTTTGTCCAGTTAGATTGTCCTAGTCAGCTTTTTTGTTCCATTTTGTCTAATCAGCACAAAATCGACGTCCCTTGTTATATAGATGATCTCACAATGTATATGACTGCTATTCAGGCTTATTGTTAATATCTTACAACGTATATTACTGTTATGAAGACCTATCTCCAAGCGTGATGCCTTTTGTCGTATTTTATGTAAGTGAACGAACATTTAATGCATCTAAGCTTGTGTATCCTAAAATCACATTTTTATAATCTCACGACATATATTACTGTTATTCAGACATATTGTTATTGTCTTACAACATATGTTAATGTTATTAGAACTTATCTTCAGACGCCTCCGTTGTATTTTATGTTAGTGAATGAGTATTTAATTCATTTAAACTTGTGTCCTAAAACCGTATATTTATGGTCTCATGGCATATATTACTATTATTCAGACATATTGTTATTGTCTTACCACGTATATTACTGTTATTAAGACCTATCTTCACGTGTGACACATCTCTGCTTTGGATAATAGAGGTAAAATAGGTTTTAGCACCAGTTTACCAATATAAAGGCAGAATTTGAACGAAATATGTGCAACGACGAGCAGAGACGGGTAATTGAGAAATTGTGTTTACGTGTTACGTCGCATTAAATACTTCACAACTTTTAGGTTGGGGGGGGGGGGGGTATTTCTATCATTTCATATTTCCTTGTTTGTGCGGTAGACGGGAGTGGACCTAGCTTTACAAAATACATGAATTTGGGATGGGATTTAAAGATCTTTTGGCAATGGACTTTTATTACATTGGAGTCCGACTTTGAACCCTGAATTAATTTTCCCTATTTGGTAAGGTAACCTCACAATTCATACAGCAGTCTTGCTCTATGTTAAGCATCAAATTTTGAATGACAAGCATGTTATTCATGGCAGGCCAAATGCAAGTCAAGTATTTTACATATGCAATATAGTACAATGGATTTTCAATTTAGATAATATTCTATATTGGCAAAACAATACATAAATCTGTGCTATTAAATGGATGTTTGTCGTTCTACTCCTCAAAATTGTGTGAGCACTTAGTAATCAAAAACATGTATATACTTATGCATTCTTATATTTCATAATTTTTCTAGGCACCAAGTTGGTTCCAAGAACAATTACTTCTAATTTATAATACTAAGATATTGTCTCTTATGTGTTCTCTAAATTTAAAGTAGGAATATCTACATGGATCATTCATGCATGTCGTCTGATGGGGACCAAGCTCGATGACTACATCCACTCCGCTTGCGATCGGCCCAAGTGGAACATTATCTTATTTAAATTCCTATATTAATTAAATTCATCATATTTAATTAGAAAAAATTAAGACTTGCTACACAAGGCACTTGTTTCGTTTTTTTAGTCCCACATCACCTGTGGAAACTCATGCATGTAGTCCCGCCTTTTATATAAAGGTGTACGATCCTTTGTTTTAGATTATGCAATGATGAATTATATGAATTGGTGTTATCTTTCAAACCTTAGTTATTTTGCGTGATCATCATCGACGACAACCCCCTCTCGTCGTTTCCCACGAAGACGACAAGAGAGCGAAGAAAGAAAGAACAAGCAAGAAAAGCAAGAGGAAGGAGAAGCCTTCTGACCCTCTCTCTCTTTTTCCCTCTCTCCCTCCCCGTGAAAAGCCAGCTGCCGCTTCCTGTTTTTCGCGTGGAAGAAACACCACCCCTCCACCTCTGTTTCGTACGACCAAAACAGAGAAGAGAACGAAAATTAAAAATCATGTCTCTTTCTTTCGCCTCAGGGCACCCCTTTGCAGCCAATATTTTACACGAGGTACCCCCAAAAACTCATACCGAGTTTCCCGTGCAGACACCGCACAAACAATCACTGGCTGTCCAGATTTTAACCTCAGGGCACACCTGTCGCAGCAACAACATTACTAAGGGAATCTAAACTTCTCTCAAAAGCCGATTTGATGTTTTGTATGCCATATGTTATACCAGAGATCTACAATCGCACAATCACAGAAAGAAGAAAAAAGAAACACAAAGAGCAATAAGAGACACATGAAGTTTTAAGTGGTTAGGCAAATTGCCTACGTCCAACGGACGGGTCGATCTTCTTCTATTCACAGCAGAGTCTGTAAAGGACTTTTCTAGCCATCGAGCTCACAGAGCAACAAAGAATGTGATGATTCCTCTCAGATGCTAATTGGTTGTGTAATATACCAAAATTTTTTATTTTTTAATGTAAGTATTAGTGTCAAAACAGTGTTTAAAATATCAAAATCAAGCTACAAAATGATTAAAATAAAATCCAAGATAACCATTGCGTAGGGCTTGTCGAATCAAACAATTTCATATATAATTTTGCTATTTTTCGACTTCATTTGATAGACGAAAAATATAAAGGAAAGAAAATACCAATGGCAGGATTTGAAACCTAAGATCTTTATAATTTTCCCTTTGAGCTTTCAGCTGATGGGAATCAAGGTTCTAAAAAGCGCTAGGCGCTAGTCGGGCGGTGGGGGGCCGCCTAGAGCCTAGGCGGGGCCTAGGCGGCGCCTAGGCGTTTTGCCTTTTTTTTAATTATTTTAATTATTATGTTGATATTATATAATATTTATATGTTTAAAAATTAATATAAGTTCAAGATTATCCCAAACCATTATTTTAAAGAACAAGTATATAACCATAATTCAAGATTGAGTGATTAACAAGAACAAAAGCAAACATGGTCCGCCTGGCCAGCCTCAGCCCGCCTGGCCAACCTCAACCCGCTTGGCCCGCCTGGTCAGCCTCAGCCCGCTTGCCTCGCCTGATCCGCCTGGCCAGCCTCAGCCTGCCTAGACCGCCTAGGCGGCCGCCTTGCCCCGCCTAGACCGCCTAGGCGGCCACCTAGCTCCGCCTGGGAGCTTTGCCGCTTTTCTGGAGCGCCTAGGGCCTAGGCGAGGCGGTGGGGGGCCGCCTAGCGCCTAGGCGCCGCCTAGGCGGCCGCCTAGACCGCTTTTTAGAACACTGATGGGAATACAAAGAACATATATAAAAACTTCCCCCACAAGGCCTTATGCTATAAATAAGTCTTATAGTATAAAGTATAAACACTTGTAGTATTAAACCTTTAAACATAAAGTTGTTCAATAATACACCTTAAACAGTGCTGATTGTTCTTCAGCTAAAGGTAAACCCTTAAACCCATTATTATAGTAAAGCCTTAAAAGCTATATCCATATATTTTAGAGTTTGGCTATTTAAAAACAGTTCTTATGTTTTTGCAATTTTTTTGCTGATTTTTCCTAGTTTTCTTTTTTATTTTTTTCAAAGAAAGGGGAACTGATACCGTCCTAACCGGGTGCTACATACCGGTACTGACCGATACAACTCGGTCCGGGTGTGACCGATACCGTGATTTCGAACCTTGCTCTATAGTTGCATCTTTCCTTGGGGCTTAAGAGCCCCTTTCCTAACGAAGAAACACACTTTATTCCTGCAATAAATGACAGGGACATCGTCGGTCAGAACCTCATTTGCAACTCTTGCTTCCTCATTTTGTGGAAGAAGCCACAAAATCGTTAAAAACAAGCCCTCTAATTAATGAACAAATGGATATATATGATTCTTTACCAGTCAAATGGTCAGGGGAGCATCTGAAACTGAAGTTTCTAACCGTTATTGAACCTATCATTCTATTTTCCAACAGTGTATCCAAAATATTCATCAAAGAAACAAATGCATAGATATCAGCAAAACTACAATTTTACCGACCTAATTTAATACAACTGTAACTCGAGAGAAAGAGATGGCTAGAGTTTGGAGAATAACCAACAATGTCATTATGGCAATAACCACAATATAAATAGACAAGGAAGCGTGTACCCGTGGGTAACTTAGCGTATAGCGTTATGTAACTACAATATTCTAATATTCCCTCTCAAATTCACGGTGGGTCAAACACTGAGAATTTGCTAATAAGAAATTGGAAACAAGGAGATGGATGAGATTTCGTGAAGAAATCAGCAATCTACTCCGTCGAAGAGACATATGGCAGGGAGATGGTCCCAGCCTCGTACTGTTCACGAGAGAAGTAGCAATCAAGCTCAATGTGCTTTGTCCGCTCATCAAACACCGGATTGCTGACAATCTGAATAGCACTTTTGTTGTCACAATGAAGAGCAGTGGGTCCCGAAGTAACAACACCAAGATCTCTAAGAAGACACCAGAGATGAACGATCTCCTTAGTAGTGGTGGACCTGGTGGTCATGGCACGAAACTCGGCCAATACTGAAGAGAGAGACAACCTTCTGCTTCTTACTCTTCTAGAAGATAAAAGAGTCACCAAGAAATAAGTAATATCCAGTAGTCGAACGACGAGAGTCGGGTCGCCTCCCAGTCAGCATCAGAGTATGCACGAGGAACCATGGACGAGGTCGACGAGAAAAAGAGCGACCGAGTGATAGTACCAAGAAAGTACCAAAAAGTCCATAGAAGAGCAGCATAGTGAGCAGAGTGAGGTGCATCCACAAACTGACTGAGAATACTGACCGTCTGAGCAATATCTGGTCTGGTGATGCAAAGGTAGACTAGCTGACCTACCAACTCTCGATACCTGGTAGGAACGAAAAGAAGCTCACCATCAACGGGACGAAGCTTGAAGATCAAGAGGAGTATCGATCGTACAAATGTCAGAAAGTGCAGCCCGAGTAAGAATGCCAGCTGTGTACTTCTGTTGAGAAAGAGAATCCCCCGAGCACCCCTAGCAACCTCCAGGCCAAGAAAGTAACACAGTAGACCAAGATCATTCATCTGAAACTGACTGCTGAGATGCTGCTGAAGAGAGGTGATGGCGCTGGTGTCATCACCTGTAAGAATCATGTCATCGACATAAAGAAGGATGATGGATCGGTCCTGAGGGGAAGTCCGCACAAACATAGAGTGATCCCGAAAGCTCTCTACAAAGCCGATCTTGATAACCGTTCGATGAAAACGCTCAAACCAGATACGAGGTGCTTGTTTGAGCCCAAAGATAGCTTGACAAAGACGTCAAACATGTTGAGAATGAGTGCTAAGACCGGGAGGAGGCTGCATATAGACCACCTCGGAGAGATCACCATGAAGAAAGGCATTCTTCACATCCATCTGAAAGAGGCCAACCTCTAGCAGCAGCAACAGTAAGGAGGGTCCGAATAGTGGTCATCTGAGCCACCAGAGCAAAGGTCATATCATAATCAATCCCGTAAAGCCTTGACCAACTAAACAAGCCTCGTACCGATTAATGGAGCCATCTGGATGACGCTTGATCTTGAAGACCCACTTGCAGCTGATGGACTTAACACCGAAGGTAGAGGCACAACCTCCCATGTCTGTGTCTGCGCAAATGCTTGGAACTCCTCAGCCATAGTCTGCCGCCACACAGGATACTGCAGTGCCTTTCTATAAGACTTGCGCTCTCTGTCTGTGTAAAGGGCAGTAAGGTAGGCAAAGAACTGAGGCGAATAGGCAATGACTGTGGCAAAACCAAAACGATCAGTGGAGTAGCCAAAATGGTCGGGGGGGCGGCGCTCGCGCCAAGGTTCTAAAAAGCGCTAGGCGCTAGTCGGGCGGTGGGGGGCCGCCTAGCGCCTAGGCGGCCTAGGCGGGGCCTAGGCGGCGCCTAGGCGTTTTGCCTTTTTTTTTAATTATTTTAATTATTATTTTGATATTATATAATATATATATATATATATGTTTAAAAATTAAAATAAGTTCAAGATTATCCCAAACCATTATTTTAAAGAACAAGTATATAACCATAATTCAAGATTGAATGATTAACAAGAACAAAAGCAAACATGGTCCGCCTGGTCAGCCTCAGCCCGCTTGGTCCGCCTGGCCAGCCTCAACCCGCCTGGTCAGCCTCAGCCCGCCTGGTCCGTCTGGCCAGCCTCAGCCCGCCTAGACCGCCTAGGCGGCCGCCTAGCTCCGCCTGGGAGCTTGGCCGCTTTTCTGGAGCGCCTAGGGCCTAGGCGAGGCGGTGGGGGGCCGCCTAGCGCCTAGGCGCCGCCTAGGCGGCCGCCTAGAACGCTTTTTAGAACACTGGCTCGCGCTGGGGTAGCGAGGATCCAAATCTAGTTGAGGAATGCTGCTCGTGGACGGAGTACCAGAGGAGTAACCAGCAGACGAAGGAGGAACAGGTAGCGAGGCAGATGGACAAGGAAAGAGAAACAAATAAAGGACGAGGGATCCGAAGAGGAGGAATGACTCAAGCTAGAAGGAGAGACCATGGGATCCGAAGGACTCAAGCTAGGAGAAGGGGCGACCACGGGAGCAGGAGGTAAAGACTTAAGAGCAGGGGCAGGAGGAGCCGTAGAAGAAGGAGAGGGTGTGACAGGAGGAGGCATGGTGGAGGAAGTGGGAGGAACCTTAAGGAATGTGAGATCCTGAGACACAGGGGAGTAGTATGGAACATCCTCGAAAAAACATGTCGAGAGATGCAAAGATGACGAGTCAGAGGGTCATAGCAACGATACCCCTCTTGTGCTCAGAACTGATTCCCAAGAGCACACACTTAATGGACCGAGCCAATAGTTTGTTGCACTCATAGGAAGGAAGGAGAACAAAACATGTGCACCCAAAAGTACACAACATGCTGTAATCAGGAGAGGTGCCAAATAGACGCTCGTGAGGCGAAACACCCGAAAGGACAAAGGAACGGGTGATGTTAATGAGGTTGACGGAGGTCAAAACGGCCTCTGCCCAGAAGGTACGAGGAACGCACGAGGAAATAAGCTGAGCACTAGCTGTCTTAAGAATATGACGATGCTTGCGCTCTGCAACGTCGTTCTGCTCATGAGTATGAGGACAAGACTGTTGAAAGAGTCCTATGGGCATGAAGGATAGAACGCATTATAGAAGAGAGATATTCACGGGCACAATCAGACCTAAAAGTTTTAATACAAGTATGGAACTGAGTATGAACCATAGCAGTGAAGGTCTAATAGACCTCGGGAATATCAGAACGCTGACGAAGGAGATACACCCATGTAAAACACGAGTAATCATCAATAAAGCTAACATAGTAAATATAGTCATTCATAGAAAAAAAAAAAGGTGCAGGACCCCAAATATCGAAATGCACTAGATCAAATGGACTACAGGACTACGACAAACTAGTAGAAAAGGGGTTAGCAGAATATTTAGCCAACTGACATCCCGTGCAAAAAGAAAGATGAGAAAAGGAACCATGTCCTAAAGCACCTGATTGGAAAAGATTTTTAAGCCGAGGTTTAGACACATGACCTAGCCTCCTGTGTCACAGGTCGGCATCAGAAGAGACAACACTGCAGATGACCGAAGGAGAGACAGTAGGTAGATGAAGATACTCCAGGTGATATAGTCCGCCCATCCTATGAGCAGCACCAATCCTCTGTCTCGAGCGTGGATCCTGCACAACACAAGAAGAGAAAGAGATAGTAACTATCAGGCGGGAATTACAAAGGCTGATAATAGAGATTAAGTTCCTGCGAAACTGAGATACGTGTAGAATAAAAGGTAAAAAGAAAAATCTAGAAGTGATTGATCCAGTCTGCGAGATGGCTAGAAGAGAGCCATCTGCAGTGTGGATCAGAGGAATGCAGTAGGCAGGTGAACATGCTGTAAGAATGGAGTGGTCAGGGGTCGATGAGAGGCCCCAGAGTCCATAATCTAAGGTGCAAAGGTACCCGAGGTGGTAGAGAAGGTAGAGGGACCGGAGAAGGCAGAAGAACCGGAGGCAGGTCGCAAAAGGAACTGCTCCAGACGCATCTCGAGATGCTGAAGGCAATCCGTTGTAATAGCTACAGCAGAGGTGGGGCCAAAAACAGTAGTGGTGGCGCTAGCAACAGCAGCAGCTGGACGACCACAGTGAGGTGGACCAGCACGCTTCTCCGGGTGGAGAAGCCAACAAGAGTCAACCGTGTGCCTCGACTTGCCACAGTGGGTGCACCGCCGAGTATCAGGTAGACCGGCAGGACAAGAGCCACCCCGAGAAGGAGACAGGGGCCCTGCGGGCAGCCACAGTGCGAAGACGGGTCTCCTCAGTAAGAAGCTCAGCAACGGCAACATCGAGACGAGGAAGACGATTTTAATGAATCAGCTGACTCGCGAGGGTAGAGAACTCAAGGCGAAGAGCCATCAGAAACTGGTAGAGTTGTCATCGTTCCCGAAAGAACCACAACTCACGCCACGATGCACTGACTCTGGACACCTTCAAGAGAGGAGGCTCCAAGGTCTAAAGCTCACACCAATAGCTGCGCATAAGGCTATGAAACTGCTGAATGATCTACTCTCCTGTTAAGCAGACTAGGCTTGAGATAAAAACTGATACTCGCGGGCCCCGCTTTGCTTCACAAAACGCTCAATAAGGTGGGATCAAAGCTCTGCAGTAGTAGAGAAGGTGACAAGATCTGCACGAAGAGAGCGATTGACCGAGGTAACTAGAAAAGCATGAACGAGTCGGTCACGAACATTCTAAGAATCAGAAGCCACGGAGTCAGAGGCCGTTGTAGGAGCAGGAGTAGATCTATCAAGGTGCCCGTATAAGACATAGCCATCCAGAACGCTCCGGACTGTAGCCGACCACACAGCCCAATCCGCGATGGTCACAAGGAGAAAGTTCGTAGAGACTAGGAGGAAATCCCTTGTTTGTTCAATAGGTGTTGTCGAGAATAGAACAAAGGACACGCCGGACTGAGCGGAGGATGTCATGGACTAATCGAAAGATGCCATCAAGGAACGAAATTAGTGCAGGCTTGAGACAGGGTGCAAAGTCGGTGAACAATCACACACGGCGCACGAAGAATCCGGATCGAATTGGGCCGGAATTGGATCTAGGTCGGGCGCAAGGGCACAGATCGGCAGCAAGGGCGGTCGCTGGTGTGGGATCAGGCTAAGATCCAGTGCGAGATTAGGCGATAGGCAGATCCGGTGTAGGATCAAGCTCCGGTGCGGGATAGGCGCACTCCGGTACGGGATTGGGCTCCGGTGTGGGATAGGCGCGCTCCGAAGCGGGATAGGGCACAATGGCGATGCGGGATTGTGTGCAGGCTTTGGTGCGGGACAGACTGCGTGCGCGGCACAGTGCAGGTCCGGTGCAGGATAGGACGCCGGTGTCGATCGCAGATCTGGTGCGGGATTGGGCTCGGGTGCGGGATAGGACGTAGCGGTGCGGGATAGGAAGCAGTGGTGCGGGATAGGACGCAGCAGTGCGGAATCGGGCACGGGCTTCGGTGCGAGACGGACGGCGGGCACGACACAGAGCATAAGGCCGATTGTGGAAGGAGGCGGGCAAGTAGGGGTCGGGCGGGCGAGATCACAGCCGCTCCGATACCATGTTACACGAGAGAAAAGAAATGGCTAGAGTTTGGAGAATAACCAGCAATGTCTTTAGGGCAATAGCCACAACATAAATAGACAAGGAAGAGTGTACTGTGGGTAACCTAGCTTATAGCGTTATGTAACTACAATATACACAATATTCTAACAACATTATTAATTTCCCACCAAACATATTCTAAACATGCGTACCATTAAGAGTGTCTTATTGTGCCTGGTTCCACTATAGAAGACAAGTGCATGACTTAAAAAAAGATGTCAAGTGTTTACAAACCCGATCTGCCTTTCCGTTATGCGCCCTTCTTAGTTCTCTCTTTTCCATTTCGCCGACTTCGTTGTCTTCTAAAATATTCACTGATAAACATGGTGGTGGTGATATATATTTGGAATTATTAGTTCAATCCTTTAGGCTTGACCAAAAAACCTATTAGCTACGCAACCTAATTCGTCACTAACCCAGAAACAATGCGAAGTTAATCGCATTCAAATGATCAAAATTACCTAGTCCATGAGTTGTATGATGTTATGCCCCACACAAAAATTTAAAACAAGGGTTATTTAGACCTTGCCCGCAACTTATACCCTTAATTAGACTTTGACCCCAAACTTTTCATAATTAGACTATGCCTCCCAATTTCACGGATTCCATGTGTGCGCCGTGGTTGACCAACGTTTTGCTCATGCTGACCCTCTGTGTATTCCCATAATGACAATACTACCCCTTGTGCTTTTGGCCCCCATTTATAGTTGTTATATAGCTATAAGCTGTTATCAACTGAAGGGGTCAAGTCTAAATGTGGAGGGGTAGTATTGTCAACGTGGGAATGTACAAAGGGTCAACGTGAGCAAACGTTGGTCAAGCACGGCACACACACGGAATCCGTGAAATTTGGGGCCAGTCTAATTATAAAAAGTTCGGCAAATTAGGTATAGGTCCTTAACTATTTTGCAATATTAGCAGCATGACACCATAATTTGCTATATTAGCTAAGATCCCTATAAGTATATATTCGTCTCCAAGAATAGTATATATTTGTGTTCAGAAGTAGTATATATTCGTTTCAGAAAGAGTATATATTCGTCTTTAGAAAGAGTATATATTCGTCGGGAGGGACGTGAGCTATATTTTGAAATAAATGTGTCCTGCAACTAAAAGTCATCTCTCAAAAAGGAGTTATGTCAAACTTCCCCTAAAAAGTTTGGGAGTCAAAATCTAATTAAAGATATAAGTTGGGGGGCAAGATCTAAATAACCTAAGAAAAAGAGAGTTATTAGCCTAAAACCCCTCTAACCAACCTAACATTAGGATAAACCCAGTGAAAATTTTCATTTGAGTTCCAACCCCTCTAACCAACCCAACATTAAGATAAACCCTTCCCTTTTTTTTCAATCCCAATACCACCCTCTTCCCCTCTCCTCTCTCGATCAACTATGGCAGATGGGTCGTCATAGTTGGAGGCGACCGCGTATAGCGATGAAGAAGGCGGGGGCGGATGCGGTACAACTGCGATCGGTGGAGGTGGTCGCTAGCAGCGGTGATGGAGGCGATGGGCGCTAGCAGCGGAGACAAAGGCGGCAGCGGTGGCAGAGGGTTCGAGTTAGGTTTAGGATTGTGAAATCTTGGTCTAAGGTTTATCCCATGTCCTGTAGATCTCAGGTTAAGGAGATTAGTTAGGTCCGGCGGGGGAAGGGGGGTTCGGTTAGGTTCGGTGGCGGTGGTGGGGGGTTCGGTTAGGTCCGTTGGCGACAGTGGGGGGTTCGGTTAGGTCCAACGGTGATGGGGTGGGGTTCGATTAGGTTCGACGGTAGCGGGGTGGGGTTCTATTCGGTCCTACGGTGGTAGGGTGGGGTTCGGTTCGGTCTGGCGGTGGCGGGGGCGGATGAGTGACATCAAACATAAATTCGAAATGTGGCGAGGGATGTTTTCATCCACAGGGGTTTGAGCTCAAATGGAAAAGTTGTCAGGACTGCAGCTCGAATTGATCTTCTAAGAGCATCTCCAACGGGCTCCGAGGAGAGCTCTGAAGGAGGACATGGCCCTCCGATCTATCAGAGGCCGCTCCAACTGGCTTGGACGAGAGCTCTGAAGACCTACGTGGCACGCCACGTAAGCCACGTGTGCTCAGGACCTCCGAACGGCTCCACATACAACAGAGGTCCTTCGAAGCCTCCGAACGAATTAAATAATATATTTTTTTACAAAAAACCCCCTCATCTTTTTATAAATAATTTTATATATATATACAATAATGCATGCAAAAAATTCTAAAAAATACCAATTTTTTTAAAAAAATCTACAAACACCCCCTTCTACACACCATTCTTCACTCTCCCACTATTCTTGCAAATAAAATTAAGTTAGGAGGGGTTTGGTGTAAAATTGGAGGGTTTGGAATAATTATATATAGGGTATTTGGTGCAAAATGGCTCGGATATCCAGTTCGGAGGCCGTTGGAGGTGAACCTCTCAACTAGGAGGTTTCCAATGAGGCGGCAACAAAAAATGGGCCCCACGGTCTTAGGAGGTGCTCCTTGTTCGGAGCCAGTTGGAGATGCTCTAAGATGGGCTTCTTGCTAACTCCCCTCCAAAAAAAAATTGGATCATACATTTGGTGGAAGTCAACCACCCCCTACCCACTACCAATAAATAACTAATTCACGCATGGTATGCAAAGGGGTTGATCAATCAAAATACATGGTGACTGATCATAATCCACATAATTGATTTAGAAAAAAAAATTTCTAGAATCTGGATGGATTGGTGCATTCTGGGAAGATAAAAGAAGAAAAATGAGGGATTTTTAGAACCTGGGTGGGTGGAATCTTGGAAGATGGACTCCACCATGGCGGTGACCTCGTCCTCCCGGATGGGGCGGAGGGCCTCGAGGCGTTTAGGGGAGAAGAGCTCCAGGTTGCAGACCTTGCGGACCTTGACGTAGTGCGGGCCGTAATCGGCCCAGATGAGGTCCTGCCCGCCGCGGCTGAACCGGTGGGAGGACCGGTTCCGGGCCCGGTCCGCCAGCTGCTGGTCGCAGTCCTTGAGCACCTCCCGGGCCAACTCCGAGCTCGACACCACCACGTTCAGCGTCGTCCCGAACCACACCGACATGACGGGCCCGTACCGCTGCGCCCACTCCGCGAAGCACCGGAACCGCACCGGCTTGATGTCGTACAGGTTCCCCACCACCGGCCACGGCCGCGGCCCCGGCGGCAACCGCGGCCGCCGCGCCACGTACAGCGCGGCGGCTACCAGGACGACCAGGGCCGTCAGGGCCGCGGGGAGGAGAGCCTGGAGATCCTCCATCAGATCGAGAGAGAGAGAGAGAGAGAGAGAGAGAGTTGGTGGAAATTCTGACCTCTAGAGAGCAGCGGCGAGTTGGACTGAATATAGAGAGAAAGAGTTTGGTGGGGTTGGTGAGAGCAATATCGTTGACCCACCTTACAGGTGGCTGACCATTACCCTCCAATCTGAACCGCTGGTTCAGGGTGATAATGCTCACCCACCCGGAGTCTCGTGGTTGGTGGGACTAATTAATAATTAAAAAAAAAAGCCGGGGTTGGGTTCAGGTGTTGGGATCTATACACCAAACAGGTAAGATACCCAGTAAGACCTATGATATCGACCCAAATTTAGAAACCATGAAATGAGGTGCCAATGATGATGCTTGCATTTCAGCTGCTGTAACTGTTGGAATGGATTTCACTGTCTGCTGTTTTGGCATGGACAGCTGATAAAACTGGTGGACTGGGTAGTTACGAAGGAGGTGGTCCTGGGCCAAACTCGGCCCACTTAGGCTCACATCACTGCCATCAATGAGGTGATGGACGGATAGCAGCCACACCTTACCTACTCTCTCTAAAGAGAGATGCTGTTCAGCCGAAGGTTTTCCCTCAGCCCTATTGATGTCTCGGCCCTATCGTCTGCCTCTCAAGTCACGATCGTCCATTGCACCTGTCCGGGGGGGAAATCTCGTTGGTGAGACGCTCGACCTGCAAGGTAAGGATAATGTGAGAACGGCTGGCTCCGTGAGGAGCACAGACCCTCTGACGCTCAAGTCAATGATGGTTCGAAAGGGAGGAGGTTTAGAATTTGGAAAATATCTGGGTCTCAGAATTTCGAACCTATACTTTGGAGCCGAGGATCGTACCTTTATAGATCTTTTGCAGACCGTCAGAGTCTGACACGTGGCCGCTCTTTCCTATACCTTCTACACCTTCACATGCCAGCCACATGGGCCCTTTAATGGTCTTTGTCATTTAGCTTTACAGGCGGTGGCGGTTTAGGCCAGGTGGACGTTCTGGGAGGCTCTAGTCTAGGGCGTTCTAAACCGACCTTGGCCGGTAAATGTGACTCGCAATCATCCACGTAGTTCCACGGGGGTGGTGACATCTGTCAATTTGTTACCGCCTTACTGTAGATGACCCCCCGTGGGCAAGTAGGCGAACTCCTTTGTTGTTATATGATCGGGCGAGCTCCTGGGCGAGCCAATCGCGAGCTAACTGGGCGAGCTCTCGGGCAAGCTGTGGGCGTTCAATCTTCTGAGGGGCTCTTTAAACTACGCCAGGGGCAACCTCTTCCGCGTGCGAGCAGATCATGTGCGGTCAAGGCGAGCTCCCGAGCGAGCTGTGTCTCGCAGTACCTCATGAATGAGACATCAAGGAAGATGCTGCTCTGTCCAAAGGACGCAGCAATCCGCAACTGCAAGCGGGCGTCTAGGGTCGACCTCTTCTGCGTGCGAGCTGATGGTGTGCGGTCAAGGCGAGCTCCCGGACGAGATATGGGCGTTCGTGGATATCCTTCTAAGCTTTCTGTTAGCAAGAGGCAATCTCTCCGCATGCGAGCAGATCGCGTGCGGACTGATAGAGATCTCGGGTAAGCGAGTTGTGGGTGTTAAAATCTTCGGAAGCATTCTGCGACTCCCAAGCAGATGACGACCTCCTCCGCGGACGAGCTGATCGTGTGCGATCTAGGCGATCTCTCTGCGAGCGAGCTATTAGACGGCCATTACTGTTGGGCTTTCTCAGAACCTCTCCATCTTATTGCTCTTCCAAAAGGTGACTCCTCCACGGGCGAGCTGACAGCGTGCAGATGGAGCGAGCTCCTGGCACACTGAGGTAGGTGATTTGCCACCGATGAGCTGATCGTATGCGACTAGACGAGCTCGTGGGTGAGCTCGCGGTGGATCGTACATCAAACAGCGGGCAAAAGATGAGTCCTTCAGAGGGGGCACCTCGCGTGCGAATGGAACGTGTGCGAGGTGTTTGTGAAGGCCGAAGTCTTCTTCTTTGGGGAGTGTTCTTTGAACTCCAAGACCTATTTTGGTCTCAATGCTGCTTACCCAAAAATCGGGGTTGGCCTTGAATCCCGAGCCTATCCGGGGGGCTTCTTCTTTGGTCACCCGAGGTCACCCAGGGTGTGCCCAAAGACAAAGGCGGTCTCCCTGAAGACTTCTGTCATCTCGTCATGTCCTCCCATGTTGTCGCCACATTGATGACGAGCCAGTGATATTTTTTGGCACCATCATTACCCTCTCCTAAGGGAGCGGTTGTATCCTACCCCGATCGCTTAGGAGCCCGGCAAGGTTATCTTGATAGAGTTACGGGCATTCGGGCTGTTCTCTGTCATGGTTGAATGTGAGCAGGTCACTTACAGGTGTTGTCGTGCGAGCTTATCGCGTGTGAGTTGTTTTCGAGGGCGAGGTCGCTGCCCTGAGGATCTGCATCTTTGCTTGTCATATCACATTAATGCGGCATCGGATCAGGACTCGAGGAGTCAAATCTCATCATGGCGCATCATGAGATCTCGTATGGCGCCGAGCCACGTGTTGCTCATTGGTTAGTTAGAGACTCGACAGAGGGGACACCGCTGGCGCCGCCTCAGCTCTTGCGCACATGCATGGGCACATGGCGCATTTTGATTGGGAGACGGATTCTGTCGTATCGACCGCTATTGTGTTGCCTCGCATGCCGCGCTCGTAATTAAATGTCAGTCGCTTTGTTTGTCTTTATTGAGCCTATAATTAGGGGGAGGCTGAGGATTTCTACCCCTCTTTATTGCGATTAGCTCTCTCTTCCAGCTCGCTCTTTCATCCCCCTTCGGCCTTCTTCTCTTCTTCCTGATTGTGACCTCCGCTGCTTTTTCGGCTCTGAGGTGATGACGAGAGTTGCTGCGACTCTCGCTGTAGTTCTGGTTGTTCCCGCTCTTGCACTAGATCTGACTGCTCAAGAAGTCCCTCCGCCTCCGGAGACCGAGGCTCCGACACCGAAGCAAGAGACGGCGGTGGTCTGGCTTAAGGACTCCATCGGCTTACCAAATGCCGAGAGTATCCGCGCGGCCATCGACCTCCCCGCCAACCTCCTGGTTGCTGAGATGCCGCTCTCAAGGAGACCGCGGATAGGGACCGTGATCTCTGTGGGGCTGCTATGGTTCGGGCTCAGGCTCCCCTTGAGCCACCTAGCAGGCGAGTTCCTGGAGTTGACGGGGTTGTGCCTTGCTCAGCTCACCGGGAACTCCTGGGGGGGTATTGTACGGTCTCTCCCAGCTTGAGACCGCCCTCAACGTGAAGATTCCCTTGAGCTACCTGCTCAAGAAATGGTTCCTGAAGCCGGGCCAATCTACTGCAACATCGGATGCGGCATCTTCTACCTCACCGGACGGCCAGGCGAGGTACTTCCCTCCTCTGCCATCGAGAGCAAAGACCGCTACTGGAAGAACTTCCCCTTCATGGTCGCTGGGGGGTGGCAGGGGCGACACAGCGGGGTTCCCTCTCATCTAGGCCAACCCACCCAATCCATCTTCAGAGAGATCGCCCTCTTCCGGGCCGGAAAGAGGAAGTGCATCCAACCTGGCAGGGAGTGATCACTCGACGAGGCCATCCTACATTGCTTGGGAGGGCGTACCCTGGAGAAAATCATCGCTCCATACTTCCTCTTCCAGCTCAAGGATGCGAGGTCGGGGGCTATTCTACTGAAGCAGAAAGTAGTTCGCAAGAAGAAGATCACCGCTCCCTCCAAGTCCGGAACGAGCAAGGGAGGTAAGGGTGCTAGTGGCCCAGGCAATAATCCCTGGAAGAAGGCGGGAAGGAAACGGGCTTCCCCTATCAACATCGTCGATCCCGACTCCCTGGAGATGCTCGGTCAGGGCGACGCCGCACCGCCACCGCCACCTCACAGCGGTTCCATCCCAGGTCAGCAACAAGCCCCTTTCATCCATGCTTCTTCTTCCATTGCTTCTACTGCGGGCCCCACTCGGGAGACACCCGTAGTTAGACAAAAATTGTGTTTCCTTGAGCCTGATGATCCTGATGTCGAGCTCCTGCTAACCATGGCGGAGGTTGAGTCCAGAATGGCGCACATTCTAATGGAGAATTTTCTTGGTGATCTCTCAGTTCCTCTTCGAGCCATTGTAATGCCCCCCGAGATGGAAGGCCAAGGGAAGAAGAAGAAGCCCACTCAACTATCTGCCCCCGGTCCCCAAATCGGCACCGGGTTCTTGCGTGAGCAGGTGGAGCAGCAGCGATAGAAAGCCCTTCAGGAGGCGGGGCTCGATTCGGAGATCGACTGGATGAGCTCGGATGATGAAGAGTCCGGCCAACCCGAGGCTTCCTCCCAAATCACCCTTGGTGTGCAAGCAGTGGGTGAGCGGCCTATAACGCTGCCTCCAACAACCCCCCCAGCAGGGACTGAGGTCTCATAGGGCGAAGTTTCGCCACCTACATCCGGTGTGAACACCCTGAGGGAAAGCCAGCTGGATGCTCCCGCCTCTGTCGTGGCCCTCCTTCCTCCCTCTCCCAGATCAGTTCCTCCAAGCCCGCCCGCGAAGGCAGATCAGGTCGAGGTCGATCCCCTAGGGGGCTTAGGGGACTTGGTCTACAAGTCTCCTCCCCTGGGGGATATAGGATCCAAGTCGTCGAGCTTGGGCTCTAAGGCCTCGAGCTCGAAATCGGAGCCTGAAGGCCAAGCATGTGACGTCGGACCATAGGGAGGAGAGAGCCGCATCCCGGAGATTCCTCCTCCGGGCCCTGTGGCCAATGTGCCTACCCTCAACACTACTTCCACTTCGGGCCCCGGCGGTCAGAGCGATCCAGGGACTCGGCTCTCTTCGGGCAAAGAGGCTAGGCACCTCACTATCTTCGTGAGATCTTTGGCTGCAATATCTTCACCCGATCGCCGTACGTCGCCCTCTTCAATAAGATCTCCGAGGTAACACCCTTGTCTCTTCTCCTTTCCTTTAGTTTCCTTCCCTGGTCGCTTTAATTGCCTTTTTCAGATGGAGAAGCAGAGTATGGCCCTCACTGCAGAGGTTACCACCATTGGCGAAGACCTCGTCGCCTTGTTCGACGACTCCCTTCTGGGCTCCGAACGCAAGGTGGACGAGCACATCAATCGACTCCACCAAGCGGACCGCTCTGACGATCTGAGAGCAAAGGTGGAGGAGCTGAGGGCGGAGCTGGCGTTAGCAGAGGGAGCTCGTGCCCAATCCACCGCCGAGCTCCAAGAAGCTAGGACGGCAAAGGAAACGGCACAAGCAGAGATAGCCAAGCTCCTGAGCGAGGTGACTGCCTTGAAGGCCAAAATCACCGCAATGAAGGAGGCATATTCCAAAGACCTGCAAGCCCAGCAAAGCCGCCTCCAAGCCCGGCTGGAGGAGCTCCTTTAGAAGGGTGCCGCTGCTACCGTTGACAAAGACAAGGCAGAGAGGTCAAAGAAGAGGCGCTGGGGGGATGACAGTGGGGCAGACACGAGCAAACCATGAGCTCGCTGTCTCTATCTTTATAATCGTTCTTTTTTCTTTCTGAAGTAATGAAGTCTTCTTTAGTCCGCCTTCGTCTTTGCTGCTTTCCTCTCTACTGTTTGTGAGTTTTCTGATGTGGTCGTTCAGCGGTCTCGAGGGTCCTACCCCAGGCGAGACAGCTAAATCGTGTAAAAAGGTTATAATTTTTAAAAAGAAAACAGTATGCAAGCGAGAAACACGATATGCTCAATAAAGCACAAATTGATCCTTGAGCTTGAAAAATCAACGAAACACAAATCTAATAATTCAAAACTTTCAGAACCCAAAGATTAAATATTTTATTTTGAAAAACAAATCAAGTGCAAGCTGCCCCTTGCTCAGTTAAGTTCCCTCTGCAACCCTGATTACTGGACATGCCCTTAGCTCGGCCATTGGCGGCGTTCGCACCTCAAGACGGCCTCACCTAATTCGAGCTTCGAGTGATTACTAAGAGATTTTCAGTCGCCTTAGTAGGTGGTCACCTATTCAGGTCTTCCTAGATTACCCCGGGGTGCTTCCTATCATGACATGTGAATGCGAAGGACCCCGGTCATGTTTAAAGTCCCGTAGACAGCGGACTACCCGGCGATCTCAAGGTTGTTCAGAACGGACACTGAGAAACCCAGTCTTACTTTAAGTCCGCATGACAGCGGACTGCTTTGGGGGGGCTACATGCAAGCTAATCGCATGCGAGCTGATTCTTTATGAAAGCTGCGTGCGAGCTGATTCTTTATAGAAGCTACGTGTGAGCTGATTCTTTATAGAAGCTACATATGAGCAGACTGCGTGTGAGTTGATTCTTTATGAAAGCTGTGTGCGAGTTGACCGTGTGCGAGCTGACTCTTTAGATCACTATCGAGCACAAACTCTAAAAAAAAACAACTCATTCAGCTACAAACATTTTTCATTTCACACAAAAACAAAAATGATCTACAAAAACGGCGCCTATGCGCTATGGATAATATTTCCGTAGATAGGCGACATTCCAGGGCGGCTCTAGGAAGTCGTCGTCTGCGGTCATCAACCTATAGGCACCAGATCCTCCCGAGTTGTGTACTATATAGGGGCCTTCCCAGTTTGCTGCGAGCTTCCCGATGTTGGACTCTTGCGTGTTAGTGAACACCTTTCTCATTACAAGATCGCCCGATCTAAACGCCCGATGGCGGACTCTCTTGTCATAGGAACGCTTTATCTGTTGTCTATAACCGACAAGATGTAGGTTCGCGAGTTCTCTCCACTCTTCGAGTTGGTCAAGAGAGTCGGCGAGCAGGTCGTCATTATCGACCTCGTCCACGACGAGCATCCTTGCCGAAGGTACCTCCGCCTCTATGGGTAAGATGGCTTCACAGCCATAGGTGAGGTTAAAAGGCGACTCGTTCGTCAAGCGACGTGGAGTGGTCCGGTAGGCCTACAAGACTCCATCGAGCTTCTTCTCCCATAACCCCTTTCTTCATTCCAACCTCTTCTTGAGGTTGTCCAGGATTACCCGATTAGTCGCTTCGGCTTGCTCATTGCTCTGTGGGTATCTCGGAGAGAAAAATCTCAGATCGACTCCATGCTCGGCACAGAAGCTTTTGATCAAACGGTTGTTGAACTAGCGCCCATTATCCATGATGAGTACATGTGGCAGATTGAATCTACAAAAAATGTTCTTTCACAAGAAGTCCTTCACTTGTTTCTCTCTGATCTTGGACAGTGGGATTGCTTCCACCCATTTGGTGAAGTAGTTCGTGGCGACCAAGATGAATTTCTTCTGCTACGTAAATACAAGAAAAGGTCCGATTATGTCAAGCCCCCACTGTTGGAAGGGCCAGGGACTTACTAGAGGGTGCAGCTCTTCTGCAGGCAAATGGTTGATAGTGGAGTGCTTTTGACACTGAAGGCACTTCTGCACGGTCTTGACAATGTCTTGAGTGAGGGTGGGCCACCAATGCCCCTGCCTCCTCACCTTCCCGGCTAGAGACCGCCCTCCAGAGTGGTTGCCGAACTCTCCGGAGTGAAGGCGATCTAGCACTTCTCTGGCCTCAGGGGGCTCCACGCATCTGAGGTTGGGACCATTGAAGGATTTTCTGAAAAGGTGTCCCCAACGGATAAGGTACCGATCGACATTTTTCTCTATTCATCGGGTTTCTTCCCTATCATCGGGGAGCTCGCCTCCTCGGAGGTAGCGAACATTTGGCGCTGCCAACTGGCGGGGAGTACCTCGGACAAGGTTTGATTTACTATGCTATCACCTAGTTGGATTCAGGGGTGATCTTGTAATTCGATCACTATCTGCCGGACTTCGAGACCTCTGAGCGGCACCGGTTGGTGTGATGTCCGGTGACTTTATGGAACGAGCATCGCCTAGTGTTGTCGGTGAAGCGGGGCTCACCCTTCTGAAGGGGAGGAGGGTATTGAACAAAGGGCTCATTTCGGACTTGGTATAGGATTTGTTCGGGAGAGAGGATCATTACAGTGAAATCCCTCTCTCCGGGGCCGGGAGGCAGGCGCCAGTTTGCCGATCTTTCGGCCGCCATGATTGGCGCCACCGAGGGTGTCACAGCTGGTGCTGCTAGAGGTGCGGCCACCAACACCGCAGGAGGTGCCTCGTGCCGCTCCACTGCTTTAACGATGAGAGGCCGCAAAGCAGGAGGGGGTCGTTGCTCGACCATCTTTCCCTTTTGGCCGAGCACCATATTTTCGAGCTTGATGTATTCCTGGACTAGGGCGAAGAGTTCGACCATCGTGCGGGGGTCAAAGATAACGAGGGCATCATGCAGCTTCTCGGGGAGCGCGCTCTAGAAGGCACTCACGGTCGTCCTATCCTACCCAGCTTAGTCCTCAAGGGCGAGGTAGGCGCTACGAAACCACGTTGAGAAGCATCGAAGGGTCTCCCGAGCTTCCATGGTCAAGATGAACAATGATTCAATCCTCTTAGGCGGTTGTCGGTTATAGCGGTACTGTTTCAAGAATAGCCCAGATAGAGTGGTGAAGTTGGGAATAGAATGGGAGAGAAACTTGTGGAACCAGTTCAAGGCTGAACCAATCAAGCTGTTTGGGAACGCTCGACACAGAATGTGGTCCTGGTCCCGAAAAAACAACTTCTGGTAGGCCAAACGATGGTCCAAGGGGTCTTGTGACCCATCGAACAACACGAACTTTGGTTGGGTCCAATGCTGAGGGAAACCCCCCTAGTGAACTTCACTCATGAAGGGCGAGCTCCCTCCACGAGCGGTGAGGTCTTCTAAGAGATCGACGGACATGCTAGGTACCTGCCAGCGCTCGGGGTGATTTTCCAAAGGCAGCTATGCAAGCCCTAATCAATCATGCACGCTTCCTCTAGGCCGGTCCACACCCTCACTGCAGCGGTGCTCGGGGACGACGTCCTGGCGATCGCCCCACCTCTTCATAGGCAGCCGCTTCGGAGCAGGAAAAGGTCTATACGAGGCTGTCACCTCACGAGTCTCCGCACGGGGTAACACTTCCACCGTGGGTTCCCGCTCATGCCGATGGCGCGGGTTACAGTCTCACCCTCGAGACCTCACCTCTGACTCCTCAGACCCCGCACTTCGGCTTCACCAGCGAGGGGGGGCGAAGGCGGAGTCGGCTCGTTGCTGAAGCGCTGGGTTACAAGTCACTGAAGTCGCTAGAGAGTCGACTCTCTTGTCTTCTTCGTGACTACACCTCCCATGGGGGGCTCCTGTTGGGATGCCCGCTGTGTGGGCGCCAACATAGGTTGATGCGACACCAGGATCGAAAGAGGTCACGTAGGGGGAACGGCCCCTGCCAACACTCTAGGCTGCCAAGATTGATCCGCTGATCCTTCTCTCCGTTGCTTGAGCCTGGGGAAGGAGGGATTAATTCTTTCGCTCATCGCGGGAACCTGGCGCAGCCGCATCAGTTCGTCCATCATGGCCCGTTGGGTAGCCAATATCTTCATGAGAAGCTGGTCACTGAGCGGGGTAGGGGGTTGGGTAGTTTGAGCTGGCGTCCCATTTCGTGTAGATACGGCACGAGCCTTCGCCCGTCTCTGTCCTCATGATTAGGGCCTCCTACGAAAGCGCGGCTTTCGACCGTGTAGTCGTGAACGTTCTCATAGGAACCAGTCAAAGATCCCACAGACGGTGCCAAATATCAGGAAAAAAATCTCGCTGGTGAGGTGCTCGACCTGCAAGGCAAGGAAAACGTAAGAATGGCTGGCTCTATGAGGAGTGCAGACCCTCCAACACTCAAGTCAATGATGGTTCGAAAGGGAGAAGGTTTAGAAGTAGTAAAATATCTGGGTCTCAGAATTTCGAACCTGTACTTTGGAGCCGGGGATCATATCTTTATAGACCTTTTGCAGACTGCCAGAGTCTGACACGTGGCCGCTCTTTCTCGTACCTTCTACACCTTCACATGCTAGTCCACATGGGCCCTTTAATGGCCTTTGTTATTTAGCTTTCTAGGCGGTGGTGGTCTAGGCCGAATGTACATTCTGGAAGGCTCTAGTCTGGGGCGTTGTAGACCAACCTTGGCCGGCGAATGTGGCTCGCAATCGTTCATGTAGTTCCATGGGGGTGGTGACATCTGTCGATTTGTTACCACCTTACTGTAGGCGACCCTTGCGGGCAAATAGGCGAACTCCTTTGATGTTATATGATCGGGCGAGCTCTTGGGCAAGCCAATCGCGAGCTAACTGGGCGAGCTCTCGGGTGAGCTGTGAGCATTGAATCTTCTGAGGGGCTCTTTAAACTACGTCAGGGGCGACCTCTTTCGTGTGCGAGCCGATCGCGTGCGATCAGGGCAAGCTCCCGAGCGAGCTGTGTTTCGCAGTACCTCATGAATGAAACCTCAAGGAAGATGATTGTGAAGACCAAGATCCAATAGCCAAGAGCAAAGAGCCAAGACTTCATAGGCTGGAATGCCAAGATGGATAAGGTGAGGTGAGGTGAGGTGTACAAGGCCATGAGTTAGCCCCACATCGCTTTGAGAGAAGAAGATCCTGAGCTACTTATATAATTTCTCCTCCCAAACATAGAACACGGGTTTTAAAACCGTGCGCCGCTACGGATTTCGTAAGAACTCCGTAGTTAAGCGTGCTCGGGCGAGAGTAGTACTCGGATGGGTGACCACCCTGGGAAGTCCTAGTGCGGGAACGGGCAAAGCGGACAAAATCTTGTGTGTTTGGGGCGGATGTTACAATGATGCTCTATCCAAATGATGCAATGATCCGCTACTGCAAGAGGACATTAGCCAGGGGCGACCTCTTTCGCGTGCGAGCCAATAGCGTGAGGTCAGGACGAGCTCTCAGGTGAGCTGTGGGCGTTCATGGATATCGTTCTAAGCTTTCTGTTAACAAAAGGCGATCTCTCCGCATACAAGCTGATCGTGTGCGGACTGATAAAGATCTCGGGTAAATGAGCTCCTGAGCAAACTGTGGGTGTTGAATATTTGGAAGCATCCTGCGACTCGCAAGAAAATGACGACCTCCTCCGCAGGGGAGCTGATCGTGTGTGGTTTAGGTGATCTCTCTGCAGGCGAGCTATTACATGACCATTACTATTAGGCTTTCTCAGAACCTCTCCATCTCCTTGCTCTTCCAAAAGGTAACTCCTCTATGGGCGAGCTGACCACGTGCGGATGAAGCGAACTCCTGGCGCACTGAGGCAGGTGATCTGCCACGGGCGATCTGATAGTGTTCCACTAGACGAGCTCGTGGGTTAACTCATGGTGGATCTTACATCAAACAGCGGGCAAAGGATGAGTCCTTCAAAGGGGGCACCTCGTGTGCGAACTGAACGCGTGTGAGGTGTTTGTGAAGGCCGAAGCCGGCTTCTTTGGGGAGTGTTCTTTGAACTCCAAGATTTATTTTGGTCTCAATGCTGCTTACCCAAAAATCAAGGTTGGCCTTGAATCCCGAGCTTATCTGAGAGGGGGGGGGGGCTTCTTCTTTGGTCACCCTAGGTCACCCAAGGTGTGCCCAAAGACAAAGACAGTCTCCCTGAAGACTTCTGTCATCTCATCGTGTCCTCCCCTGCTGCTGCCACGTGGACAATGAGCCGGTGATATTTTTTGGCACCATGAGCACCCATACCCGACCAGTGCTTTGCACTCACCCTAATCGGCAGGTAAAGGGTTGGCAATGATCAGGTACAAGCTGGTACCTATGTCGCTGAGCCAATCAGAGCCGTTTCTTTGCCTGTCAGTTGGGTCTGAGTGCGATGCACCGATCGGGTATGGGTGCATAGGGTGGCTATGACTTTGGGGGCAGATGATGGGACAGAGAAGTGGAGAAGAGGATTTGGGTTTGTACGAGTGGTGAGGGTAGAGATTTAAATGTCGATAGTGAGATCAACCACCTTCTTTAAGAGAAATGCTATTCAGCCCAAAGGTTTTTCCAATTCTACTCAACCCGATTGTGTGGCCGTGTATGAGTGGTGGGGGTAGAGATTTAAATGTTGATAGAGAGATCAACCACCACTCGTACACAACCACGTCAATCGGGTTGAGCGGAATCGGAAAAACCTTCGGGCTGAACATCATTTCTCTTAAGAGTGGTGGGGGTAGAGATTAAAATATCGATAGAGAGATCAACCACCACTCCTACACAGCCACATCAATCGGGCTAAGCGGAATCGGGAAAACCTTCGAGCTGAATATCATTTCTCTTTAAGAAAGAGAAATGTTATTCAGCTTGAAGGTTTTCCCGATTCCGCTCATCCCGATTGATGTGGCCGTGTATGAGTCGGGGTAGAGATTTAAATGTAGCTAGTGAGATTCAACCATCACTCGTACACGGTCACGTCAATCGGGCCAAGTGGAATCGGAAAAACCTTTGGGCTGAATAGCATTTCCCCTCTCGAAAAACTCGTGTTTGAGGATATGTTTTTGGAAAATTTGTCCTTTCGGTTTATTTTGGAGAGTTGTAGTGAACGGTCCAAAACATTAGATCCATTTAAGCCAAAGGATAGAGGACGAAAATGTCCCTTAATGTGCTTCAAATTTTCATTTGAATGCTACTTCTTTCTAAACTAAACCGAATCCTAAAACCTAATTCTAAAAACTAATATCTACAGGCCATGGGGTGAACCCTTGACCTAATCCTAAACCTAATCCAAATCCCAAAACCTAAGATCTACAGGCCATGGGATGAACTGTTGGAATTAATGAGGTCTACAGGTCGTAAAAACCTATAAGTTAGCTGTGTATAGTTGATAGCTTAGGATTGTATCTTGGTGCGTACCTTAGTACGTGTTCTGATTATAGAACAGAGAGTCATGGCTATATAATCCACTTTGCACCGTTGGATTTAATTTGTATGGTTATGATGCATTTTTTTGGGTGGTGTATGCATCACAACTAACATATGTTTGATTGTTAATATTTATATGTTGTGATGCTCCATGTATATGTTGCACTACTTCCATTGCATATGTTGTACTAGGCAGCTGAGCGGTGCAAGCACGCTAACTTTCACATGTTGTTGTGATCTGCTGCATATGTTGCAATACTCGTAGTGCATATGTTTCTTGTCAGGCGGTGGGGGCCCGCCTAGCGCCTAGGCTTTTGCCTTTTTTTTTAATTTTTTTAATTATTATTTTAATAGTATATTATATATATATATATATATATATATATGTCTAAAAATTAATATAAGTTCAAGATTATCCCAAATCATTATTTTAAAGAACAAGTATATAACCATAATTCAAGATTGAGTGATTAACAAAAACAAAAACAAACATGGTCCGCCTGGCCAGCCTCAGCCCGCCTAGCTCCGCCTAGACCACCTAGGTGGCCTTGCCCCGTATAGACCGCCTAGGCGGCCGCCTTGCCCCGCCTAGCTCCGTCTGGGAGCTTGGCCACTTTTCTGGAGCGCCTAGGACCTAGGCGAGGCGGTGGGGGGCTGCCTAGCGCCTAGGCGGCCACCTGGGCTGCTTTTTAGAACACACATACACACACACACACACACAATATAGGGCCAGGACGCTACCTCTCAAACCAACGTTTTTGCTGCTTTGATAGCCCACCATGGCCGTGTCACATGTCATGATCTCTGACCGAAATCAACATCAACAACCTCCGATCACCTCCATCGGTGATCTCCACTGACACCACTTGGCGGTGACCACCGACGGAGGACTCTGGTGACTACTTCTATTGTGAGTCGTCCATTCATCACCTCATCTCATCCGGCGACCTCCGACATCATCCGCAGCCGACGACCACCTCCAATGACTTCCAGCTCCTTTCGATTGTAAGTTCGGATGACCTTTGTCATCGTTCATGACTTTGATAGCCACCGGTGACCTATCAAAGCAGCGAAGAACGCTCTAATGTCACATTAGCGCCCTAGGCACCTGATATGTGACCATGATTCATGCATGCATCTTCGCTGATGCTGGTCATGGATGTTCATCTCGATACATATCGATGCATAAGTGATCACGATCCATGAATGCATGCACAGCAGTCGAAGAGACGTCACGCTCTAGAATAGCTCAGTCATCTTCTTTGCTTGTAGTCATGATCCTCACAAACGACTAAGACTTGTTGTCCATACACTCTTCCTTTTCTTGCCAGTCTATGCACCATTTTTCAGCTCTTCAACCGAGAAGCTCATTGGATGAATCTTCTTATGAGAATTCCTTCAACATAAAGGGTTGTGCCATGATTGACTAAAAAGACGATGAGGGTGTATTTTGATCATAGCTAGAAAGGGAAGTGATAAGAGAGAAATTGAGAGTAAAATTCAAAACAGAAGTTTGATAGTGCAAAATAGAATCAAGCCTTGCACTGAGTGTTCTTCGCGGGACATGAGGTTCTCATATCCTCTGTTATGAACCCGCCAGCGACTTCTTCACAACCTACAGCATCAGCTTCAACAGCGACAACCCACTTCAATCGGCACAGAGAGAGAGAGAGAGAGAGAGAGAGAGAGAGAGAGAGAGAGAGGTTGGTGTGCCTAAAACCACATAGAAAGGATAAGAGGAAGAAGAAGAAAGTTATAGATGAATGGGAAAGAAGGAAATGGAGACATGATGAGATGTATAAGAGAGAAATGTTTTTTTTTTTTTAAAAAAAGAGATGAACTTAGCATTCCTCCATCATCAATGGCATAATAAATGACAACCTACTATTCGACTTGTAATGTACTCGTGTGTGCAAATCATAAATGCAAATCATAAATAGAGTATCAAGTGGCTCAATATTATTCAAAGCCTTCCGTTCAAATTCTGTCTATTTCCTAAATAAAGGTGGTATGTATAATGCGAGACCTCCATTTAGAAAACAGCTGTCATTTATAATACTGCAATCTACATTTCTCTCTTCTACTACCCTCTCATTTATAATGCATTACTAACTGGCTATGACAAATCTTAAAAATAAAAAACTTTTGGTATCTCACGACCTTTAATTTTTATAGTAGGTATTTAATAGAATGTTATGAGAAAGGGTTGCGTTCACTCATGGATGAGCTGCGTTCACTCATGGATGAGCTGCGTTCACACTCGGATGAAGCTCTTCCAGTCATCAAATGGGAACCAAGTGTCACACCCTGGGAGAGAGGGCTTCGTTTTACTATAGATATACTAGTAAGAAACCCGTGGTAATGCCCGAATGCCATTTGGTAAAGATGACATCACAACTATTTGAAGAAGTGTGAAATCTGAAGTGAGTGTGATTCACTTGTTAGAGAGAGAGAGAGAGAGAGAGAGAGAGAGAGAGATTAACATCAAATGACCATTAAATGTCATTGAATAAAAATTTATCATCTTTATGGTAGGTTTTTAAATGGATTTAAAAGAAAGCTGCGTTCACACACGGAAGAAGAATTCTAACACTTCAAAAGGCGTCCACGTGTTACAACACGAGAGAGAGGCTTCCATTTTAGTATAGATATGTAGATTAGTTGGGTGTTCCACCATGAATAGGATTCCAAGTTCCACTCAAGTACGCGGTTTAACGTTTTTACAGCCATCATACCATAAGAGATACCACCTAGGGATTCAAGACTAAGTTGAAACATTAAAAGGTAAAACACACTACAAAAATGCTCCTGCAGCTCTAGAGACCAACAGCTAGGGTTTCAGTGCCCTTTCCCATTCCTTCCCACCGGTGGCTAGGATTTCTTTCGGAAATGATGCTCGGTGGCTAGGGTTTCTAGACGGTCTTCCCCTCGGTGCTCCACCCCATCCCTTCCTAGATAGAGAGAGAACAACTAGTTTTTCCTTTTCCTGGGAGGAATCTACAAATGTAACTCTTTAGCGATAGACTTTACAGATTGTTACTTTTTTGCAGTGAAACCATTATAGCAAAGAGTAACATTCTGCAAAGCACTATAGTAAAAAGTAACATTTAAGTGAAATCACTACAATAGCAAAGAGTAACATTATAGTACTCTTTACTATAGTAAATTTTACTCTTCACTATAATGTACTATTGCAAAGTGCTATAATTTTACTCTTTGCTATAGTGATTTCACTATAAAGTCTCTCGTTGACGTTTTTTTCCCTTTAAATGACAAAATTGCTCCTATTGCTAAAATCACATTGAAGAGTAACAATCATCTAGAAAAAGCAACAATTTGGAAGTGTTACTCTTTGCTATAGTGATTTCACTGCAAAATAACATTCTGCAAAGTACTATAGCAAAGAGTAACATTTCCAAATTGTTGCTTTTTCTATATGATTGTTACTCTTCAATGTGATTTTAGCATTATGAGGAGTTTTGTCATTTAAATGGAAGAAAAATTCAACGAGGAACTAGCTATAAAAGTACATCTTTTCAGGAGGAACTTGGTACAAAACCATCTCGTTGTATGCCCTTTTTATCAAACGGATCTCTTGCCAGGGACCTAACACTACGCCCCCTTTTTTTACTAATATAATTTTTATACCAACAAAAAAAAGCAATCAAAACCATCATAACAACATGGAATGTACGTTTTAGACTCTATTGATTTTTTACGAGTGAGATACCTAGATATTATTCGATGGCTGGAAGTGCCGTCTTCTTTCCCCTTTTCCCCCTAGGGTTAGAGCTTCACCGCTCGCCTTTCGGACTCCTCGGACACCGCCGCCTGCTCCAGGGAGGCCTAGACTTGGGTCCGTGAAGATCTGGCCCCCCTTCCATCCCTTTGTGCATAGGGATCTTTGGCTGCCGGCGGTTTTGTATTCATAGCGCCAGAGTCGCGGGGTCTCTCCCTTGCTTGGCAGACGTTCCTAGCTCAGTGTCGGGCCGGTTACTGATGGATTGGTCGGCTCTGGCCCCAGCTTTGAGATCTCCGCTGATGGATGTTCAGACTGTCTCCTCGGGGCGGCGAGCGGCTCCTAGCGGCTTGGAGAGACGGCAGAGGTCAACGGCAGCGCGGAGTCTCGGCAATGACTCCATCCCCTTCTTGCTATGATGCTGGCGTCGACGAAGGTTAGCCGGTCTTTGGGAATTTTTGGTGTGAGTTTGTTTTCCTTTCTTTAGATCTTGTAATGGTCGCGGCAATGGCACTGTGTGTCGGCGTTGGTGCTCCCTCGCCTAGTGGCGGTTTTTGGGTTCCGACTTGTTATAGGTTGGTGTCCCGCTACCATATGGTGATCTCCTCGTCTGTGTCCTCCCGGTTGGAGGTTGTCTCTGTCTTTCCCCTCCGGCATGTGGTGGTCTCTGCCTGCGCCAGGATGTGGCGACTCCCGGAGGTTTGCTGACCCCCATTTTGAACTACCAAAAAAAACAACATGGAATGTTAACAAAGCTATTGTTGTTTTGCAACCGTAAAATTCATAAGGGCACCTATCTAAAAATTGAAAAAATACCCAATGGATTCCTGGCATGTCCATACCTATTGATAAGCACACTCACAGACCCACTAATCTACTACCATAGCCCCTGGTTGTGCCCATGCAGCCTACCACCACCCAGATCCCCATACACTCTGCCGCCATTGTTGCCGGTTCCTGTGCAGCCTATCGCCGCCTTTTAAAGCGCTAAAATTCTTCTTCCGTGTGTGAACGCAGCTCTCTTTTAAATCCATTTAAAAACCTACCATAAATATGATAAATTTTCATTCAATGGCATTTAATGATCGATCATTTGATGTTAATCCTCTCTCTCTAACAAGTGAATCACACTCACTTCAGATTTCACACTTCTTCGAACAATTGCGATGCCGTCTTTGTCAAATGGCGTGTATCAAGCACATTCTGGCATTCCTCGGGTTTCTTACTAGTACTAGTATGTAACCCGGTCGATGCCCAGGACGGTGCGTGAACCAAACCTACAGATACATGCTTCATATATTCCTGTGCCAACTACAAAATCCAAATACATGCTTCATATATTCCCAAAGAAATTTTTTTTCTAGCTTTATTTAACAAGTTCAAGTTATAGATGACCATGTTGAGGCAGATACAACAAACATTCCTTAAACAACATAGAAAGGAAAAAAAAAACAAACAATACAGTTGCACCTTTTTCTTTTTTGGTACATTAGATGGATCATTCTGATGATCTTCCATAACAAGACCTTTGAGAGGAGCTGGAAAGTCTGAATCCCAATATCCCTCTTGTCTGTGAAGGAGAGCCCCCTGAGCCAGCCAATTGGCAGTACCATTGCACGACCAGTGCATGGAAGAATCCACATGACATTGGAAAGCACCGGCTGCACACAGTTGTCCATGCAATGTAGCCCTTAATCTTCAACCACTCCTTCCTGTTAACAGCCTTTGGTAGTGCCTGCACAAACCGATAGCTTAACGAAACCCCATTACACACTAATGTTGTACTCGAGCATGTCTGCTGGCAAAATAATTTGTCACAACTTGCCTTCCACAATTGCCACATGGCTCCTGCCAATATTTCACTTGAAACTGGGGTATTGCGCTGTCGCTCCTCACTAGATCCTGGAGCCAACAGATCCATAGTAAAAAAATTGAACCTGGTTTCTTGTCGAACAACCAACCAGAATACATAGGCCTGAGGACATCCCCAAAAAACATGTGCAATCTCCTCGTCCGATTCATCGCACCATGGGCATCCCCGAAAACCAAATTGTAATCTTTGCTGAAGTAAAGCCGTTGTCGGTAAAGCCCCATGTAGTAACTTCCACAAAAACATTTGTACTCGCGGAGGAACACGAAGACACCACATCTACTTACCAATCCAGGGACGCTCCTCCCCAAGCCTAGGAGGGAGCCTGGACACAGAACTCACAGGAGCTAAACATACTTAGGTCTTAAGCCCGAGGGCTCACGTCCAACCTTCTTACCATCCGAACTGTGCTAGATAACCAACCCGACACCCCACATCCTGACCATTGATGCCATTGATCCAAAGACAACTGATATTTACTCTGTATCCAGTCTGCCCCCCGCTGAAGAAGCAATCAATATATACATCATAGCCCAGGAGATTTATTATCCGGAGCAACGAATACTGCTCGCCTAATCTCCTCTGGGTCTGGGACCCAAATAAGGAAATCATTTACTGTTGTAGTGACATCACATGGGATTGCATTAAGCAACTGCAGATCCACCGAGGCCCCTTGGGTCCATTGAGCATGAAAAAATTTCACTAAGGCCTACTGAATAGCTCCTGACGCTTCTAGCACACGACCCTCCACCTGAAGCCGAAGAATCCGATTACAACTCCTTCGCACTTTAGTGCTAGCATGGAAGAAGGCTGTATTCCGATCGCCCGCCCTCAACCACTGGACCCTGGATTTTTGTGCTCAAAGGCTCTCCTGCTGTGCCAAGGCCCACTGTAGTTGAAAGGCAACCCGACTCCTAAGACTTCGAGACTCCTCACTCCCCCCCCCCCCCCCCCCCCAATCGTCCAAACCTTCAAGTTGCTGCCACGGAGAATCAACCAAAGAGTGAATATTTCCCACTGTATGTTTATTCCAATCTGCCAGAGCACGTCAGATAATCTTGCCGGTTAAGCCAAAAATTATTGAAGCACCATGGAACACGAGCATATTGCGTGTCTCGCACCGTAGACATGAAAAGAGGGGCATGATCCGAAACACACCTTGGTAGATGTCGAATGACGGTATCATCGACCACCATAGTCCACTAGGGATTAACCAAGCATCTATCTAACCTCTCTTATATGCGAGCATCACCCTGCCCAGAGGCGGACCTACATTGGGCCTAGGGGGGGCGCCCCCCCCTCAATTTGGGAAAAAAAAAGATAAGTTACACTTACCCCCTTGAATTTTAGGTCAAAAACACTTAACCCCCCAATAGTTTATTTTGTTCCAAATCACTCCCTAAAGTTTGAAATGTTCGCACAATACCCCTTTTGTCAACTACTTGATTTCCTCATTTGGTAATTACTTATCTGATCGAAACACGATTGAAGGGGGGCAAAATGTTATTTTTTAACTAGAGGGGGGTTAAATGTTTTTGAGCTAAACTAGGGGGGAGCAAAGTGTAATTTATCAAAAAATAAATTCTAGCAAACTTTTGGTTGCCAACTTCACATGGAGGTGGCCACCACCGTCCCACCGGCCACCATCCCCAGTCAGTCAATATCCATTGTCATGCCACCGACCCCCACCCCCACCGCCACATGGACCACCCCGTCGCCGCCGGCCACCACCCGCCATTGCTGCCTGTATTGGTGATCCATGGCCGGCTCGCCGTTTACCGGCCACCGACGCCCACCACTGTCCAGCCAACACCTACCGCCTTCTGCCACTTCCTGCGCATGTGGCATCTTCGTAGAGTTCATCCCATAGCCCTTAGTGAATAAGAATCGAGTGGGCATCAGGACCTATTTATTGGTTTTTGGGAGTATGTATGAAATCCCCCCTGGCAAAAAAAAAGAAAAAAGAATATGGTCTATTATTTACAACCCGTGCACCCCGATCGAGTCGGCCAATTATAGTTCCAAATTTTCGAAGGACTCTTGAGGATCGAAATTCTCCTCCACTAGAGGCAAAATCCTAATAGGCCTTTTGTTGCGCTATCGAATGAAGGGTAGAGACATTGTCATGCCGCCTGCCGATGCCTTCGACTGTGAGGCAGCGACTGTAGTTACTATTTAATAATTATGCCCTTCCTAAAGAAAAATCCTGGGTCCGCCACTGACCCTGCCGATTGTTGCACCAAGTAAATGCATCACCGAGGTTGTGGGTTCAACTCTTCCTCCCCTCGATTTACCCAGGAGTGAAGTGGGAATTGCCAAGAGTGGGTCGGGCTTCACTCTCGGAGGGATTAGTCCGAGCCTGAAGTGGGCCATTGTTCAAAAGGTTTTGGGACACCCGCCGATCTCAAAAAAAAAAAGTAAATGCATCACCCAAAAACCCAATATCCCGCAGCCCACAATCACGCATCATCTGGAGAAACGAGATGGTACTACTGGACCACTGGAATGGCAATCTATCATGACAATTTAAAAAAAAAATTGATGAGAGAGAGAGAGAGAGAGAGAGAGAGAGAGAGAGAGAGAGAAATGCTTTTCAACTACGAGCGTTTGTCCCAAAAGCTCAACCTGGATGGTGTGGCATCCAATCATAGCGTCCCTTTGCCAGGCGATGGGGTTGAGTGAGATTCACCGGTCAAGAACTGGTGCAACGGGCGGCTGTGATCAAACATTATAGTATTTTCTTGTCCTGTGACATAATGGCATTGATTACCTCTCGGGGACCCATTCTGTTGGACATTGATTTACCCGGATAATCTCACTTTGTGCAACGCTCTTTTATCCAATGTCCCGAATAAATGGTTTTTCAATATTCATTTTTTTTTTAGCTTGGTGGTAAATTAGAGTCGCACCAAAATTGATTGGACATTGATTGCCCACTGTGGGCGAGGTATTATTTATCGAGATCTATTTGATTCATCGAAAATTTGGATGGATTTACGTAACTAAAAAGAACATGAGACATTTATTTTCCTAAGACATCATTATCCTAGCCCATGAATGTCTCAAGCAAATGAATTTTTCATTCCATTTTTGTCTTGCCGTCTTGCCAAAAGAACGGACCATATTAGGATTCATAGTTTTTACATCTTTGTAGTAGTTCTTAATGAGAGATTATGAAATAATCACATTCACATACGAAAAAAATAAGGGGAGTTAGCGGTTGGTCCCCTATAAGAAAGTCTTTTTAGCGTGCAGGACATCCAAAAGTTGGTTTGAGTTGGGGTTCCTCCACAAAAAAAGGGACACCACCAGCTATATTTAACCGCTAGATTATTTTAAAGACTCATTGATATCCTTCTGATTTTGCTCAAATTACAAACCTTGTCATCAACAGAAATCCGAACATATATAAGCACTATAGCAACCGTTACTATTTATTTTCGGAATTTTATTATTTGCTACAATGAAATCACTGTAACAAATATTTTTTTTTGAAAAACTCGATGTTAAAATTTATATTTTTTTGCTATAGTGAAATTACTGTAGCAAATGTTACTCTTTATACCGAAATATTACTCTTTATAAAGAGTAACATTTCTAATAATAAAGAGTAACAATTGCTATAATAAAATCATTGTAGCATTTTTTTTTATAATAAATCTCATTTTTATATACATTGAAATCACTGTAGCAAATGTTACTCTTCATTATCGAAATGTTACTCTTTATAAAGACATGATTTTGATAATGAAGAGTAACATTTGCTAAATGAAATCATTGTAGCATTTTTTTTTTTGATAAATCTTGTTTAAAAAATTAAAAAGAAACAATAGTGAATCACTGTTGCACTTTTTTTTTGGATGATGCATGAAATTATTCAAATAAAGAAGGAAAGAATAAAAAATATTATTTTTGTCTTTTTTCTAGAGTTTGTTATACGTAACAAACTCTGATCCGCTACAGATGCCCCAGGTGTTTTTTAAAATAACTAAACATGATTAAATTTATAATCATAGGGACCACAACTACAACCAATAGTTTCGGTGTCCCTACACTAAATCGATCTGTTTTACAATGACCTAGGACACATTATCCGAAAAAATAATTCTTGTTCTCTAAAAGAGGCCAGGCCACCTGTTACAACACAAGAGAAAGGGCATTTATCACGATCGTGAGGTTCTTTTTTTTTTTTTTTTTTTGAGAGGTAAAAAACTAATAAATTAAATGGATCAAACAGTACAGCACACGGCTTACTCTGAATGAGCAAGCAGAGACACAAGAATTCAGATCCCTTTAGTAGCTAGACCAACAAGGTTGCTACCAGAGTGTTCTGAATTCTAACACAAAATTCTAAAAACAGCCAAAAACCACCCCGCTAGACCACAAGCATGCAAAGGAGAAAAGAGATATCTCCCCTGAAGTCGTCGAGGAATGAGGTAGCCTTGAGCCCTCCAATGCGCCTAAGTCTTCATCAATCGAAGTGTCTCCCCTTCAACATCTGACGAATCTCCCCTGCATCGAAGCTTGACGCTCCCTGCATTCAACGAGGATCTAGAAGGGCTTGGGCCCTCCAAACCGCTCCAGATCACCCACAAAAGGTAAACATGGCTCCAGATCCCCAATATCTTCTCGTGCTCGATCAACTAGAAGAGCTTGGGCCCTCCATACATTCTCCAAGCATCCCACTTGAAGCTACGACAGAAGGTACAAAGCTCTATTCCCAATCTGCACCACAGCATCCCAAACTCGTAAAATATCATAGGGACAAAGCTCCCCAAGCGGTGGAAACCCCAAGAAAGGTTTCCTCATGGTAAGGTTTCCCCAAAGGTAAGTTTCCCCAATGTAAATTTCCCCAAGGTAAATTTCACCAAACTAAACATCAGTAGGTCCACCTCACTCCACTTCCCGCTTGTCTCAACTACAGCAGAATGAGGTTCAAGCAGGCCATGGGCCCTCCATCGCCAAGAACTCTGCCCAAGAGAACAGAACCACCAGCAGCAGCAACAAAAAGGCTGCAACAGGCCCTCACCATGCCATAGAAACTGAACGAGACAACAATTGCATCAGCAACCGAACCAACCAAAGACCTTCCACAATCGCTGATGATATGCGATCAGGGACACATGTCTCTTTTTACAGCCATCAGGCATGATATCAGTTGATCACATGCCTCTCTATACGGGAGGTTCTTGATGAACAGTCCAAGTTTTTCTTCCTAAATTAATGTTGTGCCACGTGGCGGAAGTTCTCGTGAGACTTCCATTTTAGTATTATACTAGTAAGAAATCTGGGCAATGCCCAGATGAACTTGATGCACGCCACTTGGTGCAGACGACATCACAGCCGTCCAAAGAAGTGCATGTGCAACCTAGAGTGTGTGATTCACTCATCGGGGTGTTATTCACTTGTTAGAGAGAGAGAAATACTAATGATTTTTTTAATTAATATGAAATGACCATTAACTATCATTGAATGCGTATAGGTTTTTAATAGGATTTATAAGAGAGTCGTGTTCACACACAGAAGAAGAATTTGGCTCTTCAAAAGGTGTCACTTGTCACAACATGGGAGAGAGGGTAATGTCTGGATGAGCTTGATGCACGCCATTTTACACAGACGGCATCACAATTGTTCGAAGAAGTATGAAATTTGAAGTGAGTGTGATTCACTTGTTAGAGAGAGAGAGAGAGATAGTAACATCAAATGACCATTAAATATCATTGAATGAATATTATCATCCTTAAGGTAGGTTTTTAATATGATTTAAAAGATAGTTGCGTTCACAGATGGAAGAATGATTCTAGCTCTTAAAAAGATGTCCACATGTCACAACACAGGAGAGAGGCTTCCATTTTAGTATTATACTATTAGACTAGTAAAAAACCCGGGCAATGCCTAGATGAGCTTGATGCACGCTATTTAACATTGACAACATTGATCGCAAGTGTGTTTCACTTGTTAAAGAGAGAGATGTATTAACATCAAATGACTATTAAATGCCATTGAATGAGTATTTATCATCTTTATGGTAGGTTTTTAATAGGATTTAAAAGTGAGCCTCGTTCACATACGGAAGATGGATTTTGGCTCTTTAAAAGACATCCACATGTCGCAACACGAGAGAGAGGCTTCCATTTTAGTATTTTACTAGTAAGAAACCCGGGCAATGCCCGAATGTGCTTGATGCACGCCATTTGGTAAAGACGACATCGCAACTGTTCGAAGAAGTGTGAAATCCGAATGTGTGATTCACTTGTTAGAGAGAGAGATTAATATCAAATGATCATTAAATGCCATTGAATGAAAATTTATCATCTTTATGGTAGTTTTTTAAATGGATTTAAAAGACGTCCACGTGTCACAACACGGGAGAGAGGCTTCCATTTTAGTATATAGTATAGACTAGTAAGAAACCCGGGCAATGCCCAGATGAGCTTGATGCACAGCCATTTGGCAGTGATGATATCACAACTGTTCGAAGAAGTATGAAATCTAAAGTGAGTGTGATTCACTTGTTAGAGAGAGAGAGAGAGAGAGAGAGAGATTAACATCAAATGATAATTAAATGTCATTGAATGAGTGCTTTATTATCTTTATGGTAGGTTTTTAATAGGATTTAAAACTGAGTCGTGTTCACACATGGAAGAATGATTATGGTTTTTTAAAAGACATCCACGTGTCACAACACGGGAGAGAGAGGCTTCCATTTTATTATATATATATATATATATAATTAGATTACTAGTGCATGCCCATGCCTGTCGGCACTGCAGTGGGCCGCCCTCGACGGCAACACATCTGTCGGCACTGCAGTGGGCCACCTTCAGCGGCAACACACCTGAACACCTTCGGTAACAAAACATTTTCAGCAACACCACCAGCATGGGGACACCCATTTCCTCGTCCGTGCCGATTGGCACGAAGTGAGCGCCTTCGGCGCGACCAACTCCCTCTCCCCTATAATCGATCAATCACAGCTATCTCTATTCGAACAGATTCCTCGAGATCGACTCGATGGTTTGGGGTGGCCGAAATTTCAACATACGGGTTTATAGCCGTTGATGTGATCAACGATCATGGGATGAACGGTCAGGTTTAGTGCAGTTTAAATGGGCCGGAATTGTAGGGGTTTAGTTCAGTTTAAATGGGTCAGGATTTGAAACCAAGGGGAGGGAGTTGGTTGACGGGGAAATAGAGACCGTGCATTGATTTTTGAACAAATAGTTAGATCTATTCGGTTTATTTTTGTCCAGTCAGGTTGTCCTAGTCAACTTCCGTTTTGTCTAGTCAGCACAAAATCGTTGTGCCATGTTATATAAAAAAGATACTACTAGACTTGTAAGAAACCCGTGCAATGCCTGGATGAGGATGACAACTTCACAACTGTCCGAAGATATGTAAAATCTAAAGTGAGTATGATTCACTTGCTAGAGAGAGAGATATTAACATCAGATGACCATTAAATGTCTTTGACTGAGTATTTATCATCTTTATCGTAGGTTTTTAATTGGATTTAAAAGAGAGCCGTGTTCACACACGAAAGAACGATTCTGGTTCGTCAAAAGACGTCCACGTGTTATGACACGGGAGAGAGACTTGTAAGAAACCCGGGCAATGCCCGAATGTGCTTGATGCATGACATTTGGCAAAGACGACATCGCAACTGTTCGAAGAAGTATGGAATCTAAAGTGAGTGTGATTCACTTGTTAGAGAAAAAGAGATTTAACATCAAATGACCATTAAATGTCATTGAATAAAAATTTATCGTCTTTATGGTAGGTTTTTAAATGGATTTAAAAGAGAGCCGTGTTCACACACGAAAGAAGAATTCTAGCTCCTTAAAAGACGTCCACGTGTCACAACATGGAAGAGAGGCTTTCATTTTAGTATGGATACTTGTAAGAAACCCGGGCAATGCCCGAATGTGCTTGATGCATGCTATTTGGCAAAGAAGGTATCGCAAATGTTCGAAGAAGTGTGAAATCCGAAATGAGCGTGATTCACTTGTTAGAGAGAGAGAGAGAGAGAGAGAGAGAGAGAGAGAGATTAACATCAAATGACCATTAAATGTCATTGAATGAAAATTTATCATCTTTATGGTAGCTTTTTAAATGGATTTAAAAGAGAGCAGCGTTCACACACGGAAGAAGAATTATAGCTCTTTAAAAGACGTCCACTTGTCATAACACGAGAGAGAGGCTTCCATTTTAGTATAGATATATAGATATAGATTATTAGACTACTAGTGCATGCCCGTGCCTGTCGGCACTGCAGCGGGCCGCCTTCGGCGGCAACACACCTGTCAACAATGCAGCGGGCCGCCTTCGGCAGCAAAACACCCCCCGGGCATCACCACCCCCACCTCCTCCCCCACTGTCATATGCGACGACAACACACTTGACCGCCTTCGGCATGCCCATGCCGATTGGCATGAAGTGGGAGCCTTCGGTGCGACGACAACACACTTGGCCGTCAGCACTGCAGCGGGCCGCATTCGACGGCAATACACTTGTCGGGCCGTCTTAGGCGGCAAGACACCCCCCAACTGACACGGAGCAGGCAACCACCGCCCCACCCCCCCAACCCTGAATCCAAATCTTCTACACCATTTATCTGTACCCCAAATCACAGCCGTCCGTTGCACCCATACACGACTCGTGCATCACACTTGGTCCGAATCGGCAGGTAAAGAAACAGATGTGATTGGCCCTCCAATGATCTACCCAACATCCGATCATAGTATGCGATGGGTTCAATAGACGCCTGTGATCAGGACACCCATGATGATAAGCTGCAACGAAAGATAAAATTAAAAAAAAATAAAAAATTAAATATTTAAACGGATCTTACTGGGTCTTAGCGGGTCTACCCGTTTTTTTAAAAGGATAGTGCATATGCCCGTCGGCACTGTAGCGAGCCGCCCTGTCGGCACTGCAGCAGGCCGTCTTCGGTGGCAACACACTTGAACGTCTTTGGCAACAAAACACTTTCGACGACGACAACGACATTCATAGGGACACCCATTTTCTTGCCTGTGCCGATTGGCACGAAGCTAGCGCTTTCGTCTAGGGATGGCAACGGTGCGGTTTCGATGCAGTTTTGGGCAAAACCAAAACCGCACCGCACCACGACAGTGTACCATATGTAAAACCGACCCAACACGACCTATTGCCACCCCTACACATACATCTCTCTCTCTCTCTCTCACACACACACACACACACACATGTCACACGTGCGAACGCACCTCATCATTCCTATCTAATTTTTTTGGTACGTAATCCGGAGCTGTCTACAGATATGGCAAAAAGGTGGGGAGGAGGAACTTACTGCTAAGTCCATTGTTCTTTTTCCTCCTCCCCACCTTTTTGCCATATCTGTAGACATCTCACCCAATCTCAAAGTCATACACGTACGAACTTACTCGCTATTAGCCGTCGACCCATCCTTACCAGCTCATTCGAGCTCTAGGTAGTGAACAAAAAATCCAACCCCATGCAAGTCCACATCTCATGCACATGACTCCATCCTTTCTCTCTATCTCTTGAAACCTAATCACAGCTCTCAAAAACTCATCCCAAGCATTACAACACACATCATAGCCATCCATGGCCGCATGAACCCATGCGACGCCATGCATGCATGCTCTTATCCAAGTCTCTCTCTTTTAAATCCCAACCGCCCAACCTAATAACAACTCCCCACTATCCCCTATCTCTCTTTTTTCCGTTATTCAAAACCATCTGATCTTACCCCCTCCTATCCCTCATATTTTCTCTCTAATTGATTCTCTTTCCTTATTTTACCGTCCCTCTCTTCAAATCTCTCTCTCTCTCTCTCTCTCTCTCTCTCTCTCTCTCTCTCTCTCTCTCTCTCTCTTCTCTCTCTCTCTTGACATGTAACTGAAACTCCCTCCCTCTCTCCTCATCTAAATCCTGCAACACCCCTTGTGATCCTCTCTCTATCCCCATTAATCTCCTTACATAATCGTTCCTTACACCCAAGCATTAATACCTTATATGCATGCAATTAAATGCAATTAATATTCTACATAGAGCATTTATTTAATTTCTGAAGGAGTCATCAAGTGCAGCTTATATTCCTTTATGTATGGATGGTTGTGATGATGCGTAGTTTTTTTTTTTGTCTAGTCAACTTGTTTCGTTTTGTCTAGTCAGCAATTTTTTTGTCTAGTCAGCTTTTGGTGCCATTTTGTCTAGTCAGCACGAAAGCGCCGTGCCATGTTATATAGATTACATACTATTAGATTAGATTAGATATATAGAGATATAATACAAATGAATGGCATCTTGATGCCAACAGACGGACACCTACTAAACGCCAGCATCACAGCCGTCAAATAGGACTTTCTGCACCTCACATAATTGCCACTTACGGCACGTTTGGCTGTTGAGGCGGGCACATGGTTTTGGTTGTAAATTGTTTTTCTGGGTTAAGAGATGGGATGTGTACAAAAAATTTCCTACTCCCCAAGAGTGCACATCTCCTCCGGTCACTGTCGTCCCCGTTACATGGGCCCGACACGCAACACATCCATATGCAGTCGGCTAGAGTACAATTCATTTTTGGATCGCCTACTATTGTGCGGCTGTGATGCACATCAGGCCCACCGACGGACCGGAGGAGATCTGAACTCACTAAATCTTAGAGGATTATTCTGTTATTCAATAGCTTAAATTAGAGATTTTTTTAAAATGACACCCACCACCACTTGCTTTTAGCATTACTTTTCTAACCACTTATAATTTTTTGGACAAAAATGCCCTTAACATAGCACTTTTTTTGTTTTTTTTGTGAAACCTATTAGGTCTCCAATGCAAGTCTTTTGCATTGACTTGTGTTCCATTTTGGGGTGACTTATGGCTCTACAACAGGGAAAGTAAATCTTCGGCGACCTCCGATGACGTTCAACAAGGGCTCAACAGTAAGGATAGATACAAATGATAGGGTTTTCGGTGACCTCTACCGAACCAATAATGAAAGCAAACTTTTGTGGACCTAAGACAAAATGTTCCATGGTAAAGAGTAAGCAAATTAATTGGTGGAATTTCGACGACGTTCAATGAAACCATGGCAAAAGCAAACTCCCAACAAACTTCAACGAGAGTTCCCGACAAATAAGAACATAATTGGTGTGGTTTTCAGCGACTTCTAGGTGAAGCAATAGGAAAAACAGCCCCTGACGACCTCCAACAAGAGTTCCATGGTACTGAGGAACGCATGTGGTGGGGTTCCCGACAACTTCCAAGATACAATGAAAAAGTAAACTCCTGGCAACCTCTGCAAGCAAGATCGACGCAAGATATATGCGTCGAACCTTGCGTTCTTGCGTCGGCCATATTGCTTCGCCGAAAGGAACAGCAAGGTCTGATGTTGTTGCGTCGGCCATAATACTTTGCCGAAAGCAACAACAATACCAACACAAAATATTTATGACGGAAATTGCGTTCTTGCGTCGGACCCTATCTTCTTGCATTGGCCATATCATTTCGCCAAAAGCAATATGCAGTGTTGGGGGGTATTTTTATCCAAAAAAATCAAAATATGAAAAATGCAACTTGTTTGCACATGTGAAGAATCATAAAAGCAATGCAAAAGACAACAATGATCAGTTTGAGCAGCACATGGCAATTGAGGGTCATTTTGGGAACAAAAACTTTAAAGTACCTAACCAGCACGACAATTGAGCTTGTAGATGTTTTGGTAGGATCCGTTCATTTTCGAAATACCCAAAATAAATAAATAAAATGTGACAAATCTTGGATGATATTTTTTTTTTTAGTGAAACAAACTAGAAACTAAGACACAGTTCTAGAAAAGGTACAACAGGACATGTCACGGTTAATCAGAGCTAATAGATTGGGGGAACAAAGTCATCCCAAGGAATAGGGTGCGGTAGCCTGCCTAGCTAATCAATCCACAACTTGATTGGCTTCACGATAGATGTGGTTGATCCAAACCCTACGGAGATTGCGAAGGAGCTCACATATATCATGATTAAGATAATGATCCGCACCACCGACTCTCGCCCAGTTGATGACCGTCATGGAGTCCCCCTCCACCGAAATGCGTCATCCTGCATGAATATTGAGAGCCGTCCGAAGACCTCTCCACAAGGCTCTGGCCTCTGCGTCAACGACGGAAAACGATCTCCGAGGTATAGCTGCCGCACAAATGATTCGTCCTCCATCATCTCAGATGACGTAACCTGCACCGGACGTACGCACGATCGCTCCATCAAAATTAATCTTAATCTCGTTTTCCATCGGAGCCTCCCATATGACGAAGATTAGATTTGGTCTTTTAGGGCCACCCTACCAACGAGAGAAGCATCTATTAGCAGCGAGAAAATCTGAATTATGGGTCCGACACGCATGGGGTATATAGATGGGTTGGGATCTACTTCCCTGAAACAGTTCGTTATTACGATCCAACCAGATGCTCCAGACCGAACTGATAAGGATATTGCACTTAATCCGACCATCTTGTGAAGAAGACAGGATGGAGTAAACAAGGGAACCCCATTCCTTCGGTAATCAATGCATAGTGCCTCTCAAATAGCTCTAGCTTTGGGATGATTTTTCCTGAAAAGGAAAAGGAGTGAGACTTCCATCCCGCAAGCCTTTTGGCAACATTGTTCAATAGGTCTACCTCAATCCCCTTGGTCGGGATTTGCTTCCCCCAGATAGTCACACCCAGATATTTAAAAGGCTTTTTGATCTCCTGGATGCCTAGGCGACGAATAAGCAGCTTGCGGTGGCGATGATGCACTCTCGGGGCAAAAATGACCATGGACTTATTGGGGTTTATTTTTTGGCAGAAGCATTACAATAGTTCTGAAGAGTAACCTTAATGACCTCACAATAGCCTAGATCAGCGCACGAGAACAACAAACAATCATCAGCAAAAGCCAACATCGGAAGCCCCAAAGCCTCCGGTTTTGGCCGCACACCCATAAGGAGCTCATCGGTATGCATACGAGCAATATTATGGTTGAGAAGCTCCGCACCAAGAATGAACAGGTACGGGACGAGCGGATCACCCTAACTAAGACCCCTCTCCACCTTTAACCACTTCGAAGTAGATCCATTGATAAGAATGGAGAAACTAGGTTTGGATATACACCCCAACACCCAGCGGGCACATTTCCCTACAAAAACCAAATTTACAAAGCATCATAGCTATGAAGTCCCACAACATTCTATCGTAGGTTTGCTCCATGTCAATTTTTAGAGCCATACAGTTTCCATTCCAGATATCCGTTTCCATAGAATGAATGGCTTCTTGGGCAAGAAGGATATTATCCGCAAAAATCAACTTAGGCAACGGCGGTTTTAAGCGGTTGACAAGTATACGGGAAACAATTTTGTTAATGGTAGTGCAAAGGCTGATGGGGCGATAGTCGTCAGGTTTAGATGGGCTCTGGCATTTGGGAGATTTGCTCACAGAGATGAAGAATACTAGATTCAAGCCTTCCCACCTTGTCCCTATTCCAACTCATTAGGGCATCCCAAATCTTATTCAATTTGGACGAAAAACCCACGAGCGTCAGCCACCGGAGCGCATCGGTTCCACGCCTCCCCCACGACCTCCGGAAATCGGGCTGAAAGAGCCAAAAATGTTCAAAACGGAAAGGACGCCTACGCTTAATCTCAACGAGCTGGAGATTAACAAGAAGCAGACAGTGATAGAAGCCAATGCGAGATAAATGGTGGATGCTAGTGTCTGGGAAGACATCAAGCCACTCCGAATTGCACAGGTCCCGATCAATCCGTTCCCAAATTTTACGAGACCCCGGTTGGTTGTTACAAGTAAAAGGAGATCCAAGTCAAACTCCCTGTGTAGGGGTGGCAATGGGTCATGTCGGGTCGGGTTCGTGTCTTGTCCAAAACCCCTAGACCCAGACCCGACCCGTTTAACTAATCGTGTCTAGATCCTAAACCCGTACCCCACCCGTTTATAAACGGGTAGACCCGATAAGACCCGTTTACCACATGGGTTTATTCAGTTGACCCGATCTGACTCGACCCAACCTAACCCGATAGACCGGCTGATACTATATATTACAGTATCGGATTGCAGGTAGACCCGACCTGACACGACCAGTTCAATTTTAAACTGGTCTTCTCGGGTCTATCGTGTCCATACCCTAAACCCCGACCCGACCCGTTTATTAAACGGGTCTATCGTGTTGACCCGTTTACGACCCGAACCCGTTTAACCCTGACCCAGACCCGCCCCATTGATAACATAAGGTCACACTCCTCGTTGGCTCACTTTCGGAGAAGACGATCATTGATAGGAACCATTTCAAATCTTGGATGACTTATGTGTGAACTCCTTGAGCTACAAGCAAATTTGTCGGGCAAGAAGAAGAACCCAACCAAATCCAACTCCACCACCTCAATTTGTATATATAATTCCATTCCAACCCCACCACCTCTATTTGTATATTCCATAAATCCTTTATTTTAGATACTAACCACTTGGTTCTTGTGGCTTGACCACCAAGGACAAATATATATATAGGTGTGAATTTATTCACCCCAAAATGGTAAACTTACCCTGTTTTTTTATTATTCAAGGCTCTATTATTTTGTTTTCATAAATATACCCTCTTCCTCCTCCCAAATTCCCAACACATATTTAGGGGTGGCAATGGATTCTGAAAACCCAACCCGAAACATCGGATATAATTTTTAACTCAAAATAAGGTTTGGATAGGATATAGGCATAAAATTTTACCGGATTAACTTTTATGGATAGATATGGTACCTCAAGATCCATACCCGAAACCCGATTACCGCTCTAACTTGTGTATACTAGATTATGCAGTTAGACGTACTCCAAACTCGTTGGCATATATTCAAATTCTAACTGAACTCATATCCTCACCCAAACTTATACACTCATAAAACCAATGCAATAAGGAATTAAAAGAGCTTCTTAACACTGTGCTTTTGATACCTTGAATTTTTTTTCCTCAAGCAATTGTATATATAAATAAAGAAAAATAGACAAAATTATACTCAATTAATACCCGAACCAAAACCAGTAACCCGAATGTAATATAAATGGACCATCTTTTACCTGAATGGGTATGGGTATGGGTACGGGTAGGGTAGGGTCCAACCCAAACCCGGCCCATTGCCACACCTAGTAACATACTCCATCCCCCATGCATACCCTCTCCCACTACCGAAGCCGCCACTTCCTCTGCTTCCCATCGACCTTCCCATCTTCGGAGTCATCGTTACCTCCCATTCCCCTCCTCCTTCCGCCCCTTCCCGCCCATCACCGCCCTCCTTCTCCATTGCCACCACCGTCGTCAAGCATGTTCGATAAGGGTGGCAAGGGTGTAGTTTAAAACCAAAAATAGCAGTAAACTGTACCGTATGGTGCGGTTTTGGTTTGCCAAAATATAACACCGTCGCAGTGTGGTACGATGTGATTTCGCTTTTCGATTTTGGTGTAGCGTGCGGTTTCGATTTTGACCAAAACCGTACCGTTTAGGTCATTATAAGATAAATCGCGGTGCACCGTACCGTATAGTGTGGTTTTAGTTTTATATAATGGTACACCGTCGCAGTGTGATTTCGGTATGCCGGTTCGGCGTTGCGGCACGGTTTTGGTTTTGTCCAAACGCACCGAAACCGCATTGTTGTCATCCCTAATGTTCGGTAGCACTTGTACTAAACTTGAAATTCGATATTCGATAGTTGACTACCGAACATAATAAACAATATTTAGCAGTTAACTGCTGAACATAATGTTCTTCTGAACAACACTATGTGTGTCAGCTCACTGTCGAACATTATTTAGCATATTCGGTACTGGATTATCAAGTATATTAGGTAATGGGGAGGGGAAGAGAAGGCAACATCGGCTTCGACAGTGAGAATAGAGGAGAAGAAAGGTGGCGACGGTGAAGGAAAGGGAAGGCAGGTGGGGTACGAAGGAGGAGAGACAAGTAAGGTATGACGGAAGGAGGGTATACTTGTTAAATGAAAAAAAAAAAAAAAAAAAAAAAAAAAAAAAAAAAAAAAAAGAGAGACAGAGCTGGGTATATCCATGAATTTTGGGGGGGTGAATAAAATCTCCCAAAATATAAAGCCAAGAAGTCCCTCACCTTCACCCAAGCTTATCCGGTCAACAAAAAGAGATTTTCTTAGGCCATGGAGCTGATCTACTACTATCTCCAGCTAGCTCTCTTCTTCCTCCTCCCTCTCTTCGTCTCCCTCTTCTTCCATCAGAACCCAGCCGGAAACGGGAAACCCAGCCAACCCACTGGCCTCAAGGCCTACCCACTGCTCGGCACCCTCCCCCAATTCCTGAAGAACCGCCACCGCTTCCTCGAGTGGACAACCGATGTCCTCTCCCGGAGCCCCTCCCGCACGGTGGTCTTCCGGAGCCCCGGGAAGGTCTCCGGCATCATCACCGCCAACCCCGCCAACGTCGAGCACATGCTGCGGACCAACTTCGACAACTACCCGAAAGGCGACCGGACGATCACCCTCATGGAGGACTTCCTCGGCCACGGCATCTTCAACTCCGACGGCGACCACTGGAAGATGCAGCGGAAGGCGGCCAGCTTCGAGTTCAACAAGCGGTCCCTCCGCAACTTCGTCGTCGACACCGTCCAGCACGAGATCGTCGGGCGGCTGCTGCCGCTGCTGCGCGCCGCCGGCGCGCGGGGCGAGGTCGTCGACCTGCAAGACGTTCTGGAGCGGTTCGCGTTCGATAACATCTGCAGGGTCGCCTTCGGCGAGGACCCCGCCTGCCTCACCGGAGAAGGGGCCTCCTCCGACTTCATGAAGGCCTTCGGCGACGCCCAGATCTTCGCCGCCGACAGGTTCATGTCCGCCCTGTCGCACGCCTGGAAAGTCAAGCGGCGGCTCGGCATCGGGTCGGAGAGGAGGCTCAGGGACGCGATCTCGGTCGTCAACGGCTTCACCATGAAGATCATCCAGTCGAGGAAGGAGCGGTCGTCGCTGGATCAGAAGGGCGATCTCCTGTCCCGATTCGCCTCTGACGAGGGCAACACCGACGAGTTCCTCCGCGACATCGCGATCAACTTCATCCTCGCCGGCCGCGAGACGACGTCGTCGGCGCTGACGTGGTTCTTCTGGCTCTTGTCGTCGAGGCCGGACGTCGAGAAGAAGATACTCGAGGAAATCGAATCAGTCCGGGGGATGTGTCAGAACTCCGGCGAGACCCTCAGCTTCGACGAGCTGCGGGAGATGCATTACCTCCACGCCGCCGTGTCGGAGTCGATGCGGCTATACCCTCCGGTGCCCATCGACTCGACGTCGTGCCGAGACGACGACGTCATGCCGGACGGGACCTTCGTCGGCAAAGGATGGTTTGTGACCTACAGCGCGTACGCGATGGGGAGGCTGGCGGAGATCTGGGGGGAGGACTGCGGGGACTACCGGCCGGAGAGGTGGCTGGACGGCGGGGTTTTCCGGCCGGAGAGCCCGTTCCGGTACCCGATCTTCCACGCCGGGCCGAGGATGTGCTTGGGGAAGGAGATGGCCTACATACAGATGAAGTCGATCGCGGCAGGCGTGATCGAGAGGTTCCAAGTCGATGCGGCGGCCAAGGACAGGGCTGCGGAGCACGTGCTCTCACTCACGTTGAGGATGAAAGGAGGCCTGCAGATTAGGGTTAGAGAGAGAAAAACCAAGTGTTTGGTTTGATTTGATCAACAGATCGATCCATAGAGGCATCAAATAATTCAGTATCTTGCTTGCTTTGTAATTGGAGTGAGATTGGCCTGCATCGGTACATATCAGTCGGTACATACTGATTTGAATCGGGTACCGATGTTATCCATCAAGATCTAGAGAGAATTCAAAAGGAGCCTGCTCTCCTGTGTGTGAATACGGCTCTCTAATAAATCCTATTAAAAATCTACTATAAAAATAATAAATATCTATTTAATGATATTTAATGATCATTTGATATTGATTGGTATTTTTATTGACGTCAAAGGTGACCATCGGAGTGCGACGTGCATAGTGATTTACTAGTTAACTTACAAGTGAAGTCTATAGGTTATTTGTTTAAGTGTATGAGATAATTGGATGGCCGCACATTACGATAATAATGCTTTGAAAAAAAAATAATAATAATTAGCATCAACTTAATCTGTTTATCTTTATCAAATTTCCAAAAGCCCAACTAAGTTCAAATACCATATAAGTGCTAATTGTACCAAGTGTAGAATCTGATATCAATTACGGAAGATCCGTACCCGATGATAAAAGAACAATACTTGGCTCCAACGGCTGTTGCAACTAGGGGTGGCAATGGGTCCGGTCGTGTCGGGTTCGTGTCGTGTCCAAAACCCCTAGACCCGGACCCGACCCGTTTAATTAATCGTGTCTAGATCCTAAACCTGTACCCGACCCGCTAATAAACGGGTAGACCCGATAAGACCCGTTTACCACCCGGGTCTATACAGTTGACCCAATCCAACTCGACCCGACCTGACCCGAAAGACCCGCTGGTATTATATATAATAGTATCAGATTGCGGGTAGACCCGACCCGACCCGACCTGATCTGTTGAATACTAAACGGGTCTTCCCGGATCTACTGTGCCCAGACCCTAAGACCCGACCCGTTTATTAAACGGGTCCATCGTGTCGACCCGTTTACAACCCGAACCCGTTTAGCCCTGACCTAGACCCGCTAACTTCATGTCGGGTCTGCCGTGTTGGGTCCGAAATTGCCAGCCCTAGTTGCAAGCAACGGGCTCTAACAACTGATGTGGCAATCAATAACTGGACCGTACCCACTTGATAATTGTAGGGTCTACAACTCCATAACCTATCATGTGGGATCCATATTATCACTATAAACTTGAGATTTTTTGAAAAATCGGTTTGTTTCGTGATAGCAGAGTATGGTCCAATCACTGACTGCCACATCAGCTGATTGGACCCAGTTGATCCAACAACTGATGGAGCCAAGTATTCTTCGAGAGGTTTTTACCGAAATGGCCACCAACTCTCAACTATTGTTGAGAATGGGCCAGGTTGCTTTTGGCTTTACCAAAATGACCACTGAAACTTTTTGGGACCAAACTACCCTCATTTGGACGGCATCTTCCTCCACCTCTTTCGACTGCAACTTTATGACGAAAAATGGACGAAAAAATGGACGAAAAATGGAACGAAATTGATAAAATTAACAGCACATTTTAGGACGAAAAATGGACGAAAAAAGGAACGAAAAATGGACGAAAAAATGGACGAAAAATGCACGAAAAAATGGACGAAAAATGGACGAAAAAATGGACGAAAAATGGACAAAAAATGGACGAAAAAAGGACGAAAAATGGACAAAAAATGGAACGAAATTGATAAAATTAACAGCATATTTTAGGACGAAAAATGGATGAAAAATGGACAAAAAAAGGACAAAAAAAGGAACAAAAAATGGACGAAAAATGGACAAAAAAAGGAACGAAAAAAGGACGAAAAAAGGAACGAAAAATGGACAAAAAAAGGACAAAAAATGGTACGAAATTGATAAAATTAACATCACATTTTAGGACGAAAAATGGACGAAAAAAAGGACAAAAAAAGGAACGAAAAATGAACGAAAATCAGACGAAATAACAAATTTCGTCTCTAGTTTTCGTCGCCGAAAAATCACAATCAGTTCTGGCAGAGACTAGCTATGGTCTGTTTGACGAAAATCGGACGAAATAACAAATTTCGTCTAGTTTTCGTCGCCGAAAAATCACAGTCAGTTCTGGCAGAGACTGGATATGGTCTGTTTGACGAAAATCGGACGAAATAACAAATTTCGTCTAGTTTTCGTCGTCGAAAAATCACAGTCAGTTCTGGCCGAGACTGGCTATGGCCTGTGTGACGAAAATCGGACGAAATAACAAATTTCATCTAGTTTTCGTCGCCGATTTTATCAATTTCGTCCATTTTTCGTCCTAAAATGTGCTATTAATCTATCAACCACTTTTTGTTGATTTCGTTCCTTTTTCGTCCTAACCATAATGATGAATAGTCAATTTTATCAATTTTGTTCCTTTTTTCGTCCATTTTTCGTCCATTTTTTGTTCCTTTTTTTGTGTTTTTTTCGTCCATTTTTCGTCCTAAAATGTGCTGTTAATTTTATCAATTTCGTTCCATTTTTTGTCCATTTTTCGTCCTTTTTTCGTCAATTTTTCGTCAATTTTTCGTCCATTTTTTCGTCCATTTTTCGTCCATTTTTCGTTCCTTTTTCATCCTAACCATAAAGATGAATAGCCAATTTTATCAATTTCGTTCCTTTTTTCGTCCATTTTTCGTTCCTTTTTTTGTCCTTTTTTCGTCCTTTTTTTGTCCATTTTTCGTCCATTTTTTCGTCCATTTTTCGTCCATTTTTTCGTCCATTTTTCGTTCCTTTTTCGTCCTAACCATAATGATGAATAGCCAATTTTATCAATTTCGTTCCTTTTTTCGTTCATTTTTCGTCCATTTTTGTTCCTTTTTTTGTCCTTTTTTCGTCCATTTTTCGTCCTAAAATGTGCTGTTAATTTTATCAATTTCGTTCCATTTTTCGTCCATTTTTCGTCCATTTTTTCGTCCATTTTTCGTCCATTTTTTCGTCCATTTTTCGTCCTTTTTTCGTCCATTTTTCGTTCCTTTTTCGTCCTAACCATAATGATGAATAGCCAATTTTATCAATTTCGTTCCTTTTTTCGTCCATTTTTTGTCCATTTTTCGTTCCTTTTTTTATCCTTTTTTCGTCCATTTTTCGTCCATTTTTCGTCCTAAAATGTGCTGTTAATTTTATCAATTTCGTTCCATTTTTTGTCCATTTTTCGTCCATTTTTCATTCCTTTTTCATCCTAACCATAATGATGAATAGCCAATTTTATCAATTTCGTTCCTTTTTTCGTTCATTTTTCGTCCATTTTTTGTTCCTTTTTTTTTCCTTTTTTCGTCCATTTTTCGTCCTAAAATGTGCTGTTAATTTTATCAATTTCGTTCCATTTTTCGTCCTTTTTTTGTCCATTTTTCGTCCATTTTTTGTCCATTTTTTCGTCCATTTTTCGTCCATTTTTCGTCCATTTTTTCGTCCATTTTTCGTCCATTTACAATGGGTAAGAAACCAAGTTACCCAGCCACGATAGGTTTTTACAGTGGTAAGGGTCAATATGTCTTTTTACTTGGTTAGTGTCAACGTGCGACCTGTTTTCCACGTGCCGGTGGCCATTTTCGTTCAGATTTCTTGACGGGGTCCATTCTCAACAATAGTTGAGAGTTGGTGGCCATTTCGGTAAAAACCTCGATGGAAACCCTCAACGAATTCGCAATAAGTGATTCTGCCGTCAGTATGTGGTGGTGAACACGACAGGTACTTGTTTATCATTTGTAGGGTTACCAGAACCAACCAAATAAGATGCTTTTTCCCAAAATGACCCCTAACTCCTCCTATTTGCTCAAACTGGCCCTACTTGATTCTAGCATTGTTTTTTTGGCCACTTATTTTTTATTTTGGACAAAAATATCCTTAACATGGCACCCAATCTTCTTTCTTTTTAAAACCTATAAAGGCTACAACGTAAGTTACTTGCGTCAGAACTTGTGTTTGTTGTGTTGGACCTTGCGCTAGTTATGCTACCCATGGTGCTTCATCAAAAGTAACAGCAAGGCCAACACAAGATATCTGCATCCGTTTTGTCGGACCTTACATTGGCTATAGTGCTTCGCCGAAAGCAACAGCAAGACCAGCACAAGATATTTGTATTCGTTACGTTCGTTCTGTCGGACCTTGCGTTCGTTGCGTTGGTCATATAGTTTTGCCGAAAGCAACAAGACCAACACAAGATATTTGCATTCATTGTGTTAGTTATATTGCTTCGCCGAAAGCAACAACAAAACCAACACAAGATATTTGTGTTCATTGCATCGGACCTTGTGTTCGCTGCATTAGTCATATTGTTTCACCGAAAACAACATATAGTATTAAGAAGGGATATATATATATATATATATATATATATATATATATATATATATAGAGAGAGAGAGAGAGAGAGAGAGAGAGAGAGAGAGAGAGAGAGGAATGTTACAGTGAGCTATGAGTTACGAAGGGATAAAACTTCTACCGTTTGATGACCCTAGAAATTTTGGAATTCCTTGAAAATTGGTGAGGATGATCATGTTACCCTAGACAACACACCCACCAATTTTTATGAAATTCTAAAACTTCGAGGGTGGTCAAAATGATCGTAGCTCATTTTCTCTTTCCGTAACTCATAGCTCACTGTAACATTCCTCTCTCTCTCTCTCTCTCTCTCTCTCTCTCTCTCTCTCTCTCTCTCTATATATATATATATATATATATATATATATATATATGGGTCAGGATCGAATGACCCATTAATAACCCAGCACCCTTTGAGGCACCTAGAGGTTTTAGAATGGGCTGATTTTTTGTAGACATGTTGTCTATGATATGTTGATCATCCTCACAAAAATCAGTCCATTCTAAAACCTCTAGGTGCATCAAAGGGTGCTCTTCAAATCAACGGTTAAACTTGACAGTCAAAAACCGTTGATTTGAAGTGCGCATTTGATGCACCTAGAGGATTTAGAATGGGCTGATTTTTTGTGAGGATGATCAACATACCATAGACAACATCCCTACAAAAAATCAGCCCATTCTATAACCTCTAAGTGCCTCAAAGGGTGCTGGGTTATTAATGGGTCAAAATTTACTGGGTCATCCGATCCTGACCCTATATATATATATATATATATATATATATATATATATATATATATATATATATATATATATATATATATATATATATATATATAGGGGCATGCTATGCTGTGGCATGCGGTAAATACGGCACCACATAGTAACTGTCTGATGCACCGCTGCGTGCATCGCATGCACGCAACGCATGCATCGGACGACTGCGGTGCAGTGCCGCACGTACCGCATGCCGCATTCCCCTATATATATATATATATATATATATATATATATAACGTGCAGCTATTTCACACATATAAGGGTCATAAAAGGAAAACAAAAATAACAAGGGTCAATTTGAGCATTATGTCGCTTTTGAGGGTCATTTGGGGAAAAAAAACTCAATAAAGAAGCTCCTAAGATAATCCTTCAAGTCCATGGTCTAATGGTCATCAAGAATCCAAAATCATGTGCCATAAGTTTGAGATCACCCTCTACTAATTCATGTAGCTACGATATTTAAAACTCGATATTCACATTCTAAAGAGTAATGCTAATTGGACAATCTCCATCGACAATCTCAAGGACAAACCAGAACCATGAAGTAGTGGTGGGGCCCAGGACCCAGGGCTTGGTGTGAACGACGGTGCATGTGAGCACCCACCTCTGACCTCTAATCAACGCTGTGAAAAGAATATAACTACATCCATCATCAATCGGATCTAGCAATCAGACAAATCGACCTTATTAATTGTACGAACAACTTCAGCATTCTTCCAAGATTGATAGTAAAATATACAAAAAAAATAAAAAAGGAAGAAAAATAGCTGGGTGAAACAGCAAAGAAGGTATCACCCCTAAAAAAAAAGAAAATACCCTGGAAAGTTCAATCTCTCAGTATGTTGCATACACATAGGTTCATACTGTTCTTACAAATCAGAAATTACCTGTCTTGTATTAGGGTGGTGTTCTAAGAATTAGGTCACGAAGGGCCTCAGCAGCGAAATAATATACAAGGACCGGACACCCTACCTTCTTGTGAGAGACTCGGACCTGTGCTCACTGCCAGATGTGATGATGTAACCTGGTCCGACCTGATGGAAGCAAAAAAAAAAAAGAGAAAATTACAATCCAGGGAGATCTAATTAAGAGGACAAATCAAATCGTGCAAACGCAACAGATCTAGCGATCGGAATGGTGAAACGTGTCCTGTGTTCTGATTAAGGTACTTCGGTAGAAAGGAAGTGTGGTGCATCATGCACGCATTTGAAGCTTCTGTTGGAAGAGAGTCGTCTGTTTGAACCATGGATTGAAATGTCAATAGAAATACCAAAATTTGGGTCCAATATTTCGGTTTCGGTCCCATGCGAAACCCTATTTCGGTGAAATTTCGATCATTTCAGTCATATTTTGGTCAGATTTCAGACAATTTCGGTTTCTGCTTTCGGAACCGGAACTGGCACTGTCGGAACCAGAATTGCTACGGCCAATTTCGGTCTATTTCAGTTTCAAAACTGAAAATATAATTTTCAAATTTCGGCCAATTTCAATCAATTTCGGTCGAAAGTTTGATTTCGGCTTGATCCGAAACCCAGACACGAAACCGAAATTTAAAACATTGGTTTGAACTGGTAGTGTGATAGAAAGGAGGAAGGTGTACAGAAAGTGAACGAGGTTTCCGAAGTATTTGCTAGCAATGAGTAACTATAAAGTATTTTATACTGAAGGGTCAAATAATGCTTCTGTATGGCATCAGGCAATGAGGAAAATTGGCTTCACGGATACGGTTCTTCTATGAATGCTAGGTTGGCTATTCATTGAAGAATCTTGCAAGTACTAAATGTTGAGCAGACATCCGACATCCAACAAGCAACAATGGTCGTTACAAACATTTAGGTGTGCAATACAAATAAAGAGAGTACTTCTAATATACATATAAAAGATAATGAGTGGAGATTTTTCTTGTCTTGTTTGACTTTTGAAATAAATTTCAAGGAAAAACCAGCACTATCTCACATCTCTTCTTGATCGGAAACCAATTCTCAGTCAAAACCTTCATGGGGAAAAATTGCTAAAAGCCGCACTAAAGGGTCGTTTTCCCAAGAAAAGCAAACTTATATTTAAGAATTGAAGTTCAAAGAATGTTTGGAACACACATTGCTGTTGAAAGAATCACAACCATGAACGCAGTAGAGAACAAAACTCAAACAAATTGAACCTTGGCCATAGGTTATTCGTGCGTTGTAAGTAATTTTTCCCTTATTTGATTTATGATTAGGAGATCCCATACCTCTTCCCAAAAAATTCCATAAATTTGACAAACTCATCCAGTTGGAATTTAGTTTTGATACTTTATCGGATTAGGGAGAGCACACAAATACCCAAGAACATTGTCATCTTTTGATATGATTATATGAATGGTGTGATCGTTTGTATGGCAAGGGCGCCACTTCGACAACTTTTTTGTCAGAGCAGCATCATGTTGATTCGACAACGTCCAACACTCATCTTATGTATGGTTCATCGTCCCAGCCTCCACATGTATGGACCATCTGCATATGTATGAACTATGAAGTTACTTCCATACTATGTCTGCATACCATATGAGCCCAGTATTCCTCTATAGGCATTGCGGCAGCATGGTTGCTGGAGTCCGCGTCTACCAAAGGTTTACGGGTAGGGCTGTAGACCCAACCCGAGTTTTGGGCGGTTTGGGGCCTTTGGGTTGATGTATTCAAAGAATAGGTTGAGTTAGGGTTGAAAAAATACAACCCAAGTTGAATTCAGGTTGAGCTTGAGTTGAGGGTTCGGGCAACCCGGACCAACCCGAACCCGAGTACTCTTATATGTATATGCTTAAATATCACGGTACGTCATTTGAATGCTATGTTATATGAATTCCCTTATTACCATTTGAATGCTCTATTATTTATTTACTTTTTGCTTGTGAAGTAAAGACTATTTGATAATTTAGTCAATTGCATGGATAGAAGTTCAACAAAAGTCGTATAAGCAATTATATAAAGTTTTTTTTTCAATTTTTGATCTTCAAAGGTCAAAACTTTTAACAAGGGTTAGAAAAAGCATACCCTAACCTGCACAACCCGACTCAATCTAACCCATCCTACCAACTTGAGCTAACCCAAGCTTGAAAACTTTTGCTTGGATTGGGCTTGGCCTGGGCAACACGGGCAGGTTGGGTTGGGTTGGGTTCGGCTACGAGTTGAGGGTTCTAGTACATGGGTTGACCCCCAACCCAACTTAACCCACCGAGTTGCAGACCTACTTACAGACATCACTGGACAATACAATGAGTGGTACAACTAATACATGAGATGGGCCAAAAAAGGGCACACACAATGGAGGCTACTACGTCAAGATGGTGTCATGTGAAGACATGTATGATCCTTCTAGGCAATGTTATTAAAATTGTAGAATTCATGATTCGAATCAAATGCACACCAATTTGAACCAAATTAAGATGCCACCGATTCAAATGAAACCTTGAATCCCAAATACATGTGAGTCTTCGTGCGTATCCTCTTCAAATATAAGACCAGAATCATGAATCATACAACTTAGAAAAATTTTCCCGCATAAACATGAAAGCCAACATTCTAATGTTTATAATTTTATTATCTTTAAAAAAACAACTAATCTAATATGATATATACTCCTCTTGCCCTATCAAAATGAAAAAACACTTATTATGGTTTTGAGCGTAAAAGAATTGACAAGTCAGGGGCTTTATAAGCCCAATAACCAATAGAAAGAATAATTGTGATTTGTCTAAGATCATAAAGTGCTCTGAATACCATCATTTTGGAACCATTCTACATCATTATAGAAGTCACATACGTGCTGAAACATAGGATTCTAAGCTTATAAGGTATGTTATGAGTTTATTTGTATAAAATATGATTTTTTTTTTTTCTCGAAAGCCTTCTACACTTTTGTTTGCATATGTTATCCTATTTGAGTAGTTCTATTTGGTTGGAGAATTGAAAATGGCTGAGTGACTTAAAGTATGAGTATGCCGAATATATTTATTCATTAGCAAAGCATGACTTCAAGTAAAATCACAATTTAAATTTTGTCCTGGTTTTATATATTCGTAGATTGAAAAATTACAAAAATTGTGATATAACTTATGATATAGATCAATCCAATCCACTTTACAACTTATGATTTAAAACTGATGGAGTCTAGAATTAGGATTCGGAATAAATTAGTACAGATCTACTTTAATTTTTTTTAAAGATATTTAGATATTATTCCACTTCCACTCTTTATCTTATAATTTGTTCCATGGAGAGAACAAAATTCCCTAAATCAAATATTGCCTTCTACCCTTTTCGTCAGACACTTCCCTTAGTTTCCCTACTCTTGCATGCATGGTTACCATGTCGGGGTTCGGAAATTATTACGCTAACCTCAAGTTTGGAGAAAATTTGGCACAATAGTTCGGGAAAAATTTGGGACTACATAAAAAATGACATTACCTAATATATTTAACAATTTCATTAGATAATTTTCATTATCATTCAAAATTCAAAATTTAATACATATCATCATCATTTATAATGTCAAATAGTTCGATATATCATCTAACCTTCAAGAAATCATTAAGAAGACAAAATCAAACATCATAATGCAAATACAAACATCAAACAAAGAAAACAAAGGGATTTGATTGAGGACGAATGGGGGAAGGGAGGCAAACGTGCCAAGGCACCTTTAGCCGGGACTCGGGACAGAGCGATGATGAAATAACAGAGAGCGGGATGTTTCTCTCACAAAACAGAGACGAGGGAGGGGTTCATGTTTGCAACTCATCCCAAAAAAAGTGCATTTGACCAAAATACCCCCGATTAAGCCCATCTTTATAGTAAAGCGCAATGGTGATTTAATCATTGTGTTCGCGATCTATGTACTTTATACACTCTGATCACAACTACTTCTAAATTATTCGCGAATAAAAATCGAACGCCTTTTTAAGCTCTAGGCATATATTAATTCGAGTTTCATTGATACGGAGACCCCTCAGCCAAATAATTCACGAATAAAATGTCGACTTGGTACCAATGGTTGCATGAGCTTAAACTTGGTACCATGGGTTTGTAGGTTTAGTTTGAGTCAAAAGTTGATGGATTAGCATGAATAATGGATTTGATTTATATAGAAATGGGTTCACAGTTATTAGGTTCAGCTAAAAGGATTTTGGGCTTTTAGTTATTGGATATGGATTCAGGGATTGGGCTCTAGTTAAATTGGTTAGAACCAAGGTTCAAAATCACGGTATCGGTCGCAGTATCGGTCGCGGTATCAGTCGGCCCCGAATCGATATGTATCGGCCGGTACGTATCGGTACAGGCCGATACGGACTAATACCGATTGAGGAAAAAAGCCCAAAAAAAATTTAAATAAAAATTAAGCACAGGTCCGTACCGGGCGTACCGGTCGGTACCGGCCGATACGAACCGGTACGGGCCAGGTATCGGGATCGGGTGCTGTACCGGCCAAAACCGGTACGTACCGGCCGGTACATACCGGCATCGACCAAGATTTCAAACCCTGGTTAGAACCCAGTTAACAATAGTTAAATGAATCCAGTTAACTAAGTTCGTTTTCTTTTTCAAGAGAAAAAAAATCAGAGGGGAGAAGGGGTTCTTTGAGTGGATTTTTGTAGCCTTTGGGTTCTCATGTTGAAAAAAGAGGGTAGAAGGTTTTGAATAAGGAGCTTTTGATTCCTTTAAAGGAAAAATTGGGAGAAAAGGAAAGGGGCAGCGTTGTAACGATCAGAGGCGGCGGCATACGCGGAAGCAAGGTGCCATGGCAACAATGGTATGTTCTTCTCTTCCCTTTCCTTCTTTCTTCTTTTCTTTTCTTCTTTATTCTCCTTCCCCCTGTTGTTTTTCTTATTTTTTCTCTCACATGTCTGATTTGTGTTCTCTCATGGTTTTATGTTTTTTTCTTTGATTCACAGATCACAAAGGAGAAAGGGTTTTGCTTGTGACTGCGTTGTAGTGATGGCAATGAAGGAAATTGGGGGCATTTCGTTCTCCTTTTTTCTTCTTTTTAATTCAAGTCTATAGTGGAGGAGATTAGAGGCTTGGCTTGCAGAGCCAAGAAGGCAGGGCAGTCTATCATAGGGATCAGAAACAAGGGAGTTCTGGCTTAATGTGGATTTTTGTAAAGACAAATACTATTCTTTTAGATGTTGTAACTAGATGCAACAGAGGAGACGATATAGAGAGGGAACGAGGTGCGCAGAAATAAATGGCGAACAGAGAGAAAGGAGAGGGAGATGGGATAGAGGTACCAACGGAGCTATGTTTGGAGCATCACAACCCACTCAGCATTATACCGAGCTTCTCAAACATCGCATTCAAGACCCAAGGCACCACACCATCGATAAAAAAGAAGTTGAAGCTCTTCTATAATTTTCATTAATTTCCAATGACTGCTTACACAAGAGGCTTAAAATCCTTTAAATAGAAAAGAAACACAGACAACTACTCCAAACCCAACAAAAACAACAGTTTACTTTTTCATAAAACTCCTAATATAAAAATAACAATAATTAATTTCAAAATTATTTAATATTATTCTGAGTTTAATAAAATAATCTAATGTGTGCTTCTAAATTTGTGCAAAGAGAATATGGTCTAATAGACGAATTCGATGTTGCATCAACCGGTTACAATAAGAACACAATGGTCAGGGAACATTTGGACCGTTCTCTGTCACCATTGGCCCTTTTGGTTTCACACCCCACCAACTCCTTGCCTGATTCCTCATTTCTTCAATAGTTCTTCTAAAACTAACAAACCGATCATTTTCCTATTCCTTTGATCAAATCCTAAATATTCAGCAAATTGAGGAATGTGCAAACTCAAACTTTCATCCAAGTCAGGACTTAATTCCAGCAAACTAAAGTCATCTACATAGACATCGACCTAGACCGATTGATCATCCTGTTTGAAGATGCTTTTGCATCAAAAGGAAGTAGTTAACCTATCTTTGGTTTGAAGATTCTGTGTTATTGCTGATTCTAGTTCTAAGACTTGTTTGATGATGCTTTTGGGTCCTCTAATTCTAATTGGATCCCAAACTGTCCATGTTTCTTAATTTTCATTGGATAAGGAACAAAGAAATATGCTTGAGAGATTTCTATTTTAGGGATGGAAACTCCTACTTATCAGTAAAAGCCCTTGCCTCAGAGTTCAGACAGAATAAACAGTATTGGGTTGCCCCAAGCTATAGGATAGCCCTCTACACATGCGCATTCTAGTAGGGAGTAGCACTCTATACATCCATTTCACTTATGCAAGCACCACGTGCGCACCTAGGAAGCACGGACACTTCCCCCGGCCTCCCGTACCCGTGTCGAACACTTGTCGGACACCGACACTCGTCGGACACGCATGCTCCGTGTCCCATGTGCTTCCGAGAGCCGGACACTCATCGGATACTCGCTGGACACTCGTCGAACACTCGCTGGACATGCACCAAACACGGCGGGTTGACGGGTTTTCGATATAGGGTCGGGTCACAAGTTGTCTTAGGGGATTAGATAGGTTGAAGCCACTGTTTTAAAACTCGCCGAGTCGACTCGAAACTTGGCCGAGTCGACTCGACTCGGCTGAGTTTCGATCCGACTCTGTCCAAAACCCGATTTGGCAACTACTCGGACCAAAACTCGAGTGACTCGGGCGAGTCACTCGAGTTTTTGGGGTGTGTGACTCGGTTCGAGTCTTGATCGTTGTATTTTTTGGGGTAAAATCGGGATCCGGTAGAACAATTTATGTTTTGTAATGACATGTTATTTGGTGATAAGCTTTAAGGTCATCAAAACTTGTTAGATATCCATTTTTAAATATATATAATATTAAAATATATTATATAATGTTGAGTTTTTTGTATCGAGTTTTGTCGGGCTTTAGCCGAGTTGTCGAGTCAACTCGACTCATTAAGGTTTCGAGTCGAGTCGAGTTTTCGTGTTTTAAAACACTGGTTGAAGCCAAAACTGAATCGTCGTCGTTCTTTTGCATGTCATTTGGGTTTGAGTATAATTCACTTGTCATGCTGGTTGTAACGGACGGTTATGATTCAGTTTTGGCTTTAACCTATCTGATCCTCTTTTCAGATAAGTTGAATCTAAAACTGAAATACAACCGTTCTTTTCCATGCCATTTAGGGTTGTATGTGATTCACCAATCGGGCTGGGTGTAACTAATGGTTGTGATTTAGTATGCATTAAATTTTCATTTTAGTTGTTTTCTATGAGATTTTTTTGGTTATTGAAATATATATAAATTATGAACACACATAAAATATAAATAAAAAATATTAATTTATTTTGCCGTGTCCCCGCCGTACCCGTGTCCTCTTTTTTTAGGATTTGTCGTGTCGGCGTGCCTGTGTCGTGTCGTAACCGTGTCGCCGTACCAGTGTCAGTGCTTCTTAGGTGCGCACACATGAGAGATAAAGAGACAGAAAGAGGGGAGAAAGAGGGAGGGAGGGGGAGTGACCTGGCAATCCTTCAAAACAGCACGCTCTTGAAGTTGCACATTGCTACAAACAACAGATCCTTGAACCAAACACCCATCTTCGATAGTGACATGATTCATCACCACTGAATTGACAATCTGCAAGCCGAAAAACATTAAAACTTTAAAACATAGACTACGTGCAGGAGTTTCTCCAACTATCTGCACTTGTGTTCTTTGGTGAATAAATCAAGACACTACGATATTGTAGGGTTTTGGAAGATTGGCATTGCCTCTTATAATAGAGATAAACGAATCAAGAGCTCAAGACAATCTCTTTATTGTCATGTTTATGTAATGCACCTTAACATTTGAACCAATTCTGCAGTGGCGACCAATGACAGATCTTTTCACGCTGCATTTATCACCCAATTTTGAACCTTCTGCAAGCATGCATTGCGGCCCAACCTAATCCATTGAGTCACCCAGAAACCACATATGAGAAGGGCAAACCATGAATAACAAGTGTACTTTTTTTTTCAAAGATCAACATAGGATTGTTTGAATGATTGACAAAGCAAAAGAAGAAACTCAAAATAGCATGTCAAGAGAGAGTAAGAACACATTATGAAGAAATCCACAGATTGCTTAGTCAAAAAAGAATGAAATTAAGCTTTACCCTATAAAAAAGGATACTAAAATAAACGATTAAGAAAGAAAACATTGATGCACCGGACAGTAAAACCAAAGTTGAAACTTGAAACTAAAATAACAGGTAAGGAAAGTAAAGCACCAAATAATAGCAGAATAATAATCCCAAACTGAACATAATAATTCGGGAATATTCCCATTAGTGGTTTTCTATTACAGTGCTTAACGTCACTTGTATCAACGACATTGAGCATTCAACCAATGAACGTATATTCGAACTAAAGGTGAACATAGTACAAACTGGCCAAGTGGTTCTTTTTAATAATCCATGATCTACCAAAAACTAAAATGGATATTAACAGTAACAAATACCTATCAATATCCAATCTCTTTCAGTGTTACCCAAGACAAAAGTCCCAGAGAATACCTAGGATTTCCAAGGTACATAATGAAAATTCCATAGATAGAAAACATCATTTTTATTAGTATAAAATATAAGTTCACACATTGGAGACAATAAATTTACGGTTCATAAAAAACCTAAATGTGGGGAATGGCTCACAGTAGTTTTAGATCCGAGCTCTGCTGAGGGATGTACAATATTGTTTTGCGCAGAGAAAGAATAACCAGAAAGGTGACTAGCCTCTCCCACCACCTACATTTAAGAAAGTAACTTTACCAACTTCCAAGCACTTACACATATACTAATATAAGGAGCTCATGGTTTACATAATTCTTACATCACGGTTAATGTCGCAGAAAGCTTGGATAGTGTTTAAACGAGTACAGTACTTGCTTTTGCTAGCAATATACGCACAACATTTATGTGTTTTCGAAACAGCTACTGAACCATTAGGAGCCAAAATGTCGAGCTCATGAAAAGCAGATGAGGCTATTTCTCTGTGTTGAGAGAGCCATGTTAAGTTCTTTTGGGAAGAAACTGTTTCATTCCAACTTTCTTCACCTTTAGATACTCCATTGTTTGATGCTTCTGACCGCTGGCATTTACAAAGTACTCGGGAATCAAGAGAGGAAAAAGACAATGAACATTTAGTATTGATATAACTTAGCATACCAGCTGGGTCTTAACAAGATATGGCAATACATCGTGCCTAATGCTATGAAATGTATTCTTTCGATCCAAAACCTCCTGCAGAATGGTCCTGGTAGACAATGATTTATTAGAAACAAAAGTAATATATCGATCTAAAATGCTTGGAAACACAAAAGGGAGAAAAAAAAGTAATATCAAACCTTTTGAATGCATACATATGAGCATCCATGATATCAGCACGGATTTCTATCTGTAAGCAACAAAATATACAAGGAAAATTGGTCAGGGTATCTACAATTAGGTGGAGTTGTTTACTGAGATAAAGCCAGAAAGTTCCTTTTCTGACTGTTATTTTTAATAAATTGCAATTGAGCTTTTAGACAGCCAAACAAAGGATGCTCAAAGAGAAATTACAGATCCAGTAGTGGTGATTATAGTTCAGCGTGAATTCTTCTCAATCAGCTTTGTTTGAATACGGCTAATAAGGTTCATTGTCCAAACAAAAAATAGACCATATCAATGCTCCAAAAGCTAAGTTACCAAATTTCTGTAGAAACAACCATTAAGATTTAGTTTTGTCGTTCTCATAGGTTGTGTACATGTATCCTCCCATGTAGCACCCTTATCCCTCCAATAAACTAAGTCAATTCATCCATTCAAATAGGAAACCTGAAGTAGTATATTGAAATAAGCTAAGACAACTGGCTCTAAGTTACCTAGGATTAGCCTGACAAATTTCCATCATTGGCTCCTATCCAAAGTTAGGTTTTTGAAATGGCAAGCGTTCCATAGAACTCATCTCACCACTCCCATCTAAGCCTTCCTTGATCTCCCCCATTCTAACCATATCAGCTGTAACTGAGACTTTCCACATCAAGGCCATCTCTAGCTTGTGTGCACAAGAGCAGGCCATCTCTAACTGAGACTTTCCAGTTTCCACATCATTGGCTCCTATTGGTGTTGCACCTATGATGTCGCAACTCTATTAAGCACTTAATCCATCTTTCATATTTTCTTTACCATACAATGACCAAATCTTCTCCTCATTATACCTAATGTGTCATCTTTACTACCCAGCATTATGACCCAAACAGGAAAACAGCCTTGCAAGTCTTACAAATTTTACTCCTATATGCAAGTGTTTGACAATCATTCGGCTCATCCTCATATGCCTACCGCTCTACATAATGGGCAAAGATAACAATATGATCTTTATAAAGAATCACTTATACTCGGTTCTAACCACATCCTCAAGCCCATAAATTTGATAATCGTGTGTCCCGTGTACTTTTGATATGATCCAATTTATATGTTCTAATCTAGAGCTCTTCATATTCTAAAATCAGTACACGTGTTGTTTAATCTCGCTAACCATCATTATATCATCTACTTTTTTTCTTCTTATCTTTCTTTTTCTCTTTTTTTCTACGAGAAAAAGAAAGATAAGAAAGAGAGAGCTCCATTTATATTCAATTTAATGAAAGAAAATGTGAATATATGAGAAAAACACATCAATAACCAAAACTCATGCAAGAAAGGTCTTAGAAACAACACAAAAGGTACTCATCTCGTGTCATCTCATCTCATCTCTTCTCTCATCTTATCTCTCATCTCTCGTCTCTCATATCATCTAATCTCATCTCTCATCTCATATCATATCATATCATATCTCATCTCGTCTCATATCTCATATCTCATCTCTCATCTCTCATCTCTCCTCTTCTCTTCTCTTATCATCTCACTTCCCATCTCTCATCTCATCTCATTTCATCTCTCTTCAATCAAGAAATCGAGATTTCTACTTCTCTTCATGCATACACGTAAAAAAAACTAAAGACTCGGACCTCTTGTCAACATTCCTTAAGTAAAGAACATCTCTACCAAGTATGATTTAGATCGAATAATAAGTTCAAACTTTCAATTTGTTTTTTTATTTTGTAATTCCTTTCCCCTCCACACTTCCCAATAGGGGTGCAACTAGGCCATGTCAAACCAAGAACCTAACCAGGCCTCCATGGGTTGGTTTGCTTCGGTTTCATAGCAGGTTAGGTCCATTTCTAGGTCAAGATTTTGCATAATCGATCAGCCGACTCCGTTTTGGGTTAGGATATCTTGTGTCCCTAGCATAATTAATGGAGAGGGTCGATTCTTGGGGTTGTCTAGATTATGCAAGTGTTAAACTAATGCTCGATTATTTTGTAATAAGAGGAATTAATGATCAAATTTGGAACGAAGATTAATTTCAGCTTTGCCTATTACAATCAGACCTGCAGTCCTCGGGCCTTCTTGGAAAGTTGGAATCCACCAAAGAAAACAGGAAGATGCCCACGTCATTCATTGATCATTCTCCAATAATAATTGATCACAACTCATGACCTTTTATAGGCACTAAAATATAAACATGAGAACAACTAAATCTAATCCAAACCATAGTTAAAAATTCAAAACTAACCAAATTTAACTGAATCAAATCCTAACAAATTTTATCTAAACTTCAAACTAATAAGTAATAACTAAGAGGATCTTACCTTATCCCTCCTACTCAAGTCCAGCTTGGGCTTGGCCCAACTTCTGACTTGCATCGCTCGCTTCCGCTGCACAAAAAAAAAAAATCATCCCCGAGTTTAGGTCGGTAGCGTAGTCGGCAGAAACAACGCGGTCCCCTCCACTGTGGTATAGTCTCGGGGTCAAGAGGTGGTAATGGAGACTTAATATATGATATCGTGCAATACACAAATCACTTCCCAGGTCCCAAATAGCCTTTGCGTGTGCAAATCTAGGACTATATGCCAGTGTTCTAAACATCCGCCTAGGCGGCGAGCCTAGGTGCTAGAAGGTCCCCAATTGCCTAGTCTAGCCCTAGGCGTTGCAAAAAATCGACCCAGGCCCCTAGGTGGCCGCCCAGGTGGGTTGGGCTTTCCTTTTTTTAACCTAGTCTATGTCAAATTCAATGCCAAGATCATCAATAAGAAGAAATAAGGGACGAAGCGAGGAGTAGATGTATTAGTAGCGACTAAAGGTCGTAAGACTCAATGATGGATTGTTGATGGTGGTAATGATGAAAAGGTCGACGCCGGTTCGGAACTTACTTGGTCAATGGTTGGAGAGGCGATGGGAGCAGACAGTGTTCTAGTGCCTAGGAGAAGTTCTAGAAAAGTTGGTGGTAGCTCTTCATTCCGTGAAGTTAGAGAACTTCATGAAGAAGATTTTGTATCAGATGAGACAGACGAAGAGTGTGATGACTGATGAGGAGGTGGAGTTTAACTTTAATAAAGATAGAGTCTTGGACGGATATGGAGAAGAAGAAGAGTACTAGGAGTCTAGTACTTAGCCTATAGGAGAAATAATGTATTTTGTGACTTTTAGTTTTGGATTGTATTATAATCTTGGATACTATATCATAATATCATGCTTCCTTTTGTTATTGGTAATCTTGAATTTATGGTTTGGATTTTAAAAAAATCATGCATATTATCTCATAATATCTTTTTTGTTTTTGTTCTTGTTAATCTTGAATTTATGGTTATGTAAATGATACTTATTCTTTAAATAATGGTTAGGATAATCTTAAATTTATAGTAACTTTAAAATATATATATATATATATTATAATATCAAAATAATAATAAAAATAGTCAAAATCACCTAGGCGCTAGGCAGCCGCCCACCGCTCAACAAGCGTCTAGCGCTTTTTAAAAACATGTTATACGCCAAGTAAACATTGGCGTAAAGGGCTAGGGGTAACCATTGTGGTAGGCCGATGTGGCAACTCGAATTGTGGTAAGTGTAAATGGTGCTGCAGGAGAACTCGAGTTGTTGATGGAGAATCGAACCCAACGAATCAATGTGTTGTAGCAGCTTGGCTGAAAGGACTAGCCAAAGGGAGTCAACAACTAGTATCGGCCCAGCTATATAAGGAATCTCCACTAGTGGCTCTACCCGAAACGAAGGTGCCCCTAGAAGTGAAAGCCTCATGGAAGATAGAGGCTCCATAGGTAGCGCCACATGTGGTGGAAGCTCGATTGTCGGTGGAGGATCCTCAGGAATCACTGCAGAAGTAGGTCGCTCCATTGGAGGTAGTAACACCTCTATTGGTAAAGGCTCCTCTGGGAGTGGGGTGCCACTAAGGTTGAAGGCTCCATTACTGGCGAGTCTAGAGGTGGAAGCTCCATACGTGGTCCCTTTGGTGGTAGAATCTTGTGGTGCATGGCACGTCTCCTGTTTGTCTCCTTGCATCGTAGTCATGTTCAATGACATATTGTCATTAGCTTATCTTGAACAAACTTTAACATTTCAGGATGCGTCCCATTCTTGAGCTCATGGAGAAACCATTGGATGAAAGGTTGAGCTGGGAGCTTCAACTCATGGACAAGATCCCCGAGTATAACAAGATCCAGCCAAATAGAAGTTGGAGAAAAGTGTAAAGATTGATCTTCACCTATTCAAACATATAGGAGTAGGCCTTCCATCTAATATGGAGCAGATCGGCCATAGGCACGGCCACAGAGTCTATGATGCTCAAGGAATAGTGGGGAATATTGCCAACTAAGAAACACCGATAAAGTGGGAGTAATGGGACATAGTGACTCTGGAGTCTAATACCACTTTGATGTAAGCATAAAGACTGAATCTTGGTTTTACATGTTCTCTAGAGTGGAACAAGGATAGCTTGAATGAGATCACATCAATAAGGTTTCAAAATGACGCCAAGACCGTAAATATCGGACAAAGGAAGCCCAAGATATGACTCAAATACGTTAATAGGCCCATTTTAAACATTGAGTCAGCTTTTAGAAATTAAGAGGGGTTTATGTTAAATGAGGAAGGGTTTTAAAGTCAATTGGGTTAACAGTTCTGGGCTCTATTCGGTTAAGTTAAGTCAATCGGTTTGTGGGATGGGTTGGGTGCATGGTTCAAAATATAGGCGATAAATGGCGATATGCTATGAAGCACCGACACTCTCGGGACCTCAACGTGTCCGTGTCCGACACGTGTCGGACACCGACACTCGTCCGACACTCTCCGACACGTGTCGGACACACCAAAAAACGTGTCTTCTATGAAGAAAGATTGTCCGACACGTGTCGGAGCGTGTCGGATGCGTGTTGGAGCGTGTCGGATATTACCGGAGAGACTTTTTCTCATTTGAAGATGTTGAGGTTCTTGAGATTGCGAATCTTTCCATCGATGAGCTGGATATGAAGGCCGTGGTCTTCACGTCGATGGTGATGATGTGGTAACACTTGATGTTGGCCTTAATGGATGATGATTTTTTGGATGTTCTATTTGTTTTTTTGTGTTTTGAAAGTTTAAAACTATACACTTGAATCATTTATGATGTTTGTTGGAGATTTTTTTAGTTAACTATTAGCATTATGTTTGATTTTTTTTTTTTTGAGAAAATTCCTCTCCGAGAGAGAGAGGATGGGGTTAAGCGTACCCCAAGCTTTTATTAATGAAGAAGAAATCAAAGGCTAGAGAGATAAGGAAGGATACAAATAGAGAGTTTGGCAGAAAAACCCGGTGACCAACTCCGAACCAACGCCACATAATCAGCCCAAAAAGTATGGATCGAGGCCTCCTTTCCCGAGAAAACTCGAGAGTTGCGTTCCTTCCAGATGCTCCAGCAGAGCCCAATCGAAAGTAAATCCCAAGCAGGTCGAAGAGCCTTGCGAACCCTCCTAGATCTCCAAACCGTCCACAGGGAACGGATAGAGGCCGGGTGACCTCGAACATGCAGCTTCCGCTTCAGGATAGACCACAACGCCCGAGAGAAGGAGCACCGCAAAAGGAGGTGGTCAACGTCCTCCCTATGGCCGTGACAGAGAGGGCAGGACAAATCAGTGACATTCGGGTTATTCCTCCTCCTCAGATTGACCCGCGTCAAGATTCTCTCTCTTATGGCTAACCACATAAAAATTCTGGTCTTCAGCGGAGAAGGAGATCTCCAAAGATGGCTAGCAATGGGGCAGACAGTACCTCCGTTGTTGAAGAAAAGATAGAACGATTTGACCGAGAAGATCCCGGAGTTGCTCCATTTCCAGCTCGAAGCATCCCTAGCATCGCTTAGGGAGAAAGATTCCAAAATGCTGTGAAGATCGGAAAGGAGTCCCTGTAGAGAGGGGGGGATTCGCCTCTTAAATTTGAGCGACCAAGAGCGGCCTGAAGACGAAGAAGACGACTGAGAGCGCACAGAGGCCTGGGAGTCCCAAGCCAAGTCATACAATTCAGGGAACAGGGTAGCCAGGCTAATATCTCCAACCCACTGGTCAAGCCAAAACTTGATAGATCTGCCATCCCCTAATAAAAGCTTAGTACCAGTCCGAAAAGGAGCTCCCACTTTGCTAATACCCTTCCAAAAAGAGGAACAAGTACCCGATCGTCTACCCCGAGCTTGCAAAGGAGAAAAACGACGGAAGTATCTGTCTCTGACGATAGACGACCAGTGGTCCCCTTGATCATTCTGGAGCCTCCACCACCACTTGCCGAGAAGCGCTCTGTTAAAGTCTCGCAGATTAAGAACACCCAAACCTCCCTGCTCCCGCGACTTGCAGGCGACCCCCCAATTCACCAAATTATATGATCCGGACTTCCCATCAGGACCTCTCCAAAGGAAGGCACTGCGGATCCCATCTATCTTCTTAACAACCCAAGAGGGAAGAAAGAAGAAGGCCATATAGTAAGACGGGATAGATGATAGAACGGAATTGACTAGAGTCAACCGACCCCCCAAGGATAGAAGTCTGCCTCTCCAGTTCGACAACCTTAGTTCCACCTTCTCCACTACCTTCTGCCAGTCTGCGCGGCGGAGAGCCCTGTTACTCACTGGTAACCCAAGATACTTCATGGGAAAAGAACCCAGTTTGCAATTGAGCAAAGAAGCTGCACGGAGACCGAAGTCCTGAGACTCGCCGACATAATAGAGGGAGCTCTTCGAAAAATTAATCCGAAGGCCAGAGGAGAATTCTAGCGCATAAAGAAGGATCTTCAGAACTGCTACCTGCTCAAGAGAAGCTTCACAGAAAAGGATCGTGTCATCAGCAAAATGAAGATTGGAAACGCACCAGGACGAGCCGCGGATGCCAGAGAGAAGGCCTAGTGAGCTGGCTCTACGCAGAATCGCGTCAAAAGCATCTACCGCCAGGATGAAAAGAAAAGGAGAAAGGGGGCAGCCTTGCTTAAGCCCTTTCTTCATGGAAAAATGTCCACCCGAAGCTCCGTTCACCGAGCAGGAAAGCTTCGAGGAGGAGAGGCAAGAAGAAATCCAAGAGATCCAGCGCGGTGAGAACCCTTTAGCTTGCAGAGTGGAGAGAAGGAAGTCCCATTGAAGCCTATCAAAAGCTTTCTCGAAATCCAGCTTGAAGACCAGACCTTCAATATGAAACTCCTTCATGTGGAACAGAAGTTCTTGAACAGAGGCCACACTGTCCAGAATTTGGCGACCTTTAACGAAAGCCGACTGGTTCTTGCTGATGAGATCGCCCATGACTGGAGATAGCCTGTTGGCCAGAATCTTGGTCACTAATTTATAAACACAATTAGAGAGGCTAATAGGCCGAAAATCCCCCACTGACACTGCGCCCGTCTTCTTCGGGATAAGAACAAGGAGCGAGTAATTGATGCTGGCCAGCGAAGCGACTCCCGAGAAGAAATCCTGGATGAAGCGCGAGACGTCAGCCGAAACACAGTCCCAGTAGGTTTGAAAGAAGAGCATAGGAAAACCATCAGGACCAGGCGCACTATCCCCAGCCAAGTCGAAAACTGCTCTCTTAATCTCCGCTAAAGTGAAATCCCTGTCGAGCTCATGAGAAGGAGGAAGCCTCAGAAAGGGCAAGCTGTCCCAAGAGAGGGAAGCCTTGGAGGCCGGGAGATCATGGAAGTAGTGTTTGTAATGGATCGAGACTCCAGCTAGAACCTCCTCTGTCCCTTCAAGCCGCTGACCTCCCACGGAAAGGCACTGGATAGAATTCTTCTTCTTTCTACCATTCGCTACCCTATGAAAATAGGCAGTGTTGAGATCACCCAGCTTGATCCACCTGTCACGAGAACGCTGCTTCCACATAATCTCCTCCGCTCTCAAAGTTGCCAGGAGGAGCTCTTTAGAAGACGACAGGGAAGACATTTCAACCCCCGAGAGGGGTGCGGATTCTGCCTGGACCTCCAGGTCACCAATAACCTTCAGAAGGCGCTCCTTACGACGAAGGACTGACCCAAAGCAAGCTCTCTCCCATCCTTTGATCTTCTGACGAAGGTTCCTGAGCTTACGGACTAAGTTCCTGGCCGAATTGAGGTCTGAGGGGAAACTAGACCACCACCTCTTGACAAGATCATCGAATGAAGGGTCTTCCCTCCACATCTTCTCGAAACGGAATCTCCCGGTAGGCCTGGGCAACGAAAGGCTAGAGTCCAGCAAGAGGGGAACATGATCCGAGACAGGGGCTGACAAGCTCTTCTGGGAGGAATTGGGGTAAGAAGCCTCCCACTCGGCTGAGGTAAGAAATCTATCGAGTCTCGCCATAGAAGGAGAATCCCTCTTGTTGGACCAAGTAAAACGTCTGCCGCGGAGGGGAAGGTCTGTTAGGTCCAAACTCCTGATGAAATTCGAGAAGTCCTCCATTGCACCCGAGTGACCAACTCCCCCTAGCCTCTCGTGGGAAAAACGGGTCACATTAAAGTCTCCGCAGAGGACCCAAGGATCGCGACTAACCCCTCTAAAGTCGGAGAGCTCTTGCCAAAAGGCATGGCGAAGGCTCAAGTCATTAGGCCCATAGACCGAGGTTACGACAAGAGGAGAGCTACCGGACTTGAAAGAGAGAGTAACCGACAAAGAGAAAGAGCCGGCCACTGAACCCACTAGATCAAACTTGTCTGTTCGCCAACCAATAAGAATACCACCTGAGGTCCCCACAGCATCCAGGGACTCCCAGGAGAAACTGCATCTGCCCGTCATACTCGCAAGGAAGGAAGTGGAGGGACGCGACATCTTCGTCTCCTGCAGGCAAACCACGTCTAAAGCATACAAAGAGCAGAGAAGGGCAACCGCTGATCGTTTATCCACAGATCCTAACCCCCTAATGTTCCAACATAAACACTTCATAAGAAATTACAGGCCATCGGCCAAACACCTAGACTTCTCCAGATCCCGGGAAGCAGTCAAAAAGTCCCTCGCTGCCTTCCCGTCGCTCCCAAACGCAAACCCGCAAGAGGTGGCGATCTCCAGAACCGCAGTGTCATCCAAAAGGTTCAAAAAGAAAGGGAGGTCTTCCTCCGCTCTCGAGGCCAAAAAACTTCTCAGATTCTGCATCACTGGGGGCGGCTGCTTCTGATGTCTCCGGAGGTAGGTCTGCAGCTGCTGGGGCAAGGCCTCAGGGACTGGGGGGAGCTCTGATGACGCCACCTCTCCCTCTTCCAGATCTGCCCCGGGCTCTGAGGCGGGAACCTGACTAGGCAACACCGAAGCCAGAATTGGGTCAGAATCCCGTGGTTCAGGGGTTGCTATAACAGCCTGATCCCCTGAATCGCGTGGAGGAATAACGGGAGAAGAGAAAATCTCGGCCCCAATTGGGCAGGGAGGAGGGGATGGAGAGCGGGAATCCTGGAGGAAACCAAGACCGGTACCTTCCACGCCGGCCCGGTTTGCCGAGGTCGAACCCACCTCGTGAACCGGGTTCGAGGGGTACGGGACCGATGGTCCTGCATGAGGGTCTGAGGAGCTACCCGGCTGATGCACCGAGGCTGAAGACGAAGCCGGAGAAGAGGAAGAGGTAACTCTGATGGAGAGGTCGAAGAAGTAGTCCCCGGATCTGATCGAGAGGCTCGGCGGGATGGCTGAGGGATTGATTGTCCTGAAGACAAGGATCAACTCATGGAGGTCGCGGGAGGAGTCAAAACCATTCTCCACTTCAATGACCTCCCCGAAAGGCGACAGGGCCGACTGCATGGCCGGTGCATTCCAACAGTGAAGCGGTACTCCTGAAACAAACAGCCTGACAATCGAGGAGGAACAGGATCCTCTTGCCCTGTGGGAGGGGGTCCACGCCGAGAAGTCGAGGAGTAGGCTATCGGCCCGCACGGAGACTCTGCTGACAACTGAGTGTTTCGCGTAGGCTGAGGGGAACTCCACCAAGAACTCCGACGCGCCGAGACGCCAGGCAGGGTAGTCCCACTCGGACTGCCACAGGGTCTGAAGGGCGGAGGAGAGAGCTGCTGAGGATGGAGACCCCTCCCGCACCCGGACAAGAGCACAGGATTCCAGCTTGTAGACTGCGTCATTAGAGGCTGAGGAGGGGGGGATGGAGACAAACGGAAGGGGAAAGGAGCGCGGTGGCGAGGGAGGATGAAAGGAAGGGTGATTATGCGGCGACGAAGGCAGGATTACACGAAGAGGGCAGTTGGAAGAAGAGTGGCCAATCCCGCGGCAGATCCAACAAACCATGGCGTTCCTGCAGGCAGAGACCAGGTGGCCCTTCTCCCCACACCGGAAGCAGCAGCCTCTCGGAAAAGGGCAGGGGATCCTAGATTTGGAAAGGTGGGGGAGCTGCGGCGGAACAGTGGGGAGGGGGAGGAGAGGGAGCGGAGGCGGGGGGTGGAGAAGGATGGGGGAATGAGAAGGCAGAGGTGGTGGAGGGGGAGGGCAAGCAGCAACTCGGGAAGCCCAAGAGTCGCCTCTTGGTCTTTCAAAAGCGGATGGGCCCTCTGGATGGGGACTGATGGCTTGGCCCTCGAGATGTGATCCGGCGTCTGGCCCCACCTGAAGAGATCCAGCGGCTGACCCCGCCTGATGAGATCCGGCGGCTGGCCCCACATGATGAGAACCAGCGGCTGGCCCCACCTGATGAAGACCGGCGGCGCTGACGGAAGCAGGGATAGCGCCCCCAGGGGACGCCTTTCCCAAGGAACCATCCCGAGGCGGAGGAGGGGCCCGAGGGAAATCTGACTGAAGATCTCGCCACCGCCCGTTCTGAACCCTAGGGTTGAGAACGGTGCCCGGTGAAAAGACCGGCGTCGAATCCTGACGCCAGTAGCCATTAAGCACCTTGGGGTTGATGAGAGGGTTCTGATGCCGGCGCCGAGTACGGGGGTGCCAGACGTCCGGCAGGCGGCCACGCGCAGGACGCCTGCCGCCTCGATCGCCGATCGCCTCCCGCTGCGCTCCGTACCCGCTCATCGCTCCGTTGGCATATTAGCATTATGTTTGATTATAAATCATAATATAAGACTTGTTTTATATATATATATATATATATATATATATATATATATATATATATATATATATATATATATATATATATATATATAAATTTAGCGTGTCCCCAAACGTGTCCGTGTCCTGGTTTTTTGAAAAATATCGTGTCGGCGTGTCCGTGTCGTGTCGTGTCCGTGTCCGTGCTTCTTAGGCGATATGTCATTGATATATATCGCTTTATCGTCAGGCTCCGACATGAAACAACCAAAATTCCCTTGTTTCGGGGAAAACTCGATATATAGCCTATATATTGGTAATATATCCCCAATTATTGTCTATTTATTGGCGATTTATCGCCAATTATCGCTCATTGTCAGCAGTTTAAACCGGAAAGGCCATTTGCCCCTTTTTCCCATTTCATTACTTTTTTGGTTTGATTTAGATTTCTAAACCAAATATAAATCTCCATTTGTTGTTCTTGGTGTATTTGAAGCCTCCCTTAACAGATTTGGGGGAGTTTCAAGCTTCATAGTTGAGGACCTTGAGGTATGTTTTCAGATCTTCATTTTTTTCTCTTTAGATCTTCGGGAAGATTAGATGATTAACATGAAATGTATATCATGAAATTAATTGGGATTCAGAGATTTTTATGGGTTTCATCTATTCAAACCCAATGAACCCTAATGAAAGTTTAGTTTGTCAATACTACACATCCGATCTACATACTGGGAACCATATGTGTTTCGATATGTTTTATCATGCTTCCTAGTGTGTGATATCTTATTGTGATTGTTTAATTCACAGACTGTTGCAAAGTTTCTAACAGTTCACAGAAAGTGTGGAACAGCTCACTGACTCATCTATAGAGCCTAAATTGAGTGTCCCCTAGAGTAAATGATTGTTTTTGTACATTACTGATCATAATGGTGTATATATACATCGTAATGGGATATATAGAAAAATCCTCCCAAAAAGTCCTCATTTTGCCCATTTTTCCCTCTTTTCCCTAATTTTTAGTAATAATTGGAGGATAAATAAGCGATTTTTCTCCGATATTTTCCCCGGACAACTTGGCGATATCGACGGCGATAACAATACTTAAAACACTGGTTGGGTGATGAATTTAGTTTAAATGGTTGATAGTAATGGGTTATATAATCAAGGACTAAGGCTTTAGGTGTTAGGGTTTTCTATTAAGGAGAAGACAGAGGTGCGGGTGTTTGTAGCAATGCAGAGGAGAATTAGCGATGTTTCAAAGATGTGTGGGGCAGCAAGGTGGGGAATTGGAAATGACTTTGGAAGATAGTTACCAAGTCGGAAGTCGGGAAAAAATCGGCTAGGAGAGAAGTCGGAAAAATCGAGAAAAAGTCGGAAAGGTCGGGAAAGAGTTGGGAAACAAACGGTAGAATTTTAGAACATATTTATATATAGATGTTACAATAGGTTTTTTGAGCAATACGTGACGGGATTAAAACGCTATTAATAGGGATTAAAACGAGTAAATCGGGATTAAAACGTGAAAATCGTGACTTTTTCAAAAAAATCAGAAAAGAGTCGTGTAGCGAACATTTACTGAATAAGCCGTGTTTTAATTTTTGGTAACAGAGGTAGTGACTAGCAGGTGCCACGGTGTGGATGGTGGGAGCAACTTTGAATGGCAATGAAGAAGTGGTGACCGACGGTTATCAAATGCGGTAACCGGCGGTGTAGGCCGGTACTAGAATCACTGGTGGTACTCCGCAAGATGGAGAAAGGACTCGGCGGTGATAGGGACGTCTCGATGAGGTCTTGCTAATGGGTCGAATCTCCTTCCCCTTTCTTCACCTTTTTTCGGTAGATATGCTAAAAAATGGAACTCTTTTTTTTCTTTTTCTATATATTGATTGCATGAGTTTGAGGATTTGTGTTTTTTGTGATGTTATTGTTGGTGGTGTGGATGTTAGCTGAGATAAAGGTGAAGGGTATGAGATCGACTTTTGTTGCAGATAGGAGGCTGGTGGTAATTATTTGTTTTTTCCCAATTGTTGAAATACAGAGATATGAAATGAATAAGAGATAGATGATACGAAGGCTACTGCGAATCACAGGCTGCAGGCGTGTCGGCACTATGACGCTTGTGGCTGGTGCGATCAAGCAGCAAGCAATGATAACATAGGAGGGCATTGGCAAAAATTGCAGACATGGTGCTTTGGAGCCAGTACTCAGAGAGATAGGGGAAAACCTAGGAATCCACCCTAGAGCTCAATCAGGATCTTTCATTCATTTTCTTTAAATCATAATCAATTGTCCTCCATCACAAACATGCTTGACTCTTTAAATAGACATTTCCAACTTATTTTAAGATTGAAAAGCAATTATAATAAATAAAAATCCGATCCTAAAATATATTTAATCATAATTAAAAAGTTTCCAATTTAAACTCTATTTAACATGTTGATTGCTAGGATGGGCCTTGGAACAGTCCAAGGGGCTCGATCCGAATCTTCGCTTGCATTGTTATGCGACGTGAGGTCTTCCCAGGAGGTCACCCATCCCAGGTTCTTCCCTCGTCTTGCTTTCAGAATACACGCACTTGAACATCCTACCTGCAATCTCAGTCAGTGTCCTATGCTATCACCGCTTGTTGCTTGATCGTAGCAGCCGCAAGCGTGGTGGCAACAAAGCGCCTGCAACCCTCAGCATGAGGTACCCTCTGAATCCTCTATCTCTCGTTCCTCTCATATATATAACAACTAGAAGAGAAAAAAAAATCACCATCACCATCCTCTTATCTGCAAAGACAGCAGATTTAAAACCTTCCCCACCCCACTGCAATCTGCAGCTAAACATCCACTCCACCAATAATAACATCAAAATACCCATAAAACCACAGAACATGTATGTATTCCATACATAAAAAAAAAATCCGGCTTTTTTTATGGATTTGGTGAATAAAAAAAGAATAAAATAAAGGAAAAGGAGAGCAGCCTGTTAGCTATACCTCATCGGGTCGTCCCCATCATCTCCCAAGTTCCCTCTTCACCATGCGTAGCACCATGACGACCATTGCGCCGGCCTACACCATCGGTGTCCGCATCTACTAACCCTCGGCTTTCGCTCCCCTATCACCATTCGAAGCTACTGCCATCATCTGCACCAAAAGGACGATCCGATCACACCCGCTAGTTACTGCCAAGGCCATTGCCGATTCCCCACATGTGACACTCCCATACCTTTGCAAAAAATATTGATGTTCCTCTCAATTGCCACAGCCACCCATTCCTTTGTGTCCCCCCCCAAGTTGAAGAAACCCCAACATTGAAGCCTTAGCCCTCGATTATATAACCCAATAAGGGTTTTAAATGTCAATTTCGGCCGGTTAGAAAAAGAAAATTTCATGTATTTCATTCAAATGTCGGTGGAAATTTTTTCTTTTCAAGGAAAGATTTTGATGAAAACTTGTTAGATTTCAGTTATAGTTCGATCGATTTCAGTCAAATATTGGAATGTTATGAAAGAAATCAGAATTGAGGGAAAAGATTAAACTTTTCACTAAAAAGGTGGAATTTTTACGTGAAATTGTCCAAAGTGATGAAATGTACGATTTTGGTCAAATGTGTCATTTCGGCCAACATTTCATTACGTCGGACATAAATTTGCACGATATAAATTTTGTACAATTCCTAGGTCGGATCCTTAAAAAAAGGGAATCCTGATGATTTCGTAAGAAATTTGTTGACATTTGATTTCATGAACCAAATACCATCAACCCTTTGAACTAAACCAACTTCCTAATCCATCCCTCAAACCAGACTTAACCGAACCCATATCCGTTAACCCATCTGACTTAAAGCCTTTCCCAGTTAGCTTAAACCCACCTAAAACCTAAAATGCAACAGGAGTTCTAAAACGGGCTTGGTAACCCATTTGAGTCGTATACTCATATCTAGAGCTTCCTTTGTGCGGTCTTTATGATCATGGCATCATCTCGACGCTCTCATCGAACAGATCTCATCCCAGCTATCCTTGTTCCACTCCAGAGATCCGGTAATGCAAGGTTTTGGTCTTTGCGCCTACATCAAATATGAAGGGGAAAATTACAGGAATGAACCTCTACTTTTCTTTGTATTCCTATTTGGTTGTTTAGCACGTTTATTATTCAACATATGAGTTCATAAGCTTGCCTGATTCTTCATCCAATTGCCACAATACATAGGGTATCCAATGGATGGTACATGTTGCTAAAAAACTTATAACATCTTCCAATGAATTACATAAATCAAGAATCAAATTAAAGGAGATATATAAAGTGTACACGTGGTAGACATAAAATGTATGCTCGTTTCAAGAATTTGAATCCCAGATGCCAAAAAACACCCATACCTGACCTACAGCCCGGAGTATGTTCTTCTGAACTCGAATATCTTTCTCAACCTCAGCCCCTATTAAGATATATTGAACATTATTAAGCAATAGTAACAGCTGCATCAGAGGCACTTAACAGGTTCCATGAGCCAACCTGCTGCTATAAGTAACAAGAACTGCCCAGTGGAATCCAACCCGACAATATTGTGCCGGGCCGGTTTTTTTGCTTTGTCCTTACCCCCAGAAGACCCAGTTTCAGAAAGTCCAGTAACTGGAGTATTACAAAGAAGTGCAGTTACTACAGCACCATGTCTTCTGTGAGTTGCCGCCACTGCACCAGGAGGCACATCAGAAACAAGGTCACCAGTCACGACCTACAAAAGGACATGGAGTTTATAGCAAGGAACAGAAGACACAAGACTTGTTAAGTATTTTCTCTAGTAACTTTGAAGTGTTTATTTTAACCAGAACATCATCTGCATTAAGGTGGTGTGCCACAGCCCGTAGCGCATCAGCAGTTCCAACATCCTCAGGAACTGCAGCAACCTACATAAGGCATAATAGATGAGTTCAATATGTTTGGCATATATAACAGTGCCTCAATTAATGACTGAGATGAGTGAATAGCTACAAGCAGTCATTTCACCTCACTAGCACCAGTTATATATACAAGATTTTTAATAAGTAAACAAATCAAATCATCAGCAAAGTTCAGTAACTATTCGTATCTACTGAAGGTGTATAAATATTTGAACCAGAAAAAGACAAACAACCCTAGAAAAATTTATCAATAAACCAAAGCCAAACAACCCTAGCAAGATTGGTTTGTAGGCTAAAACCGACAGGAATTAAGAGAGTGATTATAACTTTGTCCTCAATAAAGTGGAAGAGCAACCACCAGCACAATGCAATACTACCTCATTTATCTTCTCTTAGTCAACGGGTTTAGTTTCAATAGGAGACAGCACAATTACAGATAGAAAAAGTCTAAGCAAATGTTTATCCTATTTAATCTGCCTTCCGCCATTAAGATTAAGTATCCCTGCACAAGCATGCAGAAAAGAATCAAGAATAAGATTCATTTACTGCATGACAACTCCTAAATTATTGGCGCTACAGAGCTAGACCAACATAAAACATTATCTGGTGGAGTGCGTTAACCCGCATCACTTGACCTCCAGATTATAGAAAAAAAAAGTATATGTTATTTTACACATTATTCACCAGATTTATTTGAAAACAATGGGGGCATGGGATATTGTGTCTTCACTCTTCACATCATGGTGGTATTTATCAGTAAAATTAAAATCAAGCTTTGTCTTGAAGTTGGCTTAATGGATCTTATTTCTGTTCCTTTCCAACATTAAGAACTCAGACATAGGAATTGTATACAAATCCTTCATAACAATTCCATCAAAGAATTATTTGGACCACCCTCCATTCTTTAACCCTTAAACTATATTCAAATCCCTCCCCTGACCATGGACATCTTAAGCCAACAAGGCACACGAAGATACCATTTTAAGTGACCCAACCTTTATCTTGTTCCAACACACTGTCATTTCTACTATGTTCAATTTATATCCTCCTTGTTTTGATAGACATACACACATCAAACCCTCATTTTCCATGCTCTCGTGTACTCTCTTCATTGTAAAAAATAATGTCTGATAGAGAACCTCCGATTAAAGTTAACATATTTAACTCCGAGGTCACCCAAGCTTTCAGATAAGTAATAATAGGATAACCTCCATGATGACGTAGATGTTGCTGAGAGAAGAACCATTAAAATAAGAAAAACAATGACCTTGCCAATGTTGGTTATGCACCTTAGTGTATAACAAGGATACACATCGGTTGACATTTAGAGTTTCACAAAAAAAAGAAGGAAAAAAGATTTAGTAAGTATTAAAAGCAACTTCGGGCCCCATAAAACAAATTTTTAGTAAGTGTGTAACGGACAATTGTGATTTAGTTTTGGCTTTAACCTATCTGACCATAAGAGGTTATAACCTCATGATCCCGTACCCTATGGATTCAAAACTTCCACAGTTTCACTTCCACGCGACTGAGTGATCGGCCCGATCGGGTTAGGGTTTCAACGTTAGGACCTCGGACCGTCTTCAAAACTTTCTCTTCTCTCAGTTTTTTAATTCAATTTTTGATTCGGTTGTATAGTGTCAGAATTCTTTATATGTTTACTTCACATCTTCAAACCTTATTTTTTTCATCTTAATTGCAGACATCTAAGCCAAAATCCCAATCTTAGTTGCAGACATCCAAACTTAGATCCCAAAATAAGGATGATACAGATTATAAAACTTGATGATGATGATGAGTTTTATTGATGTTTATTGGCACATACTATATGATTATGCGAATTTGTTTCACCTAGTTATTTTATAATTTATCTATATATATTTTATGATTTTTTAATTTTTGTGCAAGCCTTAATTCAATCAGGCGCTCGCCTTGCCTCTCATCTCAAGCGCCAATAAGGTTGAGCGCCTTGAGTCCGCCTTAACGCCTTGATTACGTCACTACACTCATTGATCCCCTTGACGTTTTTACAATAAGTCAGTGGAGTAAGTCATGGTCTTCGTCTTTTCAATCTCTCATCTCCACCAAGGCCTTTTCAAGCTCTCAAGAATCCAAAATTGTGGTGTGTCAATAGCGCACACTAAGACAAGGAAGAGGTGGCAACAAGGAGATCAAAGTCGTCGGCCTGCAGATTTACACGACAGAACACCACTGACATTCACAAATAATAAATTAGTACTTCTATCCTTTTTTTATAATATGCCATTATAGTTACTAGTTAGGTCTAGGCTCGCACATATCAATCTTCATGTCTTCCGTGGATGCCTCTTAGCTTAAACCCAAGAGGTCTTTGGATCTAGGATGGAATTATAGGCACTATAAGAATCCTAATTAATAAAATCATCAGACACAAGAAACCCTTATTCAAGAAGCTAATATCTCACGTTGACGAAAATTTACCAAAACAAGCAAAATATCCATCTTCTATACGTATATCACAACCTACTACAATTTTAATGCATGTTTTACTTGTGGCTATGGATAGTGAGCAATTCTATACTATAATACTAAAGCTGTAGCCCTCAAACTACTGAGTGCCACATGGCAACCTTTTCTAGGTGCCACGTGGCAACCTCAAGTAACGGTTCCTCTCCGAAAACGCTCTCTCTCAAACAACCGTCCCCCTCCCTCTTTCTCACCCTCCCTCCCCCCCGGGGTGTGATTTTTTAAGCCCAGATTGAAACCAGGCCAAACAACTTGTATGCAATAATATAACATCAAAGGTAAGCAAAGAAGTTGCAACATGAGCTTCTATTTCAAGGAATGTGTTCCTTTTCCCTCCTCAAATCTGCGAACCAAACGTCGGAAACCCCGGCATCCAATTCCGATTCCGTGGAATTGCTCTCTTTTCCGCGAAACAAACAGCCCCTTAGATAAGATGTGAAGTTCAAGGCAATCCAGGAATATGGGACCAAAACTTCTTAGTCCAAAAAAAAGATTGGCAAGAAACAATCTTTTTTTTTTTTTGGTGCAAACTGTCGCCAATCAAGGGATATATGAAAATACAGCACCAATGGAATGCAATACAATGGAGGGGAAATTTGGGAGAAGACGAACCTCGACGTTAAGGCGGTCGACGTAGGCGCTGGATATCCAGCCGCCGACTCTGAGAGCGGCGTCCTGTCCCTCTACCACCTGAACTATTTCAGCCACGTATTAGGGAGAACATGATGAAGGAAGAGATCTGAAATGATCCCAGGCTTGAAGAAATATTAAATTTTTAGAAAAATAAAAAAATGGGGAGGCAAGAATTGGGGGGGGGGGGGGGGGGGGGGGGGAGACGCACGACGATGAGATCTTTGAGGTTGCTGGCTTCGAGGAGCTCGAGGACGTAGGACAGGACGGGGCGATTGGCGACCGGAAGCAGTGGCTTCGGGACTTCCTGCACGTTGGAGAAGATGGCGTCGGGATTCGATTCGATGCCTGATGATCGGAGGAGAGAGAGGAGGGGGGGGGGGGGGGGGTTACCTTGGAGACGAGAGGTGCGAGCTTCTTGGAAGCGCCGCCGGCGAGGACGACGACCTGGAAATCCATTGCCATTCGGGGCGGAGCGCGGAACCTCGGCCTTTGATCTAAAGCTACCGGCGGCGGAGAGGGATCGGAAGAGAGTTGAGGGGTTTAGACGGTTTAACGATACTATTAATTATTCCTGCAAAAAAAAAAAAAAGGAAATTATACTCGTACCCAAAAAATCTGTAATTTCCCACCAATTTCATAATAACTTACTCAAATTTTAAAATATCATTTATACTCTTACCTTATACCCCATATCTAACTAAAACTTAAAACAGAAACTTTTGGACATCGACTACAATTGAAAATGCAATTGGAAAGGAATTGAGCTGAGGCAACGGCATGACTATGATGTCATTGGCAACGACATCGACAACATAGCTTGAAGATCTTACTTCCCCCTGATAGGATTGCTCCATAGGCAGCAACAGAGCTCGAAGATCCCACTTTTTTTCCGATCGGATCCTTCCATACGAGATCTATCCCCTCTAACAATGGGGATAGAAGAGGGACATATCTCTCTCTCTCTCTCTCTCTCTCTCTCTCTCTCTCTCTCTCTCTCTCTCTCTCTCTCTCTCTCTCTCTCTCTCTCTCTCTCTCCCCTTATCAAGCCATCAATGAATGGTAGATGATCAAAATAACCCTCTCCAAGTTCCTATTACACTCATGGGGCTTCAACATCGAACAGGAATGGGGTATGATCAATATGGAACGGGCCATTTAACTAGGGTGTATTTAAGGTGAGTTGTCATAAGGAATAGTGTTTTTGTGATAGGAATGGGGTATGATAAAAAAAAAAAGAAATGCTAGGTAGCCAACTAGTTTGCCAACTTTACATGGCATCTGCCTAGGGCTCATCCCATGGCACCCACAAAAATGTTCCTAGCAATGAGGACTTGCCAGCATTCCGCATCACGTGGTGTTGGCAACAAAAATTGGCAAACGAGTTCATTATATAACATTACTCTAAAAAAAACATGGTGTGTTCAAATTTGTTGGAAATGGGGGCTAATTATAGATTTTTGGGGTATGAATAAAATTTTCCAAAATGAAAGATAAATTACACTTTGCCCTCTAAAGTTTATCTCGAAAACACTTAACCCCCTGTAGCTTATGTTGTTCCAAATCGCACCAAAAAGTTTGAAATGTTAGCCCAATATCCCAATTTTGTCAACTACTTAATTTTCTTATTTAGTAATTTTTATCTGAGCAAAACTGAATAGAAGGGGACAAAATGTAGTTTTTTAACTATAGGGGGTTTTATGTGTTTTTTTAGCTAAACTTCAAGGGGGCCAAAGTATGATTTACCTAGGGGTGGCAATGGGTCGGGTTCGTGTCGTGTCTAGTTTCGGGTCGTGTCCAAAATCCCTAGACCCGGACCACGACCCGTTTAACTAATCGTGTCTAGATCCTAAACCCGTACCCGACCCGTTTATAAACGGGTAGACCCAATAAGACGCATTTACCACACGGGTTTGTTCAGTTGACCGATCCGACCCAACCCGACCCGACCTAACCCTATAGATCCGTTGATACTATATATTACAGTATCAGATTGCGGGTTGACCCGACCAGACATGACCCGTTGATTTCTAAATAGGTCTACCCGGGTCTACCATGTCCAGACCCTAAACCCAATCCGACCCGTTTATGACCCGAACCCGTTTAGCCTTGACCCAGACCCGCTAACTTCGTGTCGGGTTGTGTTGGGTCTGCCTTGTTAGGTCCGAAATTGCCAGCCCTAGATCCAAAAATAAAAAAAACTTAACTTTATTAATTATTATGCCCTTGGTTAACAAAAGGGGGATGTAGCTCAAATGGTAGAGCGCTCGCTTTGCATGCGAGAGGTACAGGGTTCGATCCCCTGCATCTCCATTTATTATATTTTTTCATTTGTCTATACACTTGTACTTTTTTATTGACCTCCACGTAGAGAAGCAGTGGACTAAACCTGAGAGTTGCAACTGCAGTTGTACTTTTTCATGGTTGTAATAGTAAATCTCTGATATATTTTAATTAGGAAATAAATAAATAATATTATCATATATTAAAGAGAAGTGCTAATAAGAGATAATTGCCAAAATATGATGGAATGAAGTAAAATAAATAATATTAAAGGATGAAAAAGAGTGACTGGTCTGTCGAATCGTGGTACGATTGCTTGCACAACACGTTTCCAAGGTCCAACGCCCCTAGTCCGTCCGAATCTTTCTGCAAACACGATCGCAAAGGAGATGTGTAACCCAATTAATGCTTTCAGATGCCTAAGAAAAATTTTAGAGAGAAGCAAATTTAAACTCGGATGAAATTGTTCTCGGTTGGTAGTCACAGGAGATGCACAACAATTCTCAATAGGGTGTGTTTGGTTGCCCGAAGTCATGAGGAAGTGAAAGAACTGGTGGAACTAGTACTTCCATGAACTGGGACTTCCAAACAAAAAGTTCCAATTCAAATATTTGGTTGTTAGGAAGTGGGGGGCTCAGAACTTTACTTTCTAGGACTTCCACCAATGTTATTGTTTGGTTGTCAAGAACTGAACAGGTTTTGACCATTGGGGAAATACATACGATGATGTGGCATTTTGAGCACTTTTCTAACCATCCGAAAGTGCGACTTTGGAGCTTTTTGGGACGAAGACACACTTGCATATTTGTGTTGGGATTAGTGTGTCCTACATGTCAATCCCAGTATGCCTGATACTTGATTAGGCTCACATTACTAATACTTACAAACAATATGCATGAGATGCATAAATCAACTAGTTCATATTAGAGTGGTTGAGGTGTCTCGAGTATGTGGATGAAATCCGTATACACGAGATATAAGTCATCATACACACTTGTGCAGGTTTGCAGTCTCATATGCTGCTTGACTGGACACCTAGCATATGAGACTGTAACACACTGATCTTCTCCTTAAGAGAGATGTCATATCTCGACCATCGGTATGAGATACTTAGTTAGGTGTGTTGATGTAACCGAAATGTATCGAACAAAATCAAGAAAGGAAACCGATCTTAATTACTATTGGTTGATTAGAACCACAATCCTAGGGATATGTTGTAAATCCTTAGTTTGATATTCTGACTTTGACATGCTAAACAGTGCGGTCTATTGCAGATCTAAACCTGGGTAGATTGGGTGATTTACACTAGACTTTAGAGAATGCAAGCAATCCGTAGGAATTCCATATTCCCCGAGGGAAACTATGTGTTTCATTGAGTAACTCTTATGAAGGGTTGATCACTAAGGTTGGTCAGCCGTACTCATACTAACATGGTGATCATACAAGCTTTGAGAAGTTGGGACTCAAGCGGGTGAACTAGACTAGGAGGGACAGTCGGTATTGATCCTAGTTAGTCTCACGAATATCGAATTGAAAGGATTCAAGTGCAACATAACAGGATAAAGATACTCGCATAATTATACTAATAACCTCATAGTGCAGTAGTATCTTAGTAGTGGTTGTAGATGCTGTTTACTGGGATGGCCTAGTCAACGATGACTATGACCATGGCAGGGACGGATCTATTGGTTGGCTCAGCCGGGCTGTAGCCCGGGCGAGATTTGAGAAAAGCTTCATAGCGCCCCATAGCCCGCCCAAACCCACAGCCACTGTAGCCCAGTCCCACAGCCCACCTTAGCCTGGCCCGTTGCCCAGTGTCGTGATCAAATCCGAAGGAGCTGGCGCGGGATAGAAGAGGTCAGATCTCCTCTAGTCGGTCGGCCCAGTTGGTAGGCTCGGCTCGCATCACAGCCGCACAAAGGCTAGCGACCTAAAAGTGATTGCACTCCAGTGACCACATGCCACTGTAATGCATGCTGGCCTCACAGACTCGGGCCGACCGACTGGAGGTGATCCAGTAAAATTTGTTTCGCTTTGAGTCTCTCTCCATTCTTTTTAGGATAAATTACACTTTGCCCCCTGAAGTTTAGCTCAAAAACTAGTAACCCCCTTATAGTTTATTTTGTTTCAAATCACACTCTAAAGTTTGAAATGTAGCACAATACCCCTTTTGTTACCTGCTTAATTTCCTCATTTGGTAATGTTTATCTGTTCAAAACTGAACTGAAAGGGACAAAGTGTAGTTTTTAAACTATAGAGGGCTTAAGTGTTTTTGAGTTAAACTTCACGGGGCAAAGTGTAATTTACCCTTCTCTTTCGTTCTTTTTTAAACCCTAACCCTCCCTTCTCCTTTCCATCCTTCAACCTCACTCTCAATTCCTCTCCGACTCTTATCCTCGAATTCTTCATCGAGCCCGAATCGGATGACTGATTTGGGAGGAATGGTATAAAAGAGAAAAATGTTCTCCATAGTAAGTGCCCCCTCTCCTATCGCCCTTTTAGAATCACTAAGTTTTCTTTTGGGGCCAACAAATCGCTATGATTTTGTGTTTTCGAATGGGAAGAGTTCGCATCAGAGCAGGGGGGTATGTCGGTTGATGGAGATGATAAGAAAGGAATTTGATGCCACCGAGAAGGAGTTCTTGCACCTGGTGAAGCGCTCATAGCTATCGAGGCCACACATGGCCTTGGTGGGCTTGTGGCTTCTCTTTGCAATATTGCTCACTCTCGTCGGAGCACTTCCCCCCTTCTTCAAAATCCTATCCTCAAACCCTAAGGTGATAGTGATGTCCGTGAATATGGATCCTTAACGGTTTCACAATTTTTTCTCCAATGTGAATATTTTTATGATGCACTCATTATGAGGTATGTCTCCTCAAGCATATAATCCAATTTTTGTCAAATCATCCCCCAAATCTGAATCTAGGGTTGAACATTTTACATTTCCCCCTTATTTTGTTGTCACTCTTCATCGTTTTATTTTATTTTGCTCAAGAACTATTTTTATTTTTATTTTTTGTGCTTAAATTTTTAATTTTTAATGCACCTTTCTCTTCATTTCCTCTCTAATTCTAGCTCACAAATTTGTTCTCACCTTCTAATCGATTGCCCATTTGTATTTTTAGGGTTTCCTATCTATTTTTTACTGTTCTGTTCTAAGCCCCAAAGTTAATCATAGTCTCATGAATTTGAGATTTTGTACTCTAGATTTCTGAATATCTAATGATGTTCATGAGTCGTACTTGCTATTGCAATCATTGATGCATTTTTTGGAGTAACTGTCATTCTTAAGTTGAAAAAATCACCAAAAAACGATATCACAATGTTTCTATGCTCGGGTTAAATTTGAAAAAGTAGATTACCTTTAGTTGAGCCTTGATTTGTGCTTTAAATATAAAATTAAAATGCTTGTAGCTTAAATATGCACTAATCATAGTTTAAACATTAATACATTATGATGTGCATTGCCTACTCTCTGAAGTATCGCAAGGCACAACTTCAGTAATATATTATTATATTTGTATTACATATTTATTTATTGTGTTGTCTTTTTTTAGTTTATGTATATGTTTTAGTTTTTTAGGTTTTTTTTTTACATTAATAAAGTTTCTTTGTACCGTCGATGTTCACTTTAAAATTTTTGATTAATATTTCTTTATTATATAGAGTAAAAGATTCATTAAAAAAAATTAGTTTAGTTTCAACCCAGTCCAATATAAATTCCTAGCTACGCCCATGGACCATGATACCAGTAGGAGCCAAGGTTATCAGGGTCCCGAAGATTTCAACTCCTAGCCACCTCTAATGGTCAAGCGAATCTAACCTAATACCATTATGGTTTACTAGTAGTGGGTAACACTACAATAATCAGGACACCCGAGACGTCTAGATTAGTAGTTTCATAGTGTAGGTTTTCTAAGTGGTTTCTTATTTAGATTATTATTCAGATAAAACCTAGTTGGACTAGGATTTCTTAGTGGGACCCACCTAGTGGACTCTTGACTCGCAGTAAAAGGATGCATATATGTGTAAATGTGTGGAAATCAATCATGGATGAATTCTAGTTGTATTTGAATTCACTAAGTCATGATTGAGTTTGACTAAGTTGACATTCCTATTTTTTAGGAGTTGTCATATGTGTCAAGTTTGACTAAGTTGACTTTTTTTGGAATATCATAAGTGTCTGGAGTTACTTTAGTTACTAGGTTGAACTTCATACAACTTAGGGTTAACCATATGCATTTGATGGGCAAAGATGAGTTTCCTAAAATATAGGAGGAATCATAAGTGTCCTTGTATGAGTGTCCCTCTCTAGTCATAATCCTATTAGACTAAGGAGATATCCCCAAGGGGAATTATCGCTGTTGGAAATAATTCCCTGGCAGAAGCCCGCAGCGGAAGCAAAGTGATGGTCCGAGGACCGTGAGCGGTGTGCGTTACATATCAAAATTTTCATCGAAACGATCTACATATGCGTGTATGAATCTAGCATGGCAACTACGCGAACCCCTAACGACGATCTAACGCGAAAGAACAATCTAGCATGTATGCATGTTCTAATTATGTTAGATCTACTTGTTAGAGATCATACCTACGTGCGGAATCTTTCACCGCGACAAATTTCTTCTTTGACGATGGAGACGGGCTACGGATCTCCTCGACATAGCTTCGGTGCGACGGCCATAACTTTCTACTCCGAACTCCGATTGGGCTGAAATTTGGACTGCAGGTAACCAACTTCGAGACGCAACTTTTCCAACAAGTTTCACATCGTTTGGACTTCTATAGCTCCCGGAATTGCAGAAACAACGTTGATTTTCTGTGCAGATTCTGGACAGCAAAAGGTTGCGGGAGATGCCTTCTAGTTCACCCGATCTCACACGATGCACGGCACCTCGTCGATGGATCTCTGAGTGCCTCCATACGACGAGCCTTCTCCTTCTACGAAACACCACGTGAGGAAGACGAGTCGCCATCCAATGGCGCAAGCGAGGGAGAGAGACACGAGAGAGGAGATGCGAAGAGAGAAAAGGGGCTTCGGTTTCCCCATGGCTTGCATGGCCGGCCCTAGGGCTTGCCCATGCTACCAATTTCGTGCACCCTCTCTCTCCTTCTCATATATATAGCCGGCCTATCCATATGGATAAGGACAGTATGGATAAGGATGATTGATTCAAACCTTATCCCTATATATCTCTTCTTTATCTCTATCCTTTCCTTGTTTTCGAAAACGGTCAAAACCAGCCCGTTTTCTGCGCCTCATAACCGGCCCCTTCATCGGAGGCAACAACCTCCCGAAACTAATGGGGCCGGCCTTGACCAGTCTCTCAACACTTAGGGCCGGCCCCCTTAGTGCATAGTGGCGCATGGTATGACCAAAACGCCCTTATGCCACTAGTTGGCCGTTCCTCGTGTACGAGACTTTGCAAGGCACACATAAGTAAAGTGCACCAGTGATTTCACTATTCTCTGAGGTTCCCGTAGGGTGCCCCTAGTGAAGTCAACTAGTCAACTCGCAACATGTCCCGGTGCATCGCACCCATGTGGCAAAGTCCACTTATGGCAAGGAATTGCTACATGCGTCTCTACACTAACCTAGGGTTTCCCCTTAGTGCACACACGTAGCTACGCATCTACCGTGCACTAGTGCGAAGCACTCACGGAGCGTATGCTTGGACTTCTCGCTTCCTCTAACTACGTTCTGTGTTTCGAGGAGATGGTATAAGAACCGTATATAATGTCGATAAGGTGGAACCTTCAGGGACCAGGGTTCATGGCTTCCAACTCAGACTCGATCGACACACTACCCGAGTGTACCATCGATCCTCTGAGTCCGAGTTAACCTGCATAGCCACCCAGAGTGCGACGCAGGCTGCACTCCAATCCCCCCGGACTTACTATGTTCTCCCACATACCCCTGCTCTCCGCTTAGTATGGTAAACTCGCTGTCCCTCCACTGGTGCCATGACACAACTCGAGCGGTGGAGAATACCGTCAGACTCGAGTGCTCATATGACTCGGTTCCTTCCAGGTTGACCACATACATCGTATCTCCGATTACTCTTTCGAGCAACCGGATCCGTCACCAGTCCAACTGATGACCACCTGGCTAGGGTTTAATACGACGTAGGTCAAACCAAGGAACGCACCTCCCGTTAGGGGTGTGGATAGCCTGCAGGAGTGACATGCTGATGCAACGCCAGCCGGGTAACCCAGTACACCGTGGTTTTGGATCACTGCATCCGGATCCTCACACATTGGTGCGCCAAAGCACCACACAACTGGTTAGTCTACCAGACATGGTTCCTCAGGGTTTAGGACCGTTTTACCCTAAGCAGAAACACGGTTTAGTGCACCGATGTCTGCTCATCGATCTGTGCACCGTGTTGGTTCCGTTCGGCCACAGACACTGTGCCTGGTAATGACCGTGGTGGAGACACCCACGCTCTGTCATCCCAACAGCTTATCCTGATAGGGCGACCAACCCTAATCAGAGCTGCGAACGTATTTAGGTTACATGGGACCAGTCCCTTGAGTCTCCCACTCAAGAGAATTACCATGTAGCCATGGCTCTCTGTTCTGTAATCAGAACACGTACTAAGGTACGTACCTAGATGCAATCTTATACTATCAACCATACATAGCTAAACTATAGGTTTTACGAGCTGTAGACCTCACCAATTCTAATAATCTCCCACTAGGTCTAACGAGGAATAACGGTGTTGAGCTCTGTAGCTTCTACATGCTGCCCAAAAGCCTTTGCAGGAATTCCTTAAAGGAATTGGCAATATTGTCTGTAGATTCCACCTCAGTACCGCTACTTGCATTTCCTCCTATAACTGTCAGATCAAGTGGAGTTTGTACTTGATGGGTTTCCCCTCACGGCGGTGCCTAGTCTCCTTGGACCTTGCTTACCGCTCTTCTGTTGAAACAACAGATAACTGAGCTTCTGGTACGCGTCCCAAGTTCTCTAAGAACTTCCTAAGCCTTACCACCTGATATATTACCTAGCACGCAACAACGTGCTAAGCCTCTGTGGTAGAGTCTGTGATGCACTCTTGCTTCACACTCTACCATCTACCGCTTCTAATCCCAAGATAAAAATAATCCCTGAAATTGATTTTCTGGAACGCACATCTGACACCAAAGTCAGATCCTGTGTGTCCAATCGATATCAGAATCTGTGAAGTGCAAGCTAACTCACAATCCTTACTTAATGAGGATTTCTGAGTATACCCTTCACATCGGTCCAGAGATCTGGACCCGGGTTCAACTGAAACCGACCCATCATTCCTGCTGCGCAATAGATATCTAGCCTCGTAAAACGAATCTGGCTAGAATCTTATCTTCATGCGTAGCCTGTGACAGCAAGAGAACCTTGCTCTGGTTATCTAGAGTTACCTTGATTCCCAGAGCATAACTCGCCTCACTAGGGTCTTTCACATCGAATTGTGATGACTACAAACCTTTACCGTAAACAATATTCCTACGTTATTTTCAATCAGTAGAATATCGTTAACGTAAAGTACTAAATATACCCTTGTAGCTATTTCACCTTTCCTATACCATCTTGGTTTATCCTCATTCTGATCAAATCCGTATGAGCGGATTCCCTTGATCAAAATAGATATTCCAACCTGGATGCTTGCATCAGTCCATAAATGGACCTTTGCAACTTACATCACATATGTTCCTGACCTACTGACACAAAGCCTGGGGCGATATCATCCATATGTCCTTTCCAAATTTTCGTTAGGGAATAACTGTCTTGACATCCATCAACCAGATCTCCCAACTATAATGGGCTGCGATGGATTAAGAGAATCCGAAATAGACTTAGGCTTAGCTACCAGTGAGATGGTTTTGACATAGTCAATCCCTTCTCCTTTGGCAACTAATCTAGCTACTTAAGTCTTAATCGGGTGCTCTTCTTATACACCTTCTACACCCTGAAGGGTGATAGTGCTATAAGTGTCAAGACTGTTCCAAGGGACATTGATGTAAATTTGCCTCCATGGTCTTTTGTCAGTCAGAGCTGTCGGAAGCTCCTACTACTTCTTCGTAGCTCTAGGGATCATCCTCCTGAAACTCTGGATTAACTATCAAAGTTTCTCTATAGTATCTTTCAGGAGCTCTGATGGTCCCACAACGACGAGGTGGTGGAGGTACAAAGGAAGCTCCCACTACTTCTTCGTAGCTCTAGGGATCATCCTCCTGAAACTCTGGATTAACTATCGAAGTTTCTCCATAGTATCTTTCAGGAGCTCTGATGGTCCCACAACGACGAAGTGGTGGTGGTACAAAGTGAATCGTTTCTACAGTACCTGGTATACTAGTTTCTTGTATCATCTACTCCCACTACGTTTTCAGATGCGCACTCTCTACCAGTACCCAGTAGTTCACCCAGAACTACCTTACCGGTAAACTTATGGTCTATAATATAATCCTGGTCTAGGTAGATGGTATTCGTAGAAATGATTACCTTCCAAACCTCAAGATTATAGAACAGTCCACCTTATGCCTCCTAAGGGTAACCTACAAACAGATATACCTGGAACTACATCTCCATCTCATCCCTCTTGTCCTTTTGCACAAGTGCAGGACAACCCTATATCTCGAGACTCTATAGTGTTAGCTTTCGCTTAAACCATAGCTCTCTATAGGTATGGGGCACTGATCTAGATGAGAGAGAGTTTCAGATATAAGCTACTGTTTTAAGGTACAACCCCACCAAAGGGTGGTTAGTACATTTGGCAATATTCATCATACTACGGACCATGTCAAACAGGGTCTGATTCCTTCTCTCGGAGACTTCATTCTGACGTTTCATCCTAGGAGCATTTAACTGGGAGATAATCCCATGCTCCTTCAGGATCCTATGGAACCCATCCGATAGGTTCTCATTCCCTCGATAAGTCGAAGAGACTCCTATCGTCTGGACGCTCTTGGAACCATACACGTCAAAATTAACTAACTCCCATACCTTCATGGCCCTTTTAGTTATTCTGTCTTCCAGATTACACTCATAGGTTAGAAGGATCTCCGATGATTCTGTGAACAGAAACTCAGCCTTCTTTTACCTCTGAATTTATCTGAGGAAGAATATCTAAATCAGAGGGGTCACAAATGGGATAGCTTCTCCAAAGGATTTAGATGAATTTCAATTAGACGCTGCAGCTGTCATGAAATCTATTTCCGAATTCAGATTAAATACAAAGATATTTTTCTGATCTATTCCTCTAACTATGAAGCTATCAATTTAGTCTAGGGTACACACCTACGGTGCTATCTAAAACTAAAAAACTTCATTTACTAAGGAAGAAACAGAACTACATCTCTAAAAAACAAAATCTGTATTTCGGAAAAACTAAGACAATCATATCTAACAGCTTCCACAGCGGCTTATGACATCAGTACCTATGTTAGGATTACTTCACTATAAAGTAGCCTTCTGCTTTCCTTGAATCTCTGTAGACCCGAAGTCTACATTCTAAGAAGCATAAGAACTGCTACTAGATAGCGACTCAAATCCTAACATCCTGAGGCCATACTCAATCTTCAAATACCCCCTACACTCGCCAAAGCGGAAACACTTCCGTCCTTAGCGTTACCAGACTTAGGAGTCCACACTAGTTTCTGCACTAGAATAGTTTTCGATCTCTTATAAGTTACTCCCTTAGGTTCTTCTAAAGAAGACCTAGGTTAAGCACTAAAGGCTTTGCCTTTAATCTTGATCACATCCTTTGTCTCTTAGAAATCTCCTTAGAAGTTCTGCGTTTGTCATCTCTAGCTTGTTAAAGCTAAAGTCTTTGACAACGCCTTCGAGGTTCCAGACAAGGATGCAAGACAGACGTCTTCCACCACCTCGTCATCTGGTACTATGTCTTTGGAATCTAGTTCGATCTGGAACTCAAGTATGTGTTCCCGAACAAACATACCCTCAGACATCTCGATACCGACAAGTATCTTGGTGGATAAGCGATGAGTCTACTGACTTCGCCTAGCAGACATCTTATGCAAGTAAAACTTTATTAGAGAAGACCCGGCATATCTCTGACTCGCTTCTAAAGAGTTGTCCGCAAGTCTGCTATAACATAGCACTTGCACATCTCCTTAGACTCTTGCTAGTCGTCATATGCCCTAGTTAGTGCCCTAGTGATATCTGGACCCGTTAGGTCCAGTACAGGGATATTTAGATTGAAAGCCAATGTACGTTTACTACCCTATGCATAAGCTAAAGAAAAGCGCTTCCGCTCTACGTAGTTAGAGACCCGATAACTGGTTTTCTTATGGGATAGCGGATAGGGGAACTATTTGGTTGAATGAAAATGAATGCAGGAAAACTTATTTTATGGATTTTGAAAATAAGCTAATTATATCCAAATGTCAGCGCTACCCTCACAGCGAAGACACCTCTATGGATTAATTTAACCATGTATGTAAGATCTCGGAATAGGCTGCACCTGTCCGAGGGGGCAGTGTGCAGGTCATCCGCTTACACGGGTCTTTCCCTTGACCCTATCCAAATCTGCCAACTAAGGGCTTTGATGAACCATGGTTATCTTTTGGCCAGTACCACGTGATCACCATTGTCTTCGCAACGAATACCTCACGTGTACTTCGGATGCTTAACCACGAGCCTAGGCAATTATGGAACGGAAGTTCTAACGGCCCCCACGAGGGTGAGTAAAAGCCTGAACCCTTGGCGCCGTAATCGCCATATCCCGAGGGAGATCACTAAGTAGCTTGGCATGGAAAAACACAGCTCTCACCCGAGGGGGTTGTTGAGTTATGCCCTCCCACCCGAGCACGAAGTGATTGGCCGTGGAGGCCAGAGGATCTCTAAAAGTCCTCTCTTGCATCCCTTATTAAATTTGAGGGTTATTTAATGCAAGTATGAGTGTATACTAAGGTCACGACAACCTATACACTAGACCCTGGTCATACCATGCTCCCACTAGCGTTTCAAGCCTTTCGCGAAGCATTAATCGATCTCGGAATATCATAGTCCCTGCCTCAAGTGGATTTCTCCACTCAAGGGTCACATTACATATCCCAAGAACATCGATGCTTTGCAAACTTGGCTATTACGCTAATGCCCTGGAGCCTAGCCTAAGGTCAGACTGACAAGAAAGGTCTTCCACTACCATGGCGCCTCGCTTATAAATTTGACGAATGATATCATAGTAGAATTCCAACTCATTCTAGGTTTCGATGCTTGCCAAATAGGCACACCCGACTAATCGGGTGTTGACCTAATGGGGGCATAACCAAATGTGAGGAATTCATGCTATCATCAAGGGTCAATTACATAATAGGCGTCACTAGTGGAATCATATCCTAATAAGGTCGCTAGGACCCGAGGGAAAAGGGCATCCCTCTAACACAGATAATCAAATTATCGCATCGGGGTTCTCTACAGAAATATAAAGAACTACTGAAAGAAATAAGCACACAACTGAATCAAGTTCAGGGTCCGACCCCTGAACCTGACTGGCACAGCGCAGGCTCTCTGTCTCCTTCACAAGGCTCCTCGATCCGGTGCAAGCCTCTGTATACGATCTTCTGACGCTTTATGCCCTTTGCCGTCATCGTGTACGCTTCGCCGGATCGCCATCGTCCTCCAAGGTTCCGCTCATCTTCCCAGTGGTGGATCTCCACGGTAAGTCCTTCTCTTCAATCTGTAACCGAAAAAGATCTAGTACGCTTCGAGCAAGTGCTCGCTCGTACACAATTTCCTAGAAAGAAAAGGAAAACAAACCTAGCAAAAGCCTGGGAATCAAGGGTGGTAAATCTTCACCTCTTGCCCGACTATGGCTCTAAAATCTATTCACACACAGAAGAAAAAACATCCAGACAAAATCGCTAACACGGGGTCCGACCCCCGGTAGCAAGCAATCATATATCCAGAATAATTTTAGAAGCGGCGCCCTGCAAGAACGATTCATAGAACATACAAAATCTACTATGCATGATCTACTCGTAGAACCCCGATGGCGGCACATACTATTCATGCGCGCACATGACGGTTTCATGAAAAAAACATGAAACGCACACCACTAGCGTGCTCTGATACCAATTGTTGGAAATAATTCCCTGGCAGAAGCCCGCAGCGGAAGCAAAGTGATGGTCCGAGGACCGTGAGCGGTGTGCGTTACATATCAAAATTTTCATCGAAACGATCTACATATGCGTGTATGAATCTAGCATGGCAACTACGCGAACCCCTAACGACGATCTAACACGAAAGAACAATCTAGCATGTATGCATGTTCTAATTATGTTAGATCTACTTGTTAGAGATCATACCTACGTGCGGAATCTTTCACCGCGACAAATTTCTTCTTTGTCGATGGAGACGGGCTACGGATCTCCTCGACATAGCTTCGGTGCGACGGCCATAACTTTCTGCTCCGAACTCCGATTGAGCTGAAATTTGGACTGCAGGTAACCAACTTCGAGACGCAACTTTTCCAACAAGTTTCACGTCGTTTGGACTTCTGTAGCTCCCGGAATTGCAGAAACAACGTTGATTTTCTGTGCAGATTCTGGACAGCAAAAGGTTGCGGGAGATGTCTTCTAGTTCACCCGATCTCACACGATGCACGGCACCTCGTCGATGGATCTCTGAGTGCCTCCATACGACGAGCCTTATCCTTCTACGAAACACCACGTGAGGAAGACGAGTCGCCATCCAATGGCGCAAGCGAGGGAGAGAGACACGAGAGAGGAGATACGAAGAGAGAAGAGGGGCTTCGGTTTCCCCATGGCTTGCATGGCCGGCCCTAGGGCTTGCCCATGCTACCAATTTCGTGCACCCTCTCTCTCCTTCTCATATATATAGCCGGCCTATCCATATGGATAAGGACAGTATGGATAAGGATGATTGATTCAAACCTTATCCCTATATATCTCTTCTTTATCTCTATCCTTTCCTTGTTTTCGAAAACGGTCAAAACCAGCCCGTTTTCTGCGCCTCATAACCGGCCCCTTCATCGGAGGCAACAACCTCCCGAAACTAATGGGGCCGGCCTTGACCAGTCTCTCAACACTTAGGGCCGGCCCCCTTAGTGCATAGTGGCGCATGGTATGACCAAAACGCCCTTATGCCACTAGTTGGCCGTTCCTCGTGTACGAGACTTTGCAAGGCACACATAAGTGAAGTGCACCAGTGATTTCACTATTCTCTGAGGTTCCCGTAGGGTGCCCCTAGTGAAGTCAACTAGTCAACTCGCAACATGTCCCGGTGCATCGCACCCATGTGGCAAAGTCCACTTATGGCAAGGAATTGCTACATGCGTCTCTACACTAACCTAGGGTTTCCCCTTAGTGCACACACGTAGCTACGCATCTACCGTGCACTAGTGCGAAGCACTCACGGAGCGTATGCTTGGACTTCTCGCTTCCTCTAACTACGTTCTGTGTTTCGAGGAGATGGTATAAGAACCGTACATAATGTCGATAAGGTGGAACCTTCAGGGACCAGGGTTCATGGCTTCCAACTCAGACTCGATCGACACACTACCCGAGTGTACCATCGATCCTCTGAGTCCGAGTTAACCTGCATAGCCACCCAGAGTGCGACGCAGGCTGCACTCCAATCCCCCCGGACTTACTATGTTCTCCCACATACCCCTGCTCTCCGCTTAGTATGGTAAACTCGCTGTCCCTCCACTGGTGCCATGACGCAACTCGAGCGGTGGAGAATACCGTCAGACTCGAGTGCTCATATGACTCGGTTCCTTCCAGGTTGACCACATACATCGTATCTCCGATTACTCTTTCGAGCAACCGGATCCGTCACCAGTCCAACTGATGACCACCTGGCCAGGGTTTAATACGACGTAGGTCAAACCAAGGAACGCACCTCCCGTTAGGGGTGTGGATAGCCTGCAGGAGTGACATGCTGATGCAACGCCAGCCGGGTAACCCAGTACACCGTGGTTTTGGATCACTGCATCCGGATCCTCACACATTGGTGCGCCAAAGCACCACACAACTGGTTAGTCCACCAGACATGGTTCCGCAAGGTTTAGGACCGTTTTACCCTAAGCAGAAATACGGTTTAGTGCACCGATGTCTGCTCATCGATCTGTGCACCGTGTTGGTTCCGTTCGGCCACAGACACTGTGCCTGGTAATGACCGTGGTGGAGACACCCACGCTCTGTCATCCCAACAGCTTATCCTGATAGGGTGACCAACCCTAATCAGAGCTGCGAACGTATTTAGGTTACATGGGACCAGTCCCTTGAGTCTCCCACTCAAGAGAATTACCATGTAGCCATGGCTCTCTGTTCTGTAATCAGAACACGTACTAAGGTACGTACCTAGATGCAATCTTATACTATCAACCATACATAGCTAAACTATAGGTTTTACGAGCTGTAGACCTCACCAATTCTAACAATCGCAACTGTTTATAGTGGATGATGGCAAATAATTAATTAGTTAATTAATTAATTATAATATCTTTAATGATTTCCTAGTTGTACTAGGAGAAGCCATGACGCATGGTCTAGGGTTAACTTGGAGTTGACCTAGCTAGATGCATGTGTGCTTATTTCTCATAGAAACCTAGGAGCACTAGAATTGCACCTAGTGGGTGCTATACACAGTCCAATAAGACATGTATGGGGCAGCCACAGGGTCCCCTAATGCTCCAAGGAATCCCAATATGACAAGGCCTTGCTTATAGAAGTAGAGACCTATCTCAACTTGGAAAGGGATTGAGACCAAGAGGGAACTAATCCATCTTGGACTCATCCATGCGGATGGCCTATAGGGGGTTTAAATGCCCTGTAGACAACCATAAGGAACCCGAATTTTCATCTAAGGGAGGCCGACCACACCAAGGAAAGGAGAGAGAAAACGATAGAGAAGAAAGAAGAGAAAGAAAAAAGCTTGGTGAACTGTCTTCTTCCTCGTCCACATCCTCGTGTTCGTCATCCTCGTCGAGCATCTACGTAATGATCTAGTTGAAGGAGAGGACTCCCACAAGTCCAACCTTGCACCTATCGTGCGTGGAATAAGAGTTGTATTTGAGACGGTAGCGAAATTGTAAGTCGAGCTTCATTCTTCATCAGCGATCTTCATTTTTCTCATTGAATCTTTCACCATAGGCATATTGGAAATCTAACCGTTCTAAACTAGCAATTTTAGGACTCATCAAATTCTTAATAGGCAAATGTTTTTTTGTTTAGCAAAGATTAATTTTGTAAGCAAAGACAAGTCACAAGATTCTTTTAGAAATGGTTTACCAAGGCAGAGCGGGTTCTATGGAACCGGCATGTATCTTGCCGAACTTTTCTAGAAGATAGAAATATCCTAAATAAATTATCTTAAATTGTTTAGGTTTAAAATTAGATGCAAATCATTTTAATCATATCTAACAATAGAAAAAGATGAGAGCTAGAAACTCTGACCTAATGGTCGAATCGCGCTAGGCGTTGCCCAAGAATCTTATTGCCCCCCCTCGTGCGGATCTCGTGACAATGGATCTTGAAAATACGACGACCCCGATCAGGCGACCTCCTTTCCCGTCAACACGGCTTCAGGAAAGATATGCGAACCTCGAGGAGCTTTCAGGAATCCAGTGACTCGACAGCAAAAGAAAATCCTCTCGGAGAAAGGAGGCAGCATCGCAGCACAAGCTCGATCCAAGAGATAGAGAGAGGGAGAGACAGAGAGCAATTCTGAGTTTCGGAGTATATCTTCTCCATGGCTGCACCTGGCCTTATATAGGCCTTGGATAGTTAATGGGAGGCTGAGAGAGGAGAGTCATTTGTGGGATGCAATTAAGCCCATTAACCCCACACATTATAGCTCGCAGAGAGCTTGCTCATAACGGCTAGTAGCAAAAATAAAAAATATTAAATATGATTAAAAACAAAAATAAGGCTGGTGCATGCAGACTAGGCCATTTCGAAGGTGCTATCGTGTCCGGGTTCGCGAAAGCACATATACGTCGCCCAACCCATGCCCATGCCCATGCCCAAGCTTGGCCCGGCTCGGCATACACGCATGTGCGTGTGTGAGCTTGTAGAGTCCCTTCTCTAGCGTGATGACTATTGGGGCGAAAGGAGGGATCCTTTTAAATTGGTAAATGGGTTTTTCCCTTACCGATATGGGACTAAACTCATTGTTGTTTTGTGTGGTTTTCAAACACATAGCCAGCAATACGTTTATAAGATCTAAGAGATAATTTCTAATAATCCATTGGTTGTATACATGCGCTTTATTTTGATACATGGTCTATTCATAAAGTAGTAGAAGCTAGCACGATCATGCTCTTGTGATCTAGATAATGAAAATTTTAATTCATAACGTTATCATCTAGACGAACCCCATGTGCTTCCGTCGCATTCTCTGATGACCGTACCTTCAATTTGGAGGAAGTGTAGGGGCAACAAAAGTCACAGTTCCAACTTTAGATTGGACTTTCGTGCAACTAAACGCTGGAGCTCGTCCACTTCATCGACTTTCATCACTTCGGACTGTACTTTTGGACAACCAAACACGCCCATACTATCTCTCTTATGAACCGGTTCAAAGATAAATAAATAAAGAACGAATGGGGGTTATACCCATTAAAAACCAAACAGATGCGTGGTTCATTTCGAGTGCAGAGTGTCGCAGACGTTTAAAAAAGTCAATAAAGACAAAACCCAACATTTACTTGAATCAGTTTTCCAACTGTTCACATAAGGGTGTAAAACGGGTCGGGTCGGGCCTAGAGATCCTAAGCCCGGCTTGGGCCAAGGTTATGAGCCCGGGCCAGGCCCCGGCTCGTGAATAAACTAATGCAGATCCGTGCCTGTCGGCACTGTAGTAGGCCGTCTTCTACAGCAACACACTTGTCAGTACTGCAGCAGGCAACACATATGTCGGCACTGAACGCCTTCGGAAACAAAACACTTTCGACGACAACACCGGCATTCATAGGGACACTCATTTTCTTGCCCGTGCCGATTGGCACGAAGCCAGCGCCTTTGACGCGACCAACTCCCTCTCCCCCTCCCCCTATAATCGATCAATCATAGTTGTCTCTATTCAAACGGATTCCTCGAGATCGACCCGATGGTTTGGGGCGGCCGAAATTTCTGTAGGCGGGTTTATAGTTGTTGGTGCGAACAACGATCATGGGATGAATGGTCAGGTTTAGTACAGTTTTAATGGGTCAAGATTTTAGGGGTTTAGTGTAGTTTAAATGGGTCAAGATTTTAGGAGTTTAGTGCAGTTTAAATGGGTCGGGATTTGAAACCAAGGAGAGGGAGTTGGTTGATGGGGAAATAGATATTGTGCGTTGATTTTTGATAAATGGTTAGATCTATTCGGTTCATTTTTTTCTAGTCAGCTTGTCCTAGTCAGCGGATCTGTTTTGTCTAGTCAGCAGAAAACTGATGTCCCTTGTTATATAGATATATTAAGAATTTTGTGTCAGGTATGGTCGAGTTTAGGCTAAAAATCGTATGTTTTTTAATAAATTTTTTTTGTGGGTTCCACACAGAGTTTATAATACAGTCAAACCCACTATACTAGTTATTATAAATGAACAACATGTACAATTTATGCATATAGATACCAAAACTATAGTATTTTGATCGGGCTTTTGGGCCGGGCTCACAGGCTTCCTTTCGGGCAGGGCCGGGCCGGGTTGCGGGCTCAAGGTGGCGGCCCGAGCCCGGCCCATGCGTTTTTTGGGTTGGGCCGGATTCGGACCGGTGGGTTTTTTTACATCCCTACGTTCACATGAACTATAGCAAAAGGTCTAGAACCTTTTTTTTCCCCATGTTCTTATTAGAGCATCTCCAGTGGGTTACTTATATGTACGGAATGAGGAGGTAACCGCTAGAGATGCTCTTACGTGCATTGGGTTTATAGCCAAAAGCTAAAAAAATAAAGTGTTTTAAATATATAAAAAATAAAAAATGTAATAAATTATTAAAAATCTAACATTCCCCCGCAAAATGGTTTGAAACCATTAAAATCATAAATAAGGTTTAACCCACAAAATAAATAAAATTATCGGTATCCAATCATATTGTGCATAGGAGATAGGAGTAGGTAGTTTATAAACCTTGAACCTACACTTAGTGTTAACCGCATCCGGTGGAGGATCAATAGTGCCATAGTTACCTTAACCTAGATCATTGAGTCCAACCATTTACAAGTTACACACACAATACATATCAATATGGGTCTCTAAGCGGGTGTGCGCTATTATTGGCCATGTGCAGAACCTTGATTCTCATGGGAGTTCTAGGGTTGAGCCCTCGACCCCCCAGCTGCAACAAGGGGCGGCAATGGGTCGGGTCGGGTCGGGTTCGCATCGCGTCTAGTTTCAGATCGTGTCTAAAACCCCTAGACCCGGACCCGACTTGTTTAGCTAATCGTGTCTAGATCCTAAACTCGGACCCGACCCGCTTATAAACGGGTAGACCAGATAAGACCCGTTTACCACACGGATCTATTCAGTTGACCCGATCCGACCCAATCCGACTCGACCCGACATGACCCCGATAGACCCGTTGGTACTACATATTACATTATCAGATTGCAGGTAGACCCGACCCGATCCGACATGACCCGTTGAATTTTAAATGGGTCTTCCCGGGTCTACCGTGTCTAGACCCTAAACCCGAACCCGACCCATTTATTAAACAAGCCTATCGTGTCGATCCGTTTATGACCCGAACCCGTTTAACCCAGACCCGCTAACTTCGTGTTGGGTCCAAAAATGCCAGCCCTAGCTGCGGCCTCACGGCTTCTCATTCAGGTGACACCTGGAAAGAGGCCCTCGAGATGAGAAATCCCTCACAAATATCTTGTCTTTGGCATCATTAAGAGTTTTAGTAAAAGTCATCATTAACATCCACTGAAGCACTTTCACATCATAGGTAGGAATGGCCATGGGGCGAGTTTGAAAATTGATTTTTATGATTTTTGAATATATCCGCTCCTAATCCGCTTCGTTTACAAATTTAAAACCCGAACCCGACCCATTGTACTGTGGGTGACTACCTTGTGCCCCTCGATGACTCTAGAACTAAAGTCCTAGATAGACCCTTCGTCAAGTTGTCTGCTAAATTTGTCGAAGATCTCACAAGATCCAAAGAAATCATAGAGCTATTAATATGCGCATGTTTGACTTATTATTTGTTATATTTTGTTGAAGTAAATTAATAGCAGCTCTACAATCACAATGTATAGATATAACAGGAACAAGTCTTATCAGTCAAAGAAATTTTCGTCGAGGCTGATCTTTCATGTCTTATCATTGTACTGTTCTGCGTAAGCTCGAGGTGGGCTATTCAGAGCTTAGAAAATATTAAAGTCCTTAACGTAGTCATTTGCTCAGCTATTGATGGCTCCGGAGGTGAATCGTGGCTCGGGGTGATTATTTTAAGTCGTTTGAGAAAATATTATGCTATGAATACTTTAAATTAGTAGACAAGAGCAAGAAGGGTTCCATGGTCTAGTGGTGAGGACATTGGACTCTGAATCCAGTAACCCGAGTTCAAATCTCGGTGGAACCTTAAAAATAGAAAACTTAATCTTTTTGTATCAATGATGGCTAGCCCAATGGATGCCACATCAGCCAGTGTCCGGCTTCTGTGTGTCGCTCTTGTGTCCGATTATCATTCCCACTTTTTTGACCGTTTATGTATGCAAGGGACACACCAAATACTCTTAATACACCACCCCACAACACCCAGATTAAAAAATTTATATATTTACTTACTACACACCCAATTTTTAAAAACCCATATATTATATTTTTTTTCCAAACAACTCCGCACACACACACTCAAATCCTTACACTCTATCTCCTCCATTAACTGCTCCGACGAGCTCATCTCCTCTCCGAGCTCCCCCGTCTAGGCGTCATAGATCACTCCCACCGTCAATTTTTTCTCCATCAAACGCCTTACCTTCTCCATCAACCGCTCTGACGAGCTTCTCTTCGCTCTCCGCCCCTTCCTGAGCTTATTTCCTCCCCAAGCTCCACCGCTCAGGCGCTGTAGGTTCCTCTCCCCTGTTGATTTTCTCTTCATCATCGTCTACCAGTATCCAAACCTTACCTTCGGCAGACTAGAGCCGAACATTATACAGTACATTCGTTCAACCATGGCCGAACATGGTACAATACATTCGGCCACCCAAACGTGCTACAGTATGTTCAACCATGATCGACTGAACATACTATACAATGTTCGGCCCTGGTCGACCGAACATGTCTTGAACAAAAAAAAAACTAAATATTTTGGTCATTTTACTTGTGGATAATTTTGTAATAAAAAAGACTTTCAAAGGGTGTTTGGAGATCAAATATTGGTGTGCCAATAATAGCTCTTTTCAATTCCTCCCATCATTTTTTATGTTTTTCCATTGAGAAACGCTACTCAGCCCGAAGGATTTTCCGATTTCGCTAGCCCGATTGATATGGCAGCGTGCAACTGGTGGCTAAAACCCACTATCCACATTTAAGTCTTTTACACCACCAGTTGTAGGATGCCACGTCAATTGGGCTGAGCGGAATTGGGAAAAACTTTGGGCTGAATAACGTTGCTATTTTCCATTTTGCCCCTCTTATCAATCCATTATGTCCATATCTAAAGTCATGACAACCCATATATAAGGGCAAGGATCATAATATGACATTCTTTTCCTTCCCATTTTATCCCTACACAAGTTATAAATACCATCCAAGAATATTACCTGTTTTGCCACCAATCCTCACCCCCCAATCATTTTGCACTTTTGTATTCTTCAATTTCTCCCATCCTTTTTATGTTTTTCAATTTTTTTGCCCCTCCACTCCATTCATTATATAATTTATATCCATATCCTAAGTCATGACAACCCATACCCAAGGGTAAGGACCGTAATATGGCATTCTTTTCCTTCCCATTTTATCCCTATACTATATAAATACTATCAAAAAAATATTACCCTTTTGCCACTAATCTATTGATTCTTATTTATCCATAAAAAAACCAACGGCTATAAGGGTAATATGGGTCCCACTTTTGATCTTTTACTCCCTTTCATCCTATCATCTTACTTTTGGTTTCCCATTTTTCCCTTTATCAATTATACCTATGCCCCATATTTGAATCATAGGTCATTAAAACAACACCAAGGGTTTTTATGTTTTGGGTAGGTTACGCGTATACGAACTCTACCCAATTAACTTTCAGGTATGGGTGTAGAAATCTGGTTTTTTGTTTTGGGTAGGGTATGGGTATAGAAACTCTACCTGATTAACTTTTGGGTTTGGGTATAGGGTATGGGTGTAGGAATTCTACTGATTAACTTCCGGGTATGGGCATGGGTACCTCAATACCCATACCCAAAACTCAAAACCCAATTGCCCCTCTAAGTTGTGACCCGACCCCGATCCGAAACATCAGGTATGTATACGGGTACAAATTTACAAGATTTGGGTAGGGTATGCGTATAGGAACTCTACCGGATGGGGTACGGGTATAAAATTCTCCTCGATTAACTTTCGGGTTTGGATAGAAGGTTTGGGTAGGGTATGGGTATAGGAACTCTACCCGATAAACTTTTGGGTATGGGTATGGGTACCTCAATACCCATACCCAAAACCCGATTGCCTCTCTAACTTGTGACCCGACCCCAACCTGAAACATCGGGTACGAGTATGGGTATAAATTTACTAGGTTTGGGTATGGTATGGTTATAGAAACGCTACCTGATTAACTTTTGAGTATGGGTATGGGTACCTCAACAACCATATCCGAAATCCGAAACCAGAAACCAGATTGCCACTCTAACTTGTGTTTACGAGATAATACAGTTTGACACGTATAGTGTACATATACCCCATATTTGGATCCTATGTCATTAGAAAACAAATTCAAGAAAGGAAATGTTACATTCTTGCATTGTGGCTCATACAAAAATAACCAATATATACTTATGCCCCTATCATCATTTCATGTGTCCATATCCTATACTAAAATGGCTATTTTAGATTGTGTATGGATAAAAGGTCCATAGATCAACTGTTGCCGAGTGCACTAGTATAAAACAATTTGGAAGGCAATCTCACTCTGGTGTCAATGCCTTCACATATGAAGGCATCAATACATTTAAGGATAAATTACACTTTACCCCCTGAAGTCTAACCCAAAATTACTTAACCCGCCTAAATTTTTTTGTTCCAAGTCGGATCGGTTCCTATTGTTTTAAATGTTGGTACAATATCCTCTATTATCAACTACTAAATTTTATAAATTTGGTAATTTCTATCTATTCAAAATTGAATTGAACGGGACAAAATATAGTTTTTTAACTGGGGGGTTAAGTGATTTTAAACTAAACTTTAGGGGGCAATGTGTAATTTACCCTACATTTTACTCAACTTAGTGACTTCAAAATGACATCATGATCGGCATTCTCAAAAAGATCGAATCTATTGCCTAAAGGGGCAAAGACTTGGCCTTGATTTAATTGATCCTATTTACAATTCATATAACATCCTTAGAAGATTGAGGTTGATGGTTGGGAAAAAAAAATTGTCAATCCATTTTGGAGTCTTTTAATTAGAATCACGCTCCATATCCAGCCTCGTCTTCATAGAATTAGACTATGATTGAATACCTTCATAACCGTCTTTATTTTCGGGGTAAATTACAAAAACCTCTCCTGAACTATACACCACATGTCCACATTTCATATTGGTCCCTCACTTTTTATTGAACAATTTGACCCCTGAAATATGCTCCATCTGCATTTAGCCACCACCACAAACTTTTTATCACAAGAATACCCTTATCGATTTCCAATAAGTCTCAAAATTGTTTTAGCATATTTAACTTTTGCTAAATGCAGACGGAGCATAGTTCAGAGATCAAATTGTTCAAAAAAAAGGTTGAGGGACTAATATGAATTGAGGTATATAGTTCATGGGAGGTTTTTGTAATTAACCCTAATTTTAGAGGTTCTCACCAATACCAACATGCAACAATTATACGATTACGTCATAATTGTATGAATGATCCATGTCAAATTATTATCTTTGAATTGCCACTAATGTAAACCCTATGCTGATCGGAGCGATGGGTCTTTTATAAAAAGATGAACTTGCTGGAGATGCATGGATTCTTACTGAAAGGGATCGATATATCCTTGCAGCAAGATCAATCAGTTGTGAGGTTAGTAGTGATGCGCATAACAAATTTAAATTATTATCTTTGAAAGGCGCATTGTAAGAATAAGTGTCGAGCCCTATGTATCCACGATCTTCTACAAAGTCTTTATGAAGTCTCTCCCATATGGATTAGTTGGACAACCAACTCTTGTGTGGGTTGGATGGCTAATTAAGTATTCGTTTGGAGTCGATTTTTAACCCTTAGCTTCTGATTCTGCTGGAATCAAATTCTCGCAAAAACTTGTTTGGATGTAATGCTAGCTAGAAGCTGATTCCAGCATAAGCTAGAATCAATTTTATATAAAAAATTTAGATTCCAACAGAAGCATCAGAGGCAGCTTTCAACTTCTGCTTTTGGATTCTACAGGAATCTAATTATGAAATAATCTGGTCGGTACATAATCAAATCCAAACAAGCTCTAAAAAATCCAAACTTGTTATATATAGATATGGGTGTCAGATTTCCCCGAGGATACTAGATCCTTGTTGTATATAGATACCCAAGTTATGATTGCATAATGTGATCTTCTCCGTACCAAAAAGAAATTGATCCATGCCAAAAGAAAAACTAAAAATAAAAAGGATAAAAACATATGTCAAATTCTACTTTTGAGTAGAAGTTTTATTTTTCAAATCCTTCCATTTTTCATAATCCCATTTCAAGTTTGAGCTTCAATTTTTTAACCAAGAAAGAAATTATTATTTCAAGGGATTTTCTTAAATGAAAATTAAAAATTACTTTACTAGTATGTTGATCATGTGAGAAACTTAATTCGAAAAGTGGTCATCTAACAACCATGTGGTGAGACAGCGCCGCAAAGCACTCTGCCACATCTGTTGTCTCTTCTTTTTTTTTCTCGCAACTGTCACGAACCCGGTAAAACAATTAACTGATTTAAACCCGACATGTGAAATGTCGGATTTAATCTATCTTATACCCAAATGCCTAACTGCAAACAACCAAAGTCGGGGTACATACAAAGCTGATCTCGACAGGTACAAAACTTATAAATCGGTATTCAAAATGACGATTTTAAATTTGGTAACTGTATTACCGGGTATTTCATCTGTCTAAAAAAATGAAACAACCGACGTGATGAGACACTTTGCGGCACTGCCTCATCATGTGCCTGTCAGATGACCACTTTTCAAATTAAGTTTCCACATGACCAATATAATAATTAAATATTTTTTAAATATCATTTTAAAACAAATCTTTATTTTAAAGTATAAAATCTCCAAACAGAACCTTTAAGGTTTCAATATTGGATTTCCCTTGTACTAAAGCGTGTGGTAAGCAACTCGAAGTTTCCATTTTTATATGTCTCAATAAAATAACATATTTGGATATTCAGAAAAGATATTTGAAAAGAGTGAGATCTCAACAAATGTAAACAATTTTTTGGGTAAATTACACATAGGCCCTTGTAGTTTAACCATTTCTCACTTTCACCCCCTCAAGTTTAAACCCTACAATGCCCCCTCTATAAATACTTTCTATTTTTTTTTTCACTTTCTCCACCTCGAGAGGGGGTGAAAGTGATACGATCTTCAAACTATAGGGGACATTTGTAGGGTTTTAAACATGAGGTGATGAAAGTGATGATTGGTCAAACCACGGCTTGCACAAACACTCTCTCGGGAGGGGATGAAAGTGAGTTCTTCAGACAATAGGGGGGCATTTGTAGAATTTTAAACATGAGGGGGTGAAAGTGATAACTAATCAAATTACGGTGTGGGAGCGATATGTTCCTCATTGGAAGTGGTCATGGGGAAAGAGAAGGAGAGGAAGGTGAGGTGGGAAAGGAGAAGGATAGGAGAGAGGAGGGTAAGGGGACATATCTGTTGGCCTTTGTAGCCTATAATGTCAACCCATGGTTGGCACAATCCGGGTGGGTTGATTGGCGCACAAGCGTTGTTGCTTGGCACACAAGCGTTCTTGCTTGGGGGCGAAGCACCCTGGTTGAGTGACCTCTATAAAAGGACGTGGGCAATGGAGGAGCAAGGAGAGCTGAGTGTGACAGCTACAACGACTGTTGGAAACCCTAGAAGGGCGGTGTTCAAGAGGATAGCCACCAAGGTGTGAGAACCTGAGAGCGGATCACATCGTGGAGCCTGGAGGTCGGCGAGGGCGATTGGACGACACTCAAATCCTGGGACCCGACCCTCAGTGTCGTAGTAGGACGGATGGCACCCGGGCGCTGACTATTGGGTGCCCAGGTGAAATGCTCGCTGGCAGGCTGACCCGTGCTGGAGGCTCGTGTTAGAATTGGTGAGGTCTATAGCTCGTAAAAACCTAGTGTTTAGCTTTGTATGGTTGATAGTATAAGATTGCATCTTAGTGTGTACCTTAGTACGTGTTCTGATTACAGAACAGAGAGCCATGACTACATGGTAATCCACTTGAGTGGGAGACTCAAGGGACTGGTCCCATATAACCTAAATATGTTCGGGTTGGTCGCCCTATCAGGATAAGCTATTGGGATGACAGAGCGTGGGTGTCTCCACCACGGTCATTACCAGGCATAGTGTCTGTGGCCGAACGAAACCAACACAGTGCACAGATCGGTGAGCAGACACCAGTACACTAAATCGTGTTTCTGCTTAGGGTAAAACGGTCCTAAACCCTGAGGAACCATGTCTGGTGGACTAACCAGTTGTGTGGTGCTTTGGCGCACCAATGTGTGAGGATCCGGATGCAGTGATCCAAAACCACGGTGTACTGGGTTACCCGGCTGGCGTTGCATCAGCGTGTCACTCCTGCAGGCTATCCACACCCCTAACGGGAGGTGAGTTCCTTGGTCTGACCTACGTCGTATTAAACCCTGGCCAGGTGGTCATCAGTTGGACTGGTGACGGATCTGGTTGCTCGGAAGAGTAATCGGAGGTATGATGTATGTGGTCAACCTGGAAGGAACCGAGTCATATGAGCACTCGAGTCTGACGGTATTCTCCACCGCTCGAGTTGCGTCATGGCACCAGATAGAGGGACATCGAGTTTACCATACTAAGCGGATAGCAGGGGTATGAGGGAGAACATAGTAAGTCCGGGGGAATTGGAGTGCAGCCTGCGTCACACTCTGGGTGGCTACGTAGGTTAACTTGGACTCAGAGGATCGATGGTACACTCGGGTAGTGTGTCGATCGAGTCTAAGTTGGAAGCCATGAACCCTGGTCCCTGAAGGTTCCAGCTTATCGACATTATGTACGGTTCTTATACCATCTCCTCGAAACACAGAACATAGTTAGAGAAAGCGAGAGGTCCAAGAATACGCTCCGTGAGTGCTTCGCACTAGTGCACGATAGATGCGTAGCTACGTGTGTACACTAAGGGGAAACCCTAGTTTAGTGCAGAGACGCATGTAGCAATTCCTTGCCATAAGTGGACTTTGCCACATGGGTGCGATGCACCGGGACATGTTGCGAGTTGACTAGTTGACTTCACTAGGGGCACCCTATGGGAACCTCAGAGAATAGTGAAATCACTGGTGCACTTCACTTATGTGTGCCTTGCAAAGTCTCGTACACGAGGAACGGCCAGCTAGTGACATAAGGGCGTTTTGGTCATACCATGCGTCACTATGCACTAGGGGGGCCGGCCCTAAGTGTTGAGAGACTGGTCAAGGCCGGCCCTATTAGTTTCAGGAGGTTGTTGCCTCCGATGAAAGGGCCGGTCATGAGGCGCAGAAAACGGGCTGGTTTTGACCGTTTTCAAAAACCAAGGAAAAGATAGAGATAAAGAAGAGATATATAGGGAAAAGGTTTGAATCAGTCAACCTTATCCATACCATCCCTATCCATATGGATAGGCCGGCCCTATATAAGGAATAGGAGAGAGGGGGGGCGAAATTATGAGGCCATGCAAGCCCTAGGGCCGGCCCAAGCCATGGGGAAACCCTAGCCGCCCCCTCTCCTCTCTTCGCATCTCCTTTCTCGCCTCTCTCTTCCTCGCTTGCGCCATTGGATGGTGACTCGTCTTCCTCGCGTGGTGTTTCGTAGAAGGAGAAGGCTCGTCGTATGGAGGCACTCAGAGATCCATCGACGAGGTGCCGTGCATCGTGTGAGATCGGGTGAACAAGAAGGCGTCTCCCGCAACCTTTTGCTGTCCAGAATCTGCACAGAATATCAATGTTATTTCTGTGATTTCTAGAGCTACAGAAGTCCAAACGATGTGAAACTTGTTTCAAAAGTTGTGTCTCGAAGTTGGCTACCTGCAGTCCAAATTTTAGCCTAATCCGAGTTCGGAGCAGAAAGTTATGGCCGTCGCACCGAAGCTATGTCAAGCAAATCCGAGCCCGTCTCCATCGACAAAGAAGAAATTTATTGCGGTGAAAGAATCCGCACGCAGGTATGATCTCTAACATGTAGATCTAGCATAGATAGAACATGCATACATGCTAGATTGTTCTTTCGCGTTAGATCGTCGTTAGGGGTTCGCGTAGTTGCCATGCTAGATTCATACACGCATATGTAGATCGTTTCGATGAAAATTTTGATATGTAACGCACACCGCTCACGGTCTTCGGACCTTCACTTTGCTTCCGCTGCGGGCCTCTACCGTGGATTTATTTCCAACAGCCCGGGCACCTAACAGTCTGCACCCGGGCTATGTTTGGACCAGCAACGGGGAGGGGGCCGCTGCTTTGCCCCTCTTTCCCCTTGCATGGTACAGGTGGTTTGTGTATTTAGAGGAGGACTCGAGGAGGGGTAGGTTGCTATGTTTGTTACTTTCTCCCTCCAGGTGGTTCGACGACACTAACATATTGGATCTTCAGAAGATGTCCTAGTTGGGGGACCTGTGGTTAGCCTCCCTGAGAGCTAGTTTGAGACTGATGGATTGCAGAACAATGTCTGAGTTGGGGGCATGTGGTTAGTCTCCCTGAAGAATGATTCGAGCATAGCGATAACACCGTTTTGTGCGAGTGTCGGAACGAGGGGCAGCACCTTGACGGGGTACCTTGTCACCGACAGGCAACCGGTTTAGTCGCCGGTAAGTGGGTTGATGTGATTTCCCAATGGGTGCTGATGGAACATCGACGTGCGTTGTAGCAACGAGCTTAGCCTTTAGCATACCTGTTGTATTGCAAGGGTGTGGAAGAGTAGTGCTAAGTGTTGGCCGATGAGCGATAGGTTAAAGCACTAGCTACTGGGTTGCAGCGGGCATCGACGGGCATTGAACCGGAGCGTGGAGGTGTGGCAGATGATTGGATGGACCGGAGCGTTTGGACAAGGAATATAATCACCAAGTTGTATCTGTGATGTAACATTGTGTTCAGTGAATCACGTTAATTTATAATGGCATAATTGTTGTATCTTCCTTGGATCATTGGTAATTCCACAACAATATCGGAGGCGAACGACGGAGGCACCAACATCGAGAATAGAGGATGACATAGATATGATATGCAAGGGGGATTAGGTATTCAATGGGGATTGGGTATGGGAAGGGTATACATGTCAAAGGGGTGGAAATGGGGTTACTCAAAATTTATGCAGTGTCAATAAAAGTTCCTTAAACGTAACCATAATAACTTGATCTAATCATACCAAGGTGATTATTATTTAGTTTTAGTATCCATAATAATTGATTTTCATTGCCGGTTTGTTGTTTGTTTGTTTTGTTTTATTTTATTTTTTTTTTAAGAAAAAAGTGGATCAACAAAGCCCTTTTCTTGCTAAGCATTTCTTGAATCGATTGGAAGAAAGAAATGCTTCATTTGAGTAAGCGAGGGTTTAATCCAAATGTTAGATACTCAATAATATGGAACAGAGAAACGTGGGAATTCTTCTCTACTTCATACAGATAAAGGAATAGCATTCTTATATTTATAGAGTTTACAATATATGAATCATTGGGATTTACATTTACTACAAACCACATATAAAAGAAAATTCTTGAACATATTTAGAAAAAAAATCTTTAACAATTTAGAAACTAATAAACAAGAAAAAAAAGACTAATTGATGTTTGGAGGATCTGTTACATTTTCTGAAATCCATGAAGATCTTTACTTTAATATTTGGAAGATTTGGAGGATCTGTTGCCTTTCTTGGAATCCATGAATAGTTTTACCTTAATATTTGGAGGATCCATTATATTTTTTGGAATCCAAGAAGATCTTTCTAGTTGCGTTCTATTTCCAATACTCCCCCTCAAGTTGGAGCATGGAAAGAAGGTTTGACCATGCCCAACTTGTCTGTTAAATATATAAAAGCAACAGTATCAAAAGGTTTGGTGAAAGTAGCAGTGAGTTGTGCATTAGATCACAAGTATTGCAGCACAATTAGTTCGGAAAGAAGTTTTTCTCGAACGAAATGAAAATCAAGTTCGATGTCTTGATTCATTTGTGAAATACGGGATTATTTGCAATGTGAAGGGCCACTTGATTATCACAGTAGACATTAATAGGTTAATTGTGAGAAATACAAAGATTATTTAAAATATACATTAGCCACTAGAGTTCACAAGTGAGAGTGACAAGAGCACGGTATTCAGCTTCGATAGAAAAGCGAGATACTGTGGATTGTTTCTTAGTTTTTCAGAAAATTGGACAAGTGCACAACATGGTGAAATACCCAGTAGTAAAGCAATGCGTGGTGGGGCATCCTGTCCAATTACAGTCAGAATACCCACTTTGTTGGGGAGAACTAGAGACGGAAAGAAGAATCCCTTTGCCTATAGTTCCTTTGAGATATCGTTAGATATGATGAGCTGCTTCGAGATGAGTGTGCAAATGCTGCATAAACCGACTTAAATTATTAACGACATATTGAATAGTAGGTTGTGTGACTGAAAGATATAAGAGAGACTAATAAGACGTCGATAAGATTTAGGATAAAAAATAGGAACTCCATCTATGGGATGTAATTTGAGATTTTGTTCCATAAGAAAAGCAGAGACTCGGGCACCAATCATGCTAACAATATTTAAAATATCAAGGGCATATTTGTGTTGATAAGTAAAGAGGCCCTTATATGAATGTTATATTTCGATGCCAAGAAAATATTATAAAGGACCAAGATCTTTAATGGAGAATTTATGTTCGAGAAACTTTTTGAATTTAGAGATAGCAACGATATCATTTCCGGTGATTATGATGTCGTCAACATATATGAGAATAAAAAGAGAGATAGAGTCTTTATGAAAGGAAAAAAAAGGCTATAATCGGCAATGGATTAAGAGAATCCCCCACGAATGAGGGTTGATGAGAATTTAGAAAACCATTGATGAGAATCCTATTTGAGTCCATACAAAGATTTATAAAGTTTACAGATATGAGTCACCCCCTTTTTGAAAAAATCGGATGGTAATGTCATATAGATTTCTTCATCAAGATCACCTTGGAAAAAGGCATTGTTGACGTCCAATTGGTGGAGAGACCAATTGTTGATGGCAGCAAGAGATAAGAGATCAAATTCTCACAATAACAAGTTTGGCTACAGGAGCGAAGGTATCATGATAATCAACATCTTCGATTTAAGAATAACATTCGGCAACAAGCCGGACTTTATACCATTCAGCCGTTCCATCGGAATAATATTTTATTTTAAATATCCATTTACAACCGATGTGGTATTTGCCAATAGGTAGAGGCCAAAGAGATCATGTACGGTTTTGTTCCAAAGTATTGATTTTCCTTAGCTATCACGACATGCCAAGCTGTCGATTTCATGGCCTGAGTGAAACTAGACGGTTTATTGGTGGATATGAGTTTGGATAAAAATAGATGATAGACGAGGGAAAAAGTAGTTAAAGAGAGATAATTAGCAAGTGGATGTTGAGTTACTTATGAAATTTGAGAACAATAGTAATCATGAAAGTGCGAGGGAGCACATTTAGTGCGAATTGGTTAAGAGGTGGCAATTGTAGTTGGTTCCTTAGGGTTAAGAATCTAAATTGGGATGTCGTGTGTGGAATTAATAGGGTCTATCGAGGTAGGTAATATGCTAGAGCCCATAGTGGGTTCTTAACGGACGGATATTGCTCCTTCGTGGTCGGTGGAGGAAAATCAAAATCAGCTCTATCTTCAATTGGATGGATATGAACTGACTAAGATGGTGAAAGAAGTGTGAAATCGCGGTATGAAAACTTGTTCTCGTGAAATGTAACATCACTAGAGATATAAATGTTTTTGGATTCAATGTCGTATATATGATAACTTTTTTGGCCATATGGATATCCAACGAAGATGCATGGTTTTGTTCGGGTATCGAATTTTTGTTTAAAATTTATATTGTGTGCAAAACAAAGACATCCAAAAAGATATAAATATGAAAATGATGGTGGATTGCCAATAAGTATTTCATGGCATGATTTATGCTCTAGTAGAGGTATGGCCATTTTGTTAATTAAAAAGGTGGCAATGAGTATACATTCGCCCCAGAATATAAAAGGTAAATTGACCTAAAAATGAAGTGCATGGGCCATATTAAGGAGATGACGATGCTGTCTTTCTTCTACACCATTTTGTTGTGGAGTAGAGACACAACTCCTTTGATAAATGATTCCATTTTCATGGAACCAAAATTGAGTAGTTTGGAGAGAAATTATGTTCCGTTGTCGTAACAAAAGGTTTGGAGTTAGAGAAGAAATAAATTGCCATCCCCGGGTATTAGATGAAATTTTTTTGTTTTGAATTGACGTTTAACTATGTTGAAAAAATATAATAAATGCTTATATATTTCTGATTTGTATTTAGTTAAATATATCTAAGTGCATCTACTATAATCATCAACAATAGTCAAGAAAAAACGTGCCCCACTATTGAAGGTTTCCAAGAATGGTCTCCAAATATCACAATGGATTAACTTAAAAATTGCATTACTAGAAAAATACTTTTACTATAATAAAGACGAGATTATTTTGCCTAAGGGCAAACATTACATTCATATTTAAAATCAGAATGGATATCTGAAAAATACTTAACTAAAAATTTATAACACGCCAAAGAAATATGTCCAAGACGACAATGTTAAAGGTCCATGTTATTGAAACTGCTTAAAACGAATAAAGAAATATGTAATGAGAGTCTGAGAATATAGCATCACGATGTGAAGAACATGTAAATTGAGATATAAATAATAAATTAAACTAGGAATGTGAAAGAGATTCTTAAATTTAAGATGTGAAGAAAAATTGACAGTCCCAATATGAAGAACCGATGCGTGTGTCCTATCTGGTAATTGAACGAAAAACTTTTATGGAGCAGGTCTATAAGATGAAAGTAATTCAATAGAAAAACAAACATGATTGGAAGCTCCTGAATCTATAATCCATGATGTATGAAAAAATGATAAAATTATACTTGAGAGGTTGACATTATTCACGACGGACTCTGTTGTCGGGACGGTTGCCAACATATTGATAAGCTTAACGTACTACTCAGAAGTCAGCTGTAGAGCGGAAGAAGAGACCATAAAGTTTGGAGTAAGGGTAACAACACATTTATTTTTTGGTGGATATCCATGAAATTTAAAACAAGTGGCATTGGTATGACCATGGCTATTGCAGTGCTCATAAAAAGGCCACTATCATTTTTTGGAAGAATATGGTGGATTCGAGGCACGCCTAAAATGAAGGGCTGCTGATTCGACTATAGGGACCACCGAGCTGTTAATTTTCTATTATTTTTCTTCCTAGCCAATTAGGAAATAGATACGAGTAGTCGATGAAAAATGTTCCATGAAAAGAATTTAACTGCAGATGGCAGAAAAATGATCATGGAGACCTTGCAAAACTTTTATATCTCTGTCCTAGGATAACTTATGGACAAGGTCTTTGCCATGATCACATATGCAAGGAGTAATTATGAAAATAGCATTCAATTCATTCCAGAGGGATTTGAGTTGAGTGAAGTAAACAGAGACATAGGAGTTGTCCTGTTTCAACAAAGATATAGATTGCTTGAGTTGATAAATTTGTGGAGCGTTTGATTATGAGTATTGCTCTTACAGGATCTACTCAAATATCTCGAGCTGCCTCCGCATAGAGAATACTAGTGTGAATGTTAGGTGTGATGGAGTTGAGGATCTAACTACTCACCACATCATTGCATCTAGCCTATGTAGGGATAGTTTTCTCATCCTCTGGTTTGACGAGGGTTCCGTCAATAAAACCAATTTTATGTTTGGCTCGGAGAACCATTGTGATTGTTCGCTCCCAGGTGCCATAGTTATCACCAGTGAGGGCAAGAGAGACAAGCATGATGGACAGGCTATCAGAATGATGAATAGCATAAGGGTCTATTGTTGAATCTTGAGTGGATGATGCAGTCATTATAAGAAGAAAAAAATTTAAAAAAAAATGGTGAAAGGAGATAGAGTTGCTGGTGATGAAGCTCGAATGACCAGGGATGGAACTCAAGCGGCCGGGGATGGAGCACAGACTACAGGGGATGGAACGATCAGCTCTGATACCATCAAAAATATGGAATAAAAAAATATGAGAATTCGTCTCTGCTTTCTTACAGATAAAGGAATAGCATTCTTATATTTATAGAGTTTACAAGATATGAATCATTGGGATTTATACTTATTACAAATCACCAAAAAAAAGAAAAAATCTTTAACATATTTAGAAAAAAAAAACTTTAACAGATTTAGAAACTAATAAACAAGAAAATAAAGACTAATTGATGTTTGGAGGATATGTTGCTTTTCCTGAAATCCATGAAGATCTTCACCTTAATTTTTGGAGGATCTGTTGCCTTTCCTGGAATCCATGAATATGTTCACCTTAATATTTAGATGATCCATTACCTTTCTTGGAATCCAAGAAGATCTCTCCAGCTGCATTCAATTTCCAATACATACTCTCACACTCCAAAACCTGAGTTGTAAGGGGAGGTCCACGAGGTATATAATTTTTTTTTGAGAATCCCTAAAACGTGAGGGGGTTAGGCATCCCCCAATCAATTATTATTCAAAAATAAAGTTGTAGGGAGTTACAAAATGAGGAGATTTTCTAGAAGTCTCCCTTTAGAAGTAAACTATCCCACATCTTGAATAATCTTGTCTCCATGTATAGAATGCCATTGTTCGGTCACAGCTTCTTCTTGAAATCATGTTGTTCCGTTCAAAGCTAGAATGTCCCAAGCTAGTCTAATGTTCTTGCTCACTCTTCTTCTCCTCCACATCATCCAAGGCGAAGTTAGAGAGAAGGAAAACTTCGACCAGCTGCAATCTTCCCATCAAGTTTGACTAAATGTCTCGAGAAAAAGGGCATTTGAGCAGAACGTGGGAAGCCGTTTTGTCTTCCACATTACAGAAAGTGCACCTTGAATTATCCACGCTTGAACAAAGCCGTTTCATCAGATTTAACGTCATGAGAATCTTATCTTTGGTTACTAATAGGGAGAAGATCCGGATTCAATGTGCGACTCTAGCCTTCCAGGTTGGTGTCGCCACCAGGATAGGGTCACCCTCCGTTGCTAATGAAATGTAGAAACTCTTAACATTAAATATACCGGAATTGCACTACCTCCATATCGAGTGATCATGTTGCTCAACTAGGGTAATTGGCTCTAGTATTTAAGTCAAAATATCTCTATCCTCTTCTGGTTGGTTCGAAGTGTCTTGGTTGATATTCATCTTCCATCTCTTCAGTCTTTTGCAGTAATAAGAGGAAACTGAACATCCCTTCGATGTGACAATCTCATAGATTTGAAGGAATAGATCCTTCAATGGTAAGTCCCCGAGCTAGACGTTTTTCCATAATTTAGTCCGAGATCCGTTACCAATTATTATCATGCGACCTATCTTATATGCATATCCCGTCTTCATGACTCCTCTCAAGAATATCGATATATTCGACCAAACACTCTAGATCGGACCTGAAGTGGGTTAAAACCGTCAGAAATACTTGTCGATGAGAATCTGCTTCCATCATGTGTTCTCTAGCTGTTGATGGCGCCACCACCACTAGCCTAGCAGTGAGATGTTGAATCTTGGTAGATTAGTCACTCCAAGACCCCCGATCTCTGGTCAATCTCCTGGATCAATGTTCTCCATTCTGCCCATCCTAGAGGTCTATTATTCAAAGGTAGACCCAAGTACTTTATCGGTAGCATAGTTTCTTGCAGTTGAGCATTTTCGAGCAGAAATCCCCGGCCTCACTGCCTTCACCAATGTAGAACATGCTGCTCTTGTTAAAGTTAATCCTAAGTCTAGAGGCCACCTCAAGACTGTAGAGTAGGACTTTTAAGGAAGCTATCTGAAGAGGACAAGCTTTACAGAACAATATAGTATTGTAGTGAAGATTGGAGGTTACCCATGGACCCTCACCTAGTCCTCGAATGTCACCTGATAGAGTAGCCCTTCTGACCATTGCGTCGAAGACTAGCTTCTATTATAATAATGAAGAGATATGGTGATAGGGGATATCCTTGTTTGACACCTTTTTTCATTTTGAATTCTCTCCCTTGGGTGTCGATAACCGAGCTGGCCATCTTGGAGGCTGACAGATAGCTCAAAATCCACGATTGCCATCTAGGGGAGAACCCCTTAGCTGCCAACATCTCCAGCACGAACCTCTAGTCGAGTCTGTCAAAGGCCTTTTCGAAGTTCAGCTTCAACAATACTCCCTCTCTCATTGCTTCCTTGGATCTGTGAATGATCTCCTGAGCCGCCACCACATTGTCAAGGATATAACGACCTTTGACAAATGCCGATTGTGAGCCTGAAATGATCCCCACTAGGTGGGCACCTAGTTGGTTAACGAGGATTTTCGTCAGTAATTTGTAGAGACAATTCGAGGGACTTATAGAGCGAAAGTATGCTATCGCCTTAGCTCCATATTTCTTCGGGATGATTATGATCCACAAATTATTGAAGGCATGGATCTTTGCTTCTCTTGCAAAAAAAATCGAATAGAAAAGGACAAAGGTCAGATTTAACCACTTCCCAATATCTCTGGAAGAAGAGATTGGGGTAGCCATCTAGTCCAGGTGTTCCGTCTCCCCTCGAAGCAAAGACCGCCTTGTTGAATTCATCTTTAGAAAAGATAGAATTAGGTGGTAGTGAGGACAGGTCAAGATTGGCCCAGTCCACCGATAAGGAGTTGTTGTCCTCTGCTCGGTAGAAGTTCTTGAAATAGCTTGTCGTAGCCTCTAGGATGTCGTCATGGTCCATAACCGTTTGATCGTTGATCTTGATCATAGCTTCTAGGATGTCGTCATGGTCTCCTTTTGTTAGCGATTATGTGGAAGTATCCCGAGTTGTTGTCTCCCATGTGTATCCATCTATTTATAGATCTTTGTTGCCACATCTTTTTCTCCCACTTGAGGGTTTCTTGAAGATCCCTATTGAGCTCCTCCAACGACGCCTTCTGACTATTATTAAGGGGGTGAGACCTCTACCGCAGTCTCCAAAGCATCTATAGCTGAAAGAAGTTCCATTTTCTTTATCTTTATGCTCCCAAATACTTCGTGACTCCATAACTTAATCTTCTTCAATTCTCTCAATTTGTTTGCCTCTCTCACTAATGAGTGCCGCCCTCACTGATGTAGGACTATCCGTCAACACTCCCCCTCACACGGTGCATGTGTGGTAAGAATTCTTCCGCACGGAGCACGCGTGGCAAGACACAATCAGTGGGGAGCACCCAAAGCATGAGACGGTGAACCCTAGCTCTGATACCATGTTAGAAAGGTCCACACAAGATATATCAAGTGGGTTATGTGGGACTATCCGTCAACACCAAACACACAAACACATCCTAGCAACTCGTGAGACTTGAACCTTATGCCTACATGAATTGATAATCCACTCAAGAACTCGCCATCTAGCATACTCATGTTTAGCGAAGTCATTCTTAGACTATTTTCATGAGGAAACCATAAGTGCTACATGTTTTTGGACCCAAGAAAAAAAAAAGAAAAAAAAGAAGCTTTCATGGCGTCATATTTGTAGTTTCTCAAACTAGGTACAAACTTCATATCACATTCGTTTTCGACCAATTTATTATAAAATTATTATGTGAAAAAAATAAAAAAAAAACACATTAAATAAATAAAAAACGGAAAAGAATAAAAAGTGTGTGATAAAGGAAGAGGGCTAGTGACCCCCAGAGTTACATAGCCTTAATCTTTATCTTACTACTTAACTTTAATATCCGTTCGGAATTACTACATTTTAGTTAGAAGTCGATTTTTTTTACCGTTCTTAATTTTTTTATATAACTGAGAGGAAGGGGGCTCACCGTAAGAGAGCGTTTGACTGGGTTAGACCCAGATTGGAATTGAAACGCGGCTCTCTCTTGCTCAATTGAATTGAAGAGGATTTCAAATCCGGGGCTTATAGGTTATAACATTTTTTTTTTCTGTTCTCTCTCTCTCTTTCTTGCTCAAACCCTAACCTTAATCTCTGCTTCAGCCTGCCGCCGACTTCTTCTCTCTCGATCTCTCTCTCATTCTCTGTCTCAGTGTCTCTCGACCCAGATCAGTGCGATTGCATCATCGCCTCGAGTCCTCGACGCTTCCAAAGAGTTAACTGAGTTCTCTCATCTCTGATTTCTCATAGTCTCGTTCTTGTTCAGTTGCTTTATTTTGATTTTTTTTTTGTTGGGTACAGAGTCTAAAGACTAAAGATCATATATTCTCTCTCTCTCTCTCTCTCTCTCTCTCTCTCTCTCTCTCTCTCTCTCTCTCTCTCTCTCTCTCTCTTATTTCTCAACCCAGATATGATTATTAGACTTATTAGATCTGCTTTTTTTTTTTGGTAAAAAAATTAGGGTAAATATCAACAATCTCTTCACTGGTTAGTTTTTTGTTTTACCAAACACTTGATCTTGAATTTTTTTTTAACAAATCCTAGTCCTAGATATCAGATCTGTGAATATGTGTGATTCTATGAGGGCCGTGAGGCCCGTGATAGGGCATTTCTTTTTTTTGGATCCTTTTTATTTCACACAACCCTTGATCCTTGATTTTTTTTTTAAACAAACCCTTGATCTTTGATTTTTTTTCTTCAAACCTTAGATATGTGGCTGTCAAGTCGTGTCGACTGACTCTGTGAAGGTTTTTTTTTCATTTGGAATCCTTTGTGGTGGTGGTTTTTTCTTTTGGGATTTGAGATTATTGTTTTCGAACCCTAGATCCTTTGTCTTGGTTTTGCAAAAAAAAAAAAAACTTAATAGTTTAATAGATTTGAGATTTGGGATCCTTTGTTTTTCTTCGGACTCATCAGTCATCTCTTATCTCTGATTCTCCAAAGCCCAAACCCTAATTCTCCAAGTCCTAACCCAACTTAGGCCCCAAATTTTGAAAACTTAACCCTAACCCTAACCCTAGACTCTGAACCAGTGAGCCTTAGGTGACTAGGTCCCTATTTTCTAACTCAATTTGGTGAACCCAAACCCTCATCATCAAGGTGACGTCCGGAGAGCGTTGCATGCTCGTTTCGGAACCTCCAAGTGAAATCTCGGAGGGTTTCATCTAATCCCATCCGAAGTTGGTAGAGAGAGCCGAGCTTCTTTTCCGGTTTGAGGTTCAGACAGTAGTGTTAGACGAAGAGATCTGCGATATCCTCGAACCAGCTGACGGCGCCTGCTGGGAGTTGGTGGTACTAATCAAGCGACATGTCGTCCAGGCTACCCGCGAAGGTGCGACATAGAACTTGGTTGTCGAGATCGTGGAGCGTCAATGCTTGTTTGAAAGCGAGGATGTGCAACGTTGGATCTCCCGTGAGGCAATTAAACCTCGGGAGGATTGGAGTTCGCCAGCTCCAAGGGAACGGATCCCTGAGGATTTGACGATGAAGAGGTCCCTCAGAAGTATGGTTGTTTCAACGGTTACCTCGTCAGTCTGAGAGGTGCCTCGGAGGAAAAGGAGGCAACGAGTGTGTTGGAGTCCTCGTCGGGCGATGCTCGGCCAGAGTTTGGTCATAGTTGTGCTGAAGTTGAACTTTGGGGTGGCGGTCCTTGTTCCAGACATCTCTCGCGATGTAGGGATCAGAGGATGGTCCGGAGCTGAGAGGTTCGAGATGTCGAGCAAACTCGTTGTGTCGTTCCTAAACCGTCGACCTGGAGGGAATAAGTGAGGGTCCTCTCGAGAGGGGATCGAGGGATTGTCTAGAGATGTCGATGACCGAACGTCTAGAAGGAGCCGGAGAGGGGTCTAGTGATCAGCAGATGTCTGCTCCGTCATTGATGCTAGTCGCTAACCTAGGAAGGTCAACGCCTGCCTTGATGGCGACCCGTAAGAGGGAATCTCTCTCGACCATGAGAGCAATATTCTGCTTCATCAGGGTGAGGAGCTGGAAGTCTTCTGTCGAGATTTAGTAAGTCGATTGAGGGTCGGTGATGGGCGAGACGTGTGCTTTCCCTAGTCGCTGAGAAGTCTCGTTGGCAAGTTGAGGAGATTGTCGCGGTTGAGCCAGAGTTACACATTCTATTGATCGATGGCTCCTCGAGTTCATAGTAGGCTGGTGCTCGGGGTGTTGACTTGTCGTATGCCTATGACTCATTGAGTGAGTTATAGGATGCTAGATGTCGAGGTGAATATGACTTCCCTCTTGCTGATCCACAAGTCGTCTCTTCACCATTCAGGTATAGCGATGAAGACAGACGGGTTGCTCAGACAATTGGTAGTTACTGCTTGACCGAAGGAGCTGGGAAGCCTGAAGGACGCAAATCGATAGGAAAAATCCCACAAACGGTGCCAAATTGTGGGGGAGGATTTCGGCCGTCGTACGCAACCCCCCTCCAACAGTCGATTGAAGGTTTGACCCTTCGAGATATGGTGCGTTGTGAAGCGCTGAGGGGTTAAGTACTGAGCTGTCACACAGTCACTATAGAGTTGAGAGACACAAAGAAGGATAAAGAGAGAGATAGAAAGAGTTAACACGAGGTGTGATGACGAATCAGTTTGGCCGAAGCCTATGTCTCCGTACAGTAAGGCGCAACCTTTGAATCCACTATCACTGAAAATATAAAGCTACCCTCGACAGGTCGAGGAGTGCTTGTTACAAGTAAGACAGATGATAGAAAGAGTTTGAAAGTCTGAAGACCAGAAGGCTCAGAGAGCTTGGAAAACAGAAAGTGGAATATGGAATAATGAATTTCGGTCTGGTTTCTTTACAGGATTGGCTATATATAGAGGTTTGGGAATATCCAACGAATATTCTAGGGAATATTTCAAGGATATTCCTGGGAATACCCGGGGTTTGGGAAATCATCTTGGGATGTTCACCAGACCCCAGATAGTCTTCGTGGGCCCCAGGCAGGGCTGCGGGTCCCACTATCATCTCCACGGGACCTAGGCAGGGTTGTAGGCTCCACGGTCATCTCCGTGGACCCCAGGCAGGCTGCGGGTCCCACCGCCGCATCCATGGGCCCTAGGTAGGACTATGGGACCCACGATCATCTCCGTGGGCCCCAAGCAGTGCTGCGGGTCCCACCGTCACCTTTGTGGGCCCTAGGCAGGGATGTGGGCCCTATGTTCATCTCTGTGGGCCCTAGGCAGGCTTGCGGGCCCCACAGTCATCTCCGTTGGTCCGAGGTAGGGCTGCGGGTCCCCTCTCGCCTCCGTGGGCCCTAGGCAAGGTTGTGAGCCCTACGTTCATCTCAGTGAGCCCCAGGTAGGACTGCAGGTCCCACCGTCGTCTTCGTGGGCCCCAGGTAGGGTTGTGGTTCCCACTGTTGGGTGTTTTAGTCAGATTTTGCACCCACAAGCAACTTGCGTAACATTTGCAGTGGCCTCAGCAATTGTATGCTGAGCCAACATCAGCTCCAGCAATAGCATCAACATTACTCTCTGCATCGCACCCAACACTCTGCGTAACAGCAGCAATTGCAACGCCAACACTCTGCATAGCAACAACAATTACAGCACCAACATTGGTTCCATCACCATCTTACACCCACGCTTAAGTTCAGATCGATTCATGTTTCCTTCTTTTGTTCAGAAGCATATAACTAAAAAAGAAAGAGATGGTAAAATGATGACCAAGCGATATGCTGAATAAAAATATTATAAATGCCTACTTGTTAATGAGCCTAAGAGTGATACTAACCACATTAAGAGACACTATGAAGAGACATGTAAACTTAGGCCCATTTTTTGTCATAAATAGTCAATTTTAACCCAATCTTCTATGGGTAGTTCACTTGTTGCACATAAGTTTGATCAATCAGAGTGTCGCAAAGCACTTGCGACAATGATCATCTTGCATGAGTATCCTTTTAATATCGTTTCACATAATAGTTTCATTAATTATAGCAAAATATTATAACCCCTTTTTAAGATGGTATCTCGTAATACTATTATCGGTAGCATAGTTTCTTGCCGTTGAGCATTTTCGAGAAGACTTCCCCGGCCTCACTGCCTTCATCATTGTAGAACATGCTGCTCTTGTTAAAGTTAATCCTAAGTCTAGAGGCCACCTCAAGACTGTAGAGTAGGACTTTTAAGGAAGCTATCTGAAGAGGACAAGCTTTACAGAACAATATAGTATTGTCCGCAAAGTGAAGATTGGAGGTTACCCATGGACCCTCACCTAGTCCTCGAATGTCACCTGATAGAGTAGCCCTTCTGAATATTGCGTCGAAGGCTAACTTCTATTGTAATAATGAAGAGGTATGGTGATAGGGGATATCCTTGCTTGACACCTTTTTTCATTTTGAATTCTCTCCCTTGGGTGTCGTTAACCGAGCTGGCCATCTTGGAGGCTGACAGATAGCTCAAAATCCACGATTGCCATCTAGGGGAGAACCCCTTAGCTGCCAACATCTCCAGCACGAACCTCCAGTCGAGTCTGTCAAAGGCCTTTTCGAAGTTCAACTTCAGAAATACTCCCTCTCTCATTGCTTCCTTGGATCTGTGAATGATCTCTTGAGCCGCTACCACACTATCAAGGATATAACGACCTTTGACAAATGCCGATTGTGAGCCTGAAATGATCCCCACTAGGTGGGCACCTAGTTGGTTAACGAGGATTTTCGTCAATAATTTGTAGAGACAATTCGAGGGACTTATAGAGCGAAAGTATGCTATTGCCTTAGCTCCATATTTCTTCAGGATGATTATGATTCACAAATTATTGAAGGCATAGATCTTTGCATCTCCTGCAAAAAAAATCGAATAGAAAAGGACAAAGGTCAGATTTAACCACTTCCCAATATCTCTGGAAGAAGAGATTGGGGTAGCCATCTAGTCCAGGTGTTCTGTCTCCCCTAAATCAAAGACCGCTTTGTTGAATTCATCGTTAGAAAAGGGCACGTCTAAGATAGACTTAGGTGGTAGTGAGGACAGGTCAAGATTGGCCCAGTCCACCGATAAGGAGTTGTTGTCCTCTGCTCGGTAGAAGTTCTTGAAATAGCCTGTCGTAGCCTCTAGGATGTCGTCATGGTCCGTAACCGTTTGATCGTTGATCTTGATCATAGCTTCTAGGATGTCGTCATGGTCTCCTTTTGTTGTTGTCTCCCACATGTATCCATCTATTTCTAGATCTTTGTTGCCACATTTGTTTCTCCCACTTGAGGGTTTCTCGAAGATCCCTATTGAGCTCCTCCAACGATGCCTTCTGACTATTATTAAGGGGGTGAGACCTCTGCCACAGTCTCCAAAGCATCTATAGCTGAAAGAAGTTCCATCTTCTTTATCTTCATGCTCCCAAATACTTCGTGACTCCATAAGTTAATCTTCTTCAATTCTCTCAATTTGTGTGCCTCCCTCACAAATGAGTGCCTCCCTCACTGATGTGGGACTATCCGTCAACACTCCCCCTCACACGGTGCACGTGTGGTAAGAATTCTTCCGCACGGAGCACATGTGGCAAGACACAATCAGTGGCGAGCACCCAAAGCAGGAGACGGTGAACCCTAGCTTTGATACCATATTAGAAAGGTCCACACGATGTATATTAAGGGGGTGATGAGTGCCTCTTTCATCATATGGGACTATCGGTCAACACCAAACACATCGTAGCAACTCGTGAGACTCGAACCTTATGCCTACATGAATTGATAAATCCACTCAGTAACTCACCATCTAGCATACTCATGTTTGGCGAAGTCATTCTTCGACTATTTTCTTGAGGAAACCATAAGTGCTATATGTTTTTGGACCCAAGAAAAAAAAAAAAAGAAGCTTTCATGGTGTCATATTTGTAGTTTCTCAAATTAGGTACAAACTACATATCACATTGGTTTTCGACAATTTTATTATAAAATTATTATGTGAAAAAAAATTTAAAAAAAACATATTAAATAAATAAAAAATGGAAAAGAATAAAAAGTGTGTGATAAAGGAAGAAGGCTAGTGTCCCCCGGAATCACATAGCCTTAATCTTCATCTTACTACTTAACTTTAATATCCGTTTTGTATTGCTACATTTTAGTTAGAAGTCGATTTTTTTACCGTTCTTATTGTAGATGGTCACACCCTGAAACCTGAGTCATAAGACATCCACTAGAGGGTCTTAACCCCCCCCCCCCCCCCCCCCCCCCCCCAAAAAAAAAAAAAAAAAAAAAAACAAAAACAAAACAAAAACAAAAAAACCACAAAAAAACCAAAAAATCGATATGGGCTCAGGCCAATTTGAGCTCTGATATCGTTTTTAGATACCCTCGTGCCTAGGCCTGTCAATTAGGGCCTCCAAGAAGGGCACCCGGTCCGTCAAAGCCCGTCTAAAACCCAACCCATTCAAAGCCCGGCCCGACCTTTCGTTTTCAGTCATCAGGCCGAGCCCGGGCTTAGTGTTTTCCAACCCGGCCCGGCCCGACTACAATGTATAAATATGTAATTATATATATTAATTTTTTTATATAACTGAGAGGAAGGGGGGCTCACCGTGAGAGGGCGTTTGACTGGGTTTGACCCAGATCGGAACTGAAACACGACTCTCTCACTCAATTGAATTGAAGAGGATTTCAAATCCGGGGCTTATAGGTTATAACATTTTTTTTTCTGTTATCTCTCTCTCTCTCTCTCGCTCAAACCCTAACCCTAATCTCCGCTTCAACCCGCCACCGACTACTTCTCTCGTTCTCTGTCTCAGTGTCTCTCGTCCCATATCAGTGCGATTGGATCATCGCCTCGAGTCATCGACGCTTCCAAAGGGTTATCTCAGTTCTCTCATCTCTGATCGCTCATAGTCTCGTTCTTGTTCAGTTGCTGTACTTTGAGTTTTTTTTTTGTTGGGTACAGAGTCTAAAGACAAAAGATCATATATTCTCTCTCTCTCTCTCAACCAGATCTGATTATTAAACTTATTAGATCTGTTTTTTTTTTTTGTTTTTCTTTTGGTAAAAAAATTTGGTTAAATATCAACAATCTCTTCACTGGTTTGTTTTTTGTTGTACCAAATACTTGATTTTGGATTTTTTTTCAACAAATCCGAGATCTTTGATTTTTTTTCAACAAATTCTAGTCCTAGATCTCAGATCTGTGAATCTGTGTGATTTTATGAGGGCCGTGAAGCTCGTGACAGAGCGTTTCTTTTTTTTGGATCCTTTTTATTTCACCGAACCCTAGATCCTTGATTTTTTTTTAAACAAATCCTTGATCTTTGATTTTTTTCTTCAAACCTTAGATCTGTGGCTGTCAAGTCGTGTCGACTGACTCTGTGAAGGTTTTTTTTTTTCATTTTGAATCCTTTGTGGTGGTAGTTTTTTCTTTTGGGATTTGAGATTATTGTTTTCAAACCCTAGATCCTTTGTGTTGGTTTTGCAAAAAAAAAAAAAACTTAATTGTTTAATTGATTTGAGATTTGGGATCCTTTGTTTTTCATCGGACTTATCAGTCATCTCTTATATCTGATTCTCCAAAGCCCAAACCCTAATTCTCCAAGCCCTAACCCAACTTAGCCCCTAATTTTTGAAAACCTAACCCTAGACTTTGAACCAATGAGCCCTAGGTGACTAGGTCCCTATTTTCTAACTCAATTGGGTGAACCCAAACCCTTGTCATCAAGGTGATTTCCGGAGAGCGCTGGATGCTCGTTTCGGAACCTCCAAGTGAACTCTCTGAGGGTTTCATCTGATCCCATCCGAAGTCGGTAGAGAGAGTCGAGCTTCTTTTCCGGTTTGAGTGAGGTTCAGACAGTTGTGTTGGACGAAGAGATCTTCCAGATCCTCGAACCAGCTGACGGAGCTTGCTGGGGGTTGGTGATACCAATCAAGCGACATGTTGTCCAGGCTACCCACGAAGGTACGACATAGAACCTGGTTGTCGTGATCGTGGGGCGTCAATGCTTGTTTGAAAGCGAGGACGTGCAAATCTATGATCTTAACATATGTGTGGACACCCTAGAGGCATACTACGATCTACGGAAGACATGCATGCATCTAGTTAGGTGTTTAGAATCATCATACCTTATGGATGTATGATCCGGAGATGATGGAACGATAAAGAACCACACTTGAATCGCAAGGAAAACTGTTGGATAGCACCTTGTCCTTTGCGAATTGAAGAATCCTCGAAATCCCGTCTCTGAGTGCAGGGATTATGAGCCGACGGAGGAATCCGTTGCGAAGACAATGGCAAGCCGCGAGATTTTCTCCTCCTCTTTCTCCTTTCTTCCTTCTCCTTCCTTCCTCTTTCTTCTCCCTTCTTCTTCCTCTCTTTTTCTTGGTCGAAACCACAAAGGAGGAGGCTTGGAGGGGGTTCGGATTTTTAGAGGACAGGGAGACCATAGCGCCGGCCCTCCCTCTCCCTATTCTCTTATAAGGCCGGTCTCCCATGGCTTCAAGGAAACTAGGGCCGGCCCTAGATAGATTAGGATAGAGGGGGGTCAGTTTTTAGGGATTTCCAGTGTCTATCGTGAAGCCTGGACGAAAACTGTCACGCCCCAGATCTGACTACAAGGGTAAACCAGTCAAACCCGGGGGTGATGGGGTTTTAAGGGTAAGTCAATGTTATAAGGTTGCGAGGTTGATTTTATTATTTAGTTATTTATTACTAATTTATCATTAACTACTTACTAGCTGATGAGGGACGGCTTTGAGGAGAAGCCTACCAATAACTTGGCCTTGAGGAAAGGCCTACCAGGCATGAAGCTTTGAGGAGAAGCTTACCAAAGAAATATTACTGATTCTGGCATTATTCAGAGCATCTAGAACATGGTACTGCAGTTATTACATAATCAACTGAACATAATAAAACTAGTTAACACCTCTAATGTCCTCCCTCGATAACTAATCAAGCTCCTCTAGGAAGCGCCTGAGTAGGATCTATGGTACCTGAAAAGAGTGTGCAACAACGGGGTGAGTTTACTAGGTAAACTCAGTGAACCGTTAACCCTAAACTAGCTAGGGTAAACCATAGTCATACCCTGCCCTTCTAGAAGTCTACGAGGGCGACAACATACACATACATATATTGCAAATAAGATAGTTCAGCTAGCTAATATGGCAGTTCTACTATGGTACAACTACAACTAGTAAATGTAAGATAAATAATTATCCAGATTAAAAATATGCAACTAATCACCGAAGGTTAGTTCTACCTACTCCTAAAGTGAACCGACAGTTTTTCTAACTGAGTCTGCCAACAGAACCTGGGTCCAAGTGTACCTGGAGAGTCAGAAATATCCATATGGCCATAAGGGGGCTTGGTCTTTCACCACGGGGCACTCCCGCCCACCTTGCTTTTAGGGGTCATTACCCAGGGGTGAACTACTAGGCCACTAGGGGCTTTACCACCTGCCCAACCCTGTGACCATACCTACTTGATTCGGATTATGCACAGGCGGTGGTTCACCTCCCATCCTGTGCACTCGGGTCCCCTACCCATGCCCGTGAGTAGTGAGTCTTCCCTCTGGGAAGAGAACCTCGACTGAGGAAGTACAACAACCGGTCTCTCTACTAAGACCACCGGTCTCTCCACTGAGACCACCAATCTTTGTTGCTCAATAGCAACTGGACTGCACCATGCGACCCATGGTCACCAAACACAGTCATTCAACAGAATATAATAAATAATCAGTATAAGTATCTACTTGTTTGCATGCATCCTAGTGTGAATCAAGTTTGAGTCAATCACCATTACAGCTATCAAAATATTTCATGTATGATTATTCAGATGCAAGGGATAGTATGCCCACCTCCCATATGCAGTACCGATTTCTCGCCTGCATGCATTGGACATACTATGCCACATACGGTTTTATTTATTATTTTACAGATACAACTACAATCTACTCTAACTAGAATAGAATTAATCATGTTCACCTGGAGAATAGCTCGGTAGTCCACGCTCCTCACACCTATCGGTCCGGTGTACCGTCGAAGGAGAAACTGACCATCATGGTTTAAAATGTATAAGTTGTTACATCTATAAATTACTTAAACTAGGATTCTAAAAAGATTGGTTTAGGGATGAGGGACTCATGGGATCCGGTCTCGCTCGAATCCGACTTTGGTCGGAGGTTTTAGGGTCGAACCGGTGAAAACCGGTCTACGATCGGCTCAATAGGGTAGAAGGGTCTCTAGGGTCCCAAACTAGGTTCAATACATCGACATCGATGATCTGAGCATGATGCCACAAGTTTCGTCCGATTCCGAGCTCGGACGGTAAAACCCAAAGACCCCTTTCCTCTGTTTTCTGATCATTGGAGAAGACAGGGACATGGATGGTATTTTTGGGATTTTTATTAAGTTGGGTTATTTGAACCCAAAACCCTGTAACTACTTAAATCAGACCCGACCCGGCTTATGCATTGCAGACCCGACCCAGCTCATGCACCGTAGACCCGACCTGACCACCCAGACCCAACCCGACGCTCTGCTAACCCGGCCCAGCACAGTAAACCGGCCTGGTTCACTTAAACCAAATCCTTGAACCTGGGGTGGATGTTACAAAATGGTATCAGAGCCGGTTCTCCTCATAATGGGGGGGGGTCTAACCCTACACGAGGACGTGTAGCCCTAAGGGGGGTGGATTGTGACGACTAAGATCCAATAGGCCAATAGCCAAGAGCCAAGACTCCTGAGGCTGGGATGCCAAGATGGATTAGGTAAGGTGAGGTGAGGTGAGGTGTACAAGGCCACGAGTTAGCCCCACATCGCCTGGAGAGAAGGAGATCCTGAGCTACTTATATAATTTCCCCTCCCAAACATAGAAGACGCGTTTTAAAACCGTGCGCCGCTATGGATTTCGTAAGAACTCCGTAGTTAAGCGTGCTCGGGCGAGAGTAGTACCAGGATGGGTGACCCCCTGGGAAGTTCTCGTGTGGGCACAGGCAAAGCGGACAAAATCTTGTGTGTTTGGGGTGGATGTTACAAAAACGCCTTCACGAAAAGTGGAAAACTGAAAGAGAGACTGAGTGAGGTGCGCTACTCGGAATCGAGTTCCGTCAGCGCCTATGAGCTCCTGGAATTATTCCGCTTATTCTAAGATCCATATTCAATATGTTCTGAGCTATATTTCAGTATTTAGCAAAATACCCCTACGGCCTGTAACACATGTGAATTAGGTTCTTAGGCTCCGGGCTTGCACTCCATCGCGCTATTTCGCATCCAACGTATCCAACTCGGTCGGGGAACAATTCTTATACACAACGACAGGGTGGAACCTTCAGGATTTGGGATCTCTAGCTCCAACCGGATCCCTGATTAGCTGTTCCGGTGACACACCGAAAGTTCCGTTAATCAGCCCTAATCCGATTAACCCGCGTAGCCACCCAGAGTGCGACGCGAGTTGAACTCTAGGGATCCTAAACATATGTTACTCCCTCGTAACCCTGTTCTTTACTATACTCCAATAATCCTCAGTCCCTCCTATTACTGGTGCCATGATACGACTCGGGCGGTGGGGAGCACTGTCAGATCCCGATCGATCATCTGACTAGGGTTTGATGACTTGTCATCTATAACACCACACACCTTCCGGTGCTATACCTAGCATCCGGAACATTGTCAGTCATATTGACAACCACCAGGCCTGGGTTAACTGTATGGACAGACTAACTCATCAAAACGCACCTATCCAATACTGGACGTCAGATAACCTGTAGGGATTACATGTCACTCAAGCGCCAGTCGGGTAACCCAACGTACCGTGGTATTGGACTATGGAAGGTCCGCACACATTGGCACATCAAAGCACCACACAATTGGTTGGCCCATTGTACATAGTCCCTCAGGGTTAAGAACGGATTATCTATAGTAGTAAGACGATTTCTGCACCAGTGTCTGAATCACTGAACTGTGCACCATCTTGGTTCCTGTTCAACACGATCATCGTGCTTGGTCAGGTGAATGGGAATCCCACGTTCCCGTGGTGGAGACTTTACCACATCCTCTACCTGCCAACAGCTTGTTCTCGGTGAAGCGACCGACATCACCTAAGCTGTGAACTAGTTCTAGGCCTATACAGAACTGGTCCACTGGGTCTCCCAAGCATGGATCCTCCATGCACCTCAGTGGCCTACTGTGTTCCCTAGGGTCCTTTTATTATATGAGTATTATCATACACCATAGTAGTATTCTAATTAAAGCAATAACCAAAGTCATCTTTATTAATGTTAATACAGAAAATCCACGCTAAGGACACACGAGCAACAACAATCTCCCACTTGGCCTAGCGGGGAACAACAGTCTTAACTCCCATGGCATCCACGTGCTTCTCAAAAGCCTTGATCGGTAACGCCTTTGTGAAATGGTCCGCCATGTTATCTGCGGACGCCACCTGAGTCACTGCAACCTCCCCTCGCTTCTGCAAGTCCCGGATAATATAGTATTTCCGCTCGATATGCTTGCTCTTCTGGTGATATCTTGGCTCCTTGGATTGTGCTACCGCTCCACTATTGTCACAGTAAAGGACAATAGGTTCTTGAGCTCCCGGTACGCATCCTAAGTCCGTGAGGAACTTCTTGAGCCATATCGCCTCCTTAGCTGCTTCGCACGCCGCAACGTACTCAGCCTCTATCGTCGAATCCGCGATGCATCCCTGCTTCACACTCCTCCAACAAACAGCTCCTTCTCCTAATGAAAACACAAACCCTGACGTCAATTTCCTGGATTCCGAATCTGACTCAAAGTCAGAATCCGTATATCCAATCGGTGTCAGTTCCTGTGAAGAGTAAACTAACTCATAATCTCTCATCCTACGGAGATACTTGAGCATACTTTTCGTAGCAGTCCAGTGCCCTGGACCTGGATTTGACTGATACCTACCCATCATGCCTACTGTATAGCATATATCTGGTCTCGTGCACTGAATAGCATACATCAGACTCCCTGCAGCCGAAGCATAAGGTATCTTCTGCATCTCTGCCCTCTCCTCAGGAGTCTTAGGACCCTGATCCTTAGACAATTTTATTCCATATCTGAATGGAACCAGTCCCTTCTTGGAGTTGTGCATACTGAATCTGACCAAGATAGTATCTATGTAGGCTGACTGTGACAGCGAGAGAATCATGTTCTGGCGATCTCGAGTTACCTTGATCCCCAGAATATAACTCGCTTCACCCAGGTCTTTCATGTCAAATTGAGAGGATAATTACACCTTCACTGTAGACAACGTTCCAACATCGTTTCCGATGAGCATGATATCGTCTACGTAAAGTACGAGAAAAACTACTGCAGTCTTATCGCTCCTTTTATAAACACATAGTTCATCCACGTTCTGCTCAAATCCATAAGACTGGATAGCCTGATCAAAATGCATGTTCCAACTTCTAGATTCTTGCTTCAGTCCATAAATGGACCTTTGCAACTTGCACACCAGACTTTCCTAACCTTTTGCGATAAAGCCTGGAGGCTGAGACATGTAGATGTCTTCTTTCAAATCCCCGTTAAGGAATACGGTCTTGACGTCCATTTGCCAGATCTCTCAATCATAATGGGCTGCTTTGTAAGACTCAACGGTACCATATGGACCTCTTTTCCTTTTGTACACCCACTTACACCCAACAGGTTTAATGTTGTGAGGTGGTGTTACAAGTGTCCAGATCGAATTTTGGGACATCGATGTCAATTCTGCCTCCATGGCTTCCTGCCATGCTGCATGGTCAGAGGATATCATCGCTTCATCATAGTTCAAAGGACCATCCTCCTGAAACTTTGGATCTACCATAAAGGCTTCTCCAATGTATCTATCAGGAGCACTTGTGGTCCTCCCACTGTGACGAACATGTGATGGTTCCATAGGAGTCGATTCTACAGTATCATTAACCATAGTGGTGTCGGCTCCCACTACGTTTTCTGTCTGTGTACTCCCATCAGTACCAAGCAATCCTCAGTCCCTCCTATTATTGGTGCCATGATATGACTCGAGCGGTAGGGAGCACCGTCAGATCCCGATTGATTATCTGACTAGGGTTTGATGACTTGTCATCTATAACACCACACACCTTTCGGTGCTATGCCTAGCATCCGGAACGTCGTCAGTCATACTGACAACCACTAGGCCTGGGTTAACTGTGTGGACAGATTGACTCATCAAAATGCACCCATCCAATACTGGACGTCGGATAACCTGTAGGGATTACATGTCACTCAAGCGCCAGCCGGGTAACCCAACGTACCGTGGTATTGGACTATGGAAGGTCCGCACATGTTGGCACATCAAAGCACCACACAACTGGTTGGCCCAGTGTACATGGTCCCTCAGGATTAAGGACGAATTATCTATAGTAGTAAGACGATTTCTGCACCAGTGTCTGAATCACTGAACTATGCACCATCTTGGTTCCTGTTCAACATGATCATCGTGCTTGGTCAGGTGAATGAGAATCCCGCGTTCCCGTGGTGGAGACTTCACCACATCCTCTACCTGCCAACAGCTTGTTCTCGGTGAAGCGACCGGCATCACCTAAGCTGTGAACTAGTTCTAGGCCTACACAGAACTGGTCCACTGGGTCTCCCAAGCATGGATCCTCCATGTGCCTCAGTGGCCTACTGTGTTCCCTAGGGTCCTTTTATTATATGAGTATTATCATACACCAGAGTAATATTCTAATTAAAGCAAAAACCAAAGTTATCTCTATTAATGTTAATACAGAAATTCCACGTTAAGGACACACGAGCTACAACAGTTGTCCAAGCTACCCACGAAGGTATGACATAGAACCTGGTTGTCGTGATTGTGGGGCGTCAACGCTTGTTTGAAAGCAAGGACATGCAACGTTGGATCTCCCATGAGACAATTAAACCTCGGGAGGATTGGAGTTTGCCAGCTCCGAGGGAACGGATCCCGGAGGATTTTTCGATGAAGAGGTCCCTCAGAAGTATGGCTGTTTCAACGGTTACCTCGTTGGTCTGAGAGGTGCCATGGAAGAAAAGGAGGCAACAAGGGTATTGGAGTCCTCGTCGGGCGATGCTCGACCAGGGTTCGACATATCATAGTTGTACTAAAGCTGAACTTTGGGGCGATGGTCCTTGTTCCGGACATCTCTCGCGATGCTGGGATGAGAGGATGATCCGGAGCTGAGAGGTTCGGGATGTCAAGCAGACTCATTGTGTCATTCCTAAACCGTCAGCCTGGAGGGAATAAACGAGGGTCCTCTCGAGAGGGGATCAAGGGGTTGTCTAGAGGTGTCGATGACCAAACTTCTAGAAGGAGTCGGAGAGGGGTCTAGTGATCAGCAGACGTCTGCTCCATCATTGATGCTAGCCGCTGACCTAGGATGGTCGGCGCCTGCCTCGATAGTGACCTGTTGGAGGGAGACTCTCTCGACTATGAGAGCAACATTCTGCTTCATCAAGGTGAGGAGATGGAAGTCTTCTGTCGAGATTTAGTATGTCGACTTAGGGTCGGTGACGGACGAGACGTGCGCCTTCCCTAGTCGCTGAGGAGACTGTCGCGGTTGAGCTGGAGTTGCACGGTCAACTGATCGATAGCTCTTCAAGTTCATAGTAGGCTAGTGCTCAGGGTGTTGACTTGTCGTATGCCTACGACTATTTGAGCGAGTTATAGGATGTTGGATGTCAAGGTGAATATGACTTTCCTCTGGCTGATCCACAAGTTGTGTCTTCACCATTCAGGTATAGCGATGAAGACAGACGGGTTGCTCAGGCAATCGGTAGTTACTGCTTGACCAAAGGAGCTGGGAAGCCTGAAGGTCGCAAGTCGATAGGGAAAATCCCACAGACGGTGGCAAATTGTGGGGGAGGATTTCGGCCGTCGTACGCAACCCCCCTCCAACAGTCGATTGAAGGTTTGACCCTTCGAGATGTGGTGCGTTGTGAAGTGCTGAGGGGTTAGGTACTGAGCTATCACACAGTCACAATAGAGTTGAGAGACACAAAGAAGGATAAAGAGAGAGATAGAGAGAGTTGACACGGGGTGTGATGACTGAGTTTGGCCAAAGCCTATGTCTTCGTACAGTAAGGCGCAACCTTTCAATCTACTATCACTGAAAATATAAAGCTACCCTCGACAGGCCGAGGAGTGCTTGTTATAAATAGATAGAGGGTAGAAAGAGTTTTGAAGTCTGAAGACCAGAAGGCTCAAAGAGCTCTGGAAAACAGAAAGTGGAATATAGAATAATGAATTCCGGTCCGATTTCTTTACAGGGTTGGCTATATATAGAGGTTTGGGAATATCCAAGGAATATTGTCACGCCCCAGAAATCTGAAGACCGATCTCTGAGGTATGAGGATAGAAAGGGGTGAAGGGTTAGGGTATGGCAGAACAATTATACCAAGTTGGGAATCTCAAGGATAGATTTCCTTCTAAGGAAGCACGATGCTCAAGCCTTCGACAGCGAGCCAAATAGTCTCACTCACTCCCTACCACTCGAGTATGCTAGTCTGGTAATCCAATCTACAAGGTTAACCTATCAGGCCATTTATATCTCATTACATTTTCGGGTGATCTACCCTAAGCTTGGGCCTTGAGGTTAGGCCTACCCTAAAGAGCTTTACAACTGGATCACTACAATCACAAACTACACTAACAATACCATAATCTAAACTAAACCAACTGATATTCTTATTTTGATGCTCAAGATACAGTCTCAATAAATACAATACAAGGTTTATAAAGGACTATTATAAAAAGAAACTACAACTACTAACTCCGCCACTGCCACTATACTCCACAGCTGCCACCTGTACTCCAGCTCTGGTACCACTCTGCAAGAAAGTCTACTCGTGGAAAGAGTAGCGCCCCAAACAGGGTCAGTCCAAACCACTGACTGGCAAGTAAACCCCCACTCTAAGGGGGTGAGTGTGTGCAAGGTGTCTTTACAAAAACAAACTTTTAGATGATAAAAATAAAGGGGCAATAATGTAGTTAATAAGAAATATTCTACGAGACCCAAATAAGAAATGTTTATGACCTCTCATTATGCTATTGATTCTCCAACTTCCAACAAATATTACATTCTTTCTAATCATAATATGTGTAGAGACACGTTGTAATGGATTACAATAGTATATGTCATAGTACCAAGCATAAGTCACATGTAGTAGAAGTACAGTAGTCGTTTTCAATCATCTGACAAGCAGAGTCTCAACAAAGGTGTTACTCAATAGCATTAAGAACTACACCATACCATTCTAATTTACTGACGTCATACCAAACATGCCACTATAGACTAATATTAATCATCATGTGACTCATGATTATGTTATACAATATACGAGAAGTCATTTATAAAAATCATAAACTATGGGTACAAAAACATAAATTGAAAATAACCTCAGAGCAAGTGAATACTTGCCTCGGTCCAATTTGCTATTCCCGCTAGTTGACCACCGTTCCGCCTCAGGGTGGATCGTCACGGTCACGAACTGACATGTTGCACATACTCATGTTACTAGTCTATCAATTTAAACATATGCATCTACAGAGGGTTCAAATCAATGTCAGGGTTTGACTCGGCATCCGCCAGGGATGCCCTCGGGCTTACACGGGGTACAAGTTTACCGACACAATTATAAATAATAAGCTTTATCGGCTTTGATGCTCGGATTGATCATAAATAAAAATGGAAGCATAACCATGCTCGGTCGAATCCGGGGTAGGCTACTATTGGAGCAAGCTCCACAGTGTCATGCCAAATAGGACGATGGCTTGGCTCACGACGAGGAAATCAATACAGGATTATATCTAGTTAAAGCATCAACGATGGTCATAATGATTCGATCCTAAGGCCAAGTACAGCTGAAGCCGTATTAGCAAATGAATCGGTCCATTATGGTTGGCGGCGTACCGAACCCAACAGACATACTGGCTCGGTGGGGTGTACTACATCTTCAAGGTATAACAACACAACTACAAGGAGCACCACCAACCCCATCACCACTATCATCAACATCTTATCATCAGGCATCACAAAGGGTTTTAAGAGACTCAGAGATATAGGAGAGATGGTCGGATCAGGCATCGTGGGCACCAAGGGATCAACACATGGTCGGGTAGCGATCGAGGTCATACACAGACGACGTCGGCGAAGGGTCGGGAAAAAGAATCACGGCCAGATCGGGCCGTTGGGATGGTCGGGCTCCGCTGACTGGTCGGCCACTTGGCCGACGGCCAAAGACAGCTATGAGGGGGTCGTTCTCAGGCTTTGACAGAGCCCAAGAAAAAGGAAAAGGAGGAGGAAGGAGAGGGGAGGCTGACCTGATCGATGGGGGTCCTCGGCTTTGGCTGTGAGCTCGTCCTCCTCTCCGGCGACTTCCCTTCTTGCTCCAGTGCTAGCTGCGTGAGCCACCACCGAGAGGAAAAGAGATTGAGTTGGAGGTGGGAACCGTGGGATCGAGAGGGATTGGGTTCCGGATTTAGGGCTGGGGGATCGGGGTCATATATAGAAGGAGGGTGATCGGTGGCGTGCCGAGATCCATGGGATTCGGGGCCGAAACTTTGGGGATTTGGGGTGAGGGGATGATAAGATAGGGGCGGTGGCGTACAGGAGATGGAGGCGGTGGCCTACAGGAGATGGGGGTGAGTTTTGAAAGAAAAAAGGGTGCCATGGTGTGGTGGATCCAGATCCGATGGTTGATGGTAGTTGGGGATTTGATGTGATTCAACCCATCAGAGTGGGTCAGATCATCACAAGTACAAAATAAAATGCATGGTCAATTGTGGCTGTGATGTCATCCCTCCCAACAAGTGAGATTATCATAGCCATCAAATGAAAGATAAAAGTCAGCAATTGTGATAGTGAAACATTCATTGCCCTGGCCGTTTGATCGGAGCTAATCGGACGACAAGGATTGATATGCGGTTTTAACTTGTGCGATCTTGGTGCATTGGATCAAGATCCAATGGCTAAGGAAATAATAGATAGGCGATCAAGAGGTTGTCGGTGCGTTAGATTTCACTCCAATGGTCAAGATCAAGCCGAGACATGGGTGCAGCTAGAGACTAGTGGATTAGGGCCTCGAGAATCGACAGGACCTGATCGAGTCAGATCAGAAGGTCGGGCAGAACTATTGGCCCTATATTGAAAGGTGAGTTGAGTCTCGCAACTTGCGCACTCGGCGACAGGTCACTACGGGGGCACGCCTATGTTGGAAACGTACAGACAATTAATTATTAAGTAAGCTACTCGTGCTCACTTGCACGCTTAACACCTGCACGTGCGAACCACATCGGTACAAACATATGACCATCACTATATCGCATCGCGACTCAAACCCAGGACCCATGGTCCTGTCCAACGCAATCTAACCTCAATCAGATAGCAAAACATCATGAAATCAAAGCCACTTTTAATAAAGCTTTGTATTTATTTATTCTACCAGTAATAATAATAAAAAAAATTTACAGGGTGCTCTTAGTAAAAGTGAACACGAGGGTACCAGATATTACATCCTACCCACCTTATTAAAATTTTCGTCCCGAAAATTCAAATACTAAAACTGATGATACAATCCTACCAACAATACTACCAAAGCAATGAAAGATGAACTTACGTCCGGTATAAATATTCTTACTGATACTGACAACAAGCAGGCTAAACTACTACACCATTCTCACCAATAGGAAAAGTCAGCCTCGGATTCTACCACTCATAAATCTACTAATAACAAAAGATAGGATAGAATCGAACCACTAGGCTCTCGTGGAGCTCACACGAGGCATAATGTTCAATCATGGACCTGATTACTATGGACTAAAAAAAAAAAATTTGTGACTCGAGATTATTTTTCCCTTTTCTAGATAAGGAGCGTCCCCCTTATCCAGAAGTAAGATAGCAACCTGATTCACGAAATAATATCACAAAATAGTCTCAACCAACGGTACTGACATAGGAACATATTCTCACACATAGACCTAGACCCATATACCTATAATTCCAAACAGAAGACGACGGCTAAAATGACTCAACTAGTATGCTTAGACTTAATTCTTATAAGATTCATCCATAGAATAAAATATATATTTCCTATGTAAGTACTAGTGCCCGAGTGAATAATACTAACCAAGAGAACAACCAACCTACTGACTGAAGAAGCTGAAACAAGGATATCAACATAGCTACACGCCACTCTAGTGAAAACTCTCTCTAAGATCAGGTGATCTATCCTAAACATAAACTCTGACTTCGCTAAAGAACTACTTACCAAGAAACTAATTGCCATGGAGTACCCTATTAGCTCTTGGCAGTCATACCAATATCAAGCACTAAAACTCTGCACTACGTTAATCATCAAATTAGTTAGATGGAGGCCTTACAATACAAAAAAAAAGTGAGATTTAAGAGAACCGAGGCGATTTGGGATAACTCAAAACGAATCTACTAAAACTGAACTAGTTTGACCCAAACAAGATAACTCAAAGCGACATGCCAATAATTTAAAGAATAGTTACTCAGAAGGAACTGAAATAAACATAAACTACTTGAAATAGTCTGAACAAACCAAGAAAAACTCCAACCGATTGGACAGTTCTCAAATTCAACAAACATATAGGTAACTCCCTTGGCAATGCCATTACCATCTTTTCAACATATAAATGTTCAAATTTCAGTTTCACACCACTGCCATCCGGCCAGTGCAACTACCAAAGTTCTATTCAGAAACATTGCCCCACCAAATTCTCTGAAAAGAAAATGTGTATCCACCAAAGCCTCCGAAGAGTCAGTGTGCATGTATCCGCCAAATTCTCCAAAGAGAAAGTGCGTAGCCGGCAAACCCTCTAATGAGTCATTGCGTAGCCGCCAAAGCCTCCGAAGATTCAGTGCGTATATATCAGCCAAAATCTCCAAAGAGAAAGTGTGTAACCGCCAAAGCTTACAAAAGTCAGTGTGTAGCCGCCAAAGTCTCCGAAGAGCCAATGCGTATGTATCCGCCAAATTCACCAAAAAGAAAGTGCGTAACCGCCAAAGCCTCTAATGAGTCAGTGCGTAGCCGCCAAAGCCTCCGAAGAGCCAATGCGTATGTATTCGCCAAATTCTCCAAAGAGAAAGTGCGTAACCGCCAAAGCCTCTAATGAGTCAGTGCGTAGCCGCCAAAGCCTCCTAAGAGTCAGTGCGTATGTATGTGTCCCCCAAATTCTCCGAAGAGAAAATGCGTAACCACCAAAGCCTCTAATGAGTCAGTGCGTAGCCGCCAAAGCCTCCGAAGAGTCAGTGCGTATATATATCCACCAAATTCTCCGAAGAGAAAGTGTGTAACCGCCAAAGCCTCGAATGAGTCAGTGCGTAGCCGCCAAAGCCTCTAATGAGTCAGTGCGTAGCCGCCAAAGCCTCCGAAGAGTCAGTGCGTATATATATCCACCAAATTCTCCGAAGAGAAAGTGTGTAACCGCCAAAGCCTCGAATGAGTCAGTGCGTAGCCGCCAAAGCCTCCGAAGAGTCAGTGCGTATATATCCACCAAATTCTCTGAAGAGAAAGTGTGTAACCGCCAAAGCCTTGAATGAGTCAGTGTGTAGCCGCCAAAGCCTCCGAAGAGTCAGTGCGTATATATCCACCAAATTCTCTGAAGAGAAAGTGTGTAACCGCCAAAGCCTTGAATGAGTCAGTGTGTAGCCGCCAAAGCCTCCGAAGAGTCAGTGCGTATATATCCACCAAATTCTCCGAAGAGAAAGTGTGTAATCTCACAATGTCCTCTACCGGACAGTCACAACCCATCGCCAAAGTTCCCGAGGAACAGTGCGTAATCTTACCACGAGTCTCTATTGAGACATTGCATAATCTGCTAACCATGAGAATTTTAACCACCACATTCCACCTCCTGGTGCACTCTCTGAAACCATCATTCCCAAGGGACTTCATCATCACTCGTGGGATCCATTCAAAAAGGGCACATATACTATAAACACCAAACAAAACTGACTCATGATACATCAAGGAAATCTAGTAGTAGAATGTAAGGGACAATTCTAAAACACTGACTAGGTGTCTAGTATCAAGGGTCAACGAGGATCAAGGAATCCTAAACACCTGCTAAGTCTCTAATACTAAGGGTCAATGGAGATCAAGGAATCCTATACACCTGTTAAGTCTCTAGTACTAAAGGTCAACGAAGATCGAGGAACCCTAGGCACCGGCTAGGTCTCTAGTGCTGGAGGTCGATGAGAATCAATAAAAAGAGTAACCCTACAACTAGGTCAAATAAGCCATCCTAAACCAATCAATCGTGTAAATTCAATCTCTAATCCTTGATTAACTTGCTAAAAAGAAGACCCAAATAAGTCTTTATTAGAAGACTCCAAACTTATTCCAAAGTTGAGTTCAGCACCGCACTCCTGCTAAGGAATCTCAACCTACTTCACATAGTGATATAAGCAAAAGTAATTGTCTCTTGTAGTTATTGCTAGAATATTATCTACTGATATGAATAACCATTAGGTCTAACAATCACTGCTGCTGCAATCTACTAGGTACAATCGCCAAGATCCCAATTTTTGGACAATGCAAAGCTAACCAACAAAGTCCCTATCAGAAACAGTGCTCCACCAAATTTTCCGAAGAGAAAATGTGTATCCGTTAAATTCTCCAAAGAGAAAGTACGTAGTCGCCAAAGTTTCTAAAGAGTCAGTGCGCATCCCGTCACCCACTTGGCACGCTTATCATCGCTTGGAATCTCTTCCCACAATGTGTTCTCATACCAACCACTCAAAGTTTATCCCTCAGGGCAAACGACACACACAACCACATGAAGGTCTAATATCGACTAGATATCCAATAAAATTCCAGCCAGAGTATAACCATTCACCCATATTATTACTAGAATGTAAAAAGAAAACCTACAAGATTAACTATCACATTAAGTACGTGAAGATGGACAATCCCTCTTGTGGCAACTTTGGCCACGGATGTAGCATGCCCCCTTCAACGGGAATTCCTTTCGAACATGGCCCTCTCGTCTGCAGTTATGACATACTAGCTGCTCCTGGTTCTTCTCTTCTTCGATATCAACTTGAAATTTGGATGAAGTCTTTTGTCGCTTGTTGCAGTGCTTTTCTTGATGCCCTTCTAGGAGTCTCCTAGATTCCTTTATTTCGCACTCTACAGCCAATGCTCGATTAACCACCTCTTCATAAGACTGACTCAAGAATGCAGAAAGCTTCCCTCTGATCTCCGGCTTTAGGCCAAGCTCAAAATGCCTGGCCCTTCGGGCGTCAGTCGCTACTTGGTGAAGGGCATATCTAGAAAGCTCCGAAAACTTGGCCTCATACTGTGCCACAGTACGAGACCCCTGGTCAAGAGACAGGAACTCCATCTCCATCCGGTTCTGCACGGTCACAGGGAAGAACTTCTTTCGAAAGAATTTCTCAAACTCCAACCAGGTGATAGCTCCTTGATCAGCTGCCCTCGAACGCAAAACCGACTGCCACCAAAAGTCGGCCTCTGCCTCGAACTGGTATGAGGCAAGAGTGACTCGTCGCTCTCCAGTGACCTCCAAAATGTCTAGGAATTTTTTCATCTGTTGAAACCACCGATCTGCCTCTAAGGGGTCTGGCTCGCCTCTAAAGGTTGGAGGTCCCATTGCCTTGAAGGCTTTCAACAACTTTTCTTGTCGCTCGCTCTCAGCCCGCTGGTGAGCTTGTGCCTGGGTAAGGGCAGCTTGAGCTAGGGTAGTTTGCTGCTGGGCTACTATTTGCTGCTGAGCAACGATAGCCTGCTGCTGTTGAACCATAGTGGTCATCCCCTGGAGCATCTCTATCATTCTCGTTGTGCCGTCAGGCTCAGAGGACGACCCTGCTTCGTTGCCGCTTCTAGTACCCGTCATCTGCAAAGCAACTATCTACGTTAGAATACTACTCCAAGACTTAAACTTCAACTCCTACAATCCTAATCCCTAGAATCATATCCCTAAGCTCTGATACCAGCTGTCACGCCCCAGAAATCTGAAGACCGATCTCTGAGGTATGAGGATAGAAAGGGGTGAAGGGTTAGGGTATGGCAGAACAATTATACCAAGTTGGGAATCTCAAGGATAGATTTCCTTCTAAGGAAGCACGATGCTCAAGCCTTCGACAGCGAGCCAAATAGTCTCACTCACTCCCTACCACTCGAGTATGCTAGTCTGGTAATCCAATCTACAAGGTTAACCTATCAGGCCATTTATATCTCATTACATTTTCGGGTGATCTACCCTAGGCTTGGGCCTTGAGGTTAGGCCTACCCTAAAGAGCTTTACAACTGGATCACTACAATCACAAACTACACTAACAATACCATAATCTAAACTAAACCAACTGATATTCTTATTTTGATGCTCAAGATACAGTCTCAATAAATACAATACAAGGTTTATAAAGGACTATTATAAAAAGAAACTACAACTACTAACTCCGCCACTGCCACTATACTCCACAGCTGCCACCTGTACTCCAGCTCTGGTACCACTCTGCAAGAAAGTCTACTCGTGGAAAGAGTAGCGCCCCAAACAGGGTCAGTCCAAACCACTGACTGGCAAGTAAACCCCCACTCTAAGGGGGTGAGTGTGTGCAAGGTGTCTTTACAAAAACAAACTTTTAGATGATAAAAATAAAGGGGCAATAATGTAGTTAATAAGAAATATTCTACGAGACCCAAATAAGAAATGTTTATGACCTCTCATTATGCTATTGATTCTCCAACTTCCAACAAATATTACATTCTTTCTAATCATAATATGTGTAGAGACACGTTGTAATGGATTACAATAGTATATGTCATAGTACCAAGCATAAGTCACATGTAGTAGAAGTACAGTAGTCGTTTTCAATCATCTGACAAGCAGAGTCTCAACAAAGGTGTTACTCAATAGCATTAAGAACTACACCATACCATTCTAATTTACTGACGTCATACCAAACATGCCACTATAGACTAATATTAATCATCATGTGACTCATGATTATGTTATACAATATACGAGAAGTCATTTATAAAAATCATAAACTATGGGTACAAAAACATAAATTGAAAATAACCTCAGAGCAAGTGAATACTTGCCTCGGTCCAATTTGCTATTCCCGCTAGTTGACCACCGTTCCGCCTCAGGGTGGATCGTCACGGTCACGAACTGACATGTTGCACATACTCATGTTACTAGTCTATCAATTTAAACATATGCATCTACAGAGGGTTCAAATCAATGTCAGGGTTTGACTCGGCATCCGCCAGGGATGCCCTCGGGCTTACACGGGGTACAAGTTTACCGACACAATTATAAATAATAAGCTTTATCGGCTTTGATGCTCGGATTGATCATAAATAAAAATGGAAGCATAACCATGCTCGGTCGAATCCGGGGTAGGCTACTATTGGAGCAAGCTCCACAGTGTCATGCCAAATAGGACGATGGCTTGGCTCACGACGAGGAAATCAATACAGGATTATATCTAGTTAAAGCATCAACGATGGTCATAATGATTCGATCCTAAGGCCAAGTACAGCTGAAGCCGTATTAGCAAATGAATCGGTCCATTATGGTTGGCGGCGTACCGAACCCAACAGACATACTGGCTCGGTGGGGTGTACTACATCTTCAAGGTATAACAACACAACTACAAGGAGCACCACCAACCCCATCACCACTATCATCAACATCTTATCATCAGGCATCACAAAGGGTTTTAAGAGACTCAGAGATATAGGAGAGATGGTCGGATCAGGCATCGTGGGCACCAAGGGATCAACACATGGTCGGGTAGCGATCGAGGTCATACACAGACGACGTCGGCGAAGGGTCGGGAAAAAGAATCACGGCCAGATCGGGCCGTTGGGATGGTCGGGCTCCGCTGACTGGTCGGCCACTTGGCCGACGGCCAAAGACAGCTATGAGGGGGTCGTTCTCAGGCTTTGACAGAGCCCAAGAAAAAGGAAAAGGAGGAGGAAGGAGAGGGGAGGCTGACCTGATCGATGGGGGTCCTCGGCTTTGGCTGTGAGCTCGTCCTCCTCTCCGGCGACTTCCCTTCTTGCTCCAGTGCTAGCTGCGTGAGCCACCACCGAGAGGAAAAGAGATTGAGTTGGAGGTGGGAACCGTGGGATCGAGAGGGATTGGGTTCCGGATTTAGGGCTGGGGGATCGGGGTCATATATAGAAGGAGGGTGATCGGTGGCGTGCCGAGATCCATGGGATTCGGGGCCGAAACTTTGGGGATTTGGGGTGAGGGGATGATAAGATAGGGGCGGTGGCGTACAGGAGATGGAGGCGGTGGCCTACAGGAGATGGGGGTGAGTTTTGAAAGAAAAAAGGGTGCCATGGTGTGGTGGATCCAGATCCGATGGTTGATGGTAGTTGGGGATTTGATGTGATTCAACCCATCAGAGTGGGTCAGATCATCACAAGTACAAAATAAAATGCATGGTCAATTGTGGCTGTGATGTCATCCCTCCCAACAAGTGAGATTATCATAGCCATCAAATGAAAGATAAAAGTCAGCAATTGTGATAGTGAAACATTCATTGCCCTGGCCGTTTGATCGGAGCTAATCAGACGACAAGGATTGATATGCGGTTTTAACTTGTGCGATCTTGGTGCATTGGATCAAGATCCAATGGCTAAGGAAATAATAGATAGGCGATCAAGAGGTTGTCGGTGCGTTAGATTTCACTCCAATGGTCAAGATCAAGCCGAGACATGGGTGCAGCTAGAGACTAGTGGATTAGGGCCTCGAGAATCGACAGGACCTGATCGAGTCAGATCAGAAGGTCGGGCAGAACTATTGGCCCTATATTGAAAGGTGAGTTGAGTCTCGCAACCTGCGCACTCGGCAACAGGTCACTACGGGGGCACGCCTAAGTTGGAAACGTACAGACAATTAATTATTAAGTAAGCTACTCGTGCTCACTTGCACGCTTAACACCTGCACGTGCGAACCACATCGGTACAAACATATGACCATCACTATATCGCATCGCGACTCGAACCCAGGACCCATGGTCCTGTCCAACGCAATCTAACCTCAATCAGATAGCAAAACATCATGAAATCAAAGCCACTTTTAATAAAGCTTTGTATTTATTTATTCTACCAGTAATAATAATAAAAAAAATTTACAGGGTGCTCTTAGTAAAAGTGAACACGAGGGTACCAGATATTACATCCTACCCACCTTATTAAAATTTTCGTCCCGAAAATTCAAATACTAAAACTGATGATACAATCCTACCAACAATACTACCAAAGCAATGAAAGATGAACTTACGTCCGGTATAAATATTCTTACTGATACTGACAACAAGCAGGCTAAACTACTACACCATTCTCACCAATAGGAAAAGTCAGCCTCGGATTCTACCACTCATAAATCTACTAATAACAAAAGATAGGATAGAATCGAACCACTAGGCTCTCGTGGAGCTCACACGAGGCATAATGTTCAATCATGGACCTGATTACTATGGACTAAAAAAAAAAAATTTGTGACTCGAGATTATTTTTCCCTTTTCTAGATAAGGAGCGTCCCCCTTATCCAGAAGTAAGATAGCAACCTGATTCACGAAATAATATCACAAAATAGTCTCAACCAACGGTACTGACATAGGAACATATTCTCACACATAGACCTAGACCCATATACCTATAATTCCAAACAGAAGACGACGGCTAAAATGACTCAACTAGTATGCTTAGACTTAATTCTTATAAGATTCATCCATAGAATAAAATATATATTTCCTATGTAAGTACTAGTGCCCGAGTGAATAATACTAACCAAGAGAACAACCAACCTACTGACTGAAGAAGCTGAAACAAGGATATCAACATAGCTACACGCCACTCTAGTGAAAACTCTCTCTAAGATCAGGTGATCTATCCTAAACATAAACTCTGACTTCGCTAAAGAACTACTTACCAAGAAACTAATTGCCATGGAGTACCCTATTAGCTCTTGGCAGTCATACCAATATCAAGCACTAAAACTCTGCACTACGTTAATCATCAAATTAGTTAGATGGAGGCCTTACAATACAAAAAAAAAGTGAGATTTAAGAGAACCGAGGCGATTTGGGATAACTCAAAACGAATCTACTAAAACTGAACTAGTTTGACCCAAACAAGATAACTCAAAGCGACATGCCAATAATTTAAAGAATAGTTACTCAGAAGGAACTGAAATAAACATAAACTACTTGAAATAGTCTGAACAAACCAAGAAAAACTCCAACCGATTGGACAGTTCTCAAATTCAACAAACATATAGGTAACTCCCTTGGCAATGCCATTACCATCTTTTCAACATATAAATGTTCAAATTTCAGTTTCACACCACTGCCATCCGGCCAGTGCAACTACCAAAGTTCTATTCAGAAACATTGCCCCACCAAATTCTCTGAAAAGAAAATGTGTATCCACCAAAGCCTCCGAAGAGTCAGTGTGCATGTATCCGCCAAATTCTCCAAAGAGAAAGTGCGTAGCCGGCAAACCCTCTAATGAGTCATTGCGTAGCCGCCAAAGCCTCCGAAGATTCAGTGCGTATATATCAGCCAAAATCTCCAAAGAGAAAGTGTGTAACCGCCAAAGCTTACAAAAGTCAGTGTGTAGCCGCCAAAGTCTCCGAAGAGCCAATGCGTATGTATCCGCCAAATTCACCAAAAAGAAAGTGCGTAACCGCCAAAGCCTCTAATGAGTCAGTGCGTAGCCGCCAAAGCCTCCGAAGAGCCAATGCGTATGTATTCGCCAAATTCTCCAAAGAGAAAGTGCGTAACCGCCAAAGCCTCTAATGAGTCAGTGCGTAGCCGCCAAAGCCTCCTAAGAGTCAGTGCGTATGTATGTGTCCCCCAAATTCTCCGAAGAGAAAATGCGTAACCACCAAAGCCTCTAATGAGTCAGTGCGTAGCCGCCAAAGCCTCCGAAGAGTCAGTGCGTATATATATCCACCAAATTCTCCGAAGAGAAAGTGTGTAACCGCCAAAGCCTCGAATGAGTCAGTGCGTAGCCGCCAAAGCCTCTAATGAGTCAGTGCGTAGCCGCCAAAGCCTCCGAAGAGTCAGTGCGTATATATATCCACCAAATTCTCCGAAGAGAAAGTGTGTAACCGCCAAAGCCTCGAATGAGTCAGTGCGTAGCCGCCAAAGCCTCCGAAGAGTCAGTGCGTATATATCCACCAAATTCTCTGAAGAGAAAGTGTGTAACCGCCAAAGCCTTGAATGAGTCAGTGTGTAGCCGCCAAAGCCTCCGAAGAGTCAGTGCGTATATATCCACCAAATTCTCTGAAGAGAAAGTGTGTAACCGCCAAAGCCTTGAATGAGTCAGTGTGTAGCCGCCAAAGCCTCCGAAGAGTCAGTGCGTATATATCCACCAAATTCTCCGAAGAGAAAGTGTGTAATCTCACAATGTCCTCTACCGGACAGTCACAACCCATCGCCAAAGTTCCCGAGGAACAGTGCGTAATCTTACCACGAGTCTCTATTGAGACATTGCATAATCTGCTAACCATGAGAATTTTAACCACCACATTCCACCTCCTGGTGCACTCTCTGAAACCATCATTCCCAAGGGACTTCATCATCACTCGTGGGATCCATTCAAAAAGGGCACATATACTATAAACACCAAACAAAACTGACTCATGATACATCAAGGAAATCTAGTAGTAGAATGTAAGGGACAATTCTAAAACACTGACTAGGTGTCTAGTATCAAGGGTCAACGAGGATCAAGGAATCCTAAACACCTGCTAAGTCTCTAATACTAAGGGTCAATGGAGATCAAGGAATCCTATACACCTGTTAAGTCTCTAGTACTAAAGGTCAACGAAGATCGAGGAACCCTAGGCACCGGCTAGGTCTCTAGTGCTGGAGGTCGATGAGAATCAATAAAAAGAGTAACCCTACAACTAGGTCAAATAAGCCATCCTAAACCAATCAATCGTGTAAATTCAATCTCTAATCCTTGATTAACTTGCTAAAAAGAAGACCCAAATAAGTCTTTATTAGAAGACTCCAAACTTATTCCAAAGTTGAGTTCAGCACCGCACTCCTGCTAAGGAATCTCAACCTACTTCACATAGTGATATAAGCAAAAGTAATTGTCTCTTGTAGTTATTGCTAGAATATTATCTACTGATATGAATAACCATTAGGTCTAACAATCACTGCTGCTGCAATCTACTAGGTACAATCGCCAAGATCCCAATTTTTGGACAATGCAAAGCTAACCAACAAAGTCCCTATCAGAAACAGTGCTCCACCAAATTTTCCGAAGAGAAAATGTGTATCCGTTAAATTCTCCAAAGAGAAAGTACGTAGTCGCCAAAGTTTCTAAAGAGTCAGTGCGCATCCCGTCACCCACTTGGCACGCTTATCATCGCTTGGAATCTCTTCCCACAATGTGTTCTCATACCAACCACTCAAAGTTTATCCCTCAGGGCAAACGACACACACAACCACATGAAGGTCTAATATCGACTAGATATCCAATAAAATTCCAGCCAGAGTATAACCATTCACCCATATTATTACTAGAATGTAAAAAGAAAACCTACAAGATTAACTATCACATTAAGTACGTGAAGATGGACAATCCCTCTTGTGGCAACTTTGGCCACGGATGTAGCATGCCCCCTTCAACGGGAATTCCTTTCGAACATGGCCCTCTCGTCTGCAGTTATGACATACTAGCTGCTCCTGGTTCTTCTCTTCTTCGATATCAACTTGAAATTTGGATGAAGTCTTTTGTCGCTTGTTGCAGTGCTTTTCTTGATGCCCTTCTAGGAGTCTCCTAGATTCCTTTATTTCGCACTCTACAGCCAATGCTCGATTAACCACCTCTTCATAAGACTGACTCAAGAATGCAGAAAGCTTCCCTCTGATCTCCGGCTTTAGGCCAAGCTCAAAATGCCTGGCCCTTCGGGCGTCAGTCGCTACTTGGTGAAGGGCATATCTAGAAAGCTCCGAAAACTTGGCCTCATACTGTGCCACAGTACGAGACCCCTGGTCAAGAGACAGGAACTCCATCTCCATCCGGTTCTGCACGGTCACAGGGAAGAACTTCTTTCGAAAGAATTTCTCAAACTCCAACCAGGTGATAGCTCCTTGATCAGCTGCCCTCGAACGCAAAACCGACTGCCACCAAAAGTCGGCCTCTGCCTCGAACTGGTATGAGGCAAGAGTGACTCGTCGCTCTCCAGTGACCTCCAAAATGTCTAGGAATTTTTTCATCTGTTGAAACCACCGATCTGCCTCTAAGGGGTCTGGCTCGCCTCTAAAGGTTGGAGGTCCCATTGCCTTGAAGGCTTTCAACAACTTTTCTTGTCGCTCGCTCTCAGCCCGCTGGTGAGCTTGTGCCTGGGTAAGGGCAGCTTGAGCTAGGGTAGTTTGCTGCTGGGCTACTATTTGCTGCTGAGCAACGATAGCCTGCTGCTGTTGAACCATAGTGGTCATCCCCTGGAGCATCTCTATCATTCTCGTTGTGCCGTCAGGCTCAGAGGACGACCCTGCTTCGTTGCCGCTTCTAGTACCCGTCATCTGCAAAGCAACTATCTACGTTAGAATACTACTCCAAGACTTAAACTTCAACTCCTACAATCCTAATCCCTAGAATCATATCCCTAAGCTCTGATACCAGCTGTCACGCCCCAGAAATCTGAAGACCGATCTCTGAGGTATGAGGATAGAAAGGGGTGAAGGGTTAGGGTATGGCAGAACAATTATACCAAGTTGGGAATCTCAAGGATAGATTTCCTTCTAAGGAAGCACGATGCTCAAGCCTTCGACAGCGAGCCAAATAGTCTCACTCACTCCCTACCACTCGAGTATGCTAGTCTGGTAATCCAATCTACAAGGTTAACCTATCAGGCCATTTATATCTCATTACATTTTCGGGTGATCTACCCTAGGCTTGGGCCTTGAGGTTAGGCCTACCCTAAAGAGCTTTACAACTGGATCACTACAATCACAAACTACACTAACAATACCATAATCTAAACTAAACCAACTGATATTCTTATTTTGATGCTCAAGATACAGTCTCAATAAATACAATACAAGGTTTATAAAGGACTATTATAAAAAGAAACTACAACTACTAACTCCGCCACTGCCACTATACTCCACAGCTGCCACCTGTACTCCAGCTCTGGTACCACTCTGCAAGAAAGTCTACTCGTGGAAAGAGTAGCGCCCCAAACAGGGTCAGTCCAAACCACTGACTGGCAAGTAAACCCCCACTCTAAGGGGGTGAGTGTGTGCAAGGTGTCTTTACAAAAACAAACTTTTAGATGATAAAAATAAAGGGGCAATAATGTAGTTAATAAGAAATATTCTACGAGACCCAAATAAGAAATGTTTATGACCTCTCATTATGCTATTGATTCTCCAACTTCCAACAAATATTACATTCTTTCTAATCATAATATGTGTAGAGACACGTTGTAATGGATTACAATAGTATATGTCATAGTACCAAGCATAAGTCACATGTAGTAGAAGTACAGTAGTCGTTTTCAATCATCTGACAAGCAGAGTCTCAACAAAGGTGTTACTCAATAGCATTAAGAACTACACCATACCATTCTAATTTACTGACGTCATACCAAACATGCCACTATAGACTAATATTAATCATCATGTGACTCATGATTATGTTATACAATATACGAGAAGTCATTTATAAAAATCATAAACTATGGGTACAAAAACATAAATTGAAAATAACCTCAGAGCAAGTGAATACTTGCCTCGGTCCAATTTGCTATTCCCGCTAGTTGACCACCGTTCCGCCTCAGGGTGGATCGTCACGGTCACGAACTGACATGTTGCACATACTCATGTTACTAGTCTATCAATTTAAACATATGCATCTACAGAGGGTTCAAATCAATGTCAGGGTTTGACTCGGCATCCGCCAGGGATGCCCTCGGGCTTACACGGGGTACAAGTTTACCGACACAATTATAAATAATAAGCTTTATCGGCTTTGATGCTCGGATTGATCATAAATAAAAATGGAAGCATAACCATGCTCGGTCGAATCCGGGGTAGGCTACTATTGGAGCAAGCTCCACAGTGTCATGCCAAATAGGACGATGGCTTGGCTCACGACGAGGAAATCAATACAGGATTATATCTAGTTAAAGCATCAACGATGGTCATAATGATTCGATCCTAAGGCCAAGTACAGCTGAAGCCGTATTAGCAAATGAATCGGTCCATTATGGTTGGCGGCGTACCGAACCCAACAGACATACTGGCTCGGTGGGGTGTACTACATCTTCAAGGTATAACAACACAACTACAAGGAGCACCACCAACCCCATCACCACTATCATCAACATCTTATCATCAGGCATCACAAAGGGTTTTAAGAGACTCAGAGATATAGGAGAGATGGTCGGATCAGGCATCGTGGGCACCAAGGGATCAACACATGGTCGGGTAGCGATCGAGGTCATACACAGACGACGTCGGCGAAGGGTCGGGAAAAAGAATCACGGCCAGATCGGGCCGTTGGGATGGTCGGGCTCCGCTGACTGGTCGGCCACTTGGCCGACGGCCAAAGACAGCTATGAGGGGGTCGTTCTCAGGCTTTGACAGAGCCCAAGAAAAAGGAAAAGGAGGAGGAAGGAGAGGGGAGGCTGACCTGATCGATGGGGGTCCTCGGCTTTGGCTGTGAGCTCGTCCTCCTCTCCGGCGACTTCCCTTCTTGCTCCAGTGCTAGCTGCGTGAGCCACCACCGAGAGGAAAAGAGATTGAGTTGGAGGTGGGAACCGTGGGATCGAGAGGGATTGGGTTCCGGATTTAGGGCTGGGGGATCGGGGTCATATATAGAAGGAGGGTGATCGGTGGCGTGCCGAGATCCATGGGATTCGGGGCCGAAACTTTGGGGATTTGGGGTGAGGGGATGATAAGATAGGGGCGGTGGCGTACAGGAGATGGAGGCGGTGGCCTACAGGAGATGGGGGTGAGTTTTGAAAGAAAAAAGGGTGCCATGGTGTGGTGGATCCAGATCCGATGGTTGATGGTAGTTGGGGATTTGATGTGATTCAACCCATCAGAGTGGGTCAGATCATCACAAGTACAAAATAAAATGCATGGTCAATTGTGGCTGTGATGTCATCCCTCCCAACAAGTGAGATTATCATAGCCATCAAATGAAAGATAAAAGTCAGCAATTGTGATAGTGAAACATTCATTGCCCTGGCCGTTTGATCGGAGCTAATCGGACGACAAGGATTGATATGCGGTTTTAACTTGTGCGATCTTGGTGCATTGGATCAAGATCCAATGGCTAAGGAAATAATAGATAGGCGATCAAGAGGTTGTCGGTGCGTTAGATTTCACTCCAATGGTCAAGATCAAGCCGAGACATGGGTGCAGCTAGAGACTAGTGGATTAGGGCCTCGAGAATCGACAGGACCTGATCGAGTCAGATCAGAAGGTCGGGCAGAACTATTGGCCCTATATTGAAAGGTGAGTTGAGTCTCGCAACCTGCGCACTCGGCAACAGGTCACTACGGGGGCACGCCTAAGTTGGAAACGTACAGACAATTAATTATTAAGTAAGCTACTCGTGCTCACTTGCACGCTTAACACCTGCACGTGCGAACCACATCGGTACAAACATATGACCATCACTATATCGCATCGCGACTCGAACCCAGGACCCATGGTCCTGTCCAACGCAATCTAACCTCAATCAGATAGCAAAACATCATGAAATCAAAGCCACTTTTAATAAAGCTTTGTATTTATTTATTCTACCAGTAATAATAATAAAAAAAATTTACAGGGTGCTCTTAGTAAAAGTGAACACGAGGGTACCAGATATTACATCCTACCCACCTTATTAAAATTTTCGTCCCGAAAATTCAAATACTAAAACTGATGATACAATCCTACCAACAATACTACCAAAGCAATGAAAGATGAACTTACGTCCGGTATAAATATTCTTACTGATACTGACAACAAGCAGGCTAAACTACTACACCATTCTCACCAATAGGAAAAGTCAGCCTCGGATTCTACCACTCATAAATCTACTAATAACAAAAGATAGGATAGAATCGAACCACTAGGCTCTCGTGGAGCTCACACGAGGCATAATGTTCAATCATGGACCTGATTACTATGGACTAAAAAAAAAAAATTTGTGACTCGAGATTATTTTTCCCTTTTCTAGATAAGGAGCGTCCCCCTTATCCAGAAGTAAGATAGCAACCTGATTCACGAAATAATATCACAAAATAGTCTCAACCAACGGTACTGACATAGGAACATATTCTCACACATAGACCTAGACCCATATACCTATAATTCCAAACAGAAGACGACGGCTAAAATGACTCAACTAGTATGCTTAGACTTAATTCTTATAAGATTCATCCATAGAATAAAATATATATTTCCTATGTAAGTACTAGTGCCCGAGTGAATAATACTAACCAAGAGAACAACCAACCTACTGACTGAAGAAGCTGAAACAAGGATATCAACATAGCTACACGCCACTCTAGTGAAAACTCTCTCTAAGATCAGGTGATCTATCCTAAACATAAACTCTGACTTCGCTAAAGAACTACTTACCAAGAAACTAATTGCCATGGAGTACCCTATTAGCTCTTGGCAGTCATACCAATATCAAGCACTAAAACTCTGCACTACGTTAATCATCAAATTAGTTAGATGGAGGCCTTACAATACAAAAAAAAAGTGAGATTTAAGAGAACCGAGGCGATTTGGGATAACTCAAAACGAATCTACTAAAACTGAACTAGTTTGACCCAAACAAGATAACTCAAAGCGACATGCCAATAATTTAAAGAATAGTTACTCAGAAGGAACTGAAATAAACATAAACTACTTGAAATAGTCTGAACAAACCAAGAAAAACTCCAACCGATTGGACAGTTCTCAAATTCAACAAACATATAGGTAACTCCCTTGGCAATGCCATTACCATCTTTTCAACATATAAATGTTCAAATTTCAGTTTCACACCACTGCCATCCGGCCAGTGCAACTACCAAAGTTCTATTCAGAAACATTGCCCCACCAAATTCTCTGAAAAGAAAATGTGTATCCACCAAAGCCTCCGAAGAGTCAGTGTGCATGTATCCGCCAAATTCTCCAAAGAGAAAGTGCGTAGCCGGCAAACCCTCTAATGAGTCATTGCGTAGCCGCCAAAGCCTCCGAAGATTCAGTGCGTATATATCAGCCAAAATCTCCAAAGAGAAAGTGTGTAACCGCCAAAGCTTACAAAAGTCAGTGTGTAGCCGCCAAAGTCTCCGAAGAGCCAATGCGTATGTATCCGCCAAATTCACCAAAAAGAAAGTGCGTAACCGCCAAAGCCTCTAATGAGTCAGTGCGTAGCCGCCAAAGCCTCCGAAGAGCCAATGCGTATGTATTCGCCAAATTCTCCAAAGAGAAAGTGCGTAACCGCCAAAGCCTCTAATGAGTCAGTGCGTAGCCGCCAAAGCCTCCTAAGAGTCAGTGCGTATGTATGTGTCCCCCAAATTCTCCGAAGAGAAAATGCGTAACCACCAAAGCCTCTAATGAGTCAGTGCGTAGCCGCCAAAGCCTCCGAAGAGTCAGTGCGTATATATATCCACCAAATTCTCCGAAGAGAAAGTGTGTAACCGCCAAAGCCTCGAATGAGTCAGTGCGTAGCCGCCAAAGCCTCTAATGAGTCAGTGCGTAGCCGCCAAAGCCTCCGAAGAGTCAGTGCGTATATATATCCACCAAATTCTCCGAAGAGAAAGTGTGTAACCGCCAAAGCCTCGAATGAGTCAGTGCGTAGCCGCCAAAGCCTCCGAAGAGTCAGTGCGTATATATCCACCAAATTCTCTGAAGAGAAAGTGTGTAACCGCCAAAGCCTTGAATGAGTCAGTGTGTAGCCGCCAAAGCCTCCGAAGAGTCAGTGCGTATATATCCACCAAATTCTCTGAAGAGAAAGTGTGTAACCGCCAAAGCCTTGAATGAGTCAGTGTGTAGCCGCCAAAGCCTCCGAAGAGTCAGTGCGTATATATCCACCAAATTCTCCGAAGAGAAAGTGTGTAATCTCACAATGTCCTCTACCGGACAGTCACAACCCATCGCCAAAGTTCCCGAGGAACAGTGCGTAATCTTACCACGAGTCTCTATTGAGACATTGCATAATCTGCTAACCATGAGAATTTTAACCACCACATTCCACCTCCTGGTGCACTCTCTGAAACCATCATTCCCAAGGGACTTCATCATCACTCGTGGGATCCATTCAAAAAGGGCACATATACTATAAACACCAAACAAAACTGACTCATGATACATCAAGGAAATCTAGTAGTAGAATGTAAGGGACAATTCTAAAACACTGACTAGGTGTCTAGTATCAAGGGTCAACGAGGATCAAGGAATCCTAAACACCTGCTAAGTCTCTAATACTAAGGGTCAATGGAGATCAAGGAATCCTATACACCTGTTAAGTCTCTAGTACTAAAGGTCAACGAAGATCGAGGAACCCTAGGCACCGGCTAGGTCTCTAGTGCTGGAGGTCGATGAGAATCAATAAAAAGAGTAACCCTACAACTAGGTCAAATAAGCCATCCTAAACCAATCAATCGTGTAAATTCAATCTCTAATCCTTGATTAACTTGCTAAAAAGAAGACCCAAATAAGTCTTTATTAGAAGACTCCAAACTTATTCCAAAGTTGAGTTCAGCACCGCACTCCTGCTAAGGAATCTCAACCTACTTCACATAGTGATATAAGCAAAAGTAATTGTCTCTTGTAGTTATTGCTAGAATATTATCTACTGATATGAATAACCATTAGGTCTAACAATCACTGCTGCTGCAATCTACTAGGTACAATCGCCAAGATCCCAATTTTTGGACAATGCAAAGCTAACCAACAAAGTCCCTATCAGAAACAGTGCTCCACCAAATTTTCCGAAGAGAAAATGTGTATCCGTTAAATTCTCCAAAGAGAAAGTACGTAGTCGCCAAAGTTTCTAAAGAGTCAGTGCGCATCCCGTCACCCACTTGGCACGCTTATCATCGCTTGGAATCTCTTCCCACAATGTGTTCTCATACCAACCACTCAAAGTTTATCCCTCAGGGCAAACGACACACACAACCACATGAAGGTCTAATATCGACTAGATATCCAATAAAATTCCAGCCAGAGTATAACCATTCACCCATATTATTACTAGAATGTAAAAAGAAAACCTACAAGATTAACTATCACATTAAGTACGTGAAGATGGACAATCCCTCTTGTGGCAACTTTGGCCACGGATGTAGCATGCCCCCTTCAACGGGAATTCCTTTCGAACATGGCCCTCTCGTCTGCAGTTATGACATACTAGCTGCTCCTGGTTCTTCTCTTCTTCGATATCAACTTGAAATTTGGATGAAGTCTTTTGTCGCTTGTTGCAGTGCTTTTCTTGATGCCCTTCTAGGAGTCTCCTAGATTCCTTTATTTCGCACTCTACAGCCAATGCTCGATTAACCACCTCTTCATAAGACTGACTCAAGAATGCAGAAAGCTTCCCTCTGATCTCCGGCTTTAGGCCAAGCTCAAAATGCCTGGCCCTTCGGGCGTCAGTCGCTACTTGGTGAAGGGCATATCTAGAAAGCTCCGAAAACTTGGCCTCATACTGTGCCACAGTACGAGACCCCTGGTCAAGAGACAGGAACTCCATCTCCATCCGGTTCTGCACGGTCACAGGGAAGAACTTCTTTCGAAAGAATTTCTCAAACTCCAACCAGGTGATAGCTCCTTGATCAGCTGCCCTCGAACGCAAAACCGACTGCCACCAAAAGTCGGCCTCTGCCTCGAACTGGTATGAGGCAAGAGTGACTCGTCGCTCTCCAGTGACCTCCAAAATGTCTAGGAATTTTTTCATCTGTTGAAACCACCGATCTGCCTCTAAGGGGTCTGGCTCGCCTCTAAAGGTTGGAGGTCCCATTGCCTTGAAGGCTTTCAACAACTTTTCTTGTCGCTCGCTCTCAGCCCGCTGGTGAGCTTGTGCCTGGGTAAGGGCAGCTTGAGCTAGGGTAGTTTGCTGCTGGGCTACTATTTGCTGCTGAGCAACGATAGCCTGCTGCTGTTGAACCATAGTGGTCATCCCCTGGAGCATCTCTATCATTCTCGTTGTGCCGTCAGGCTCAGAGGACGACCCTGCTTCGTTGCCGCTTCTAGTACCCGTCATCTGCAAAGCAACTATCTACGTTAGAATACTACTCCAAGACTTAAACTTCAACTCCTACAATCCTAATCCCTAGAATCATATCCCTAAGCTCTGATACCAGCTGTCACGCCCCAGAAATCTGAAGACCGATCTCTGAGGTATGAGGATAGAAAGGGGTGAAGGGTTAGGGTATGGCAGAACAATTATACCAAGTTGGGAATCTCAAGGATAGATTTCCTTCTAAGGAAGCACGATGCTCAAGCCTTCGACAGCGAGCCAAATAGTCTCACTCACTCCCTACCACTCGAGTATGCTAGTCTGGTAATCCAATCTACAAGGTTAACCTATCAGGCCATTTATATCTCATTACATTTTCGGGTGATCTACCCTAGGCTTGGGCCTTGAGGTTAGGCCTACCCTAAAGAGCTTTACAACTGGATCACTACAATCACAAACTACACTAACAATACCATAATCTAAACTAAACCAACTGATATTCTTATTTTGATGCTCAAGATACAGTCTCAATAAATACAATACAAGGTTTATAAAGGACTATTATAAAAAGAAACTACAACTACTAACTCCGCCACTGCCACTATACTCCACAGCTGCCACCTGTACTCCAGCTCTGGTACCACTCTGCAAGAAAGTCTACTCGTGGAAAGAGTAGCGCCCCAAACAGGGTCAGTCCAAACCACTGACTGGCAAGTAAACCCCCACTCTAAGGGGGTGAGTGTGTGCAAGGTGTCTTTACAAAAACAAACTTTTAGATGATAAAAATAAAGGGGCAATAATGTAGTTAATAAGAAATATTCTACGAGACCCAAATAAGAAATGTTTATGACCTCTCATTATGCTATTGATTCTCCAACTTCCAACAAATATTACATTCTTTCTAATCATAATATGTGTAGAGACACGTTGTAATGGATTACAATAGTATATGTCATAGTACCAAGCATAAGTCACATGTAGTAGAAGTACAGTAGTCGTTTTCAATCATCTGACAAGCAGAGTCTCAACAAAGGTGTTACTCAATAGCATTAAGAACTACACCATACCATTCTAATTTACTGACGTCATACCAAACATGCCACTATAGACTAATATTAATCATCATGTGACTCATGATTATGTTATACAATATACGAGAAGTCATTTATAAAAATCATAAACTATGGGTACAAAAACATAAATTGAAAATAACCTCAGAGCAAGTGAATACTTGCCTCGGTCCAATTTGCTATTCCCGCTAGTTGACCACCGTTCCGCCTCAGGGTGGATCGTCACGGTCACGAACTGACATGTTGCACATACTCATGTTACTAGTCTATCAATTTAAACATATGCATCTACAGAGGGTTCAAATCAATGTCAGGGTTTGACTCGGCATCCGCCAGGGATGCCCTCGGGCTTACACGGGGTACAAGTTTACCGACACAATTATAAATAATAAGCTTTATCGGCTTTGATGCTCGGATTGATCATAAATAAAAATGGAAGCATAACCATGCTCGGTCGAATCCGGGGTAGGCTACTATTGGAGCAAGCTCCACAGTGTCATGCCAAATAGGACGATGGCTTGGCTCACGACGAGGAAATCAATACAGGATTATATCTAGTTAAAGCATCAACGATGGTCATAATGATTCGATCCTAAGGCCAAGTACAGCTGAAGCCGTATTAGCAAATGAATCGGTCCATTATGGTTGGCGGCGTACCGAACCCAACAGACATACTGGCTCGGTGGGGTGTACTACATCTTCAAGGTATAACAACACAACTACAAGGAGCACCACCAACCCCATCACCACTATCATCAACATCTTATCATCAGGCATCACAAAGGGTTTTAAGAGACTCAGAGATATAGGAGAGATGGTCGGATCAGGCATCGTGGGCACCAAGGGATCAACACATGGTCGGGTAGCGATCGAGGTCATACACAGACGACGTCGGCGAAGGGTCGGGAAAAAGAATCACGGCCAGATCGGGCCGTTGGGATGGTCGGGCTCCGCTGACTGGTCGGCCACTTGGCCGACGGCCAAAGACAGCTATGAGGGGGTCGTTCTCAGGCTTTGACAGAGCCCAAGAAAAAGGAAAAGGAGGAGGAAGGAGAGGGGAGGCTGACCTGATCGATGGGGGTCCTCGGCTTTGGCTGTGAGCTCGTCCTCCTCTCCGGCGACTTCCCTTCTTGCTCCAGTGCTAGCTGCGTGAGCCACCACCGAGAGGAAAAGAGATTGAGTTGGAGGTGGGAACCGTGGGATCGAGAGGGATTGGGTTCCGGATTTAGGGCTGGGGGATCGGGGTCATATATAGAAGGAGGGTGATCGGTGGCGTGCCGAGATCCATGGGATTCGGGGCCGAAACTTTGGGGATTTGGGGTGAGGGGATGATAAGATAGGGGCGGTGGCGTACAGGAGATGGAGGCGGTGGCCTACAGGAGATGGGGGTGAGTTTTGAAAGAAAAAAGGGTGCCATGGTGTGGTGGATCCAGATCCGATGGTTGATGGTAGTTGGGGATTTGATGTGATTCAACCCATCAGAGTGGGTCAGATCATCACAAGTACAAAATAAAATGCATGGTCAATTGTGGCTGTGATGTCATCCCTCCCAACAAGTGAGATTATCATAGCCATCAAATGAAAGATAAAAGTCAGCAATTGTGATAGTGAAACATTCATTGCCCTGGCCGTTTGATCGGAGCTAATCGGACGACAAGGATTGATATGCGGTTTTAACTTGTGCGATCTTGGTGCATTGGATCAAGATCCAATGGCTAAGGAAATAATAGATAGGCGATCAAGAGGTTGTCGGTGCGTTAGATTTCACTCCAATGGTCAAGATCAAGCCGAGACATGGGTGCAGCTAGAGACTAGTGGATTAGGGCCTCGAGAATCGACAGGACCTGATCGAGTCAGATCAGAAGGTCGGGCAGAACTATTGGCCCTATATTGAAAGGTGAGTTGAGTCTCGCAACCTGCGCACTCGGCAACAGGTCACTACGGGGGCACGCCTAAGTTGGAAACGTACAGACAATTAATTATTAAGTAAGCTACTCGTGCTCACTTGCACGCTTAACACCTGCACGTGCGAACCACATCGGTACAAACATATGACCATCACTATATCGCATCGCGACTCGAACCCAGGACCCATGGTCCTGTCCAACGCAATCTAACCTCAATCAGATAGCAAAACATCATGAAATCAAAGCCACTTTTAATAAAGCTTTGTATTTATTTATTCTACCAGTAATAATAATAAAAAAAATTTACAGGGTGCTCTTAGTAAAAGTGAACACGAGGGTACCAGATATTACATCCTACCCACCTTATTAAAATTTTCGTCCCGAAAATTCAAATACTAAAACTGATGATACAATCCTACCAACAATACTACCAAAGCAATGAAAGATGAACTTACGTCCGGTATAAATATTCTTACTGATACTGACAACAAGCAGGCTAAACTACTACACCATTCTCACCAATAGGAAAAGTCAGCCTCGGATTCTACCACTCATAAATCTACTAATAACAAAAGATAGGATAGAATCGAACCACTAGGCTCTCGTGGAGCTCACACGAGGCATAATGTTCAATCATGGACCTGATTACTATGGACTAAAAAAAAAAAATTTGTGACTCGAGATTATTTTTCCCTTTTCTAGATAAGGAGCGTCCCCCTTATCCAGAAGTAAGATAGCAACCTGATTCACGAAATAATATCACAAAATAGTCTCAACCAACGGTACTGACATAGGAACATATTCTCACACATAGACCTAGACCCATATACCTATAATTCCAAACAGAAGACGACGGCTAAAATGACTCAACTAGTATGCTTAGACTTAATTCTTATAAGATTCATCCATAGAATAAAATATATATTTCCTATGTAAGTACTAGTGCCCGAGTGAATAATACTAACCAAGAGAACAACCAACCTACTGACTGAAGAAGCTGAAACAAGGATATCAACATAGCTACACGCCACTCTAGTGAAAACTCTCTCTAAGATCAGGTGATCTATCCTAAACATAAACTCTGACTTCGCTAAAGAACTACTTACCAAGAAACTAATTGCCATGGAGTACCCTATTAGCTCTTGGCAGTCATACCAATATCAAGCACTAAAACTCTGCACTACGTTAATCATCAAATTAGTTAGATGGAGGCCTTACAATACAAAAAAAAAGTGAGATTTAAGAGAACCGAGGCGATTTGGGATAACTCAAAACGAATCTACTAAAACTGAACTAGTTTGACCCAAACAAGATAACTCAAAGCGACATGCCAATAATTTAAAGAATAGTTACTCAGAAGGAACTGAAATAAACATAAACTACTTGAAATAGTCTGAACAAACCAAGAAAAACTCCAACCGATTGGACAGTTCTCAAATTCAACAAACATATAGGTAACTCCCTTGGCAATGCCATTACCATCTTTTCAACATATAAATGTTCAAATTTCAGTTTCACACCACTGCCATCCGGCCAGTGCAACTACCAAAGTTCTATTCAGAAACATTGCCCCACCAAATTCTCTGAAAAGAAAATGTGTATCCACCAAAGCCTCCGAAGAGTCAGTGTGCATGTATCCGCCAAATTCTCCAAAGAGAAAGTGCGTAGCCGGCAAACCCTCTAATGAGTCATTGCGTAGCCGCCAAAGCCTCCGAAGATTCAGTGCGTATATATCAGCCAAAATCTCCAAAGAGAAAGTGTGTAACCGCCAAAGCTTACAAAAGTCAGTGTGTAGCCGCCAAAGTCTCCGAAGAGCCAATGCGTATGTATCCGCCAAATTCACCAAAAAGAAAGTGCGTAACCGCCAAAGCCTCTAATGAGTCAGTGCGTAGCCGCCAAAGCCTCCGAAGAGCCAATGCGTATGTATTCGCCAAATTCTCCAAAGAGAAAGTGCGTAACCGCCAAAGCCTCTAATGAGTCAGTGCGTAGCCGCCAAAGCCTCCTAAGAGTCAGTGCGTATGTATGTGTCCCCCAAATTCTCCGAAGAGAAAATGCGTAACCACCAAAGCCTCTAATGAGTCAGTGCGTAGCCGCCAAAGCCTCCGAAGAGTCAGTGCGTATATATATCCACCAAATTCTCCGAAGAGAAAGTGTGTAACCGCCAAAGCCTCGAATGAGTCAGTGCGTAGCCGCCAAAGCCTCTAATGAGTCAGTGCGTAGCCGCCAAAGCCTCCGAAGAGTCAGTGCGTATATATATCCACCAAATTCTCCGAAGAGAAAGTGTGTAACCGCCAAAGCCTCGAATGAGTCAGTGCGTAGCCGCCAAAGCCTCCGAAGAGTCAGTGCGTATATATCCACCAAATTCTCTGAAGAGAAAGTGTGTAACCGCCAAAGCCTTGAATGAGTCAGTGTGTAGCCGCCAAAGCCTCCGAAGAGTCAGTGCGTATATATCCACCAAATTCTCTGAAGAGAAAGTGTGTAACCGCCAAAGCCTTGAATGAGTCAGTGTGTAGCCGCCAAAGCCTCCGAAGAGTCAGTGCGTATATATCCACCAAATTCTCCGAAGAGAAAGTGTGTAATCTCACAATGTCCTCTACCGGACAGTCACAACCCATCGCCAAAGTTCCCGAGGAACAGTGCGTAATCTTACCACGAGTCTCTATTGAGACATTGCATAATCTGCTAACCATGAGAATTTTAACCACCACATTCCACCTCCTGGTGCACTCTCTGAAACCATCATTCCCAAGGGACTTCATCATCACTCGTGGGATCCATTCAAAAAGGGCACATATACTATAAACACCAAACAAAACTGACTCATGATACATCAAGGAAATCTAGTAGTAGAATGTAAGGGACAATTCTAAAACACTGACTAGGTGTCTAGTATCAAGGGTCAACGAGGATCAAGGAATCCTAAACACCTGCTAAGTCTCTAATACTAAGGGTCAATGGAGATCAAGGAATCCTATACACCTGTTAAGTCTCTAGTACTAAAGGTCAACGAAGATCGAGGAACCCTAGGCACCGGCTAGGTCTCTAGTGCTGGAGGTCGATGAGAATCAATAAAAAGAGTAACCCTACAACTAGGTCAAATAAGCCATCCTAAACCAATCAATCGTGTAAATTCAATCTCTAATCCTTGATTAACTTGCTAAAAAGAAGACCCAAATAAGTCTTTATTAGAAGACTCCAAACTTATTCCAAAGTTGAGTTCAGCACCGCACTCCTGCTAAGGAATCTCAACCTACTTCACATAGTGATATAAGCAAAAGTAATTGTCTCTTGTAGTTATTGCTAGAATATTATCTACTGATATGAATAACCATTAGGTCTAACAATCACTGCTGCTGCAATCTACTAGGTACAATCGCCAAGATCCCAATTTTTGGACAATGCAAAGCTAACCAACAAAGTCCCTATCAGAAACAGTGCTCCACCAAATTTTCCGAAGAGAAAATGTGTATCCGTTAAATTCTCCAAAGAGAAAGTACGTAGTCGCCAAAGTTTCTAAAGAGTCAGTGCGCATCCCGTCACCCACTTGGCACGCTTATCATCGCTTGGAATCTCTTCCCACAATGTGTTCTCATACCAACCACTCAAAGTTTATCCCTCAGGGCAAACGACACACACAACCACATGAAGGTCTAATATCGACTAGATATCCAATAAAATTCCAGCCAGAGTATAACCATTCACCCATATTATTACTAGAATGTAAAAAGAAAACCTACAAGATTAACTATCACATTAAGTACGTGAAGATGGACAATCCCTCTTGTGGCAACTTTGGCCACGGATGTAGCATGCCCCCTGCAACGGGAATTCCTTTCGAACATGGCCCTCTCGTCTGCAGTTATGACATACTAGCTGCTCCTGGTTCTTCTCTTCTTCGATATCAACTTGAAATTTGGATGAAGTCTTTTGTCGCTTGTTGCAGTGCTTTTCTTGATGCCCTTCTAGGAGTCTCCTAGATTCCTTTATTTCGCACTCTACAGCCAATGCTCGATTAACCACCTCTTCATAAGACTGACTCAAGAATGCAGAAAGCTTCCCTCTGATCTCCGGCTTTAGGCCAAGCTCAAAATGCCTGGCCCTTCGGGCGTCAGTCGCTACTTGGTGAAGGGCATATCTAGAAAGCTCCGAAAACTTGGCCTCATACTGTGCCACAGTACGAGACCCCTGGTCAAGAGACAGGAACTCCATCTCCATCCGGTTCTGCACGGTCACAGGGAAGAACTTCTTTCGAAAGAATTTCTCAAACTCCAACCAGATGATAGCTCCTTGATCAGCTGCCCTCGAACGCAAAACCGACTGCCACCAAAAGTCGGCCTCTGCCTCGAACTGGTATGAGGCAAGAGTGACTCGTCGCTCTCCAGTGACCTCCAAAATGTCTAGGAATTTTTTCATCTGTTGAAACCACCGATCTGCCTCTAAGGGGTCTGGCTCGCCTCTAAAGGTTGGAGGTCCCATTGCCTTGAAGGCTTTCAACAACTTTCCTTGTCGCTCGCTCTCAGCCCGCTGGTGAGCTTGTGCCTGGGTAAGGGCAGCTTGAGCTAGGGTAGTTTGCTGCTGGGCTACTATTTGCTGCTGAGCAACGATAGCCTGCTGCTGTTGAACCATAGTGGTCATCCCCTGGAGCATCTCTATCATTCTCGTTGTGCCGTCAGGCTCAGAGGACGACCCTGCTTCGTTGCCGCTTCTAGTACCCGTCATCTGCAAAGCAACTATCTACGTTAGAATACTACTCCAAGACTTAAACTTCAACTCCTACAATCCTAATCCCTAGAATCATATCCCTAAGCTCTGATACCAGCTGTCACGCCCCAGAAATCTGAAGACCGATCTCTGAGGTATGAGGATAGAAAGGGGTGAAGGGTTAGGGTATGGCAGAACAATTATACCAAGTTGGGAATCTCAAGGATAGATTTCCTTCTAAGGAAGCACGATGCTCAAGCCTTCGACAGCGAGCCAAATAGTCTCACTCACTCCCTACCACTCGAGTATGCTAGTCTGGTAATCCAATCTACAAGGTTAACCTATCAGGCCATTTATATCTCATTACATTTTCGGGTGATCTACCCTAGGCTTGGGCCTTGAGGTTAGGCCTACCCTAAAGAGCTTTACAACTGGATCACTACAATCACAAACTACACTAACAATACCATAATCTAAACTAAACCAACTGATATTCTTATTTTGATGCTCAAGATACAGTCTCAATAAATACAATACAAGGTTTATAAAGGACTATTATAAAAAGAAACTACAACTACTAACTCCGCCACTGCCACTATACTCCACAGCTGCCACCTGTACTCCAGCTCTGGTACCACTCTGCAAGAAAGTCTACTCGTGGAAAGAGTAGCGCCCCAAACAGGGTCAGTCCAAACCACTGACTGGCAAGTAAACCCCCACTCTAAGGGGGTGAGTGTGTGCAAGGTGTCTTTACAAAAACAAGCTTTTAGATGATAAAAATAAAGGGGCAATAATGTAGTTAATAAGAAATATTCTACGAGACCCAAATAAGAAATGTTTATGACCTCTCATTATGCTATTGATTCTCCAACTTCCAACAAATATTACATTCTTTCTAATCATAATATGTGTAGAGACACGTTGTAATGGATTACAATAGTATATGTCATAGTACCAAGCATAAGTCACATGTAGTAGAAGTACAGTAGTCGTTTTCAATCATCTGACAAGCAGAGTCTCAACAAAGGTGTTACTCAATAGCATTAAGAACTACACCATACCATTCTAATTTACTGACGTCATACCAAACATGCCACTATAGACTAATATTAATCATCATGTGACTCATGATTATGTTATACAATATACGAGAAGTCATTTATAAAAATCATAAACTATGGGTACAAAAACATAAATTGAAAATAACCTCAGAGCAAGTGAATACTTGCCTCGGTCCAATTTGCTATTCCCGCTAGTTGACCACCGTTCCGCCTCAGGGTGGATCGTCACGGTCACGAACTGACATGTTGCACATACTCATGTTACTAGTCTATCAATTTAAACATATGCATCTACAGAGGGTTCAAATCAATGTCAGGGTTTGACTCGGCATCCGCCAGGGATGCCCTCGGGCTTACACGGGGTACAAGTTTACCGACACAATTATAAATAATAAGCTTTATCGGCTCTGATGCTCGGATTGATCATAAATAAAAATGGAAGCATAACCATGCTCGGTCGAATCCGGGGTAGGCTACTATTGGAGCAAGCTCCACAGTGTCATGCCAAATAGGACGATGGCTTGGCTCACGACGAGGAAATCAATACAGGATTATATCTAGTTAAAGCATCAACAATGGTCATAATGATTCGATCCTAAGGCCAAGTACAGCTGAAGCCGTATTAGCAAATGAATCGGTCCATTATGGTTGGCGGCGTACCGAACCCAACAGACATACTGGCTCGGTGGGGTGTACTACATCTTCAAGGTATAACAACACAACTACAAGGAGCACCACCAACCCCATCACCACTATCATCAACATCTTATCATCAGGCATCACAAAGGGTTTTAAGAGACTCAGAGATATAGGAGAGATGGTCGGATCAGGCATCGTGGGCACCAAGGGATCAACACATGGTCGGGTAGCGATCGAGGTCATACACAGACGACGTCGGCGAAGGGTCGGGAAAAAGAATCACGGCCAGATCGGGCCGTTGGGATGGTCGGGCTCCGCTGACTGGTCGGCCACTTGGCCGACGGCCAAAGACAGCTATGAGGGGGTCGTTCTCAGGCTTTGACAGAGCCCAAGAAAAAGGAAAAGGAGGAGGAAGGAGAGGGGAGGCTGACCTGATCGATGGGGGTCCTCGGCTTTGGCTGTGAGCTCGTCCTCCTCTCCGGCGACTTCCCTTCTTGCTCCAGTGCTAGCTGCGTGAGCCACCACCGAGAGGAAAAGAGATTGAGTTGGAGGTGGGAACCGTGGGATCGAGAGGGATTGGGTTCCGGATTTAGGGCTGGGGGATCGGGGTCATATATAGAAGGAGGGTGATCGGTGGCGTGCCGAGATCCATGGGATTCGGGGCCGAAACTTTGGGGATTTGGGGTGAGGGGATGATAAGATAGGGGCGGTGGCGTACAGGAGATGGAGGCGGTGGCCTACAGGAGATGGGGGTGAGTTTTGAAAGAAAAAAGGGTGCCATGGTGTGGTGGATCCAGATCCGATGGTTGATGGTAGTTGGGGATTTGATGTGATTCAACCCATCAGAGTGGGTCAGATCATCACAAGTACAAAATAAAATGCATGGTCAATTGTGGCTGTGATGTCATCCCTCCCAACAAGTGAGATTATCATAGCCATCAAATGAAAGATAAAAGTCAGCAATTGTGATAGTGAAACATTCATTGCCCTGGCCGTTTGATCGGAGCTAATCGGACGACAAGGATTGATATGCGGTTTTAACTTGTGCGATCTTGGTGCATTGGATCAAGATCCAATGGCTAAGGAAATAATAGATAGGCGATCAAGAGGTTGTCGGTGCGTTAGATTTCACTCCAATGGTCAAGATCAAGCCGAGACATGGGTGCAGCTAGAGACTAGTGGATTAGGGCCTCGAGAATCGACAGGACCTGATCGAGTCAGATCAGAAGGTCGGGCAGAACTATTGGCCCTATATTGAAAGGTGAGTTGAGTCTCGCAACCTGCGCACTCGGCGACAGGTCACTACGGGGGCACGCCTAAGTTGGAAACGTGCAGACAATTAATTATTAAGTAAGCTACTCGTGCTCACTTGCACGCTTAACACCTGCACGTGCGAACCACATCGGTACAAACATATGACCATCACTATATCGCATCGCGACTCGAACCCAGGACCCATGGTCCTGTCCAACGCAATCTAACCTCAATCAGATAGCAAAACATCATGAAATCAAAGCCACTTTTAATAAAGCTTTGTATTTATTTATTCTACCAGTAATAATAATAAAAAAAATTTACAGGGTGCTCTTAGTAAAAGTGAACACGAGGGTACCAGATATTACAAATATTCTAGAAAATATTTCAAGGATATTCCCGGGAATACTCGGGGTTTGGGAAATCATCTTGGGATATATGTTTACTGGACCCTGGATAGTCTTCATGGGCCCCAGGCAGGCTGCGGGTCCCACCGTCGCCTCTATGGGCCCTAGGCAATGCTGTGGGACCCACGATCGTCTCCGTGGGCCCCAGGCAATGCTATGGGTCCCATCGTCACCTTCGTGGGTCCTAGGCAGGGATGTGGGCCCTACGTTCATCTCTGTGGGCCCTAGGCAGGGTTGCGAGCCCCACAGTCATCTCCGTGGGCCCCATGTAGGGCTGCGGGTCCCCCCGTCGCCTCTGTGGGCCCTAGGCAAGGCTGTGGGCCCTACGTTCATCTCAGTGGGCCCCAGGCAGGCCTGCGGGTCCCACCGTCGTCTTCGCGGGCCCTAGGTAGGGGTTGTGGGTCCCACTATTGGGTGTTTTAGTCAGATTTTGCACCCACAAGCAACTTGCGTAACATCTGCAGTGGCCTCAGCAATTGCATGCTGAGCCAACATCAGCTCCAGCAATAGCATCAACATTTGGGATCCTTTGGTTTTCATCGGACTCATCAGTCATCTCTTATATCTGATTCTCCAAAGCCCAAACCCTAATTCTCCAAGCCCTAACCCAACTTAGCCCCCAATTTTTGAAAACCTAACCCTAGACTTTGAACCATTGAGCCCTAGGTGACTAGGTCCCTATTTTCTAACTCAATTGGGTGAACCCAAACCCTCGTCATCAAGGTGATGCCCAGAGAGCGCTGCATGCTCGTTCCGGAACATCCAAGTAAACTCTCGGAGGGTTTCATCTGATCCCATTCGAAGTCGGTAGAGAGAGTCGAGCTTCTTTTCTGGTTTGAGGTTCAGACTGTAGTGTTGGACGAAGAGATCTTCCAGATCCTCGAACCAGCTGACGGAGCTTGCTGGAAGTTGGTGATACCAAACAAGCGACATGTTGTCCAGGCTACCCACGAAGGTACGACATAGAACCTGGTTGTCGTGATCGTGGGGCGTCAACGCTTGTTTGAAAGCGAGGACGTGCAACGTTGGATCTCCCATGAGGCAATTAAACCTCGGGAAGATTGGAGTTCGCCAGCTCCGAGGAAACGGATCCCGGAGGATTTTTCGATGAAGAGGTCCCTCAGAAGTATGGTTGTTTCAACGGTTACCTCGTTGGTCTGAGAGGTGCCTTGGAGGAAAAGGAGGCAACAAGGGTGTTGGAGTCCTCGTCGGGCGATGCTCGACCAGGGTTCTATCGTAGTTGTACTGAAGCTGAATTTTGGGGCGGTGGTCCTTGTTCCGGACATCTCTCGCGATGCTGGGATCAGAGGATGATCCGGAGCTGAGAGGTTCGGGATGTCAAGCAGACTCGTTGTGTCATTCCTAAACCGTCAGCCTGGAGGGAAGAAGTGAGGGTCCTCTCGAGAGGGGATCGAGGGGTTGTCTAGAGGTGTCGATGATCGAACGTCTAGAAGGAGTCGGAGAGGGGTCTAGTGATCAGCAGACGTATGCTCCGTCATTGATGCTAGTTGCTGACCTAGGAAGGTTGGCGCCTGCCTCGATAGCGACCTGTCAGAGGGAATCTCTCTCGACCATGAGAGCAACATTCTGCTTCATCAAGGTGAGGAGATGGAAGTCTTATATCGAGATTTAGTATGTCGACTGAGGGTCGGTGACGGACGAGACATGCGCTTTCCCTAGTCGCTGAGGAGTCTCGTCAGCAAGCTGAGGAGACTGTCGTGGTTGAGCCGGAGTTGCACGGTCAACTGATCGATAGCTCCTCAAGTTCATAGTAGGCTGGTGCTCAAGGTGTTGACTTGTCGTATGCCTACGACTATTTGAGCGAGTTATAGGATGCTGGATGTCGAGGTGAATATGACTTCCCTCCGGGCCTCCGGCTGATCCACAAGTTGTGTCTTCACCATTCAGGTATAGCGATAAAGGCAGATGAGTTGCTCAGGCAATCGGTAGTTACTACTTGACCAAAGGAGCTGGGAAGCCTGAAGGTCGCAAGTCGATAGGGAAAATCCCACAGACGGTGGCAAATTGTTGGGGAGGATTTCGGCCGTCGTACACAACCCCCCTCCAACAGTCGATTGAAGGTTTGACCCTTCGAGATGTGGTGCGTTGTGAAGCGCTGAGGGGTAAGGTACTGAGCTGTCACACAGTCACTATAGAGTTGAGAGACACAAAGAAGGATAAAGAGAGAGATAGAGAGAGTTGACACGGGGTGTGATGACGGAGTTTGACCAAAGCCTATGTCTCCGTACAGTAAGGCGCAACCTTTGAATCCACTATCACTGAAAATATAAAGCTACCCTCGACAGGCCGAGGAGTGCTTGTTACAAATAGATAGAGGGTAGAAAGAGTTTTGAAGTCTGAAGACCAGAAGGCTCAAAGAGCTCTGGAAAACAGAAAGTGGAATATGGAATAATGAATTCCGGTCCGATTTCTTTACAGGGTTGGCTATATATAGATCGAGGTTTGGGAATATCCAAGGAATATTCTAGAAAATATTTCAAGGATATTCCTGGGAATACCCGGGGTTTGGGAAATCATCTTGGGATGTTCACTAGACCCTGGATAGTCTTCATGGGCCCCAAGCAGGGCTGCGGGTCCTACTATCATCTCCATGGGACCTAGGCAGAGCTGTTGGCTCCACGGTCGTCTCCTGCGGGTCCCACTGTCGCCTCTATGGGCCCTAGGCAATGCTGTGGGACCCACGATCGTCTCCGTGGGCCCCAGGCAGTGCTGCGGGTCCCACCGTCACCTTCGTGGGTCCTAGGCAGGGATGTGGGCCCTACGTTCATCTATGTGGGCCCTAGGCAGGGTTACGGGCCCCACAGTCATCTCCGTGGGCCCCAGGTAGGGCTGCGGGTCCCCCCGTCGCCTCCGTGAGCCCTAGGCAAGACCGTGGGTCCTAGGTTCATCTCAGTGGGCCCCAGGCAGGGCTGTGGGTCCCACCATCATCTTCGTGGGACCCAGGTAGGGTTGTGGGTCCCACTGTTGGGTGTTTTAGTCAGATTTTGGACCCACAAGCAACTTGCGTAACATTTGCAGTGGCCTCAGCAATTGCATGCTGAGCCAACATCAGCTCCAGCAATAGCATCAACATTACTCTCTGTATCGCACCCAACACTCTGCATAACAGCAGCAATTGCAACTCCAGCACTGTGCATATATAACAACAGCAATTACAGGACCAACATTGGCGCCATCACCATCTTACATCCACGCTTAAGTTTAGATTCATGTTTCCTTCTTTTGTTTATTCTAGTATTGCTTTATTTGTTTAATTCCCACACATATATAGAAAAGGGTGGTTCATAAGTCATTTTTTAGACTGAAAAGTTAGGAAATGGGCAAACAATGTATATTAAGCTAATACCAAATGCCCGTATGTCGTATTGCCCATCGAAGCACAGAAAAAAACCGCCACAAAGCTGGGCTAACAGGACATATTTGAGGGTGGTCTGCAAGTTTTCTAAAAATTAAAAAGAAAGCCCTGTTGGACCAATCTGAAATTAGATAAAATATTCAAGGGAGGATTTTACAATTTGCCCATCACATGCATCATGCATACGTAAACTGAAGCCACAATGGTGCCGTCATGAAAGAACGGCAGCTCTCAAATCCGGACGCCGCCGTCGTGGGGAGGAGGAACGGCGTGATGCTCCCGTCCACCATGGAGAACACGCCGGAATCGAGAAACGGGTCCGATCCCTCTTGGGCGATCGCATCCTTATATCTGAGGTGGTTGGTGTCAGTGAAATAGATGCAATCCTCCTTCACTCCCTGCAGCTGGGTGGCCGGGACAGATCTGGAGCAGCTGGTGCCGAGGAAAAGGGCGTGGCCGCCCAAGCTCTTCACCTCGGCCCAGCGCCGGGGAGGCCCCGGTTGAGCCTCGAATACTTTGAACCCGGTGGTGCAGCGGAAGAAGTCAGGATGATCGTTATACGTCCACAGCCTCCTGACCATGAGCAGCCTCCCGCGAGATTCGACGAGGTACGTAATCGTGAATGAATCGTCGACTTCCTCCTCGTCCGCACGTCGGATCTCAGACCCTTCCGTGCACGTGATTTGCTCATCGCCCACCTCAATGGTGTACAGTTTCTCATCAGCATCGACGGCATGGAGCAGCCCCTGGATGAAGATGACGTCTCTGAAGCGGAGGGGCGTCGGGCTGTCGGGCAAGCAAGTCCATGTCCTACCGTGCGTCCGGCAGACGCACAAGGTGGACCCGACGAGGGCAGCGACCACGACGGCGCCGGGGCTTTGGTCGGCAGGGGAGGACGACAGGACCGCCTTGCTGATGAAGCCCGGGTTTGCGCGAGGACGGACACGTAACGGGCAGAGCGGGATGGTGGTCTGGTGCGGGAGCGGGATCTTGGCTCCCGAGAGTGGGTTCAGCAAGAAATTCCCGTGGGTCTGGTGCGCGACCACCAGCCAGCTGTCGAAGGAGCCGCAGAAACGGGCACCGTCGGCCTCGGGGAAGACGACCGTGATCAGGGCGTTGTCGGAGAGGCGGAAGAAGCTGCACGTCTTTCCCTTGGGGTCGGGGGAGAGCGCCATCCACGCCCACGAGGAAGGGGGCTGCGTAGATCTCCAGGGCTTGCAGACGGCGCTGAAGCGGATGCGGTCGGCCATGCTGGAGAGGCGGCCCAGGATCAAGCCGAGGATGTCGGTTGGGAGGTCGGCCCATCTGCCGCAATGCTCTGCCGCCCTCCTTGCCTTCTTTCTGCTGCTGCTGCTGCTGCTAGGGCTTGAGGGGTTACCCATCGCCATCCTCCAATGTCGACAAGATGGAAGTCGGTCACGCGGCGGCCGGAGAAAAGAACGAGAGGAGCGGTTGTTGATGGACGAAGAGATAGGGTTTCCATTTCCCACCCCGCCGCCGAAGCTATATAAATAAGCTAGCTAGGTTGCTTCCCCAAGAAGTTTAGGATAAAAAACACTTTACCCCCCCCCCCCCTATAGTTTACAAACTACATTTTACCCCCTTCAATTCAGTTTTGATCAGATACAAATTACCAAAATTGAGGAAATTAAGTAGTTGACAAAAGGGGGATTTGTGATAGCATTTCAAACGATAGGGTCCCATTTGGAACAAAATAAACTCACAGGAGGTTTAAGTGTTTTTTACCTAAACTTCAAGGCCAGGGGGGCAAAGTGTAATTTACCCTGAAACTAATAAATAAAGAAAAAAACTTATTAATAACCCAAAAATATGTAATTAGACTCCATTTCCATCAAACTTGAATACAACCCCTTTTTTTCATCATATCCCAAAAATATCCTTCCCTCTTACACCCCACCTTAAATTAGGGATGGGACTTGGGCGGGTAGAAGGGTTTGTCCATGCTAGAGTAGTTAGATATCGTATGGAGGAATCCGATCGGAAAAGAGAGATCTTCAAGCTTTATTGTTGTCTATGGAAGAACCGATCGGGGAAAAGTAAGATCTTAGAGTCATGTTATCGATGTCGCGCTGCTAATGACGCCACAGCTATGTCGTTGCCACTTCTCAATTCCTTTCCAATTGCAGTCGATGCCCAAACGATTATGTTTTAGGTTTTAGTTGGATGTAGGGTATAAGATAAGGGTATAAATGAAATTTTAAATTTTTTGAGTAAGTTATTATGAAACAGGTGGGAAATGGGGGGCTATTTATAGATTTTTGGGGTATGAATAAAATTTTTCCACATAAATTTTCAAGTGCCAGCCAATTCGTAGTCCGCCCGCGAATATATCCCCGCAACAAATTTTTTATCCCGGGTCACGACCCAATATCCACACATTCTTACCACTATAAATATATATACGAGTGGCAATCGATCGGGTTTCGGGTCGAACCCTACCCCTACCGATACCCAAACCTACTAAAGTATGGCATGATCCATACCCAACCCATACCCATTCGGATAGAAAGTGGATCTATACCTGCTCCATACCCAATCCGGTTTCGGCTCTGAATTGACCGAGGGTTTAATTTTATGTCTTTTTCTCTATCATTACTTGAGGGGAAAAAAAATCAGAAGGCAATCATAAGAATATATTTTGGTTTTTATTACAATGGTTTTAAAAGAGTACAAGTTTGGGTAGGGATTTGTGCGATTATCTAGTATACACTTTTTTTTTAGATCCCCTCCGAAAGGAGGGAGGGTTAGACAGCCCCCGACTAGTTTATTAGAAAATCAAGATTTCAAAATGTTACATAAGGTAGTAGCCTCAACACCAAACTTCGGTTTCCACGGGATTATCCATATCTTGAAGATCGAAGTCACCGATCTGCACAGTTCTTCTGCCGCCAACACCTTACCATTGAAGATATGGTTGTTCCTCTCTAGCCAGATAATCCCCATGGTAAGGATATCCCACGACAGTCGCAACTCCTTGGGGATATTCCTTCTACACCTTTTATTCCACATTGCTTTTCAGACGACTCGGGTGAGTAAAGATATCACATTTCCTCTCGAAGTGGTCCCACACCTATCTAGCAAATGGACAACTCAACAACAGGTGCGAAGTGCTATCCTCTATGGAATTGCAGAAGGTACATTGAGATTCCGTGACTTGAGGTTGCTGCCGCTTCAACAGGTTAGTTTTAGTGAGAATCTTATTCCTTGCTACCAGAAGAGAAAATTTTTGGATCTTTGCCGATGCTAGCTTCGTCTTCCAAATGGTCCCAGATGGGCAAAGGTGCTGGGAGGATGGGGGAATGAGATTGTTATAAAAGGATATTACCGATAAAAGACCCAATGATGTCCATCTCGGCCTACACCTTGATCCTAACCCGAACCCTAACCCTGAACCCAAACCTACACCCTGATCCTGACCCTGACTTGAACATGAACCCTAACCCTAACCCTGAACCCAAATATCAATTATTAACCCTAACCTGAAACCAAATTCAAACCTAGATCTAAACTCGGCCGAACCCAAACCTCTGTTGCTTATTTGCTCTGTGATTGCAATCTAACAACAGTTGATTGCTCTCCCTTGTCAAGTTTCAAGTGCCCTATGGGCTAGGGGCCTATGGCTTTTCAGCCATGTTTTAATCTCCTCCTTCGGCGACCTCGTTGTGTATAGTCCTTTGTGCCAAGTGATGCCATGGCTAAGAGGCTGAGCCAAAGCAGCTAAGGCTGAGTCTCTAGTTGGTGTTGGGGCTGCTGGCAGGGAATTGAAGCGATCTCAGACTCACTCTTGATATTTTTGAGAGCGATTAGTTAGTACTTAGCAGTTAAATTTGTTATGTTACATTGCACTGATTAATTAGTAGTTATATTAGTATGTAAGACTATAGCTTTAGTTTGCACTTATGTATGAACTTTGTATTTTTGTTTGAACTTTGAAGCAATCTCTAACTCACTGTCTTACTGTTTTAAGTTTGTTTCATTGCTTTGATTAGTTAGTAGATACTAGTTAGTAATAATGGAAGATTCTCAATGCCCTAGCAATACTGTTAGCCATGATCCTATTCATAATCCTAATACTGAGTCTACCGGCTCTAGTGGCCATGATCTTGAGCATGTTAATGTAGATCTGGTTCATTCTTTAGATAGTCAAATCCAACCAGACAGTCATCCCGATCCAGTACTTGGAGAGGGTGATGAAGCTTCTGTTGCTTTTGCTAAAAAAAAAACCTAGACAATCCAATTATGTTTGGAAATATTTTATTCAGAAGCATATAACTAAAAAAGAAAGAGATGGTAAAATAATGACCAAGCGATATGCTGAATATAAATATTATAAATGCCTACTTGTTAATGAGCCTAAGAGTGATACTAACCACATTAAGAGGCACTATGAAGAGACGTATAAACTTAGGCCCATTTTTTGTCATAAATAGTCAATTTTAACCCAATCTTCTATGGGTAGTTCACTTGTTGCACATAAGTTTGATCAATCGGAGTGTCGCAAAGCACTTGCGACAATGATCATCTTGCATGAGTATCCTTTTAATATCGTTTCACATCATAGTTTCATTAATTATAGCAAAATATTATAACCCCTTTTTAAGATGGTATCTCGTAATACTATTAAATCTGATTGTATTTCTATTTATATTGCGAAAAAACTAAAACTTATGCATTAATTTGAGCACAACACATCTAGAATTAGTCTCACATCTGATACTTGGATATCAAATCAGTCTATTGATTATAATTCTATTACTGCTCACTATATTTCTTCAAATTAAACATTTAATAAACGTATTATTAATTTTATTAATAAGGGTCCTCTTGATACTGGTTTAGCATAGCTGAGCATATTAAGATAAATTTAATTAAATAAAAAATTAATGATAAGATTTTTTCTTTAACTTTAGATAATTATAGTACTAATGATGTGTTATATAGAACTATTATATTACAAATTGGTTAAAAAGAAAGCTCTTTTATGTGATCGTAAGTTTCTTCATATGCGTTATTCTGCTCATATACTTAATCTGATTGTACATGAAGGATTAAATTATATCAATCCTACAATTCTATGATTTGAGATACTGTTAAATATATTAATAATTCACCTTCTCGTGTATTTAAATTTTGTGAAATTTGTACAGAATTGGGTTTGAGCACATCAAAGGGTCTTCCCCTTGATGTTTTTACTAGATGGAACTCTACTTATATGATGTTGCAATCTGCTATTGATTTTTGAGATGTTTTTGCTAAGTTAGAAATTATTGATTCAAATTATAAATTTATTCCTTCTGATGATGAATGGTCTAATGCAATTATAGTTTATGAGCTTCTATTTTAGATCCACAACGTAAAAATATATTTTTAAATATGTTCTTCTTAAACTTTTTGTTCCTCGTGACGTTGTTGCACTTGATCCTGAGGCGGGAAAATAGCGAATATAAGATCGGAGGGATACCACTTTGTTATTATTTAGAAATCTATTCAAAGAGTGTAGTACTAAATTTAGTAGCCTACCTGATTCAGCTCCTATAAAAGTGGGTAGCTCTAAATCAAAAGTAGTTGATTATGATGAAGATGATTTTCTAAAGTTTGAGGAGGATATTATGATTCAGAATGTAAGTGGAGGCTCGAAATCGGAGTTACATATATATTTAGATAAACCTAGAGACAGAGTAAATATTTTGACATTTTGGCTTGGTGGAAGTTTAATTCATCCAAATATCCTATTTTATCGATGATGGCCCGAGATGTTTTTGCTATTTCCGTTTCAACCGTAGCATCTGAGTCATCATTTAGCACTGGAGGTAGGGTACTTAATTAATTTAGAAGTTGTTTGAAGTCCGAGACTGTTTAAGCTTTAGTTTGTTGCCAAGATTGGCTTCGCTTTTCGCCGTCCTTAGGATCCTCATCAACCAGTGATGTTGATTTACTTGATTCTAAACTTAATATTCTTGATGAAGAATAAATTATATAGTTTTGCTTTTAATGTTTCTGGTTTGGTTGGTTTTCTTGTTATCTTGTATTGCTTGAATAGTTTTCTGGTTAGCTTGTTAGCTGTTAATGTTTGCTGAAATTACTTGTTAATTATTAACTTGTATAGATTGTATAATGTTATGAATTACTGAGTTTGTTAGTTATCGTGTGTGCTTGTTGACTCTGTGGTTGCATGCTTGATGAATGTGTGTTTTTTGTATACCTCTTGTCTTGTTGGTTTTGCTTACTATATAGTCTGTGTGGTTTACTTCTATAGTGTTCTGGTTTTGTATATTGTGTATTTGCATGCTTGTGTGGGGCTCTGTTTGTGGCCCAAGGTAATTTTTTTTTTAACTCCGCATGTACAAGATCAATGTACTACCGGTCCACAGCCCGGATAAAGGAGGAGGGTTTTAAAATAAGAGAGTACTCAATACTCGTTGAGGGCTTACTGCCTACTGGCTTCTTCTAGTTGTATGATTTGTTGGTTTGGTTGATATCAGTTAAAATTAGCAGTCTAGTTTTTTTTTTTTCTCAAATCTCAGTTTTTTGTAAAATAAAAATTAATATTTATTTTCTAAAAATAAATCTAACAAAAATTTTAGGGTCGGGCCCGGTCCGGACCCTTGAAGGGCGGGGCTAGGGCTGATGGTTTTTAGGCCTGTAAGGGCTAGGGCCTGAGCCAGGGCCCGCTGTATATAGAAGGGTCGGGCCCGGATTTACCCAAGTCCAGCCCGGGCCTAGCTCGTTGATAGCCCTACTAGTGCCCCAAAACCCAAGTCGTAAGAGAAGATCCACTAGAGGATATATAAAGAAGAGAAACTTTGGTATAAATGAGAAACTTCTAGGTAATCCAAAACACATCACCATTGTGCTATGGCAGGCACCATGACATGTGCATGAAACTCATCCCCAACTACAAGTTAGTTGTGTTTCAATCGGAGTGATGGTTTGATTGATGTGGGTCCACTCAGTTGGCTGATTTTTTTTTTTGGCAACTCAGTTGGCTGATTTAAAACGCCCAATTACCAAAGTAGAAGTTGTTCAGCATTTCTTATTGGATCGTGATACCAGCTCATCAAGTATCACGGTTGTACCAAAGTTTTTTTTCCCTGAGACACCATTTGTCCAACCTCAACCGATGTGGGACTAAATCCCAACATTAATTTGATCTAATGAAAAACTATAACCACAACAAACATATTCGTTGCTACTCAGCATCCACCACCAACCCCCATTGCAAGTTCTTTCCATAGAAGTTAAAAACACAAAATTCATCTCTGAAATTAGCTTTTGATCCAACTAAACTAATATATTTGGTAGGGGGTCCCAACATGGCACCCACCGCCACCCATCCTCCCTACCTGTCTTGCCACCATCTCTGAAAGTAGCTTTTTCCCGTTTCACAAGCATCACCCTAGGGATTAGATTAGTAGTAGTAGGGGTGCAACTCGGGTCAGCTTGGTTCGGATTTGACCCAATTCGAAACCAAACCGAACTAGTTCGGTTCTACCATATTGAAACCCAAATCAATCCAATTTGAGTATAGACCCTAAACCAACCCAACCCACACCAAAGTCGGGGTTGGTTTGGGTCGGTTCTTGGATTGGGAGGTGGTCTAAAAAAATAGTGATCATCGGCTATTTACTAGCAAACTAAATGTTTATGATAGGCTTTAGGCTTTAGCCACCCGTTGAGTTCTCTTGGTAGTTGGTTCAATGTTAGCAAACAAATAATGTTTACTCGGGTGCTAGTGTGATGGAGCCCAAAAGTCCAAACCCGTGACATATATATATATATATGTGGACTAATATTATATGAGTTCGGTTCTCGGGTTGGGTCAGGTCTACCCGAGCCTCAAACCAGAACCGACCCGTAATTAGTCGGGTCCACAAAACTTAGAACCAATCCAACCCATTTAGTCAAACTACCCGAACCAACCCGACCCATTTAGGTCGGGTTGGGTCGGTTCTTGGCTTGACCCGACCCAAGTTGCACCCCTAAGTACAACTGCGCCGGCACAAGAGAAACCAATACTATGAGATAAAGATCCGGCAGAAAATATGTCAAAACATTTATTTGAACCCTTGACCAAGGCAGATTGCAGTGTCTTACCTAGGAATGGGAATTGGATGGGTATGAAAATTGATTTTTGAATAGACCCGACCCGAAATGGATCCGTTAACCGTAGGAATTTAAAACCAGAACCCGACCCATTGCAAATCTTACCAATATCAGTTGGAAGCCCATAATACAACCATCACACAGCCAATGCATACATGGCGTGTGTATGCATTCCACACGCACACTTTTCAAATGGAAAAATACTTCCCAACCATCCTGATGTCCACCCAGATCGGGTGATCGTGCTGGGCCACCGGATCACAGCCATCTGTTGCACCCACCCTTCTCATGAATCACACTCACCCAGTTAACTGGCAGGAATGTAACGGATGTTATCAGGTGCCACGTCAGGATGGCTGAAATAGCACATATATGGCATAACTGTAGCTCGTACTGTAACTTCCTCCAAATCAACGCAAACTGTTCCGCCGGCACAGCCGCGCGCTGTTTAGGACTCCACGCAATCGCAGCTAGCGCGGCGAAACCCCGTCGGGAGGTCCGGCCCGCGGCTCCACTCGCCGCCCTCGATGTCGTACACCAGCACCGCCCCATCCATCTCCGAATCGAGGACCCTGCTACCGCCCCTCCTCGCCGCCGCGTCGCCGCCGCCGGAGACGTGGACCAGGGCCACCACCTTGGAATCGCCGACGGCGGCGCAGCAGAACCGGACCGCCCTGCCCATCCTGACCTGCCCCGGAACCGGCGGTGGCTCCAGCCGGGTCCAGCATTCGCCGCCCCTCCGCCCTGGGCACCCATCCCACCGCCAGAACGACACCTCCACCGCGTGGCTCGCCAGCACGTACACGTGTGGCCCCGCGCCGCACGCGCCCACAGCGCACCCCCCGCCCGGCACCACCGCCGCCGCCGCCGCGCACGCCCTCAGCCACGCCCCCGCCCCCACGTGGTACGCGTCCATCGAGCCCGCGCACCCGTGCGCCGCTGCTTCCAGCCTTCCGCCGCCCTCCCGCTGCGGCCCCCCGATCCGTAGGCCCCCGATCACGTAGAACACCCCGCCCGCAGCCGCCCCCACGCACCCGTACCGCCGCCTCGGGGCCTCCGCCACCACCCGCCACGCGTCCTTCTCCGGGTCGTACTCCTCCACGGCGGTCGTCCTGGCGGCGCCCCCCGCGACGTAGATCTTGCCGCCGATCGCGGCGGCAGCGAACTTCTTGCGAGGGAAGAGGGTGGGGGCGCGGTGGGAGATCGCTCCTGTCCACGTGTCGTACCGGAGGGTGGCGCCCCGGCCGATGAGGTAGATCGAGCGGCCGACGGTCGCGAGGCGGGCGTGGGAGAACGACCCATCGAGGAGGATGCCTGGAGAGACGGCTAGGGGGGAAGCGGAGATCTCCCAGGCGGCGCCCGGAGATCCGATCGGTAGGGCGGCGGATGTGAGGAGGCCGAGGTCGGGGACGGAGAGCGCGTGGAGGGTGGGACGGAGCCGGCCGCTGGAGCGGCGGAGATGAAGGAAGGCGGGGGAATCGAGGAGGAGAGAGAAGCGGCGGCAGACGAGGGGGAGGGAGGGGAGGGAGGCGTGGGGGACTCGGGATAGGCATTCCAGTAGGAGATCGTCGGGGAGGGATGAGATAGGTGGGGCGGCGGCGGAGGCTGCTCGAAGGTGGTGGTGGTGGTTTTCCGGCTGCTTCTGGGCGATTTCGCGGCGGTGGTCGGGTATGCAAGACTTCACCAGCCATGAGAGGCTGCGGGAGTTGCAGGTCTCGGGCATTGAGAGAGAGAGAGAGAGAGAGAGAGAGAGAGAGAGAAAAGGAGGAAGGGGAGGAGGAGTGGTCTTTGCTCTCGTGAAGCGATTCCCTATTCCTTGACTGGCCCGTGAATTGGGTGCGTCTTTTTTTCTTTGGACCAAGCGGAGTTATTATTATATCTGGACTTTAATGGAGTACGAGAAAAATTGATTGAAAACTTTGTTTGCTGCTATGCTTCCAGCAGCAGCCACCTGCTCCATCTGATGTGGCAGTACATGATTAGTGCAAAATTATAATATTTTAAAATTATTAAATCAAATTAAAGAATCTTGAATAACATTATTTTAAGATGACAATAAACAAAAAAAAAATCTAATATATACATGAATCAATTAGTAAATTTTAAAAAAATTACACCAAATCATAATAATTGGGGGAGTTTTGTCAAAGACTTGTGACTATTTTTTTCGAGATTTGCCATCGAACCAGTGAACCCATCAGTGAACCCATCGGAACTGCTCGTCGCCACTGAATCGGAGCTGCTCGTCACAATCGTACACCGCCGCCGAAGCCACTTGTCGCCGCCGCCGAACTAAACCTAAACCTAACCCTAAGCCTATGATCTACATGCTATGGATGAACCCTAGACCTAGACCGGAGCTACTCGCTACCCCGAATCGAATGCCACCGACGCTGGAGCTGCTGGTCGTTGCCCCCGCGGCCTGTGCTATAGCAGCCGCCGCTGAATATGTTGGTCGATGTCCCCGCTGCCGGAGCTGCTCGTCGCCGCGCCATAGCTGCTGGCCGCTGCCCCCGCCGCCTCTGCTGCAGTCGCCGCTGTCGGAGCTGCTCGAGAAAGATGAGAGGCTAAATCGGGGGTAGTTTTGGGTTTACCAAAAAAGCAAGGACCTTAGGCTAAATGAAACTTTTAGGTGTCCTGTTCATAGGATGGATCTGTTGTCAAGAACTTTTCACACATTAACCAAAAAAAAAAGAAGAAGACAATATTCCATGGCTATGGGGGTTTCATGAGCGAGAGGGTAAAACTCTAAACGTTTATTGGTAAATAATTGTACTTCAAGCAATCGTTCGCCTCCGTAAATAGTTGAACTGGGTGCACGTGACCCTTCATCTCCGTGTTATATGATTTTTTCCCCCTATGCGCTAAGTGTATACGACCCTTTTATCTCCTAAGAATGCAAATCATCAGTGAATCTCTTACGTTTGATCATTATCTTATAGGGAAAAAGAGGGGATACAACACAAAACGCTACATAATCACACCCATTCATGTGGACATGATACGTGAAGGGCACTATCAGATCACCTGTATGGTTTTTTAATATGGTTTTAAATTATTGATCGTAACTCTTTGTATCCCGGCGTGAAATGACACAAGAATTTGTTGAAGTTCGGTATTACGACCTACGTCTCTAGGTGAAAGGTGCCACCTGGTTTGCACTATAATGTATGCAAGCGGGGGGGTGTGTTCTCTCGACAAGCCGACAGAAACTTTCTTAAAATGAGGTTGCACGGAACAACTAGAACATAACTAAAAGAGAGCTCTGGCTCTAGAATCTCCTCCTCTCTTGATCAATCCACCAATCAACCAACCTTATAGAAGTCTTTTTATAGCTAAAGTACGTGCTGATATGACAGTGATGACATGGCAGTGCTGAGATAGTATTGGTCCTAAGCCTCTCGTTGGACTCTTATTTGGGCCTCTACCAGGCTTCAAATGAGGTCCGCTCGATCTGTGGGCCCTGTGGCGTTGCTTCTTGGGCATGGAGGCATCATTTGGTCGTTGTGCGAGCCCAAATGGCCCGGTTGCTGTCTCGGATAAATTTTGCACCCACAACATCAACAACATGGCTTGAAGATCTTGCTTCCCTCCGACCGGATTCCTCCATAGATAGTAACAGAGCTTGAAGATCCCACTTTTCCTTATCAGATTCCTCCATACGAGATCTAACCCCTCTGGCTATAGGGAAAGAAGAGTGATCTCTCTCTCTCTCTCTCTCTCTCTCTCTCTCTCTCTCTCTCTCTCTCTCTCTCTCTCTCTCTCTCTCTCTCTCTCTCTCTCTCTCCTTATCAAGCCATCAATGAATGACAGACGATCAAAATAACCCTCCCCATGTCCCTATACTCATGGGGCTTCAACATCGGAAAGGAATGGGTTTTGATCAAGATGTGGCGGGCCATTTAACTTGGGTCTATTTAAGGTGGGATGTAAGAGGGAAGGTATTTGTGGGATAGGAATGGGGTATGATAAAAGAAAGGGGTGTGTCCAAGTTTGCTGGAAATGGAGGCTAATTACAAATTTGAGTTACACCCCCACTTTTAATGATCACTCACGGTCAAGTGACAAACTAAAGGGTAAAGTCATTTTTTTTTTAGAAAAGTGGGGGTGTATACTCAAAGTTCGACATGAAATGGAGGTGTAAGTAAAAAACCAAATTTTTTTTCTACCCACCCTATTTTGTGAGAAAATATCAATGTGTTAGATTTTTTTTTTTTTTTTGAGAACCCCTCCTCAAAGGAGGGAGGGTTTGGCGGACCCCAACCAGAAGCTATTAAGTACTAAGAAAGCAAAGTGTTATAGAAGATGTTTGCCTCCACCCCTAGCTTATCACGCCAAGGAACAACCCAAGCATTGAAGAGGGAGATGATAGATTGCTTCAACTTATCCTGCCCTGCTGACTTGGCATTGAAAACCCGATTGTTCCATTCTAGCCAGATGACCCATACAATAGCCATGACCAGAACGTCCCACGGTTTTCGGATCGACATCGGAATATGCCTCCTCCTCCAAGTAGTCCATAGTGCCTTGAGCGTCCTCGGGTGAGAAGAAAGACCCGATCTACTTTCAAAAAGGTCCCACAGAGGCCTGACAAAAGAGCACCCCAGTAACAGATGCGAGGCTGTCTCCTCCTCGGAGCCACAGAAGGTGCACAGGGCATCCGACACACGCGGGTGGTGTCTACGCAAAAGAGCCGACTTGGTGAGAATTTTGTTCCGGGAGGCAAGTAGAGAAAAGATCTGCACCTTCGAGGGGGCCTTCGACTTCCAGATAGCTCTTGAAGGTCTGTGGCGTTGGTCTGTAGGGAGAAGGTGGCTGTAGAAGGAGCTGACGGAGAAGACTCCCGAAGACGAGGCACTCCAGTAGACCTCATCCCGGGATATTCTGAAGGTGGCCGACCGCAGAATAGGAAGAAGATCAGACCACTCCCGCCGACCGTCCTCAATGTGTTAGATGACCACATCAACCGTGTTTCCCCCCACACTGAATGCACTATATGTTAAAAGTTTCTATTTTAGTGAATGTTGTCACCCTATTTAATAGTGCATTGGGTGTGGAGGTTACACTGCTGACCTGGTACGTCCGACCCACTGAATATTTTCTCTTGACTTACCACTCAACCGGAGCGAGTCACGTAGAATGTGCAGCAACCAGTGTGATAACTTGAACCCTAAAGTGTGCAGTAATTTTTTTTTGGTTTCATCATCAAGGTGCGAGTCACAATCGGCCCCTAGGAGCACAACATAGGAGAAGATCGCCATCGCCAACAAAAAACAAGGCCAACCAGGGTCGGGAAAAGCGCAACACCGGCGCACATGGATGGATCCAGGGGGGGCGTGTGTGGGCGATCGCCCCCCTAGATTCGAAAAAGAACCCCTTATTATAGTAGTATTTGCTAGGATCGATTATTTTAAAATTATATAAGTTTGCCGTCTTGAATTTTTAACAAAATTTAAGACCCCACCACCCCAAAGATTTTCTAACATTCGCCCCCTCAAGGTTCGATTCCTGGATCCGTCCTTGTCGGCGCACAAACTAGACGCCACATCGGCGTACAACAAGATGCAAGAACGCATCGAAAAAAAAAGCACAACAAGGTGCGAGTCACAATCGGACCCCTAGGAGCACAACATAGGGGAAGATTGCCACCGCCAGCGGGAAACAAGGCCAACCAGGGTCGGGAAAAGCGCAACACCGGCGTACAGGGATGGATCCAGGGGGGGCGTGTGTGCAGTGGCGGAGCCAGGATTTCACTCTAGTGGGGGCAAGAAAATTTAAAACCCTAAAAGTTATCTCTTTTCATGACATTGCAATCGTGGATAAAACTTAACAAGCTATTGTTTTAAGGGACACTGGATGCAGTCAAGCAGGGGGAATCGATGCTCAGGAGTCAGTCTAGCAAAGTAGCAGGCCATGTGGTGCGCCGGTGTGACCCATGTGAAGCTGCTACTTGTGAGAAGCAAGCACTTCAAGGTCGTCGTCGAGGTTGGTTACTGCAGATGATTTTTTTTTTTTTTCTTCAGATGCACTAATTGTATTTGGCAACCATTCTTGGTTTTAGATTTTAGTGGGGTGGCGGTTCCATAGGACTGCACTGACACATGCCTCTAAGCGGTATAAAATTTGGATAAATTACACTTTGCCCCCTAAAGTTCAACTCAAAAAGCTTAACCCCTCTATAGTTAAATTTTTTTTTACATTTTTCACCCTTCAATTTAGTTTTTGATCAGATAAACATTATCAAATGAGGTTTTTTTTTTTGAGTGGTACCAAATGAGTGCTACCAAATGAGGAAATTAAGTAGTTGACAAAACATGTAATGTGCTAATATTTCAAACGTTGGGAAGCGATTTGGAAAAAAATTAACTACAAGGGGTTAAATGTGTTTTGAGCTAAACTTTAGGGGGGCAAAGGGTAATTAACCTCTAACATTTCAAATCCCAGTGGGGGCAGGAGCCCCCACTGGGCCTTAGTTGGCTCCGCGGCCTCTGCGTGTGTGGGCGATCGCCCCCCTAGATTCGAAAAAGAACCCCTTATTATAGTAGTATTTTCTAGGATTATTTTAAAATTATATAAGTTTGCTGTCCCTGAATTTTTAACAAAATTTAAGACCCCCCCCCCCCCCCACCCCCCCAAAGATTTTTCTAACATTTGCCCCCTCAAGGTTTGATTCCTGGATCCGTCCTTGTCGGCGCACAAAACTAGACGCCACACCGGCGTACAACAAGATGCAAGAACGAATCGAACCCCCCCCCCCGCAAAAAAAAAAAAAACCAATCACTCCGACCATCGCCGGAGACCACGCCACCATCGGCGAACCATATCCACAAAAAAAATAATAAAAAAAAAAAACAGGCGATCCATCGCCATCTTTTCCAGCAGCCCGACCAAATTGAAGGAGAACACCGCAGCTCCACCACCGTCGCTGTCGAACATCGCCACCATTGTAGCTGCAGGACCAGTGCCGTCGGCCAGCGGAGGTCGGCTGATCAAGAAAACCACCGCTACCAACACGGAAACTAGGGCCAGAATGCCAAATATACTCCTCCGACTGCCTCTAGTGAGGAAACACGCTCCCAATGCCGAGAGGGGGCCGTCGATCGATGATGAGGGTTGCCGCACACCACCGTCTCGACGAACAAAAAAAACTAGCCACTGGGAATCTCCAATCTACAAAGGGGGGGCGAAAGGGGCTAGATCCATCCCCTAGAAAACGCCACGATCGAGTTCCCAGTCGTTGCAGAGCTATTGCCGGCATCCGAGAAGGCCAAGAGGGGGCACCGAAACCCTAGATCTAGAAGGGTGGAAAGGGAAAAAAAACTGAATCTCCAAGCCTCAGGAGAGATCAGTTGCTATATAGTGTGCAATAATCATTGTAATTGGAGACCGAGGTCCAGTACTTCTGCACTTTACACATGGCTTGCTCCGATTGATGATCGAGCCGTAAGCAAAGGCAACAAATGGGGCGCGTGGCAAAAACGCTCTATCGGTAGGCGACCTTCGATGTTTCTAAATGAAATAGAAGGTTCCTATCATTGAAAAAGTTCTAACAACGAGAAAACAATTCAAGTTATTACAGAGAAGTAGTTTCATTAATAATAAAGCATATATTACAAGGCAAAGTACCAAGATTAATTTTTGATAATTTTTGGTACACGAGGTGATGATCCGGGACTCACCAAGAGGTGGGATCTTAGAGCATCTCCAACAGGCTCCTATATAAGTACTCCTTCGGAATTGTAGCAGAATATTGTGGGCCCAGGTTAAAAATGCTGCTCCAACGAGCTCCTCCATCTTTCGCTAGAGTTGGTTTTTCCTACTTATCTCACTGGGGCTAACGAGAGTAGTAGGAAAGAGATTTGTAGCTCCCTCCTGGTTTGAATAAAAGAAATCATTTGAAGTACCAATGAGTCACTTTCATTGTTAATTTCTCGAACAGCCCCATTGCCCCTTGTGGTGATGACAAATAAGCATTTGGTCTTTTTAAGATATAGGGAGAGATTAGAACCCAATGGAGTGCTATACAATTTTCACTTCATACTTTGCCTACATGGCAACTAGGAGCCTCAAGAATAGAAAAGACTCCTAGGAGCACATTGGAATCGCCACACTGAGTGGACAATGGGCCCACCTGGCCCAGGGGAAGTCGTCACGAGGCGATGAAGCCTCAAGAAAGGTTGCCCGCAACACCATGGCACCACGCTAAGTACCCAACAAGGGAATCAAACACTAATTGTGACAATCTCTTATTAAAAATAGAGAAAAAGGAAAGAAAAAAGTTATGGCATGAGTCTAAATACATTGGAGGGAAGGGTCGATATCATTTGCAATTCCAACTATTCGCACTCCACATATTACTAGGGGGTAGCACAGTTTTAAAGGGCAGTTGTATATTGCCAAAGGTAACCCAATTCCAAGGGCAGCCCACATCCTTATCCTATCCCTTTCTAGTTCCTCCTCTACGCCTGTGCAAGATGCTACCCATGCAAGCCGCCACCTATGCAGGTCACCTCTCGTCACCTGTCGAATATGTGCAGGTCGATGCCCGTCCGGCCCCACCCATCTGTCACTGTCGGTCCCATCTAACTCACCACTGTCATGTCCCCCTCCTTCATTCTCTTCTTCCTCTTCCTCTTCCTCTTCCTTCTTCTTCCTACACTCGGTAGTTTCAGCCTAAGTCTATATACTTTGCAAATGACCGTCGGATGTCGAGTGCATCTATAGCCCATTTATCCACTGTTGAGCATTTGGTCTCTAATAGCCGAATGAGCCGTAAATGCAATCGGCATCCAATAGCCAAATGCTCTGGAAGGAGGATGGGGCGGAAGGACGGAAGGAGTCACTGATTGCATGGGTTTGGAGGTGGCGGATGCGAATAGCGGAGGTAGACGATGTCCCGAACAAAATGGGTGGAGGCACCGACAAGCTTGAGTTGCCCTCATTCATAAGCCTAGTTCATGCAGTGGCAAACATGGTATTTTATATATTTTTTGGGTAAATTATATATACTCCCTGTAGTTTGACCGATTATCACTTTCTCCCCTCATGTTGAAAACCCTTCACAAATGCCCCCCTATTCTTTGAAAGAACCTATCATTCATCCCCCAACCAAGGGGTGGTTTGTGCAAGAAAATAGAAACCACATGAGGGCTGCCCTTAGTAATGTGTAGTTCAAATAGCCCCGTCCAGCTGAGGACGGCATCGGGCATCTAATCGGATAAGACTAAGAGCATCTCCAACGGCCCCCGAAGACTCCTCCGAAGGATGATGTGGCACTCCGATCTCGGAATCACCCCTCCAACCAACTCTGAAGACAGCTCCCAAGGATGACGTGGCGCTTCTTTTGCTCGGGACCTCAGAAAGCTTCCACATACAACAGAGGTCCTTCGTAGGCTCCCAAGGAATTAATTTTTTTATTCAAAAACCCCCCTATCTTTTTAGAAATTATTTTTTATGTATCAAACATTGTATACACTGTACAGAGACTACTTTTTGCTAGTTTGAGAGGCAACAACTACATTTTGGACCGTTGCCCCAATTTGGATGTTTGTGGTTGTTTTAAAATAAAATAAAAATATATTAAAATTCTAAAAAATATATATTTTTTTAAAAATCTATAAATACCCCCCTACCCACCATTCTTCATTCTCCCATCATTCTTTATTCTCCCACCCAACTTCAAAATAAAACTTCTTTCACCCACCTACAAGTATATGGATATGTATCAAAATTTTTCCTACTCACAATTCCTCACCGGTGATGAATCGGCCTTCAACACATACATAAGTAGCGGCCAAGTCGATGAGAACCCGGTGTTCTTGATTCCGGAAAAGAAGCCAACGACGCAAGGAGAGGCATCATCCGAACAAGCATCGATCATGGGGAAGAAGAAGTCTTACAAGCGGGGAGAAAAACTGGACCATCCCCGAGGATAGATTGCTTGTGTCCGCATGGTTCAACACGAGCCAAGATGCAATTCAAAATACCGGCCAACCACGACTTCATTTTTTAGCAAGAATTTATGAATATTTCACTAAGTACAATACCCACTATACGATCAAACAGTCCCAAAGCCAAATGATGCATCGATGGTCGGCCATTCAAATGGCGGTCAATAAATTTTGTGGGTACATTAGCCAAATCGAAAGACGACCGAGATCCAGTACCTGACTTGTTAACCAGATAAATATTTAGCGAGTGATTTTGTTTAAATAATTATGTCATCTATGATTTTAATTTATTTTAAATTATTTATGCAGCTAGCAGATGCAAAACTTCTTTACAACGATATCTACCACAAGGCATTCAAATTCGAGCATTGCTGGGTGGAGCTATGACATCAACAGAAATGGTTGCAGCAAACGTAATCCTTTCATCAAGTACGGACAGAGCCGAGGAGAGGGAGGGAGTCCGATTCCTCACTAAATACCTCCTCTCCAGCAACCCCAGATTTATGAGCCTCGAGGATAAAGATGACGATCCTACTGATATGCAAAGGCCGAAGATGGGAAGGCAACAAAGTTAGCAAGGAAGTTTAAGGGTCAAGTGGTAATTGACGGAGGAAGCAACGAATCCGCCTCTGACCTGTTCAAGGAGGCATTCGTATGGATGAAGATGGATAAGGAACAATCCAGAAAGGAGAGGAAAGAAAGAAGGGATAAGAATACCGAAAACACAACTATAGTCGAAGTCGCAAAGTTGCAAGCACATACCGAGTCTCAAAAGGAAGCACAAAAGCAACAAAAATCTGATGATGCGATCATGATGAAGGATCTCATAGACCTTTCACAGGCAGAACGAGAATACTTTGAACTGAGAAAGACTAAGATTAGAGCTCAGAAAGAGTTATGATTTCTTTGAGTTGTAATATATAGTAGTTTTAATTAGGGTTGTGATTTTCTTTAATTATTTGAATTATATAATTTTTAGTAGATTATATTAGGTGTTGAACTCTTTTGGCATTTAATAAAAGTATTTTTATCATTGAAATTGAAAGCACGTACAAAAACTCGAATAAGTTCGAGGCAATTACATTAAAATAAAAAAACATAATCTTAAACTTGAGATCCCTTGAGTTGCCACAAATACTCGATCAAATCATTTTGAAGTTGGTCATGAGTTTTCCTACTCCTTATCCGATGATGGTTATGGATAAATTCCATCAGATGCCCCGTGTGCTCGTGAGAGGCTTCTACAGTTGGTGTTATATCAGGGACGTCAAAGTCGAGATCGTGGTGAAGATCCCGTTCATCTTCAACAATCATATTATGCATTATAATGTAGACTGTTATGATGTCTATAAGCATATTCAGCTGCCAAAAATATGCCGGCCCTCTTCCTATCGCAAATCGGGTTTGCAACACTCCAAAAGTTCGCTCGACATCCTTTATTGCCCTTCTTGCTGTTGAGCAAAGTACTTATTCTTGTTTCCTCGAGGTGCTGAGTTGGTCTTCACTAATGTTGACCATGAGGGGTAAATCCCATTGACGAGATAGTACCCCATATTATAGTCATGGCCGTTGATTGTAAAATTACATGAGGCAGCTCTTCCCTCTGCAAGTTGCCTAAAGACCGGTGAATGACCGAGGACGTTGATGTCATTGTGCGACCCTGGCAGCCCAAAGAAGGAGTGCCAGATCCAAAGATCTTTGCTAGCTATAGCCTCTAAAATAATTATTGGCTCGTGAATATGACCAGTGTACATACCCTGCCAGGCTGTTGGGCAGTTCTTTCACTTCCAGTGCATGTAATCAATGCCTCCGAGCATGCTTGGAAACCCTTGTTGTTCACCTTCTGCGAGGAGTCATGCAACATCTTCGTTATTGGGTGAACAAAGATTCTCCTCCCCAAAGACGTTGATGATCGCTTGAACAAACCTATGTAAGCCCTCGATTGAAGTACTTTCTCCAATCCGAACGTAGTCGTCCACGGAATCGACGTATGCTCCATACGCGAGCATCCGCATAGCGGCGGTAATCTTTTAAAGACTGGATAGTCCTAATTTTCTAGCAGTGTCTCTCTTTTGGACGAAGTAGTTGTCGTGGTCCATGAATGCGTCGTGGATTTGCAGGAAGAGAGAACGACTCATCCTGAATCTCCGTTGGAACTGGTAAGGAAGGTAAGTCGATTGATCGGCGAAGTAATCATGGAATAGCCGATTATTGCCTTTCAGTCTACTAAGATCAAGCACGGCATGGCCTGGTACAGAGCCGTGTCTTCTACATTGGCGTGAACTTTCAGCATGCTACTCTTTCTCACACGCGGTGGCTCCTAGAAGAAATAAAATTCTAAGGGTGGAGCTATCATCGCTGCTGCTCGATGTGTTGTCGGTGGGGCTCAAACCGGACATGGTGTTTGGAGAGTGGATGGTTTGGAGAAAGTATAAATATGTGATAAGAGAAGCGATATCTTTATATAAAAAAATTCTAACGGATAGATATCTATCCGTTGGTGGTGGTAATGCGTGCCACCTCGCACGTCGTGCCCAACGGATAAAAATCTATCTGTTTGGCTCTTAAAATGCGAGCCACCTCTCATATCGTGCCCAACGGATAGAAATTTATAAATTTGATTCTTGAAATGCGTGTCATCTCGCAGATCGTGTCCAACAGATAGAGATCTATCTGTTTAGCTTTTGGAATGTTTGTCGATTCATAGATCGTGCCCGACAGATAGAAATGTAGTTGTTGATGGTGGAAATGTGAGCCGCGTTGCGGATCATGTCCAACGGATATAAATATAGCCGTTAAAAGTATTATATATTTTTTAATAAGTTATTCATAATTTTATATATTTTTTTAATATTTAAATCGATGTGTAGAAAAAAAAATTAAGGTGGGAGGGGTTGGGTGTAAATTTGGAGGGTTTGGATAACTTGTAATATAGGGTGTTTAGTGCAAAAGTGATGCGGATATCCACTTCAGGAGAATGATTTTGTTTCAACCTCCTTAAAGAGGTTGGAGCATCCCGCTCTCTCTCATTGGTCCATCTCGAGGGTTTTTGGTCATTTCACCATGATAAAAATATGAAATGACAAACATATCCTTGAAATGGACCAATGAAAGAGAGCGGGATGCTCCAACCTCTTTAAAGAGGTTGGAACAAAACCGTTGGAGCTGAACCTCTCATCTAGGATATTTTCAATGAGGTGGCAGCAAAAAATGGACCCCACGGTCTTAGGAGGTGCTCCTTGTTCGGAGCCCGTTGGAGATGCTCTAAGAGCATCTCCAACCGGCTCCGTAGAGGAGCTCTGAAGGCCGACGTGGACCTCCGAGCAAAAACCCGGGCTCCAACCGGCTCTGAAGACATATCCTAAGGCCTACGTGGCATGCCACGTAGGCCACGTGCCCCCCGGACCTCCGAAGGCCTCCACATACAACAGAGGTCCTTCGGAGCCTCCGAGTGAATATAAAATTCCGGTTTTTTGTAAAAAACCCCCCGGACCTTTCAGAAATTATTATATATATATATATGAAATCATCACTTTTCAACGGCTATATTTTATCCGATCGAGGAGCAACGGCTACGGAGCAACGGCTACGAGCAACGGCTACATTTTGGACCGTTGCCCCTAATTCCAATGTTTGTGATTATTTTTTAAAAAAAAGAATAGGTTAAAAAATTCTAAAAATTATATATTTTTTTTTGAAAATCTATAAATACCCCCTTCTACCCATCATTCTTCATCCTCCCACCATTCTTCATTCTCCCACCCCATTTCAAAATAAATTGTGATTTTTTCCACCCACCTACTAGCATATGGATCCGTATCAAAATTTTTCTTACTCTCAATTCCTCACCGGTGATGAATCGGCCTTCAATGCATACATGAGTAGCGATCGAGTCGATGGGAACCCGATGTTCTCAATTCCGGAGAAGGAGGCAACGACGCAAGGAGAGGCATCGTCCGAACAAGCATCGATCGTGGGGAAAAAGAAGTCTTACAAGCGGGGAGGAAACTGGACCATCCCCGAGGATAGATTGCTCGTGTCCGCATGGCTCAACACGAGCCAAGATGCAATCCAAGGTATCGGTCAACCACGACTTCATTTTTGGGCAAGAATTTTTGAATATTACAGCAAGTACAATACCCATTGTACGTTCGAACGAACCCAAAGCCAGATGATGCATCGATGGTCGGCCATTCAAATGTCGGTCAACAAATTTTGCGGGTGTGTTAGCCAAATCGAAGGACGACCGAGATCTGGTACCGGACTTGTTGACCAGGTAAATACTTATTAGCGAGTGATTTTGTTTAAATAGTTATACCGTCTATGATTTTAATTTATTTTAAATTATTTATGTAGCTAGCAGATGCAAAACTTCTTTACAATAATCTCTACCACGAATCATTCAAATTCGAGCATTGCTGGGTGGAGCTACGACATCAGCAAAAATGGATACAGCAAACACAATCTTGGAATCAAGTAAGGACAGAGCCGAGGAGAGGGAAGGAGTCTGATTCATCACCAAACACCTCCTCTCCAGCAACCCCAGATGTTATGAGCCTCGGGGATGAAGATGACAGGCCTACCGAGATGCAAAGGCCGGAGGGGAGGAAAGCAGCAAAATTGGCAAGGAAGCGTAAAGGTCAGGTGATAATCGATGGAGGAAGCAGCGAATCCGCCTCCAACCTATTCAGGGAGGCATTCGCATGGATGAAGATGGATAAGGAACAATCCAGGAAGGAGAGGAAAGAGAGAAGGGATAAGAATACCGAAAACGCAACTATGGTCGAAGTCGCAAAGTTGCAAGCACAAACCGAGTCTCAAAAGGAAGCACGAAAGCAACAGAAATTGGATGATGCGATCATGATGAAGGATCTCACTGGGCTCTCACAGGTAGAGCGAGATTATTTCGAACTACGCAAGGCTGAGATTCTAGCTCGGAAAGGGTACAGAGGTCTTTGAAGTGTAATATGTAGTAGCTTTAATTAGAGATATGACTTTCTTGAATTACTTAAATGTTGTAATTTTCAGTAGATTGTATTAGGTGTTGAACTCTTTTGGCATTCAATAAAAGTACTTTTATTATTGAAATTGAAAGCGCGTACAAGAACTTGAATAAGTTCGAGACAATTACATTAAAATAAAAAAACATTATCTTAAACTTGAGATCCCTTGAGTTGCCACAAATGCTCTATCAAATCATTTTGAAGTTGATCGTGGGTTTCCCTGCTCCTTATCCGATGATGGTTCTGGATAAACTCCATCAGATGCACCGTGTGCTCGTGAGAAGCTTCTACAGTTGGTGTTACATCGGGGACATCAAAGTCGAGATCGTGGTGAAGATCTCGTTCATCTTCAACAATCATATTATGCATTATAATGCAGGCTGTCATAATGTCTCTAAGCATATTCGGCTGCCAAAAACGTGCCGATCCTCTTACTATCGCAAATCGGGCTTGCAACACTCCGAAAGCTCGCTCGACATCCTTCCGTACCCCCTCTTGCTGTTGAGCAAAATACTTATTTTTGTTTCCTCGAGGTGCTGGGATGGTCTTCACTAGTGTTGACCATGAGGGGTAAATCCCATCGGCGAGATAGTATCCCATATTATAGTCATGGCCATTGATTGTAAAATTACATGGGGCAGCTCTTCCCTCTGCAAGTTGCCTGAAGACCGGTGAACGATCGAGGACGTTGATATCATTGTGCGACCCTGGCAACCCGAAGAAGGAGTGCCAGATCCATAGATCTTTGCTAGCTACAGCTTCTAAAATAATTGTTGGCTCATGAATATGGCCAGTGTACATACCTTGCCAAGCTGTTGGGCAGTTCTTCCACTTCCAGTGCATGCAATCAATGCTTCCGAGCATGCCTGGAAACCCTCGTTGTTCACCTTCTGCGAGGAGTCGTGCAACATCTTCGTTATTGGGTGAACGAAGATACTCCTCCCCAAAGACGTTGATGACCGCTCGAATAAACCTCTGCAAGCTCTCGATCGAAGTACTTTCTCCGATCCGAACGTAGTCATCCACGGAATCGGCGGATGCTCCATACGCGAGCATCCGCATAGCGGCGGTAGTCTTTTGAAGACTGGATAGTCCTAATCTTCCAGCATTGTCCCTCTTTTGGACGAAGTAGTTGTCGTGGTCCACGATTGCGTCGTGGATCCGCAGGAAGAGAGGACGACTCATCCTGAATCTCCGTCGGAACTGGTAAGGAAGGTAAGTTGACTGATCGGCGAAGTAATCCTGGAATAGCCGATTATGGCCTTCCAGTCTACTACGATCAAGCATGGCGTGGCCTGGTACAGAGCCGCGTCTTCTACGTCGGCGTGAACTTTCAGCTTGATGCTCTTCCTCGCACGCGGTGGCTCCCAGAAGAAATAACATTCTACGGGTGGAGCTATCGTCGCTGCTGCTCGACGTGCTGTCGGTGGGGCTCAAATTGGACATGGTGTTTGGAGAGTGGATGGTTTGGACAAAGCTTGAATTTGTGATGGTGTGATAAGAGAAGCCTCATCTTTATATAGAAAAATTCCCAACGGATAGATATCTATCCGTTGGTGGTGGTAATGCGTGCCACCTCGCTTGTTGTGCCCAACGGATAGAAATCCATCGGTTTGGTTCTTGAAATGCGAGCCACCTCTCATATCGTGCCCAACGGATAGAAATTTATTAGTTTATCCCTTGAAATACGTGTCATCTCGCAGATCGTGTCCAACAGATAGAAATCTATCTGTTCGGCTTTTGAAATGTGTGTCGATTCGTAGATCGTGCCCGACAGATAGAAATGAATTGTTTATGGTGGATATGTGAGCCGCGTTGCGGATCATACCCAACGGAAATAAATGTAACCGTTAAAAGTATTATATATTTTTTAATAAGTTATTCATAAATTTTTTATAATTTTATCTATTTTTTTAATATTTAAATTGATGTGTGGAAAACAAATTTAAGGTGGGTAAGGTTTGGAGTAAAATTGGAGAGTTTGGATAACTTGAAAATGGGTAGGGAGTTTTGTGCAAAAGCCTCGGACAAATGGTTCGGAGCCGGTTGGAGCTGACCCTCTCACGGAAGAGACCTCCGATGAGGTGGCAGCAAATTGCGGGCCCCACTTGCTTCGGAGCACCTCCGAGCTTCAGAGCCGGTTGGAGATGCTCTAAGAGGGCCCGGATAAGATCCGGGCGGGAGCGCAATCCAAAACCCAGAGCTCCAAAACCCAAGCCAACCTCCCCCCCCCCCCCACCCGACCGCCTCACATGGCCAGCGCTTCCGCCGCCGTCGCGTCCCCGCTCCTCTCCACCACCGCGCCGACGACCTCGTCTCGATCCCCTCCTCTCCCCCCCTCCCCTCCCGAATCCCTCGCCACGGCCTGCAAGCCGAGCAGGTCCTCCACCCACCGCTCGCCGCTCCTCCGCAGCCCTATTGCTCGCAGGAGGGACTTCCTCAGGGGGATCGCTCTCGCCTCGGTCCTGTTGAAGGGGCCCGCCGCGTCGGAAGCCCGAGAGGTCGAGGTCGGCTCCTACCTGCCCCCCTCCCCCTCCGACCCGTCCTTCGTGCTCTTCAAGGCCACTCCCAAGGACACGCCTGCGCTCCGTGCCGGTAATTCCCTCTCGTCCCTTCACTACCCGGGTCTTTCTAAAATTAGTTTTGAATTGAAGCTGATGGAACTTCGAAGCCTTCTATAAAGTTCCAATTTTGAGTGAGAATCTTGTTGAAACCAGCAATGGCTTTGTTCAAGGAGCCATTGTTGGCAAAGAAAGAAGTGAATGAGGTAAAGAGAAAGGGTGATACAGATTGGGGGCACAAGAGTATCTTCAGGGTGAGCATGACAGGTTGTTGAAGAGAACGATTTTGTTCCAACCTCCTTAAAGAAGTTGGAGCATTCCCCTCCCTCTCATTGGTCCATTTCAAGGGCATGTATGTCATTTCACACTATTCATCATGGTGAAATGACCAAAAGCCCTCGAAATGGACCAATGAGAGAGTGGGGACTGGGGAATGCTCCAACCTCTTTAAGGACGTTGGAACAAATTCGTTCTCGGTTGTTGAAGGTTATACAAAGTCATCGTCGCTGAAGGGAGTGTGGATTTATGATCGACGTTAAACCTAAAGTCGGATGAAAAGGTCACTCCTTAGTCCTTATCGGTTACCCATTTGGCATGGATCTATGATCGTGGTCTTTTTATCATCAAGGACTAGTTCCGAGTCACCCTCTCCCTCTTGAAGTATAAGGACCAAGTCTATAATGTGAACCTAGTGACAGCCACAAATCAGCTCCTAGGGATATGATTGTTATTTGACCATAATGTAGAGTAGTACAATGAGCAGGATAACACCTAAACATTTGTTCATGATCAAATTGTCTTCCTTCTAAGGTTGCAGAAGATCATTGACTATAGTTGCACATCAGAAACTTTAGGATTGACGTGAATGTTGACGATGCACACATTATCACCAACAAAGAGTATTCTCAGACTATATCAAGAATTTTACTTTCTTTATCACTTGCCTATGACATGGGCATGTATTGAAATTTCGGTCGAAACGTCGAAATTTTGGTTTCGGTTGCTACCGAAACGAAACACCCATGCAAAACCCTGAAAGTATGGATTTCGGGTGACTTCGGGGCATTTTTGGTGGTTTTCAGTGAATTTCGGCCGAAACCGATGAAATTTCGGTCAAAAGGTAATATTTCAGCGAGATTACGATAATGATACATTGGGGGTCTAGAAGTATCCGTGCTTCATAGATTTGGAGAGGGTAACAATCCCCAAGCATGTGTGGTCCACCTGGATGGCTGCACACGAGAGGCTTCTCACCGAAGATATACTGAAACATTGGCAAATTCAGATGGCTTCGAAATTCTATCTGTGTATGAAAGAGGAGGAAGACACCAAACACCTTTTCTTCTTCTGTAGCTATACTGGGTGTATTTGGAACAAGGCAACAGAGGTGTTTGGATGGAGGTATGCCCCTACCAAGCTATTTTCAAGAGTGATAAGATCCTTCTCAAATTGTCCAGCTCGTCCTTGTGCATTGTCAGGAATCGCTAGGATGAGAGGAACTCTAGGTGCTTCCAAGAGGAAGTTCAATCTAAGGAAGAGAGATGGCATAAAGTATAAAAGGTCGTAATGTTCAGAATATACTGCTAAAACCCAAATTTAAAAAGACATTTTAAAACCAGTTTTACAGAGGTAGAATATTTTGTAAGAAGGAAGGAGGTAACACATATATGTAGTAACGTTAGAAAGTATCCATTTAGACCTTCCATCTGTTACATAATTTGAAAAAGAAAAAGGGGTGAATTACAAAAACCTCCCCTGAACTATACACCACATTTCATATTGGTCCCTCAACCTTTTTTTGAACAATTTGATCCCTAAACTATGCTCTATCTGCATTTAGTCTCTTCCGTCAACTTTTTATCCCAAAAATACCCTTATCAATTTCCAATAAGACTCAAAATTGTTTTTGAATATTTAACTTATGCTTACTAGGACAAGGGTATTTTCGGAATAAAAGTTGACATAGGGGGCTAAATGCAAACAGAGCATAGTTCGAGGATCAAATTGTTAAAAAAAAAAGTTGAGGGACTACTATGAAATGAGGTGTATAGTTCAGGGGAGGTTTTTGTAATTTGCTTGGGGTGAGGGAGGGTAGGGAGATGGGTGGGGCCAGTGATCGGAGGAGAGGGGGTCGGGTGGGGACGTGGATCGGAGGGGAGAAGGCCGGGGATCGGGGTGAAGCCGGGTGGGGACGGATAGGGGATTGGAAGAGAGCCAAGTGGAGGTGGGGTCGGGGTGAAGGAGGGGTGGGGGGAGGTCGGGGTGGAGGGGAGGGGAGGGGGGAGCTGGGGTCGGGATGGAGGAAAGGTCCGGGTGGAGGTGGGATCGTGGTGGAGTCGGGGACCGGGGGTGGATGCCGGAGGAGGTCAGGGTCCGGAAGAGGAGGCCGAAGGAGGATCGGGGACCGGAGGTGGAGGTTGGAGGGGGGGTCGGGAACCGGAGGAGGAGGCCGGATGTGCCGATGCCGGTACTGGTGCCGTCGTTGTCGTTGCAACGGGAGAACTCTAGAGCTCTGATACCATGTTAGGAGATGGTTGCTAGGATTTGGAGAGAATGGAACAACTCTTCATTGAGGGACTAAGCCCAATATATATGTACAACATAGAACCCGATCCGACTGTACATAGAACCCGACCCATCTATACATTAGCAGCCCAAGAAAAAGCTTTAAGCTAATCTTGTCACCTCACTCGAAAATTCTGCACGATAATATATTCTTCCATTCTAAATGCATCATATAATTTAAAGTGAACGAGCAGCTTACGAGATGAACGAATTTCGTAAGCACTTTACTGAATTAGCCCATTTTCCATACTTTCCCTTGCAATTACTATCCTTATGATTCTAAATATTCTGTGGCTTATAGGGAATGTGCAACCTTATGAATTTGTTCTCCCCCCTACGTGGAAACAGACACGCATTGCAAACATTCTTTCTGGAAACTACTGCCAACCAAAGTGTGCTGAACCTTGGGTGGAGGTAAAATTTGAAGATGAAAAGCAAGGCAGAGTTCAGGTGGTGGCTTCTCCATTGATTCGTCTAACAAACAACCCCAATGCCACAATTGAAGACATTGGAAGCCCTGAGAAGGTGATTGCTTCTCTTGGCCCCTTTGTCACTGGAAGCACATATGATTCTGACGAGCTCCTTGAATCTTCCATTGAAAAACATGGTGATCAGACGGTAATCTTCCTCTATATGGTTGGTTTACCTTATATTTGGCTTGGCTTCCTAATGTGGTTTTCTCTTACCAACATGCTGTTTAAAAAGCTTACCAGCTTAACATGTTATCAATTGATTGCATCTGAAGTGGGTCGTAGGTGTAAATTGCATTTTATGGACTTTTTAATTGTTCATTGCTTATAACATGATTGACCATCCAAAGTTTGATGGTTATCCTCTGTGTTTAGAACTTTAGAGATGAATGCGGTTCCTGTCTCTTATTTTTTTTGACCATAATTGTTTGCTTTTTGCTTGCACGAGCTTGAAGAGCACGACAAATGAGGTAGGTTCGTTATATTCCTGATTGGTCTTTGAGGTCATATAGTAGATTACTTTGCTTAGGCAAGAATTTAGTGCTAATTGATGTCAGGTTCAGTCCTAGATGATTCTTAAACCTTACTGGATTATTGTCTGATTCATTTAGTACTCGTATAGATGTGTAAGATTGCTGATTAAGTTAGGCGGTCACTGATACAATGCCTTAGATGCATTGTTGAGGTGGCCAATAGAGTGGATCTTGATGGAAAGCAAGATTTGGCCTTGTTGTTGACGTATTTAGATACATAGAAGAGGATAACTTTGGGTTTGATCACAAGATTTCATAGTTGTGATCGTCCTTGTCAATTAAAAAAGTGTTGTTTGTTTCATTTCTTCCATTGAAGAGGCAACTTCGTCCTTTCGGAGGCCTCACAAGACATGTTTTTCCTTAAGGTTCCCATTGCTAAAGAATAAAACCAACATAAATAGCAAAATTTGCAATAATACGCAGAAGGCCCTAAGTTGTTAACAAAGATAGGTCCGCCCTTTGAGTGCATCCATATTTCATATTCCGTAATTCTAATCGTGTACTTTTTACATAACATGCCTTAGTCAAGTGTCTTAATTTCTGAAATGTGTCTATCTCAGTTCGTCACATCTTACTCGGACAAGTCAATTTTTTTTCATTACATTGTCTACTGACAAACTATTGCCCTTAGAATGGTTTTATATTCTCCCATGCGCGCTTAAGGAAATAGTTATGGTAATTTGCAAATATTTATCTTTAGGTTGATTGACTTAACAATTGTAATTTGTTGGTAATAGCTATTTTACATTCATTGATAAACTAAACTTGAGGTTTCTTGCTTCATAATTAGCATGTTGTTTGTAGTTTATATATTCAAACATGTAATAATATATTTTAAGCTATGTAATACTTTTGTTATAATTGGAGGAATGGAAACCATTGTTTTATAATTCATATCAACACTTATTTTTGGCATAGAACGAAGCCATATCCCATCAAAAAGATGGGGACGACTGTAGAGCAATTGTCGACCTGACCTCAACCCTCCTATAGATTGTGCAAATTTCTTGACTAATGCTATTTGGGAGGGGGGTCATTGAAAGAGAACATAGAGAAAACGAGAAAAAGAGACATGAGAGGGAGATTGTATGAAACGACAATAATCACGATTATGATGGTGATACAGTATAGTAGACATTTGCTGCAATTTGGATAAAGCACCATCGTGACAATAGTTATGGTAGTTTAAATAGACTATTATAAACTTCAATTGAGGCTCTTACACCAAATCGACTCTTTCATTACTTGTACTAACCAAAATTCTAGCTACTTTAGATGAGGTCTCAAGTTCCTTCTTTACCATTCATTTCAATCAAAGGCGAGAACCATTCTTAATCCATTCGTCCTCATATCTTTGAATCAACCTTGCACACGTACTCTTTGCCCTAGCACTCTCCTTTCTTTTACCCAAAGCTTTGATCTTCTCCCACTGACCTCCTTTGGCCTTCATTGCACATGTCAAACCATCATTACATGTTTTCCATTGCCTTAATCTTCAATGAGTGTATCTTTTAGGCTTTCTTTGATTTCGTATTTGTAACCTTATCCTTTCTTGTTTTATCGCACATCCTCCTAAACATCCTGATCTTCAAACCTTCATATTGTGTGCATGTATTTTTTTATTGCCTTACATTCCTATCCATAGACCATAACACTAGGACAATCTTTAAGATTTATCTGGGACTCTTCAATGTGACAGATCTTTCCATGTTTTTCTCCGTAGATCAGTTTTTGCTTCTTACTCTGATCTGGTATATTAAAACTACTTCATCCCCAGATAATATAAATAATGGTGTTTCTCTTTGACATTTGTTATACAAATATCCAAAATAAAGAGATACATGCCAACGGTGGATCTCTGATGCAAGACAACAATCATTGTTATATGGGGTGAAGCACTAAAGGGAACAACATAGGAGAACCTCACAAGGGAAAAGCTTAACTGTATTAGGGCGCTATGGTCAGCATTATATACAACCTATCGAGGGTGTGGTCATCTACGGGTGAGAATACTAGAAAAAAATAAAGGGAGGAATGCATCTAACACCCCCCCCCCCCCCCCCTCAAACTGATATAGGATATAAACCAACATCAATTTGCCTACAAAAGAAAGGAAAAAATACATCCAATACTCCTTCTCAAGCTCAAAGTGGGATTTTACACAGTAGTTTGCAGAGGAAAGCAAAAGTGCCAGTGCCAGACAAACCTGCAAGCAAGTTGTCTTGGAAACCTGATTGACCTGCAAGCAGGCTAACCGGGGAACATATAATGGTCATTGAGGACCAGAGCTGAGGAGACTGGTGATGATGGAAGATGCAATGGAGGAGACCGAAAGGGGAGAGACCGGCCAAGAGAGGTGTGGACGCTTGAGCCCCCGAATGAGGCAAGCAGTTGGCCGAAGCAAGCACTCTGGGAGATCTCGATCGCCACAGATGAAGAACAGATGATATAGCCTTAGCTCTGATAGGTCGTGCGACCGGGGAGAGAGAGGATCCTAAAGCTGTGACAAGTGTGACTAGAGAGGAGATCTGAGAGCCCATATGACCGGGAAGAGAGATCCAAGGATCGTCACGAGCGTGACCGGAGGGCCGGCTCGACCGCATGACCGGGAAGAGATAATCAGAGAGCCAACACGAGCATAACTAGAGAGGGAAGATCCAAGGACTAGAGCAACCACGTGACCAGGGAGAGAGAATCAGAGTGTCGACACGAGCATGACCGGAGAGAAAAGATCCGAGCGCCGGTGCGATCATGCGACTGGGGAGAGAGAATCAGATATAATCTAGACTTCGGTGCATCGTGGCGCGAGATGGCTGATGTCGAGCCTCTCTACGGTGGCAGTACTGCCTGATGCTTTGTGGAAGCCCGGTGATCAAGCCCACAGGAACTCCGGATGATCGGGACATTGTGAGTCCGGTGAAGTTGAGACCCTCACGCAGAGTGGCCACAAGAGAGGAGGATCGCGTTGCAAGTGAGGAAGTCGAGGACAATGCCGACGCAACTTCACGAAAGAGAGGTCGAAGGAAATATTTTTACTATTCCTGGCCTACTCGAGGTTGCCGATGGTGATCGAGGAGGCTAAGGCCTGAGGGAGAACTCCAAAACTCTAGGATGATCAACTTGGCTCTGATACCATGTTACATCGGGAGAAGCCCTAAATGGCACACCATGGGAGAACCCCACAAGGAAAAAGCTCAATTGTATTGGAGCCCTACGACCAACATTATATACAACCTACAGGGGTGTGGTCACCTACGGTTGAGAATACAACACAAAGATAAAAGAAGGAATATATCGAACAATCACAATTAAACTAATTATAAAATTCGTTTGCACACTTCTTTCCCCCTTCATTCATCATATTAACTACCTCTATGTATTTGTTGTGTAACATTCTTTTTCTTTAAAGCCCACTAAACTTCTGTAGTGCTCTATTGTAGGCTTTTTCCATATTGATATGCAAGTTTTTATTTTCTCTAAATATATCCAACAATTATTTAATCAAGTAAATCCCTATAATAGTTGATCTATTGAGCATGAAAGAATTTTTTTTCTCGAAATCTTCGTCACTGCCCTTAGCCTATGTTTTATCACCTTTTCTTGATATTTCAATGTTCTATGTTTGATTCCATGATTATTTGCCACTTTAGTATGTTTCTCATATGTATACTGCAATTTTGACTTTTGTGCACTAATAGCTACCTATTGAGTTACCTTATTAGAAATGGCTGCTCCGTGTTCACGATTCACTAGTAACTACTTCTAGATGATTTTGTATGGGATGTAGACGTGTTATGAAAAAGAACTTGATCTTCAATGTAACATCTCAAGCAAATTAGGCACATTGTTGATGATCTCAACCTAGCATAGGTATTACACTATTTAAGGACATAAAACTACAATACCCTAATCTAGCTTTATAGCGGACCAAACATTAATCCAAAACATCGACAAGGAGCTCAAACTTTAATGCGAGACTAGTGAGAACCCGATCAATGCTTGGATGAACTTGGTGCATGCCACTTGGCATAGACGACATCACAACCACCCGAAGATGTGTGCAATCTGAAGTGAGTGATTCACTCGTCAGGGTGTGATTCAATGTCATTGAATGTGTATTTATTATTTTTATAGTAGTTTTTTAATAGGATTTATGAGAGAGAGTCGTGTTCATACACGGAAGAAAAATTCTGCTGTTCAAAAGAGATCCATGTGTCACAACCAGTGTTAACAAAATCGTCGATTTTTTGAAAAAGTCACGTTTTAATCGCGACTTATTTCCCAAACGTTTGCTACGGGAATAAGTCGCGATTTTTTAAAAAAGTCGGGATTTTTTTAAAAAATTGTGAATTACGCATATTAATCGCGAATTCCACATCTTTTTCCCAATTTTTGCTAATTTTTTTTTGTTATAATACATATATCTAATTATTACCTAATTTATCGATTTTTTCCGATTTTTTCCCCTTTTTTTTTCTTTTTTTTTTCCCTTGCCGATTTTTTCCCGACTTCCGACTTGGTAACAATGGTCACAACACGGGAAAGAGGCTTCCATTTTAGTATTATACAATTAGATTACTAATGCTGCCTATTTTGTGGTAATTTTCACAGCTACAGTAATAAATGTAGGTATGGACTAAGGAGTTTGTTGTGTGTTTTAATATGGCCAGTATTTGCTCTAAGTAAGGATAAGGTTCCAACATACTTGGAACCGCTAACTACTTTACAGCCAGTGAGAACCATTGCTCGCGGCCTTGTGCTGTTAATTTTTATGGGTGTTTAGATTTCTGAATTTCTTGAAGCCAAGCAATTGTTGACATGTACCGTCTTCGCATGTGCAGTACTACACCTATGTGCTCGAGACACCGTACGCGCTAACGGGTTCGCATAATCTCGCTAAGGCGACCGCCAAGGGGAGCACTGTCGTTCTATTTGTAGTGAGTGCGAACGACAAGCAGTGGCCGTCTTCTCGGACGACTCTCAGAGCCATGCTGGATTCTTTTCAACTGCAATTGTGAAGCCACGAACGAAGATCATACATGAGAAGCGTTACCGACCGTCACGCTGGATCTTTTTAAATACTTTTGGATCACATTTTACAATCACCAAGCTTTTTTTTTTTTGTTTTCTTTTCCTTTACTATCTCGTCAAAGTAACAAGAGGAGAATGCTGTAATCCTGCGTGCGCTCGAGCCTGCGTGATAACTTATCACCTATTGGAGTTTGCTTTTCTATGCTTTGTCTAGTTGCAGAATGGGGTATTTGCCAGGTTTCTGCGTCAAAACCGTAGCTTCTGTAACCTTGTTAGCTGTTCTCTTTCTCTCCCATCTAGGGTTATTGGTCACATGGTATCAGAGCTAGGCCCACTCGGAGAGCATCTCTTGACACCTGGTGACGCCTCTCTCCGTGTGCGGGTAGGTTTCCTTTGAAACACACTCTGCATGTGGGCGGGTGTTGAGTGATTCGTCTCATATTGGTAATGGGAGCGAAGATCATTGTCTTTGTATATCCATTGTGCTCTTCTCTCTTCATAAGGTTGGCCTTTTAGAGCACGATCACCCCCTTGATTGGTGCTGTAATTTATATGGTGCCACTAAACACTTATGGCACTCCTCGACCAGTGTGATGATCCTTCGGAAATCGGTAAATACTATTGATGGGCATTCTATAGGGGAGGCCATAATAGTGAGCCAGAATACTTCCTACATTGCAAAAATATTTTGTATTTTGTAATACACCAATCACACAAACTAAGGGTGAGATGATCTATTCAGGGGTCGTTTGGTTGCTGCGTTTTTTGCTTGTGATTTTGAAATCACGTGTGCAAACAGTTTCGGATTGTTTGGTTAGTAAGGTGTGACCTGTGTAAACAAATGCATACTTGCTCAATTTGAATAGTTGTTTCACATAAAACTGTACAAATAAAGTTTCACCAAAACACATGAAACTTTAATTGCATGTCACATGTACAAACAGATAGATGTATGAACATCATTTGCACAGCAAACAAACAAGCTCTCGATGTATTGTATAAACTATGCAGACCCAATGGGTATCTAATATAGAAATTCTCCGAAACCCATTGTTCTTTACAGATGGATCCCCCCCCCCCCCCCCCCCTCTTGGTTGTTGCCATCACCCTAATCCCCATGTGGAGTGCAAATGTACAGTCACTAGTCTTTACTATTATATAAAGAGAATTGGGCTTAGAGCTGAAACAAAACAATTTCCTATGTTGCTACTATCACATGTCCAAAACAATAATAAACATTTAAAATATAAATGAGATTTTGGTCTTTTCGGAAATCTAATTTGGATCAAAACGGTATTAAAGGGAGATAACTACCCACTATCTATGTTTTACGAGAAAATATTCGGTGGAACAGGGGTATATGCTAACGTGATGAAACACTTATCACTGTCTTACGTTCAATGCAATCATCATGTTGAGTGAATCAAAGTTAACTGTGGATGTAAACATGTGGGATGCACAAACTCGGGATTGAGTGTCATTCACCTGTAGTCATGTCTGCATGCTAGATGCGATTCACTCATCAATGGTGAGTGCATCGGGCGATTGTGTGATGTACGTTTAGCCACGTCAGCATATATCCCGGTTCCACCAAATACTAACGGGAGTACGCAGATAGAAAATGTAGTGAGAATCGATACCACTAGAATTAATGATACTGTAGAATCGACTCCAATGAAATCACTGCAAGGTCGTCATAGTGGGAGGACTACAAGAGGACTACCGACCGTCATGCCGGATCTTTTTAAATATTTTTGGATCACATTTTATTATCACCAAGCCTTTTTTTTTTCTCTCTTTTCCTTTACTATCTCATCAAGTGACAAGAGGAGAATGTTGTAATCCTATGTGCGCTCGAGCCTGCGTGATAACTTATCACCTATTCGATTTTGCTTTTCTATGCTTTGTCTAGTTGCAGAATGGGTTATTTGCCGGGTTTCTGCATCAAAACCATAGCTTCTGTAACCTCATTAGCTTCTCTCTTCTCTCTCTCTCTCTCTCTCTCTCTCTCTCTCTCTCTCTCTCTCTCTCTCTCCGATCTAGGGTTATTGGTCACATGGTATCAGAGCTAGGCCCGCTCGGAGAGCATTTCTTGACTGGCCCTGTCGCACCTGGTGACACCTCTCTCCGCGTGCGGTTAGGTTCCCTTTGAAACAGACTCTGCGTGTGGACGGTGTTGAGTGGTTAGTCTCGTATTGGTAATGGGAGCGAAGATCATTGTCTTCGTATATCCATTGTGCTCTCCTCTCTTCATAAGGTCGGCCTTTTAGAGCACGATCACCCCCCTTGATTGGTGCTCTAATTTATATGGTCCCACTAAACCCTTATGGCACTCCTCGACCAGTGTCATGATCCTTTGGAAACCGATAAATACTATTGGTGGGCATTCTATAGGGGAGGCCATCATAGTGGGCCAGAATACTTCCTACATTGCAAAAGTATTTTGCATTTTGTAATACACCAATCACACAAACTAAGGGTGAGATGATCTATTCGGTGGTCGTTTGGTTGCTGTGTTCTTTGCTTGTGATTTTGAAAACAAGTGTGCAAATAGTTTAGGGTTGTTTGGTTAATGAGGTGTGACCTGTGTAAACAAATGCATACTTGCTCAATTTGAACAGCCGTTGCACATAAAATTGTACAAATAAAGTTTCATCAAAACACATGAAACTTTACTTGCACGTCACATGTGCAAAGAGATGTATGCACATCATTTGCATAGCAACCAACAGGCCCTCGATTGGTCTTTTCAGAAATCTAATTTGGATCAAAACGATATTAATAAGAGATAACTACCCACTATTTATGTTCTACGAGAAAATTTTCGGTGGAACCGGGGTATATGCTGACGTGATGAAACGCTTCTCACTGTCGTACGTTCAATGCAATCATCATGTTGAGTGAATCAAAGTTAACTATGGATGTAAACATGTGGGATGCACAAACTAGGGATTGAGTGTCATTCACCTGTAGTCATGCCTGCATGCTGGATGCGATTCACTCATCAATGGTGAGTGCATCGGACAATTGTGTGATGTACGTTTAGCCACGTTAGCATATATCCCGATTCAAGCAAATACTGATGGGAGTATGCAGACAGAAAACATAGTGAGAATCGATACCACTAGGATTAACGATATTGTAGAATCGACTCCAATGAAACCACCACAGGGTCGTCATAGTGGGAGGACTACAAGGGCTCCTAATAGATACATTGGAGAAGCCTTCTTGGTGGATCCAGAGTTTCAGAAGGATGATCATCTCAACTACGATGAAGCGATGATGTCTTCTGACCATGCAGCATGACAGAAAGCTCTGGAGGCAGAACTGATATTAATGTCTCAAAACACGGTCTGGACACTTGTAACACCGCATCATAATATTAAACCTATTAGGTATAAGTGGGTGTACAAAAAGAAAAGAGGTTTGGATGGTACCGTTGAGACTTACAAAGCTAGACTAGTTGCTAAGGGTTACACCCAGCGAGAAGGGATCGACTATAATGAAACCTTTTCGCTAGTGGCTATGCTTAAGTTTATCCGGATCCTTTTGTCCATTCAGCCTATTATGATTGAGAGATCTGACAAATGGACATCAAGACCGTATTCCTCAATAGGGATTGGAAAGACGACATCTATATGTCTCAGACTCTAGGTTTTGTTGCATTAGGTCAGACAAATCTAGTGTGCAAGTTGCAAAGGTTCATTTATGGACTTAAGTAAGCATCTAGAAGTTGAACATGTGTTTTGATCAGACTATCCAGTTTTATGGATTTAAATAGAACGTGGATGAAACATGTGTTTATAAAATGAGCGATAAGCCTATAGTAGTTTTTCTAGTTCTTTACGTAGACGATATCCTGCTCATTAGAAACGAAGTTGAAATATTGTCTACAGTGAAGGTGTGGTTGTCCTCTCAGTTTAACATGAAAGACTTGGGTGAAATGAGTTATGATTATCTCACTATTACAGTCAGCCTACATAGATATTATCTTAGTCAAATTCAATATGCATAACTCCAAGAAAAGACTAGTTCTATTCAGACATGGAATGAAATTGTCTAAGGATCAGGATCCTAAAACTTTTTGAAGAGAGGACAGAGATGCAGAAGATATTTTATGCTTCGGCTGTAGGAAGTCTGATATATATTATGCAGTGCATGGGACTAGATATATACCATACAGTAGACATAATGGGCAAATATCAGTCAAACTCGGGTTCATGGTATTGGACTACTGTGAAAAGTATACTCAAGTATCTCCGTAGGACGAGAAATTATGAACTGATACCGATTGGATACACAGATTCTGACTTGTAGCAGATCCAGAATCCAAGAAATTGTCATCGAGGTTTGTATTTTTATTAGAAAGGGGAGCTATCAGTTGGAAGAGCGTGAAGCAGGGATGCATCACAGATTCGACGACAGAGGCTGAGTACATTATGTCATGCGAAGTAGCCAAGGAGGCGGTGTGGCTCAAAAAGTTTCTAATGGACTTAAAATATGTACTGAGAGCTCAAGATCCTATTATCCTTTACTGCGATAATAGTGGAGCAGTAGCACAATCCAAAGAACCAAGATATCACAAGAAGATTAAGCATATTGAGCGAAAATACTACATTAACCGGAACTTACAAAAGTATGGGAAAGTTATAGTGACTTAGGTAGCGTCTGCACATAACATGGTGGACCCTTTCATTAAGGCACTACCGACCTTGGATTTTGAGAACCACGTGGATGCCATGAGAGTTAAGACTGATATTCCCCGCTAGGTCAAGTAGGAGATTGTTGTAGCCCTTTGTGCCCTGAGCATGGATTTTCTGTATTAACATTAATAAAGATGACTTTGGTACTGCTTTGGTATGTATAATCCACATGTAATAAGGACCCTAGGGAACATAGTAGGCCACTAAGATACATGGTGGGTCCATACTTGAGAGACCCAGTGGACCAGTCCAATATAGACCTAGATGAGTTCATAGCCTTGGTGATGCTAGTCGTTTCATCGAGAATAAGTTGTTGGCAGGTAGAGGAATATGATGAAGTCTTCACCACGGGGATGTTGGATCTCCATTCACCTGACCAAGCACGATGATCGTGTTGAACATGAACTAAGACGATATATAGATCAGTGTATCAGTGACTAATGCAAAAGCCATCTTACTATTATAGATAATCTATCCTCAATCTTGAGGGATCATGCATACTAAGCCAACCGGCTGTGTGATGCTTTGATGTGCCAACGTGTGTGTAGACCTTCTATAGTCCAATACCACAGTACGTTGGGTTACCCGGCTAACGCTGAAGTGGCATGCAACCCCTACAGGTTATTCGACATCTAGAGATGAATGTGTACGTTTTGATGAGTTAATCTGTTCATATAATTAACCCAGGCCTGGTGGTTCTCAGTATGAATGACATCTGGATGCTAGACATAACACCAGAGGTGTGTGGTGTTATAGATGAAAAGTCATCAAATCATAGTCATATGATCGATCGGGGTCTGACAGTGCTCCCCACCGCCCTAGTCGAATCATAGTACCAGTAATAGAAGGGACTAAATATTATTAGAGTACAGTAGCGAACAAGGTTATGACGGAGTACCATAAGTTTAGGATTACTAGAGTTCAACTCACGTCGCACTCTGGGTAGCCATGCGGGTTAATCAGATTAGGACTGATTAGTGGAACTTTCTGTGTGTCACTGGAACAATTAATCAGGGATCTGGTTAGAACTAGAAATCCTAAATCCTGAATGTTTTACCATGTTGTTAGATATAGGAATTGTTTCCGGACCCGGTTGGATACATTAGATGCGAAGTAGCGTGATGAAGCTCAAGCCCGAAGCTTAAAAACCTAATTTACATATGTTAAAGGGTCATATGGATATTTTGGTAAATACTAAAATATGGCTTGAAATATATTGAATATGGATCTTAAAATGAGCGGAATAATTCTAGGAGCTCATAGATGCTGACGAAATTCGATTCCGATAAGCACACCTCACTCTATCTCTCTATCAGTGGTCTCCAGACATAAGGGCATTTTCATCCAAAGTGACAGAGAGATGAGGGAAATCCCTAACCAACCCCCCCTTTATCCCTATCTCTAAGGGGGTCGGCCCTATCTTGCTCATGCTTGTGTGAGCGACTAGGGGGTCGACCCTAAAAGAGGAAAGGGGGAGAGAGGGGCCAGCCCTAAGGTTCTCCCTCTCTAGAAAATCTGACCCCCTCTTTTCTCTCCCTCTTTGTGGTTTTGGCCAAGGAAGAAAGAGGAAGAAGAAGGAAGAAGAGGGAGAAAGGAAAGAAAAGGAAGAAGAGAGAGGAAGAAAAGAGAAGGAAGAAGAGAGAAAGAAATGGTGGAGATCTTCGCGGCTTACCATCGTCTTCACTATGTGTCGTCCTCTGTTGGCACATCGTCATTGCACTCAGATATAGGACACTGTGGGTTCCTCCCTTTGCAAAGGATAGATGCTATCTGACAGCATCTCTCTCGGTTTATATACGATTCATCATTAACGATTGTTTCATTCTCCTCATATCAAAGATCCGCAAGGTATGAAGATTCTAAACACTTAACTAGATACATGCATGTAGATCCTTCGTAAATCGTAGTATGCCTCTAGGGTGTCCGTACATATGCTTGGTTCATAGATTTGCATGTAGATTATTTTGTGGAATAGATCATGATGAAACATACACCACTCGATCTTCGGATCTATGTTTTTGCTTCCACTGCGACTCTGGTATAAGGATGAAAATCCAACACTTTTCAGGTACCTTATTTACATAAGACATGAATCAACTGTCTATTTTTCTAAATAAGTACTTCTAACTCATCCTCCTAATAAATTTTATTTCTAGTTTTAATATTATTTTATTTAGTCATCTGTTCTTTTTTTTTATTGCACCTGCCTAGGAAAGCTCGACACATAAATCAAGAAGCTTTTATGTGTGTTGCTGTCGTCCTTATTAAAAGCAGGCGCCATATTAACAAGCCTCTAGAAATTTAATTTTCTTTAGCATCTGTTTTGCGTTCATACCTAGAAGCACCTAGAACGCTAAGGGCATACCATAGAATAATGCACGTGACACACTCGAAGCACCTAGAACACTAAGAGCACACTTCACACCCACCACTTACATATCTCTATCATGCATAAGACTACTTGCCGCTTTGGCGGGCAACTTCGAAATCAAGTTTAGTATAATTAATATGTTTTTTTTCTTTACATTGGCTCTCTGATGAAGACCCATATAAACATCTGGACAAATTCTTAGAATTATGCACGTCTTTCAAACTACAAATATTAGACGACAAAGCTACAAAGCTAAGACTATTTTCCTTCTCATTAAAAGACAAAGCCAAACATTGACTTCAAACTTTAGGAAACGCCACCATCACCACATGGGCACAACTTCAAAGGAGTTTCTTAAAAAATGCTTCCCTATTGGTAAAACCAACCAAGATAGGCGAGTTATCACTAGCTTTTCCCAATTAGATGAAGAACAATTCCATGAGACATGGGAAAGACTAAAAGCTCTATAGAGAAAGTGTCCACACCATGCTGTGCCACAATGACAAATCATTCAAAATTTTTAGGACGAATTGGTCAAAATCAATCGTCACATGATTGACGCAGCATGCAGAAGAAGTTCTATGTTAAAAAAAGAAGACGAGCTATGTGAGATTTCAAAAATCTTTTTGATAACTCCCTCCAACACACCTCCTCTGGTAGAGATAACCGAGCAGGGCTGACCACCATCGCAAAAAAGGAAAGTCTTTACAAGCTTTCCAGCTCAACAGACGTCTCTAATACAGTAGATGCCCTTGCTCATAAGCTAGATCAACTTCTATCCATAGGAGCCCCTCTTATGTTGACCAACCCAACCTTCGAACTCCCGGCCACCTCAGGCCGAAGTTTGTGGCCTATGTTTTGTACCTACTCATTACATGAGCACCTGCCCATTGGGACCTCAATATCCCGAATTCGTACAGGAGCAGATGAATGCTTTAAACACCTATCAGGGCAACAATCCTTATTCGAATACCTACAACCCTAGATGGAGAAATCACCCTAATTTCTCCTGAAAACCACAAGCACCCACTACTTTCTATTCCCAATTAACCTCCAAGGCCACCTTTTCAAAACCCTGTTCAGAGTTATATGCCACCTCAACATCAATACCAACAGCCAAATCCTCCTCTCCCCCAAAGGTACCCATCATTCGAGTATAAGGTGTTGGGCGCACTTAAAAATCTTGAAGCTAACGTACAACTATTGCACTTCCAAACTCAGTCGATTTCAAAACTTGAATCTCAAATGGGACGACTCGCCAATGTATTGAATCGACGCGAAGAGGGAAAGCTCCCCAGTGAGCTCACTAACCCGAGGGGGCCAAAACCAAGTCGATGAAATTCACGATAATATCTACCATGAGCAAGCAAAGGGGATCACAACCCTAAGAAGTGGCAGGGTAATGGACAACAAAATCGACCGATTATAATCTTGCGATAGACTAGATAGAAGAAATGTTTCGACTTGGTTTTAGTTCCTGGGTGAGTAGAAAAATGCTATGTAAGGAGAGGGCTACCTGAAGTTAGGTGAAGCCATTCCTGGAAGAGAAAAGGGCTGCCCACTGTCAGAGAGGAGCTACTTAGAGTGGAGCCACCTACGGTATTGCTGGTGGGATCATTCCTTGGTTTTTGAAACTCGAAACAGTGCCATTAGTTGTTGACCACAGTTTGCGGATGTTTATATGAGATCAATTTAATTCTAGGTTTTGGATTGTGATCTAGGTTTTGGCTTGAGAACTTCGAGGATGAAATTTTGTTTAAGGGGTGTATGATGTAAAGTCCTTAATGTTTAGGAATTAAAAATAAGTTATTTATTTAGGAAATGATATTTATGCCCCTAATTACTCACCTAACGTTTTCTTTCGCGTCGAATTGTGGAGAGCACACATAATCACATAGCATATTACACGCACACCTTGTCTAGATCTGTGAGAACTTCGCAACGGAGCTTCATGCAACATCTGTATGAAAAGATATGATTGTTGGTCGTTTAGCTAGAATGTGTCGATGCAATCTACCAGGCGGTTGCCTTATAGCGATCAGCCGTTCAGATAACAATAAATGTTATGACATTAGAATCGCATCAACAAGAGCCTTCTGACAAGCTCTCCCATGTGGGAATCTGATTTGGGGAATGAAATTTGTATACTATTCCATTTATGGGCTTTGTGGGATTCGAACCGGGTTAAGCCACGGTTGAGAGTATAAAGTAGAAACCATATCAGCCCAAATCTTTTATTGGGCCCTAGTGCGAGGCCCACTTGGGTCCATATCGGATCTGAAAATTGTAATGGGTGTGATCTCACCCATCGCATTCTTTGTCTCCAAGTCTTTGACACCAGCCATTCCTCCATGTTCATACTCAACCACCCTCTTCTATCCCTTATCTGTACCCCCCATCCCACCATACTCAAGAGTCAAGAGTCAAGAGTCAAGAGTCAAGAGTGCAGCAAATAGAAAGGACAAGAAGAAGGTTGAAAAAAAGGGTGACCTCACCTCGCTTGTTTCTAGGGCTGGCAATTTCGGACCCGACACGAAGTTAGCGGGTCTGGGTCAGGGCTAAACGGGTTCGGGTCGTAAACGGGTCGACACGATAGACCCATTTAATAAACGGGTCGGGTCCGGGTTTAGGGTCTGGACACGATAGACCCGGGAAGACCCGTTTAGTATTCAACGGGCCGTGTCGGGTCGGGTCGGGTCAACCTGCAATCCGATATTATAATATATAATACCAGCGGGTCTTTCGGGTCCGGTCGGGTCGAGTCGGATTGGGTCGGATCGGGTCAACTGAATAGTCCCGGGTGATAAACGGGTCTTACCGGGTCTTATCGGGTCTACCCGTTTATTAGCGGGTCCGGTACGGGTTTAGGATCTAGACACGTCGGGTCCGGGTCTGGGGATTTTGGACACGAACCCAACTAGACACGGCACGAACCCGACACGACCCGACCCATTGCCACCCTACTTGTTTCCAGTTTCACTATAAGGCAACGCACCCACGCACCCACTCCACATCAGTGCCGCACACCCACCCACGCACCCCATGGAGGTCCAAGTGCAGAGCTCCACCACCATCAACACCAATGGCGACCCACACGCTGAGCCGACCGAGGTTCCCCTCACCATCTTTGACCGCTTCGCCTCCAACATCCACATTGCCGAACTCTTCGCCTTCACCTCACCGACCCCGACCAACTCGGCTATCATCGACGGCCTCTCCAAGGCCCTCCTCCACTTCCCCACCCTCACCAGCTGGCTAGGTACGACCAGCACCACCACCACCCACGGCCGCCATCTCCCGTGCTTTCTGGTGGGTGGCCCCGATGGCGTCGTCCTGGTGGTGGAGGCCACTGTGGCGACGAAGCTATTGCTGGAAATCTAACCATTCTATACTAGTAAACTTAGGACTTAATAAAATTCTTAATATTAAAAGATTGGTTGTTTAGCAACTATAATATTTGCAAGCAAAGGCAAGTCATAATATTCTTTTAGAAATTGTTTGCCAAGGCAGAGCGGGTTCTATGAAACCGTCATTCACCTTGCTGAACTTTTCTAAAAGAGAGAGAAATATAATATCTAAGTTATCTCTAATTATTTAGTGTTTAGAATTAGATGTAAGTCGTTTTCAATAGATCTACTAATAGCAAAGAATTAGAGTTAGAAAATCTGGTCTGATGGTCGAAGCGTGCTAGGCACTGTCCCAAGAAACTTATTGCCCCCCTCGTGCGGGTCACGTGGCAATGGTTCTCAGAGATACAACGACCCCGGTCAGGCGACCTCCTTCTCGTTGGCACGACTTCAAAAAGGCTTTGCGAAGCTTGATGAACTTTCAGGAATCCAGCGACTCGACGAAGATATTCTCGAAGCGGGAGGCAGCACCTCAACACAACTTTGATTCGAGAAAGGGAGTCTTCTCGGAGCAAGGGGGCAGCACCACAGTACAACTTGAGAGAACAAAAGAGGGAGCGACAGAGAGCAATTCCGATTTTCGGAGTGTGTATTCTCTATAGCTGCACTGGGCCTTATATAGGCCTCGGACAGTTAATGGAGGGCTTAATGAGGGGAGTGGTTCATGAGCTGCGATTAAGCCCATTAACCCCGCACGTTACAGCTCGCAGAGAGCAGCCTTTTAATGGTTAGCATGCAGCAACGGGTCACATGCATAACGGCTAGTAGCCAAAAAGAAAAATAATAAGTGACAGCTTTGAAAGGAAAAATAAAAATAAGGCAGGTGTGGACCAACACATTTCAGAGGTTCTATCGTGTCCGGATCCGTGGGCGCACACACGCGCCGCCGAGCCTGAGCTCGGCCCGGCACGGCATGCACGTGCGCACGTGTGTGAGCTAGTGGATCCTCTCCTCTAGTGTGATGACTAGCGGGGGGAAGAGTGGAATCCCTTATAAATTGGTAGGAGATTTCTTCCCTTACCGATATAAGACAAAATCCCTATGCGTTTTGTGTGGTTTTGAAACACACACCCTGTAATACCCAAAACCCCAGAGCTGGCTTTTGCTGAAGGCACCTTATTTTTTTGACAGTAGTTAAAGATTTTGGTCTTGGTTAACTGTTATGTCGGTGCATGGGTTGTGTTGGACCAGACTCAAGTTGGACCGGACCATAGGTCCTGGATCCGAGTCGCGAGGCGACATTGGAAGAATAGTATTTGGACCATGAACGGGTATGTGCGTGTGTTAATGCATGGCATTCTTGGTTAACATAATTGATTAATAAAATAGTTCAGTGACAAGTCTGTTGGACCCGGCGAGGTTCGCGAGCTAGCGCGGCTCAATGCGAGTCGAGTGGGAATCGGGGCGAGTCAGGCTCGGCGTGAGTCGAGAACGAGTCGAGCTCGACAAGTAATGAAAAAAAAAAACTAAAATTAATAAACCTAAAACTAAAACCCAACCCAACCCCCTTACCCGAACCCGACCCCAGCCCAATCCCAAACCCGACTAGACCCTTCTCTCTCTCTTCCTCTCTTCTCTCCCATCTCTCTGATCTCTCTCTCTCTCATCAGACCCCTCACCTGATCCCCTCTCTCTCTCGGATCTCCCTCACCCTCTCACCCGATCCCTTCCCCCCCCCCCCAAACCGAACCCGATCCCCCCCCCCCCCCCAAATCCGACCACCATCCCTCCCTCACCCTCACCATCCCGACCCCATCCCTCCCATCATATCTCCCTTTCCCTCCCTGTTCACCCCTGCTTTCTCCTCTCCCTCACGCCACACCATCTCAGCTCTGCCTCCCCCATCATCCCTACACTCTAGCCCTAGGTTTCAGCCCCCTGGATTTGTTGTACCCGGCCACCGACCCCCTTTCCTCCTTTAAAACCCAGACCCAACTGTCCCTCCTCTACTCCCTCCGATCCCTCTCTTTCCCCTCTATCCCTCATCCGATCTCTCTCTTCCCCTGAATCCTCTCTTTTCCTCTTGCTGCTGTGTTTGGCACGCGGCAACCGGAGCGTAGCTGGCCGGAGAGGAGCAGCCGGCTGGAGCAAAGAGGAGTCGCAGCCAGATCTGAGCCCCTTGCACGAGGTAGGCCGCCTCCCGCCTTTCCCCTTTTTTCCTTGTGGTTATGTTGACACTAGTCGAACCCCTGTTTTTCTTTCTTTGTGTTGCGGACCAGACCAGCCCCCTCCCCTTTGGTAACCTGCGCAGCCATGGCCACCGGTCTTGAGCATGGTGGCTGTGTAGCCCGCGAAACTGACCCGATACTGACTGCCCCCCTTCTCCCTACCATGCTGTAATGGTTGCCGGCGGTTAGGCTGCCGGTGGTCAGGCACCTGGTGGCACCCGACCACCCTCGGTAAGGCGCCACCTGGCCACCCCAATCACCAGTGAAATAGCTTTTTCCCTTTCTTTTGCTGTGACCCATCGTGACAACAATCCTTCGCGGGACATTTGTCATTGACTAGGGCTGACGACATTGATGGTCGGCCAAGTATCGCCCAACCGACCCCTCTGTTTGAGGACCCCGATCTCACTATCCCCCTCCCTTCGTCTTGATCGTGGCTGCAGTCGGCCTAGAGCCGACAGTGGGGCAACCCTTGTTCCGGCGTAGCCTAGCGCACGTTGTCAAACCGTACTCAAGCCGGACAGATATGTTGACTCGGAATGTTCCCACCTCGATGACGGTAATGCCACCAACACGTACTAATCTTCTCTTATGCTATTATGGTTTTGAGCGTACCCGGCAATAGAATAATACGTGCCATTAATTCTCGGGATGTAAACCTTGGAGGCACCGTGGTGCATGCCAATGGGTCGACGCCCAAAGGCGCCTAGGACGTCGATTGACCAACCTCAAAATTTTACCGAGCAAGACATGTTTCTTTTGCCAGTCCAAGCACAGACTTGATAAGGCTCGTTAGTTATCGTTGTCCAAGCCCGACCGTGATTGGCTTTGCCAATTTCGTCATTGACCGACGCGGTTACGATCGTTTGGCCGGATTAGTGCTATTGGACCCTAGTGTGACTCTTGGCATCGGCAACGCCAACTAATAAAGACGGTACCTTTGGCGCATCATTTTGCATGCCAGTAGACCGACGCCCGCTGATACCTAAAATTCTCGACTCGGCCAACTTGGGCCTAAACCCGTATTTCTCGGCAGCAAACATTGACTATAGGCCCATTGTGTATGTTTGGCAGTTCGCGGCTGTGCTGACCCAGTCGGAGACGGAGCAGAGGTCACCTCGCAGGAACCCGTGTTCAACAACCAGGTGACATCTACTTTCCTTGCATGGTCTTTAATAGTGGGAAATGAGATCAACTAATGGTAGGTGTCCATAACGTTGCATGCGGGTTCCGTCGGACATCGTCACGTGTGGTCGGGTGGACCCCTCCTTGCATGCGGAGTCGCGAGTCCGGCGACGCATGCTTAAAAAGTTAATAATTTAATAATAATTTATCTATTATTTGCATGGACACCATAGATAGGCACTCCCTTAAAATAAATAATTAAATAATTAAAATAATATTTATCGAGACCCTCCTCATGAGATGGGTGTGGAGACCCTGGCACGCGATAATGCAGGCGAGATTAATTTATTTTGCTTATTTTGATACATGGGTTGTGAGCGCGGTGCGAATCCCGGGGTAAAACGTCGAAGCTATTGTAGTATTATAATTATGCGATATTCTATCATGTGGAAGGGTTTGCACCCCGTGCGCGCAAGGGCCGTGAACCACCCTGCACGCACAGCCGAAGACCAGTAGGCTAGGGGGTGTTAGGATTGATGTGTTCTAAGCTTGTAAAACTTTATGTTTTGGTCTAATAAAGATTGATAGTTATTATTAAATGAGATGCATATAGGTGCGTAACATAGTTACGTGTTCTTTAGAGAACAGAGAGCCATGGTTATATGGTAGTCCACTGAGTTGAAGACTAAGTGGATTGGTCCCGTATAACCTAAATATGTTCGCAGCTATGATTAGGTTGGTCGCCTCATCATGGTAAGCTGTTGGCGATGACAGTTCATGGGATGTCTTCGCCATGGTCATCACCAGGCACAGTGTCTGTGGCTGAACGGAACTAACACGGTGTACAGATCAGTGAGCAGACACTGGTACACTAAGCCATGTTTCTGCTTAGGGTAAAACGGTCCTAAACCCTGAGGAACCACGACTGATGGACTAACCAGTTGCGTGGTGCTTTGGCGCACCAATGTGTGAGGGTCCATATGCAGTGATCCAAAACCACGGTGTACTGGGTTACCCGGCTGGCATTGCATTAGCGTGTCACTCCTGCAGGCCATCCACACCCCTGATGGGAGGTGCGTTCCTTGGTGTGACTTACACTGTACCAAACCCAGGCCTGGTGGTCATCAGTTTGACTGTTGACCGGGTTCGGTTACTCGACGGGGTAATCAGAGGTACGATGTATAGGTCAACCTGGAAGGAACCAAGTCATATGATCATTCGAGTCTGACGGTAGTCTTCACCGCTCGAAGTGAATCATGGCATCAAGTGGAGGGACAGCGTGTTTACCCTACTAAGCGGAGAGCAGGGGTATGATGGAGAACATAATAAGTCTGGGTGAATTGGAGTGCAGCCTGCGTCGCACTCTGGGTGGCTACGCAGGTTAACTCGAGCTCAGAGGATCGATGGTACACTCGGGTAGTGTGTCGATCGAGCTTGAGTTGGAAGCCATGAACCCCGGTCCCTGATGGTTCCACCTTATCAACATTATGTACGGTTCTTGAACCGTCTCCTCGGAACACCATAAGCATGAGGAAGAAAGAAGTATACGCTCCGTGTGTGCATGGCACTAGAGCACGGTAGATGCGTAACTACATACGAGTACTAAGGGTTGAGCCCGAGACTAGTGCAGAGTCGTATGTAGTAATCCCTAGCCATAAGTGAACTTCGCTGCATAGGTGCGATGCACCGGGGTATGTTGCGAGTTGACTAGTTGACTTTGCTAGAGGCACCCTCCGGTGGCCTCAGTTAATAGTAGGTAACTAGTAAAGATCACTTAAGTAATGGCCGCTAGGCATCGCACGCTAGAAATGGTCAAACTGAGGTGTCGGGGCATTTTGGTAAAAACCTCACTCTGCCTGACCTCACTGTTGGCCGACCTTACTGGTGTGACACCTTGCTAGGGCCGGCCCTATGATGTAGGGATAAGAATCCCTCATCTATAGGGCCGTCCATATAGATAGGGACAGGGCGATAAAACGGTTAAGATCGAGCCCTAAAAAGTGGGAAAACGGATAAATACGCGGAGAGATAAAAAGGAGATAATGGAGAGATAATGAGAGGGGGTCATTATCCCCTTGGATCCCTATCCAAGGGGTTTGGCCGGCCCTATAAAGGGACCTATGGGGCGCCGGCCCCATAGGATGCAAAAATCCGAACCCCCTCCTCTCTCTAATCTCTCTAGTTCTCTCCCTAATCTCTCTCCGTTTCCCGCTTGCTACTTCGTCTTCCTCGCGTGGAGTTCTGAAGAAGGAGAAGGGTCGTTCTTCGGAGGTACTCAGAGATCCGAGAGCAACGTTCCGTGCATCGTGTGAGATCGGGTGAACAAGAAGGCAACATCTCCATTCGTACCGTCGGCATCTTCGCGAACGATCTTCCGTCTCCATCGACAAAGAAGACAATTCTCCGCGGTTAAAAGATCCGTACGAAAGGTATGTGTAATCTAACATGTAGATCTAGCGGGCATTATGATTTGCATCCGTACTAAGTTAATCATTACGCTAGATTGCCGTTAGGGGTTTTTTCGATTCTCGTGCATACACATGCACACATATGTAGATTAGTTTCAATGAAAGTTTAAATCGTGTAACGTGCACCATGAACGGTCTTTTGACCGCCAAATCGTTTCCGCTGCGAGCCTCTGACCCGGATTAGATTCCAACAGGGGGTCACGGGCAAGGGTTGTGGTAAATCCAATAGGGGTAGCCCTCTAGTAGGGATTGGCCTAGCAACTCTGTCCCGGGGTAGTTGAAGCCCCCAAAGTAACGCAAGTGGGACGGTAGAGATCCACCGTGAAAGAAGAAAAATATCTTATGATCATTGGGGTGATTTGTATATAGTGTTGGTGGATGCACGGCGAGAGTGTTGGCCCTCTACATCGAAATAAAAGGCCTTATAATAATGTATGACCGGGGGTAAGATAAACAAAATATCCAGGGTTCACTTTAGGATAATGACTGACATTGTAATCTTAGTTGCTTTATAATTAAGCACTGTAGAATATTGAATGGATTGTGTGGTAGACAACCTAGTGACAGTAGAAATTGCATGTGAACATAGATTACTGGTAGGCTTAGGTTAACCTTCTGTAAACTTTGAACTGCTTATGTAATTTAATTCAATTAAATATGATATCTCATATTATTAAACTTTGAACTGCTTATGTTATTTTGGGTAGGCCTCTCTTCAAGTTCACAAGCCTAGGATAGCTCACAATGAAAATATAAGTCTCTAAATAGCCTAATTGACTAGTCCTGTAGATAGGACCTCTAGACCAGTGTACTGAGTGTCAGGGAGTGGGTGAGACTCCTAGCTCGCCGTAAGTGGCTCGAGTCCCATGCTCCCTTAGAGGGATTACTGTCAGTAGGTGGTAGCGCCGATAGGCCACACGTGCTGAGAGGATAATCCGGCTGAAGGTCGAGCGTGATCATCTCTCTGAGCATGACAAGATTTTATCTCTACTTTTCTTTTAAAAAAAAAGTTTTAATGAAAAAAAAAATCAAGTTATAAAATATTCCTTATTTCTCCCTTCTCTTTCTTCATTTATGAGAGAATCACAGCCCCGTGAGAAACCCTAATTGGTGTAGTTAGTTGACCAAACCCTAAATCCCTTTGTTTTTCTTCAACTCACACCCCAGGGATCGGTTCTAGATTTCTGGGGCGTGACACACCCAACAACTATCCGATCTAGGATGGCTCGAGCCATCGCCGGACTTGGAGCTACTGCACCCTCCATGCAAGGGCATCCCCTACATATTCCAAGCCCAGCTCAACAGCTTTGAGTGTGGCGGGCTCGTGGTCGGGATCACCGCCAACCATCAGGTGGCCGACGGTCAGGCCATGAGCACCTCCTTGTGGCGTGGGGGAAAGCGGTTCGAGGCATCCTGATCGACCCGCTTCTGGTCCACGACCAATCATGGCTCAAACCCCGGTTCCCCCCAAGATCCGAGTTCTATCACTGGGGTCGGGAATTCATCCCCATCTCTCCGCATTTGGACGGTTTCTCTCTCCACCAGATCAACGTCGACCCAGAAAAGATAACCAATATACTGCTGCACTACTCTAGAGAGTTCATCACGTAGAAGCTGAAGGCAAGCATGCCGGAGACGCACACCATTTTTGAGTCCTTATTAGGCCACCTCTGGAGGAAGATAACAGTGGTCTGCGGGCTCGATGGCGGGGATTTTACGATGATAAACATATTCGTGAATGGTCGGCTGAGGCTCCGGTCGCCTGTCTCGAAGAATTTCTTCGGTAACTTGGTCCTCTACACGTGCCCGGAGGCGAAGGTGAAGGATCTTATCGACGGTGGTGTGGCAGGAACTACTAGTATGATTCATGACGCGGTGTCGAGGACCAGGGAGGAGTATTTCCAGTCGTTCATGGTGTGGGCACCAAAATTAGCCCACGGATCGAACCCGACCCGCATGTGAAACTTGGCCCGCACACAATGACCCACATGCAAAACATGGCCCGCATATAACGGCCTGCATGCGAAAAAAATGGCTAACACACACCATACCCGACATGAGTGGGCTCGCTAAGCCCATGACTTGAAACCAAAAGGAGGGGCCCACCGGCCCCCTTCTTGGAAATCATGCCCCCTTCCAATGGGGAGGGTGTGGCCGGCCAACAAAGGGGGCCCATCGGCCCCCCTTCTCTTGGAAACTATGCCCCCTCCCTATGGGGAGGTGTGGCCGGCCATAAGAAAAGAAAAAGAAAAGAAAAGAAAAAGAAAAGAAAAGAAAAGAAAAGATAAATCCTAATCACCTTGATGCGGGGGGAGGTGACGTGGACATCTACGCAACCGTAGATCCACGACAATCCCTCGATCCGACGGACAAGATGACGTCGTGTCGCCATACAATCGGAAGGTGCAAAGATGACAAGTTATCATCAAAGATCAAGTCATAACAAACCCATAACCATCCCCACAAGATAAGGAAAGAGATCAGATTTATTTTTTCCAAATAAGAAAATAATATTTTGATGGTTATGGGGGGAGATATTGGATTAAACCAAAAAATCATAGTCATATCTCTCCCAACCTCCCCCATTTGCCTATAAATAAAAGGGGTATGAGAAGGCATAAAAAGTCAAAAGCTGAAGACAAGAAGGATCTGCAAAAAGGGGGCTCCAACGCTTGAAGACCGAAGGCTTCACGAGGAACGAGAAGGTGTATCCCCAAGAAAGCAGAGTCGCCTATCGAAGTCCTCATCAAAGCGAAGGCCTTGCACTCAATGATCAAAGCTTCGACTCTTCGCACGAAGAAAAAAGCTTGGAGAAGAAGGCCCAGAGTCATCATCGCCCTGACGTCTCCAACAATCTTCATCAACTCCGAAGATGCCACAAGCAAAGGCCAAAGAAGAAGGTCGAAGCCGACAACAACCCGTTAACTTCAACAAAGGAATCGACTCTTCGCACGAAGAAGAAAGCTTGGAGAAGAAGGCCCGAAGAAGGTGCTATCCCCACCGTCTTCAAGAAGAAAATAAATATTGGTGAAAAAGTCAAAACTGTTGCCTCCTATGAAACTATAATTATCTTCTCAGATGAAGATCTGTAACTCGGGATGCGACTGCACAACCGTCCCGTTTATGTCTCAGGGTAAATCAAAGAGAAGCTAGTAAATCGGATCCTACTGGATTGTGGCTCCGTCATCAACATTATGCCCATCCAAACAATGAGGCAACTCAGCATCACCATTGACCAGCTCTTACTAAGCCAACTAGTCATCTGGGGATTCAACCAAGATGTACAATTAAACATCGGGATCATTTGTTTGAAACTCTCCATCAGCCAGCACGACATGACAGTCATCTTCCATGTCATTGACTGTCAGACGTCATATCGCCCCTTATTGGGAAGACCTTGGCTACATGAAAATGGTGTTGTGGTGTCCACCTGGCACCAATGCCTCAAGTACTATTAGGAAGGCATGGAGAAGTGCATCACCGCAGATGACAAGCAGTTCAATGAGGCCGAAGCACACCTTGCTGATGCCAAGTTTTACCAGGCAAAAGACCTTGTTGCAGAAGTCCTTCCAATTAAAGCTCCTAGAATCTAGAAAGCTAAAGAGGTGAAGCGGGATAAAACTCCTCCACCTCCAAATCCTGTACAACCTTCCAAGGCGATACACAAAGTCAGGGAAGTGCTAGTGCCAAAACAAAAGGTATGCATTAGTATTAAGCCAAAATCTACACCACATACTCTATTGCCCGTCCGAGCTGTGCCGGTCTTGTGCCTCATGCCTCAGTGGTTTTGTACACGAACGACAACCTCTTGCTTCGATAAAAGAGCTAGACCTGCCATTATCGGAGGCTAATGTCATCACTCTGTAGGAGATGACGTTACCACTACCCGATCTGATGCAAGCTTTAGATCCGACAAAACCTGTTGGCTCCTTCAACACCAGTCGACTCGCATTCAAGCCGAAAGGGAGTTGGGGGCAAAATACTGTCAAGTTGATGTTCAAAGCCGGCTATAACGAGGATAACGCCGTACATATGAGCACCCTCCCACCAACTGCGACACCACACGGGATAACCAAGACTCAAGCCTGTCTCCTCCAAAGCGATGAGCAAATTCTACCAAATCGGCGAGGCATCGGGTCCAGTCAAACCTTGATGATCTTCAAGATCGCAGTAGAGAAGGCCTTCACCTCTAACTACATTGGGGTAAAGATGGTAGATGAAGCAGGAGACAAATCATTAGCCTCCAATGCATGCTTCACCTACGCCATCCATTCCAGTACCAAGTCCGCCAAAAGAAAATGGCATCGAGCTTGACGTTGGGCCATATTCCAGAAGTAGAAGAAGAATACTAAAAGCCAGTTAGATTCAAAGCCTACGTCGGTGTTCGAAAGACTCGGGTCAATCAAGCATATAAAGCAAAAATCAGTGTTTGACCGTTTGGGGAGGCCGTTTGCTGAATTGGGGAGTAACACTCCGATTCCCACCCACCCTCCCAAGTCAACTCGATTGGTACACTTCCTGGATGAAGTCTTAAATGATAACATATTGGTATCTGTTAACCATGTCACCATCTTTGAAACTGCGAACGGTGATACTTCTACTTCGGACGACGAGTTGTCAGACACCCCGCCAGTCCTCGAAGAAGGGGGCAATCCACCGTTGATGACTTGAAGATAATCAACTTGGGCACGCAGGAGGATTATCGACCTACATTCGTAAGCGCACTCCTGACTCCCGAAGAAGAAGCTGCATATATCAAGTTGCTCCAAGAATACATAGACGTCTTTGTATGGTCCTATAAGAAAATATCGGGTCTTAATCCCAAGATTACTATACACCAACTCGTCGTCAAACATGGAGCTAGTGCCATCAAGCAAGGACAAAGACGTTATCGACCAGAGTTGGTACCTCAGATAGAAGGCGAAGTCAACAAGTTTATAGAAACCGACTTTATCCGAGAAGGCAAGTACCTGACATGGATCTCCAACGTGGTTCTAGTTGAAGAAGAATGACCAAATCAGACTATGCGTGGACTTCAAAGACTTGAGCAATGCATGTCCCAAGGATGACTTCCCGTTGCCAATCACGGAATTAATGGTAGACGTGACAAAGGGCCAAGTAGCACTAAACTTCATGCACGGATCCTCAGGCTACAATCAGATCCGGATGACACCCAAAGTTGACGAGCTCACGGCTTTTCAGACACCAAAGGGGATCTATTGCTATAAAGTCATGCCTTTTGGCCTAAAGAATACAGGAGCCACCTACCAGCGAGCCATGCAAAGGATCTTCAATGATATTCTTCATCAAAACGTGGAATGCTACGCTGACGACCTCGTGGTAAAGTCAAAGTAGAAAGCAACGCATCTTCAAGACCTGAAGCTGATCTTCAAACGGCTTCGAAGGTACCAACTCTGCATGAACCCACTCAAATGCACGTTCGGAGTCTTCTCGAGTAAATTCCTTGACTTTGTCATGCGGCATCAAGGCATTGAGATAGACCAATCCAAAATTGACGCTATCCTCAACATGCCTGTTCCAAAGACGATGCGAGATCTCAGAGGTCTCCAAGGCCACTGGTGTACATCAGAAGATTCATCGCCAACTTAACTGGAAAGTGTCACCCCTTTAGTCACCTCATAAAGAAAGGAGCATCATTTAAATGGGACGAAGCTTGTCAAGAGGCCCTCCAAAGCATTAGGGATTATTTGCTTAAGTCTCCAGTTCTGTCAGCACCAGTTCAAGGAAAGTCATTGGTCATCTACATTAGTGCCCTGGAGCAATCCTTGGGGGCACTCCTGGCTCAAGACAACAAGCTAGGCAAAGAAACAATATGCTACTACTTAAGTCACACTCTCATAGGCGCAGAGCTAAACTACTCCCCGATCGAGAAAGTTTGTTTGGCGCTCATCTTCGCTACAAAGAAGCTGCGATACTACATGCTAGCTCACGCCATCAGGATCATCTCGAAAGCCGACCCATTTAAGTACATTATGTCAAGACCAGTGCTCTCCGGACGTCTGGCCAAGTGGGCGCTACTCTTCCTCGAGTTCAACATCACCTTCGTTCCTCGGAAAACAATCAAAGGTCAAGCTCTCGTAGACTTTCTAGCAGAGTACCCTGTCCCAGCAGAATAGGAATTGTCGGAAGACCTCCCAGACTAGGAAGTATTCTCCATCGACATTGCTCCCTCTTGGAAGATATTCTTCGATGGTGCAACAAGGCAAGATGTGGTAGGAGCAGGGATTATCTGCGTCATTCCAAAAGACGAGATACTCCCCTTCTCATTTCTACTATTGGAATCATGCTCCAACAACAAGGCGGAGTATCAAGCCCTGATTATCGGCCTCGAACTCGCTAATGATCTGAAGCTTCAAGGACTTGAAATTTTTGGCGACTTTTAACTCGTCATCCACAAAATCTTGGGGGCATACGAAGTCAACAAAGAAGACCTCGTGCCGCTACACTTACGAGCTCTGGAACTCCTCGATGCACTCAAGGCTGCTTCAATCTAGCATGTCCCCAGAAATCTCAACCAACAGACTGACGCGCTTGCAAATTTTGACGGTTATACTTCTATTTTCAGAAAGAAGTCAACTCGTCATCCCTATTTGCAAAAGAATGGTAATCACCAAGGAAGACATCCCTGTTGGGATTCCAGGCCAAGTCAATAAAGTACACGTTCTCGTGATTGACGAGCTAGATTGAAGGCAACCCTTCGTAGACTATCTCATCCATGGAAAGCTCCCTGACGATCTAAAGCACAAGATTGACATTCACTGGTGACCTCTGAAATTCTTCTACTTCAACAAAAAGCTCTACCGTCGAAGCTACGATGGTATGGTCCTGAGGTGTCTCATAAAAGAAGAAGCGAAAGCGGCATTGGAAGAAGTCCATACTGGAATATGTGGCTCGTATCAGTTCGGTCTAAAGCTCCACTTTCGCATCAGGAGGATTGGTTATTACTGGCCTACCATGATCAAGTACTGCTTGGAGTTTGTAAAGAAATGTCATGCTTGCCAGCTACATCCATCAACCGCTAGAGCCTTTGCATCCGACGATCGCATCATGGCCCTTCGATGGATGCGGACTTGACATTGTTGGTCCGTTGCCCAACATCTGTACATCTTGGCAGCGATGGACTACTTCTCCAAGTGGGCTGAAGTAATACCATTACGAGAGGTCACCAGGCACTCTGTCATAAGTTTTATCCAGAACGATATCATCTTCCGGTACAGCGTTCACAATTATATCGTCAGTGACAATGGAAAGCAGTTCAAAAATACTGCTGTCAGCCAATTCTGTGCCAAGTTCGACATCATAAAAAGGTGCTCAATGATGTACAATGCTCCCGCCAATGGCCTAACGGAAGCCTTCAACAAAACTCTCTGCAAGCTCTTGGAGAAATCCATCTCGAAGTCAAAAAAGGACTGGTACGAACACATGGGCAAAGCATTGTGGGCATATCGCACTTCCTTCCGCACTCTGACGCAAGAAACTCCGTACACTCTGGTATACGGAGTAGAAGCTGTCCTCCCGCTCAAGCTCCAGATCCCATCACTCAGGATAGCCATCCAAAAAGGTCTTGCCAGCAGCGACAACGGCTACCTTTGCCTAGCCGAGTTGGAAGCACTGGATGAGAGACGCCTCAAAGCTCAGCAATGCCTGGAATGCTATCAAGCTAGGTTAACTCATGCCTTCAACAAAAGAATTCATCCTCGGATCTTTTAAGCCGGAGAACTGGTCCTGGCAGTCAAGCGCCCCATCATTCACTCACATCAAGGAGGAAAGAAGTTTGACGCCAAGTGAGATTGACCTCAAGCCATCAAGGAAGTCTATTCCAACAGCACGTACCTGCTCATGACGCTAGAGGGTCTCAGCTTGGCCCTATCAACGGCAAATACCTTAAAAGGTACTATGCCTAAAGCAAAGCTACACTCATTGCCAAAAAAAAAACCGAATAATGGAACTACGTGTGACTTGATTCCTCTCAGTATGGTACGTAGGTAGCCTGTAAAGGTTCAGTCCAAATAAAAAAAAAAACACCATTCCCAAAAGGTGTGACTAGAAAAAGAAGTACATATCATTAAGTCCAAGAGAAAAAGCTACGAGTTCAAAATCTAAAAGGCCGTGAAAACAAAAGACTACGCGACTAGTAGAGTGAGTCAAAGTCCCTCAAACGCTATAGAAGTCCGACTCTCATCGCATCAACACACTCCAGCTCCAAGGGACGAGAGGCCACTCGCTCTCGGCATACCGACAGCTCCTCCCTCTGCCTCGTAAGCGTTGCCTCGAAAGTCTGCTCCTCTGCTCTAGCCTACTCCAGCCAGGACTTTGATTCCTTAAGCAATGCACGAGCAGCCACCACCTTCCTCTGCGCCCGAGCCATTCCAGCCATAGCAAGTGAATATTGCTCCTCCAGCCGACACTCCTCGTCCTCGGCCATAGCTAAAGCCGTAAGAGTGTCCTCCTCCAGTGAAGCTCGTCTCGAATGATAGTTGTCACTATCCACCAGAAAGGTGCGAATGTGCTCCACAAACAGAGAGTCATCTACCCCGAACCGAACCAGATCCTCACAAAACTCGACACCCTCAGCAACTCACCAGCTGCTCAAAGAACCCAGGCCTTCTGTCTGGAAAGGCGCAAGTGTCTCCTGGATATACCTCTTGCAAGCCTCCAAAGTAGCCCAGATGCAAGGTTGCGACCTTTGCTCTTCCGCTTGCAGGTATCCAGACGCGTCAGCAAAATACTATCCAGCCCAAAGTACTCGAGTACCAGGACCATCTCCTGCACCATCACCGAGGTGACCATCAAAGGCATAGCTACGTACGGTGGTGGAACCTCGACCGGAGCGCCCACATGGTCAGCACCGGCAACAGTCTCTGGCACACCAGCAACAGTCCCTGTAAACCAGCAGTAACTGGGGGAGCAGACTCTCTGAAATACTAAAACCTCCACCTCCTTCGAGAAGTTTTCGTCTCCCAAGACTATGTCATCTAAGCCCACAGTGCCATCAAGGAAGCCACCGCTGCAAATCCCCACGAGCTCCAGGTCGTCGGGAGGGATGTCGAGTCCTACTCTCAACTCTAGCCCTGGTACAACCTCGTCTTCAGGATCCTTTTGTCGAGTTTCCCGGGGAACAAGTTCAGATCCTGCTCCAATCAAACCTATCACAAGATGAAGTAGCCATGTTATCATACAAGTCATAAATTAAAGCAATCAATTCCAACCAAAGTAAAAAAGGCATACCAGCAGTATCAGACAAAGCTACGCTAGAGTGTGGAATCACCTTGTCACCAAAAAGCCCTGGCTCCCCAACAAGAACACCCTCACTAGTGTGACTGGCACCAGAGACCACCTCGCAGGAAGAAACAAGCTTCCTCCATTTTGGAGATACTCTCCCATCTACAACATCGAAGGAAACCTTCTTCTCGCCAACACGTGGCTCGGCCACCACTACAGAAGAGACGTGTGGAGCATTGGGACGATGACTGCATGGCTTCTCTGATTTTTGAGCATTGGACTCTTGACGGCGATCATCTGATCCAGCAAACGGGTCGAAAGCAAAATAAGGACGCTCACTACTCACAAGGGTTTCCACTGGAAAATTCTCAAGCAAAGGGATTACCTGCTCTATCACCCAACACTGATACTCTGGGGTTGTAGCCTCCTTTAGGCCATTCTTCATCCCGGGCAGGAAGCTATGGCCGGGATACCTCTCGAAAAATACAGGCCATAACCGATACGCGCCATGGGCCGTGACACCTGATGGTATCCGCTGAGGCGTCCCAGGTATTTCTTGACGAAACCCCTGCTGACAGGCAAAATGGTGAGGTGAATATCGTTGAATCTCTACAACATCACCTTATCACCACACCAAGTAGCCAGGACATGAGCTCACCATGAACTAGAAAAGGTGATCAGGTAACTCCTCCTGGTCATACAAAGACGACTTTGTCACAGCCATGGTCACATATTCAGATGAGAAGCTGAAATCTGCAGGCGACGTACACCGTAACAATGAGTGGGCCCTCTCTGATGAACGTTCCCCAGCAAAATAAGCATTCAAGGTCCCCCCAATACTCGAAAAGAATGGCACTTCGGATATGTGCCCGCGCTTGGCAAAGATCTCCTTTGGAAAATGAAGGGTGATCTACCCATAGAAATAATGCAAGGGGCAAAAGAAAGCAACCCTGTCTACTTCCCCTCTTGCATCTCCGCACTGGCTAAACTCCAGTAGGTCTGGCTCAGTCCTTGATACAACAAACAAAGAATGGCAGGCACCGGGTTGAACATCTCCCCCTTGCCATTCAGGCAGCAACCAGGAACTTAGACGAACGGATCACCTCCCCGCTCCACAACAAGACGAAGCGATAAAGAAAAATGACCAGTCCAGCTGAGCGATAGACAGTCTTCCATTCTTCGCTCCCTTTTTCCAAGCCAAGCAGCGCCCACGGATCTGGCATCCCCACTATCGAGCGCTTCTCCCTCACCAACGACATGATCGGCCGCTTGAAGGACTTAGATGGGCCACCTTTTGAATGCCCTGCCGTTTACATCAGATGCTGACTAGGAGGAGCCAACCGGTGTTCACCTCGGAACCAGAAGTCAACCAAGGAAGAGAGGCGAACCAGATCCGACTGATCGAACCCCGCCATGATCGCGTAAGCCCGGAATAGAAGAAGGCACGACTTCGATGCAGGATCAGAATCTGGCAATCCTTTCAGTGATGGGACTTTTTTCTAGTAGTAGTCACGAACTGCAGGAGATCCGGAGATACAAGGGATGTCCCGAAGACTAATCCCTATCTCTCCGACGGTTGTAAGGAAAGTATTGGTGTCCGAATACCACAGCTCACACAAGGCACGATACATCTCCTCTGGACGACTGTACTCGTGGCTCGCAGGCTCCACAAAAAGAGCTAATAGCCTTAGGTCTGGCTCTACCTCCAGCTCCCCAGCAAGCTCCCCCATCCAGTACCGGAAGCCGCAAAGGTACTGGATATCACCTCGCGGCTTGATACTAATGCCTTAATGCATAAATCGAGAGTGAAGCAACTAGAGGATTGGGCACCGACACTTCATCAGTATAGTAAAAGGAAAGACAAAGGCTCGGCCGCAGCATCTTCAACAGGATCTTTTCATTAGTGAGGATTTTCTCCCCAAGTTTCATTAACCGGCAGTGTTGTAGCTCGTGTGTTCTGAGCGTGGATTTTATGTATTAACATTAATAAAGATGACTTTGGTTATTGCTTTAATTAGAATACTACTTTGGGGTATGATTATTCATATATATATATATATATATATATATATATATATATATAATAAAGAACCCTAGGGAACACAATAGGCCACTGAGGCGCATAGTGGATCCATGATTGGGAGACCCAGTGGACCGGTTCTGCGTAGACCTATAACTAGTTCACACCTTTGGTGATGTCGGTCGCTTCACCGAGAATAAGCTGTTGGCAGGTAGAAGATGTGGTGAAGTCTCTACCATGGGAACGTGGGATTCTCATTCACCAGACCAAGCACGATGATCGTGTTGAACAGGAACCAAGACGGTGCATAGCTCGGTGATTCAGGCACTGGTGTATAAACCATCTTACTACTATATATAATCTGTACTTAACCCTGAGGGACCATGTACACTGAGCCAACTAGTTGAGTGGTCCTTAACCCTGAGGGACCATGTACACTGTGCATTTTGATAAGTCAATCTATCTACACAATTAACCCATGCCTGGTGGTTGTCAGTATGACTGACGACGTTCTGGATGCTAGGCATAGCACCGGAAGGTATATGATTTTATAGACGACAAGTCATCAAATCCTAGTCAGATGATCGATCGGGGTCTAACGGTGCTCCCCATCGCCCGATTCGAATCATGGCACCAGTAATAGGAGGGACTAAGGATTATCAAGATATAGTAGAGAACAGGGTTACGAGAGAGTAACATAAGTTTAGGATCATTAGAGTTCAACTCACGTCGCACTCTGGGTGGCTATACGGGTTAATCGGATAAGGATTGATTAACGGAACTTTCGGTGTGTCTCCGGAATAGGTAATCAGGGATCCGATTAGAGCTACAGATCCTGAACCTTGAAGGGTCCACCCTGTCGTTGCATATAGGAATTGTTTCCCAACTTGGTTAGACACGTTGGATGCAAAGTAGTGCAATTGAGCACAAGCTTGAACCTTAAGATCCTAATTCACATGTGTTAAGAGCCATAGGGGTATTTTGGTAAATACTGAAATATAGCTCAGAACATATTGAATATAGATCTTAAAATGAGCAAAATAATTCCAGGAGCTCATAAGCGCTGATGGAACTCGATTATGAGTAGTGCACGCCACTCTATCTCTCTTACAATGTTTTCCTTTTCGTTCAGGCTTCACGAGAGATAAGGGGAAACCCTAAAAACCGCACCTCATCCCTATCTCTAAGGTGCCAGCCCTAGCTTGCGTAGAGCACTAGGGGGCCAGCCCTATAAGAGGAATAGAGAGAGGGGGGGCCGGCCCTAAGGCTCTCCCCTCTCCAAAAACCCGACCCCCCTCTCCTCTTTCCCTCTTTGAGGTTTCGGCCATGGAAGAAAGAGGAAGAAGAAGGAAGAAGAAGGAGGAAGGAAAAAGAAGAAAGAAGAAAGAAGAAAGAAAGAAAAGGAGGAGATCTCGCGGCTCGTCATCGTCTTTGCAACGTAATCCCCCATCGGCTCGTAGTCCTTGTACTTAGAGATAGGACTTTGAGGATTCCTCCCTTCGTAAAGGACACGGTGCTATCCGACAGCTTTCCTTACAATTCACGTGCAGTTCATCATCGTTCTGCCATCTTTGAATCATAGATCCATAAGGTATGATAGTTGTAAACACCTAACTAGATGCATGCATATCTTTCATAGATCGTAGTATGCCTCTAGGGTGTCCGCACATATGCTAAGATCATAGATTCGCATGTAGATTATTTGAAAGATAAATTGTAATGAAACATACACCATAAGATCCTCGGATCTATCATTTGCTTCCGTTGCGACTCTTATGATAGGATTCAATTTTAACAGGAAGCAGCCCTGTCACGCCCCAGAAATCTGAAGACCGATCCCTGGGGTGTGAAATGAGAAAAGGATGGGATTTTGGGTCTGGTTACTTAACTATACCAATTTGGGTTCTCACAGGGCTTCTTCTACGCTCTCTAATATGAAAAACAAGGAGGAGGGAGAAACAAGAGGGGAATCTTTTAAATTTGATTTCTCGAAAACATTTTTATTTAAAAAGCAGAGAAAGAGAAATGTCAATAGAGAGAAGACATTATCTAGTCAAGCTCGACCTTCAAAAGTCATATCCTCTCAGTATGAGTGACCTGTCGGTGCCACTACATTCTGACAGGAGTCTATCTGAGGGAGCACGAGGCTCAAGCCTCCTACGGCTAGCCAAGTGGTTTTACCCACTACCTAACACTCAAGTGCACCAGTCTACGGTTCCTATCTACAAGGTTAATCAATTTAGTCATTTATATATACTTATATTTTCATCATGATCTATCCTATGCTTAGGGCCATGAGGAGAGGCATATCCAAAAGAATTCAGCTGGAACCATTGCAACTACAACCATAGAATACTAACTAACTAATGAAAACTCTTATTCCAATACAATTACAATGTCTGAAGAGAAAAGACTACAAGATTGACGTACTAAGCAGAAAGGTAACACTGCAACTCTAACTCCGCCTCTGGACTCCTACTGCTACTCCTGAGCCTCCGGACCTGCAACTGAGCCTACTCGTGGGAAAGAGTAGCCCCCAATAGGAAATTGGGAGATTAGCCAAATTAATGGCTAGTGACATCCTAATAGTCTATAATAATATGAGACAACTATTCTTAATAAATTAAGATATAATCTAGCAGTTCTAGTATGATCAATGTTTGCAGAATGATACCTAAACCTATCAATAGTCTATATTCACATGCAATTCCTACTGTCACTAGGTTATCTAACCTAAAGTCCATTCAATGTTCTACAGTATTAAAAAACAAATTAAATAAGACATTCATATAAAGTCACGAAGTCATCATGTAAACAGTCACACAATTCTAAATTCATATATAGATAAAACACACACTATCAAAATGTGAACCCCGCATATTTTGTTCATCCTGCCCCCGGTCGGGCATTACTATAGGGCCTTTTATTTCGATATAGAGGGCCAACTCTCTCGCCGTGCATCCACCAACACCATGCACAAATCACCCAGATGATCATAAGGGGTTTCCTGTCTTTTACGGTGGAGCTCTACCGCCTAACTTGCTTTACTATGGGGACTTCAACTCCCCGGGACGGGGTTGCTAGGCCAATCCCTACTCGAGGGCACCTCCTATTGGCTTTACCACAACCCTTGCCCGTGACCCCTAACCTACTTAACTTCGGCTGTACGCGCAGGGTGGTTCACGGCCCTTGCGCGCATGGGGTCCCTACCTTCTAACCAGGTAGATTCTCATATAACATCTTTCAACATATATACTGAAGCTACAAAAGTTATATTTAATGCTTAACAATTTCCAACAATTTACCCCTGGTCACGTACTGCTCTCGCAACCCATGCGACATAATAAATAAATGAAGTAAGATACTCATCCCAGTGACCCGTGTGCTAGGGTTGCCATACTCCTCTCAGGAGGGTGGGTCCCGATAATTATTAGTTATTCAATTTATTGCTTAATTTAAGGGAATCCTAATTACGGTGTCCATACAAACAAAAACAATCATTATTATTATTATTAATATTTTAAGCATGCGTCGCTGGACTCGCGACTCCGCATGCAAGGCGGGGTCCACTTGACCACATGCGACGATGCCCGGCGGGGCCCGCATGCAGTGTCATGGACACCTACCCTTAGTCGTTCTCATTTCCCACTATTAAAGACCACGCAAGGGTAGTAGATGTCACCTGGCTATCGATCGCGCGCACACGACTCCGGCTTACTAGTTGCTTCTGATCCGCCTCCGTTGGATCACCACGATCACAGTCTGATAACATGCACAGCTCTATATCACAATGCTATCGATTAAAACAAAAGAATCTACGACGAGGGTTCTATACCAAGGATAGTCGGGCACCCTCGATAGGGGACCAACATTGAGTCGACAGCACGCAAATCCATGCGACTGAAGAACTCGAACCTAAACACTACTAGGCCAAATAAGTAAATAGAAGCTAAACCTACTCATCGAATCGGGCTCGAAGAACCCTTTCCGATGGTTCCAGTTTCGCTGGAATCCGACTTCGGTCGAATGGTTTCGGGTCAAACCACGTAGAACTGGTGAAACCGATCGCATGGCTGGTTCACTAGGGTAGAAGGGGTTCTAGGGTTATCTTCTAGGTTTAAAAGGTAGGGCTCAATGTTCTGAGCACGATGCCACTGGTTTCGTCCGAATCCGAGTTCGGACGATAAAACGGCGATCAAACCACGGTACCGCGATAAGATCAGGTCAAAGGATAAAATAGGGTATTAAACAGTACAATTACTATGATAAACTATGGCCAACAGGTAGTACTTTCCGAGCCGGTCGAAATAGCGCTGGTTTCGTCCAATTCCGAGTTCGCACGGAGAAATGGCAGTCGAACCAAAATTCCCTGGTTCACGGGTCTGGTTCAGGTGAACCAGACCGATTCACTGTTGGGCCGGGTCTGTGGGTCTGCTGTGCACTTAAGCGGGTCGGGTTGCAGTGCAGTCGGGTCGGGTATGCAGTGCAAAGCCGGGTCGGGTTCAGGGTTTAAATAATAACCTGTAAATTACCGATTTACCCCCCCCCCCCCATGTACATCTTCTCCATGAGAACTGCGGCAGGGGGGGCTGGTTTGCTCGCGACGAGGCCGACGGGAGGGGCGGCCTGGAGCACCGGCGAGCGCTCGGCCGGCCTCTCCCGCACCACCCCCATGGAGGAGGCGCGATGGGAGGCGGCCGGAGCGGCCGTCGGACTCCCAAGAGCTCGGACGGTAAGGGGGGTCACGCGGGGTCTACGACCGGTGGTGGTGCGTCGGGGATCGCCGGGAGAGGCTCGGTGCGGCGGCGGTGTCCGCCCGTGTGGGCCGCAGCATGGGAGGAGGAAGGGGGGTCGCGGGGTTGGGTCGCGGAGGAGGATGGGAGGGTGAGAGGGGGCTGACCTGCGGGTGTCTCGGCGTGCTCGCCGGGGCTCCGGCGAGGGGCGGGTCGGCGCTCCATCTCCCTCAATCTCTCCTCCTTCTCCGTCTCTGCTCGCTCTGTCTCTCTCTGCATCTCTCTCTCTATCTCTCTCTCTTTCTCTCCCGTTTTCTCTCTTTTTCTCTCCCGTTCTCTCTCTCTCTCTCTCTCTCTCTCTCTCTCTCTCTCTCTCTCTCTCTCTCTTTCTCTCTACTACGTCCTTCTCTCTCTCTCCCGTTCTCTCTCTATTTATAGAGGGGGGAGGCTGTTGTGGATATGGTGAGATGGGCTGGGCGGATAGGGTCGGTTAAGGCCTTAGCGGGAGGGGATAAAGATAAGAAAGATAGGGATATATCATCCCAATCCTGCCCGATGATTCCCATCCGAATTTCGGATTTTAAATCACTGGGGAGGGAGGTCAGGAGAGCTTAAACTATGCTAGGAGACCGGGAGGTAGGCTCTAGGGCTGGTCGGGCTCGGTCCCGAGCCCTGAACCGGGCTCGGTTGGAATCCGGGTGCGATTCGTCCATCAACCGGGCTGAAAAGAATAATCACTTGTAACTATCAAACCGGAAGTCGGAATAGGGCCCGAGAGGATTCGTTGGAAATTTCTCGTCAACGCGAACGCGTCAGGGCTTGGTACATAATTTTCTGACTTCCAGATCTCCCGAAAAGAAGGAAAGACTCTAAAACTCAAAATAGCAATAACTATTTGCCCGGGTGTCGGATCGACCCTAACTCAAGCTCATTGGAAGGCTCTCTTAGAGCCTCATCTAACGTATCTTTTTTCGTTACGATCCGATCACCCAATCTCTTGCAAGAAACAAAACAGCTACAACTATCGAGCAATTATCGTTTTTCTAGGGTTTACCTGCCGGGCTGCGGAAACTGGCTGCGCATACACCTGATCGTTGCACGGAACGCACCATCGTGACAAGCTCGAAGTTACGGAGAATGTGAACATAAAACATCTCATAGGTTTACGATCCATTTATTGGAAAAAAGCCCAAAGAAAAAGTCTGGCTGCAAAAAGACGAAACTAGCCATGGAGGATTTCTATTATTCTCAAATCTAACACCACAGGTGTTACAAGCCCTCCACCATGCCATCTTCCTCGATCCGCTCGTTAATACGAACCTGTAAAGAAGACAAGGCATCGTTCTTCCGAGTAGAGTGATGATGATGGATTCACATCAACGGGAATTCAAGATAGTTGCTCTCATGATAGATCCCCTCAGTAACCCAATCGGTCTTTGGAAGCCGCTCAAATGGACGCATCCTGCAAGGAGGCAAACAGTGCAAGTAAAATCAAGATGCAAAAACTAATGCAAAAAGAAAAGACAGATCAAGTCAAAAAAAAAAAAAAAAAAGCAGCCCCAAACAGGGACACAGCCCCTTGGAAAACCCAAACTAGAGAAGTAGGGTGCCGCAGCCCCTCAGTTAAAAAAAAAAGGGCCGCCAGCCCTAAAGTTGGGACCCAGCCAAAAGGGGGCCGCCAGCCTCCCCCTCGCTCCGCTAAAGACCCGCAGCCCTTATAGGGGGTGGGACCCAGCCAAAAGGGGGCCGCCAGCCCCCCTCTTTCTGTTAAAGACCCTTTGGTGGCTGCTGCTCCTGGTCCGCGCGACCCAAAACCGGAGACCCCCATGGGGAGGGAGCCCACGCACTGCCACCCGCCTGTTGGTTGCACCCGGATCCCGCATCACCGACGTCGCCTCGCCCGGAGCCCGGAGCCGCCTGACGCCCAGCACACCAGCCACCGACTGCCCAGTCCGCTCCCACTGGCGCCCTGCAGTCGTCGCCGCCAGCCGCACCAGCCCGCCTGGCGCTCACGCCCAACCTCCACCGCTGCTGCGCTGGCTCGACCTCTGCCTAGCGCCGACACCGCCGCCCGCCATGCCTCCTGTGCATGCCACCCACGCCCGTCACCAGCTCCCGCACCGCAGCCGTCGCCCGTCATGCTTCCTGCTCACGCCGCCCGCGCTCGTCGCCATCTCCCGTGCCGCCCATGCCCGCTGACCTCCACGCCGCCGCTACTACTTCTGCCTCCACGAACCAGAGGAAACAGAGACGAAAAATAGAAAAAAAAAAGAAAGAAAGAAGAAGAAGAAAAGGCCCTACCTCGCCTTCGACAACCTTGTTTCCTCCTCTCGTTGCTCTCGCCGTACCGTCGTCACCATCCTTGGCCGCAACGAACCATCTCCACCATTACGTCCCCGTGTTGAAGAGATGACGATCCTCTGCCGTGACGTATCACCTTCGTCTTTGCACTCCCGTAACCCTTGTGCCGTCCTAGGACTCCGTCGAGACGTGTCGCCATCGCCTTCACGCTTCAGTCGCCCTCGTGCCGCTCTCGGACTCCGCACAGCGGTCACCTTCGACGTCTGCCATCTTCTAAGCAGAGGAATCTCGCAATGAGGAAGACAATCAAAACTCTAGCGAAGGTCTTCGTCTCCAAGCCACCAGAAACCCTAGCCGCCAAAGCCCTTCGTCTCCCACGCTAGCACCGATGAGGGAAAAGAAAAAAGAGGCAGGGGTCTTTATAAAGGCATCAATCCCACACGAACACGCAAGTCAAGTCCAAGCGCTACGTTGTAACATCCGCCCCAAACACACAAGATATTGTCTGCTTTGCCCGTGCTCGCACGAGAACTTCCCAGGGAGATCGCCCATTCTAATACTGCTCTCGTCCGAGCACGCTTAACTACGGAGTTCTTACCAATTTCGTAGCGGCGCACGGTTTTAAAACGCGTCTTCAATGTTTGGGAGGGGAAATTATATAAGTAGCTTAGGATCTCCTTCTTCCCAGGCAATGTGGAGCTAACTCATAGCCTTGTACACCTCACCTCACCTCACCTCATCCATCTTGGCATCCCAGCCTTAGGAGTCTTGGCTCTTGGCTATTGGCCTATTGGATCTTGATCGTCACATTCTATGGAATTCATAAGAACTCCTAGTTAAGCGTGCTCGGGTGAGAGCAATACTAGGATGGGTGATCTCCTTGGGAAGTCCTCGTACGGGCACGGGCAAAGTGGACAATATCTTGTGTGTTTGGGGCGAATGTTACATACGCATTTTCCGCAGGCATGCTCGACCTTGAGGGGGCATTTGTGGGCACCGAAATTAGACCACGGATTGAACCCAACCCGCATGTGAAACTTGGCCTGCACACAATGACCCACATGTAAAACATGGCCCGCACACAACGGCCCGCATGTAAAAAAAAACGGCTAACACACACCGGACCCGACACGAGTGGACTCGCTAAGCTTATGACTCGAAGCCAAAAGGGGGGGGGGCCTCGGTCTCCTTCTCGAAAATCGTGCCCCCTCCCCATGAGGAGGGTATGGCCGACCAAAAAAGGGGGCCCACCGGCTCTCGATTCTCTTGGAAACCGCATCACCTCCCTGTAGGGAGGTGTGGCTGGCCATGAGAAAAGGAAAAGAAAATAAAAAGAAAAAGAAAAGAAGAAAAAGAAAAAGAAAAGAAAAGAAAAAGAAAAGGAAAGAAAAATCCTAACCGCCTTGATGCGGGGGTAGGTGACGTGAACGTCTACTCAACCGTAAATCCACGACGATCCCTCGATCCGACGGACAAGATGATGTCGTGTCACCTTGCAATCGGAAGGTGCAAAGATGACGAGTTATCTTCGAAGATCAAGTCATAACAAATCCATAACCATCCCTACAAGATAAGAAAAGTGATCAGATTTGTTTCCCTCAAATAAGAAAATAATATTTTGATGGTTATGGGGGGAGATATTGGATTAAATCAAAAAATCGCATATCATATCTCTCCCAACCTCCCCCCTTTGCCTATAAATAGAAGGGATGGAGAAAGGCATAAAAGGTCGAAAGCTGAAGACAAGAAGGCTCTTCAAAAAGGGGGCTCCAACGCTTGAAGACCGAAGGCTTCGCGAGGAACGAGAAGGCGCATCCCCAACAAAGCAGAGTCGCCCATCAAAGTCCTCATCAAAGCGAAGGCCTTGCACTCAAAGATCAAATCTTCGACTACTCGCATGAAGAAGAAAGCTTGGAGAAGAAGGCCCGGAGTCGTCATCGCCCCGACGTCTCCAACAATCTTCATCAACTCCGAAGACGCCACAAGCAAAGACCGGAGAAGAAGATTGAAGCTGACAACACCCTGTCGTCTTCAACAAAGGCGTCAACTCCTAGCATGAAGAAGAAAGCTTAGAGAAGAAGGCCTGAAGCCGGTGTTACCCCCGCCGTCTTCTTCAACAAAAGTCGATGCTACAACCATCACACGGAGATCGATACTACACCTACTGTCTTCAAAAGAAGCCTTCGACTCCGATCACGCTAAAGAAGCCCGGAGAAGAAGAAAAGCCAAAGCCGACGCCACAATCGTCGTTACCAAAATCCATCCCCAAGAAGCCGGAAGAATAAAGAAGCCTTGGAAACATAGACATCGCCGTTCGAGAAGAAAATCAAGCCAACGCCAAAGCAACAGCCAACGCAAGAAGCCGAAGCAAAAGCACCGGTAAAGCCCGTGCCAAAGCAATGCACATGCTAAATCCAAGCAACTACGATGGTCACGAGTAAAGCACCACATGTTCTAGTCGATACGATGAGAAGTCCATAAGAACTAAAGCATCGCAAGCCTCTACCCGTCTACGTTCAAGCGCAAGCACCAAAGCAAAGCAAAAGCCAGAGCCACGCCAAAGCAAAGCCAAAACTAAAAACCAATGCCAAAAGTACGATTGACGCTGCAAATCGACGATCAAGGATGCTAAGATCTAGCAAGAGCCGAGGGAGATACGAAGACTGAGGAGCGAAGCCAAAAATCTCCTAGCCGAGAAAACGCGAAACATGGAAAGGACAAAAGCAACAACGAAGACTCCTTAGCCTCTCAAGAAATTTTCACCCTGTAAAGATCTCTGTCTTGGGCAACCCCTCAAGAGCTAAGGAACTACGACGGTCACAAGCAAAGCACCACACGTTCTAGCTAATACGACGAGAAGTCCGAAAGAACTAAAGCATCACAAGTCTCTACCCGTCTACGTTCAAGCGCAAGCGCCAAAGCAAAGCAAAAGTCAGAGCTATACCAAAGCAAAGCCAAAACTGAAAGCCAACGCCAGAAGTACAATCGACGCCGTGAACCGACAATCAAGGACGCCGAGATCTAGCAAGAGCCGAGGGAGATATGAAGACCGAGGAGCGAAGCCAAAAATCTCCTAGCCGAGAAAACACGAAACATGGAAGGGATAAAAGCAACGACGAAGACTCCTTAGCCTCTCAAGAAACCCTCACCCTGTAAAGATCTCTATCATGGGCAACCCCTCTAGAGCTCTCGCACGAAGTAACGTGGAGACGCGGATCAAAAGGACCCTCCAGATGATCTATCCCACAATCTCCTAATCAAATCTTCGCCGCAACTGGCTCACCACCCCCGAGTCCCCGGGTCCCGGCCTTGTAATCTCCGTGTGCTCGAAATAAAGATGACCCAAATCTTTTTTTGCGCATACACATGGATTTTGGGCGATGCATGCGGAGTAGGAGCTGGTGCCGGTCTACGACGAGGATGGTAACGTCCTATCGCCGAATCTGGAGGTGGATAACTGGCTAGGGTTTCCGTTCCAGGAGATGGATTTCGGCAGCGGGGGAGCCTTGCGTGCCTTTTCGCCGACGTGGGTGCCACTGGACGGGTTGCTGATTTTCCTTCCGTCGATGCGGCCGGGCGGAGGGATCAACGTGGTGATGGCCTTGCTGGGAGTGCATGCAGAGAAGTTGCAGCAGATCTCTCACTCATTGGATAAGAGATCGATGTGCGGCTGTGATGCGCACTGGGCCCACCGGACTGTGTGGGATTAATATCCACAATAATAGCCATCACAGTAGGCAGCCCCACCATTTGCATGGAATACATTGCAAATTAATGAAAATGTCGTTGCAGTTGTTTTCCTTGAAGACAACGTTGTCTACATTAAATTTTTTCTTTTTATATATATTTTTATTTTTAAACACCCCACTCGGTAATGGAGAGTCGGCATTAAAGATAATCTATATAACATATATAACATGACCCGACGGTCTACAAGTTGACTAGATAAAATGGAACAACAAGCTAATTAGACAAAAACAAATAGGCTAAAAATAGACCAAACATATCTAATCATTTGTTTAAAAATCAAAGCAAGATCTTTATTCCTCCTGTCAATGCAAGATCTTTAATCCTCCTATCAACCAATACTCTGGAAAACACTCTCGACTGATCTAATAAGTTTTACTTTAGAAAACATTAAACAATAATTAATATTGAGATGAGAAGCTAATCTAGTGAGATCCATATTACTATTCCGAAAAGTTATTAGTAGAGAGATCTATCATAATTCCATACTAAAGTATAAAAGAACCTCAAAAAGAGATAGAAAGAAAAAAGAGAGATGGAACAGAGCTAGAACTACCACATCTATATGGATTGCAAATGAAAGATTGCAAAAAAATACAATCTTCACCAAGGCTCTTCCATTAACATCCATTAATAGACACTTCAATTCCATTCAAAGATCGGAATTTCATCACTGAAATTTTTATATATGAAACAAAAAAATCAATGCAAGATTTACTACTATAAGCTATACTACACCTTGTCTTACCTGCTTATGATTCCATACTAAAGAATAAGAGAGCCTCAAAAAGAGATAGAAAGACAAAAGCGAGATGGAACATAGCTAGAACTACCACATCTATATGGATTGCAAATGAAAGATTGCAAAAAAATACAATCTTCACCAAGCCTCTTCCATTAACATCCATTAATAGATACTTCAATTCCATTCGAAGTTCATTTTCTTTCTCTACATTAAAAACTCCCCCACCTGCACCCTGGGCCCAAACCCGAGACCCGGGGATGCCAGGCCCGACAGCGAAATTTTTTTCTTTATATAAATATTTTTATTTTTAAACATCCCACTCGGTGATGGAGAGTCGGCCTTTAAGATAATCTATATAACATGACCAGTGGTCTACAAGCTGACTAGACAAAATGAAACAACAAACTGATTAGAAAAAAACAAATAAGCTGAAAAATGGACCAAACATATATAAAATCAACACAAGATCTCTATTCCCCCGTCAACCAACTCCCGCGCATTGATTCTCCTTTTTTTTCACCACGGTCAATTGCTTCTTCATGTAACTACTCGAAAAATTTTAGAAAGATTTTGTATGAGGAAAACAATGGATCGGATTATTGAACAAGGAAGGTTTATATATATTAAAAGAATTTTTTTAACTGCTCGTCTTTTCCACGGACGGCTGTGATCATGAAAGAAAGAAAATCAACCCCATAAAGGATGTTTTTCAAAATCTCGTGCTCCCTCTCTTCTTGCCGTAATTTTCTCCTGGCATCCCTCAGATAGTGCCCAGCGAGAGCGACCGCGCACGATCATCTTCGACGATTAAATCACCACCTGTAGTTTAGATCTCCTCCAGTCGGCCAGCCTCCGTCGGTGGGCCGATGTGGATCACTGCCGCACGCGGTTGGCTGGAGTACGATTCAATATTTGGTCGAGGCCATCGTGCGGCTATGATGCGTGTGAGGCCCATTAGTGATGGATTGTATGTGGATATGGGATTGACTTGAGGGGGTTACGGTGCAGTGGATTCCTTGAAAGGCTAATAGTGCTGCCCACTGGTTAGACCACGACACCTGCTTAGTCAGGGTGGAAGGATACTGGGAGAATAATTTTCTTTGCATGTATTGGTCATTGTGTATGAGGATCTAAGGATCATGCAGGCATGATTCACCTTTCAGACGTACCAAAAAAAAAAAAAAAAGATGAGCCAGAGGTGATCAAATATTATTAAAAATCTCAATGTTCGGAGTGTGACTCCTCATGAGGCAGAGTGTGGAGTTCAACAAGTGCGCTGTCGGTTTCATTAAGGGAATAGCGACGGCCTCACAATTATATAAGACCAATTCAAACTGTATTTTTCTTCCATGCATGGTCGACTAATTAGGAGACCAAGTCAGCTAAGATCTTGCAATTAAAAGACTAAACATTAAAAACTCAAAAAACTTAAGGGTTTTTTGCAAAGATCTTGCAATTAAAAAACTAAAAATTAAAAACACAATAACTTAAGGTTTTTTTTTACAAATCGACCCCTCAAATTAGGACTAGTTACGTATACAGCCCTCGAATTAGACTACTTGTATATCGACATTTGCAAACATGCTGTGCATATATACCCTTTTAGTTAACTCGCGTCCATAATAAAGGAATATTACTAGAATATTCTATAATTGTCCATTTGTACAATATCAGCTATCACAATAGGCAGCCCCACCATTTGAATAGATAAGATTGCACATTAATAAAAATGGTGGTCCAACTATTTTCCTGAATATCTACATTAAAAACTCACCAACGCAGCCCTACCGATGACCGCACCTGCACCAGACGTGCACCAGACGCCCAGACCCGGGTACCCCTGGGCCCCGGAGTGCAGAGTTTTCTTTTTCTTTTTTAAATCCCTCTCAGTGATGGGGAGTCGTCCTAGATCACAACCTGTAATTAAATTAAGGGGGACTTAGTGAGCCGTCCCCGACAAAGAGATCAGTTAAGCTGAAGAACTTTGAAATGCCGTGGACATAAATGCCTCCACAGCATTTCAAATTTTATTTTGCCATGCCACAGAAGTAGTAAAATAGTGAAGCACATATCCGAACCACCGAAATATGTGCCACTGCAGGAGTTACTCGCCACCACTGAACCACCGAACGCCGCCACAGAAGCTGCTTGCCACCGCCGCCGAACCAAACCGAACCTAAACCTAACCCTAAGATCTACAGGCTATGAGATGAATCATAGTCCTAGGATCCTCAACCGAACCACCGAACTGAATGCCGCCACCGGGGTTGCTCGCCGCTTCCGCCACCTCTGCCTCTGTTCCTCGCCGTTGCCGCCACCACTGGAGCTGCTTGAGAGAGATGGGAGAAGAAGCTGGGGAGGGTAATTTCGGGTTAATTGTCTTTGTCGAGGACCTTAGGCTAAATGAAATCTAAGAGGGTCCGTTGACGTGAACGATCTGTTGTCAGGGGTCTCTCTCACATTAATCCTTAAATTAAAGAAAATGTACACAAAACTAAAAATTAAAAAACTAAACATTAAAAACACAAAAAACTTAAGGTTTTTTTGCAAAGATCTTGCAATTAAAAAACTAAAAATTAAAAACACAAAAAACTTAATGGCTTTTTGCAAATCGACCCTTAAATTAGGGCTAGTTACGTTTACACCCCTCGAATTAGACTACTTGCATATCAACATTAGCGAACATGTTAAGTTGTGCAAATATACCCTTTTAGTTAACTCACGTCCATAATAGAGGAATATTACTAGAATATTCTTTAATTGTTCATTTGCACAATAACAGCTATCACAACAGGCAACCCCACCATTTGAATAGAAAAGATTGCACATTAATAAAAAGGTTGGTCCAACTATTTTCCTGAATGTCTACATTAAAAACTCACCAACGTAGCCCTACTGATGCCCGCACCTGCACCGGACGCCCAGACCTGAGACCTGGTACCCTCGGGCCCCGGAGTGCAGAGTTTTCTTTTTCTTTTTTAAATCCCTCTCAGTGATGGGGGGTTGTCCAAGACCGAAACCTGTAATTAAATTAAGGGGGACTTAGTAAGCCGCACCTAACAAAGAGATCGATTAACCTGAAGACTTCGAAATACAGTGGCCAAAAATGCCTCCATAGTATTTCAAATTTTCTTTTGCCATGCCAAAGAACCAGTAAAATAGTGAAGCACCTAACCGAAACACCGAAATGCACGTCGTTGCAAGAGTTGCTCACCACCACCGAATCACTGAACGCCGCCACAGGAGCTGCTTGCCACCACCGCCGAACCAAACCGTACCTAAGCCTAACCCTAAGATCATACACCAACAAAGAGATACCCCCTTTAGATAATAGATCCCACAGCCCTATACCCCGAAGAACACCGAAGAAAACCCTCCTAAGACCTTTCACCTTCAATGGATTCCCTTCCCTCTCCATTGATGATGACTACCTTCTAATCTCTTCTTAGGATTAGTGCCACCATGATCCCTAGGTTCGTTCTAGGATCACCCTTTTATAACCTTACATTCGTATCCGACTTGGAGAAGGACTCTCACGAGAAAATGCAGGCCAAACCACCTTACCAGCGTGCTGCCATAACAAGTCGTGCATACAACCTAGAGAAGTCATGCGCACGACTTGACCATATTCTCTTGCCCAACTTTTATAGCGATGTCACTCGTGCGCGTGCAAGACCTGGGAGTTCATGCGGACGACTGTGGTTGGCTGAGTCCTTCGCCCCTTGTGCTCTGTCTTCCGTTTCTTCACGCAAGAACATTGGAGTTTGTATGAGGCTTGTTTGGCATACCTTCAACAATTTCCACGTTGTCTTCATAACAAGACATGAGCACTTTCACGGACCGAATCTCCATCTCTTTGCACCATAAATCCATCTCCTGATCGTTGTCACCACCTTTGCCCTCGCACCAGGAGCCCAATCACCGAATTTGCCTAAGTCTTTCGACTTGGCTAACCTCTAGATCAACCTCGCCTTTGAGCATGCTTTACATGCACCCTTGTTCTTCATCGAACACCGTGCATGTGCCGCCACAATCCCGGCTAGCGCCATTATTATGGAAACTCCTATCATCGCCCGCTGACGATCCCACCATAAATCACGGCTCTTGATTCGCTCTGCGATGCTTCCCGCGCCCATCGCTCTAGAGCTATTACCCGTTAGCCAACGCTCAAACATCCTCCGCACCATACTGTACCATAGGTGTGCCCACGACTAAGTCTGTTGCCACTACGACAGTCATCGCCTCTTTTCCGTCGTCCGTCGATAGCCACTGCACACTACTAGATTGCAGGTGTGCCCACGGCCATACCTAGCACTACCGTGCCTGTCAGTGTCCACATTGCCCATCAACGATATGCACCGGTGCCCATTAGTACCACCACCAATCACTCGCCAGAAACCCACATCAGTCCGCTCGTTGGTGGCTGAACATGATGTCATCGACTCTTGTGCCATCGAGGTGTTCCCCCTTGATCAAGGTACCCACGTACACATACTGTTTTGTGACATCCGCCTTTCCCTTTCTGTTGTTGCTGCTAACGATGAGTGTTGGGGAGGGAACATGCATTGGCAAGGTGACTTGGCTTCCCACAATGGTAGCACACCCTTTGAGAGACTGGCCCACTAGCCACAGTAGGAATGGACGTATGAGGAGCTGAGGTACGACTTGCCAACTTTGGGCACTGTGCTCTGATACCATTTTATAACATCCGCCCCAAACACACAAGATATTGTCTGCTTTGTTCATGCCCCAGAAATCTGGAATCGATCCCTTGGGTGTGAGGTGAGAAAAACATAGGGATTTAGGATTTAGTCAGTTATTTATGCCAATTAGGGTTTCTCACAGGGCTGCGACTCTCTTATAATTGATGAAGAAGAAGGAGGTAGAAACAAGGAATATTTTAAAACTTGATTTTTTTAAAAATATTTTATTTAAAAGAAAGTAGAGAGATAAAATTTTGTCGACAGAGAGATGACCATGCACGACCTTCAACAGGGCTATCTTTTCAGCATGTGTGGCCTGTCGATGTCCCACATGCTGACAGAAGTCCCTCTTAAGGAAGCACGAGGCTCAAGCCTCCAACGGTGAGCTGAGTAGCCTCACCCGCTCTCTAGCACTCGGGTACTGGTTTAGAGGTCCTATCTATGGGGCTAGTCAATTAGATCATTTTAAGACTTATATTTTCATTATGATCTAACCTAGGCTTAGGACCTTGATGAGAGGCCTACCCAAAATGTTTTAGCTGGATCATCTCCATTAGTAATCACAAAGCACTAATCTAGACTAACAAACTTAGAAACTTTCATTCCAATCTAGTACGATTACCTCAAATGAAGACAAACCACTACTAAAATTAACATACTAGAAATAAAAAAGACAAGCTACTACTCTAAACTCGCTGCTGGACTCCTATTGCTGCTATTGTGCCTCCGCTCCTGCAGGAGAGTCTACTCGTGAGAATAAGTAGCCCCCAAAAATATATTTAGGAGATTAATCAAATTAATGGCTAGTGACAAGCTAACAGTTTTAATAATTAACAACGCTTGCATTTTAAGATAATTTACTGTTTAATCTAATTGTCAAGCTATATTCTCAATCACGTCCTATGTGTCCATGTAATTTCTACATTCACATGCAAATCCTACTGTCACTAGGTCATCGTGTAAACAGTTATACAATTCTAAATTTATAAAAAGACAAATACACACTCAAATGTGAACCCCATATATTTTGTTTATCCTGCCTCCGGTTGAGCATTACTATAGGGCCTTTTGTTTTGATGTAGAGGGTCAACTCTCTCGCCGTGCATCCACCAACACCATGCACAAAATCACCTAGATGATCAAAATGGGTTTCCCGTCTTTCACGGTGGAGCTCTACCGCCCAACTTTCTTTACTATGGGGACTTCAGCTCCCCGGGACATGGTTGCTAGGACAATCTCTACTCAAGGGCACCTCCTATTGGGTTTACCACAACCCTTACCCGTGGCCTCTAACCTACTTATCTTCGGCTGTACGCATAGGGTGGTTCACGACCCTTGCACGCACGGGGTCCTTACCCTGTAACCAGGTAGAATATCAAACATTAATATAACCACATAATTACCGTGTTTCATTATTTTCAACGATTTACCCCAAATTTCGTACTGCACTCACAAATCATTGTCCCATCAAACATAATAAGCAACTCACGCCCGAATACCCGTTTACCAGGGTTGCCACACTCATCTTATGAGGGTGGGTCCCGATAATTATTATTATAATTATTTATTTATTTATTTTAAGGGAATATCTATCTATGGTGTCTATGCAAACAATATAATATTTATTATTAAATTATTAACTTTTTAAGTATGCATCACCGGACTCGCGACTCTGTATGCAAGGTGGGGTCCACTCGACCACATGCAACGATGTCTAGAGGGACCCTCATGCAGCGTTATGGACACCTATCCATTATTTCTATATCAGCATGATTAATTATTAAAGAAAGCATGATGTGTCACCTGGTCAAAGCGCACTAACTCCCGTCACTAGCCTCCGCTCCACTTACGGCTGGATCGTTCTGGTTACACACTGCCAGCACATATACGGCCTACAATTATTAATTGCTACAGAGAACACTATTTTAGGGTCAAAAAATTTAGGCATCATTAGACGCTGGTATACCGGCACGCAAAACGATATTCCAAAGGCATCGTCTCAGTTAGTTGGTGTTGCCAACGCCAAGGGTCATACTAAGGTTCAAATGCACTAATCCGACTAAACAGTCTGACCTGCATTGGGCGATGGCGAAATCAACAAAGCCAATCATGGTCAGGTTTGAGGGCTCAACCGAGAATCACACTAGTGGCCAACCTAGGCCGCTAAGCAATGCATTACCGCCATGGAAAACCATCTTGTGTGTAAACGACTACACAAGTTGTTCCATGACCACTTTACCTAGGCGGTCGAAACTGCATCGGCATTATCAATTCGGAGGTGAGCGTGACCTGATGAGATCGGGCCCGCTAACCTCGAGTGTGGCTCATGGGGCTAGATCAACATTGTGGGGAGGTCGAGGGTCGGGGTTGGTGTGCCAGGCCAGAGCTTGGCATTGTCGGCTGTCCAATAGCCGGATTCCTGCCCGACTCGAGTAAGGTTTGGTGGCGTGCACTAGGCTACGCCGGAACAAGGTTTGCCCGATGTTGGTTCTAGGCAGATTACAATCTACACGAAGGGAGGGGGGCATTTTCAACCGGCATAACGGACATTGGGTTGGAGATGGAACCAACATCGAAAGGGTCCGGGCTTGACCGGTTGCATGGTCGGCAACCACATGGCCAGTGGACAATGGCCGCTTCAAAGGGGAAGGTGACAGGGGGATGGGTTGGTTGGATTGGGCCTTGCCGACTATACAGCCGCCGGCCACCGGGCCAGCAGCCATGGCTGCAACAAGGCGTAGGCTCCCGGGATTGGGGTTGATAGGGTCCACAAAAACAAAAGAAAAGAGGTGGCCTGCACCGGGTCGTGTTCGTCGGCCGCACCGCCGTCGGCCATATGGTCGGTAGCCATTGCCGTTGCATGGGACGAATGGGAAAAAGGGGCGGCTGCGATCAGTCTCAACAAAACCAAAAGGAAATGAGGGTGGTTAGGCTGGTCTCCACATCACCAAAGAGAAAAGAGGGAGCTGACCTTGTTGATGGGGGGTCGTCAGCTCTAGCTGCGGCTCCTCCAGTCGGCTATTTCATCTCCGCTGCCACCACATGCAGGCCACACAAGGAGGGGGTGATCGAGACTAAGAGAGAGATCAAAGGGGGCAAAGAAAGAGATCAGAGAGGGGGGGTGAGGGGGTCGGGCTGAGGAGAGGGAGAAAGGGAGATAAGAGATCGGAGAGGGGGTGAGGGGGTTGGGTTTTTAAAGGAGGAAGGGGGCCGCGGCCGGTGGCGTGAGGGAGAAGGAAAAGGGGGTGATGGGATGGTAGGTGGCTGGGGCGGCTGACAGATCTAAGAGAGAGAAAAAAGAGATCCGAGAGAGAGAAAGAGAGATCGGGTGAGAGGGGGAGAGATCCAAGAGAGATGAGATAGATCGAGTGAGAGGGAGAGAGATCCGAGAGAGAAATAAGAGAGATCGGGTGAGAAGGAGAGAAAGAGATAGAGAGAGGGGTGGGGGTTGGTTCGGGTTTGGGTTTGGTGGGGTTGGGTTTGGGTTTTTTGATTTATGTTTTTAATTTTTTTTTCATTTTGTTATATTTTGTTTTATTTTTTTTATCTCTTATAACCGTCAGCTCGACTCGAGCTCGAACCAGCGTCGTGCCGAGACACGTTGGCACGCGCACCTCAGCGAGTCCGACTAACTCGCAACTAATACTTATAATATAAAATTAATATACATAAATGATAATATATTTGCACATATTTAAATACCAATTGCGCATTCCTTCCATCGTTGCCTCGCGACCCAAACCTGGGGCCCACTGCCTGGTCCAATTCAAGTTCAAACACATACCATCGACAATCATTAATGCGAAATCAAATCAATCAATTTAGCAATAATATAATAATAATAAATACTGAGTTGCGGCGGAAACGACTCTGGAGTACCAGGTATTACACTTTGCCTGTGCCAGCATGAGAACTTTCCAGGGTGGTTACCAATCCTAATACTACTCTCGGTTGAGCACGCTTAACTATGAATTTCTTACGAAATCCGTAGCGATGCAATAGTTTATGATCTTCTTCTCTCCAAGCAATATGGGACTATAATCAAGGTTACTAAACTAGGTTAATTAGGTTCTAAACTTAATTAGTACTAACCTAAACCCTAAGGGATTTGGATGACCATCAGGTAGGGCCTAAATGACCTCATTTTCACCCTCATGTGCTTACCACATGAGAGAAGCAAAGAAGTCAAAAAAGGAGGTTTGGTTAAACATTTCAAAGGGGATAAAAACTTTTGTTTTACTCTTCCTCCCTTATCCCTTTATTTCCTTAATCAAAGTTATCTCTCCTTCACCCTTGGCTGATCATATTAATCCCCTAGAGCCCCTCCTCCTTCCCAAAAACCCTTAGCGCCATCCATAGTTAGAAGATTTAGCTGCCTAATTTTCATTTTTGCAAAGAAGTACTGGAGGAAGAGAAGTAGTAGTAGTAGTAGTAGTAGTAGAAGAAGAAGAAGAAGAAAGAGAGAAGAGCCAAAGCTTAGAGGAACTTCATCCAATCAACTCAAGGTAAGCTACACATATAGAGTCCTAGGTTTGCTAGATCTAAGGTTTTTAGTTAGTTTAGAGGGGGCAAAGTTTGATCTTGGGGTTTAAAATCCAATATCCAGCTTACTGCCACCACCAAATATGTTTTTATTAAGTTCTAGATTAAAGCAATAAGATGTGGTAAAAATTAAATTTGAGTAAACTGAAAGTTATAGAGGTTTTAATTCTGTGGAACTTTGTCTTAAGGATCATGAGCTTTTGAGAGTATCTAGATACCAAAATAAGTGATTTTATGCCAATATTTATGTTGCTGTCAGTAATTTTACACGACATGTTTAGTTTTGTGATCCATGTTAGGAAAATCATTGAGTAGTTAAATGGATTTTTAGTTAACATAAAGGTTGTTAAGGACTTATAAATATACCATTTTTATATAGTGCAAAATTGATTTAGAGTTCTAGATCTTACTCGAAATAGAGAATTATCCCAGTTTTTAGGGCATGCAGACAGCAGTCCAGGATTTCAAAATATTTGTACTACCAACTTGCTCGTATGGATTTTAGTATTAAATGAAAGTTGTGTCAAATGTGTAGGGATATAATGTTCATGTAGATTAAATTAGATTTGAACCTTAAATCTAGTTCAAAATAAATTAATATCTCAGTCTTTCGATGTTCATATTGTGTTCTTGATTGTTTTTGAGTGTTTAGATACTTTCTACCTTTTTGATCTTGTTGATTATATAGAAATAAATAGTAATGATTCATATGAGAGATAAAAATTAAATAATTAAATAACCGATTAATAACATCATAATGATATTATTTTAATAAAAATTAAGTACGTAACATATTAATGATAACATAATAACATCATTTGAATAGATAATTTAAATAACTTATTAATGACATCATTTAAATAATAATTTAATAAAAATTAATTAATTAAATCAATTAATAACTATTTATGTAATTAATTAAAATATTAATAAATTACTTATTTAATTAATTAATTTTAAAGTTTAAAAAATAGAAAATATTATTTTTTTCGAGGCATGCGTAGTTGTAACATGATTGTGGATCACTTAGAACGGTTACTTAAGTTAATTAGGCCATTTGTTTAGGCATGGAAGAGGAGAAGTGATTGCACTGTTAGACGTTAGAGTATAAGTAGTCATACTGTCGCTTGCGACGGTTGAAGAGGAGTGATTGCACCTGTATTTTTAGGAATTAAAAATAAGCTATTTATTTAGGAAATGATATTTGTGCCCCTTAATTACTCACCAAACATCTTCTTCCATGTCGAATTGTGGAGAGAGTACACATAATCAGATAGCATATATTACATGCCCACATTGTCTAGATCTGTGGGAACTTCGCAACGGTGCTTCATGTGTAAGTAATTCAACATCTGTAAGAAAATATATTATAGTTGGTCGTTTAACTAGAATGTACTGATGTAATTAATCTATCTGGTGGTTGTCCTACAGTGAAACTGGAAACCGGTTGAAGAGATAGCTAGCGATCGACCGGTCAGATCACAACGAATGTTATGACATTAGAATCACATCAACAAGAGCCTTCCAATAAGCTCTCCCGTGCGGGAATCGGATTTGTGGATTGAAATTTGTATACTGTTCAATTTTTGGGCTTTGTGTGATTCAAACCGGGTTAAGCCACGATTGAGAGTAAACTAGAAACCATATATATCAGTCCAAATCTTTATTTGGCCCGAGTGTGAGGCCTGCTTGGGTCCATCCCTTTTGAAATTGCTGATCGATCGTATCTAACAATTCATGCACCCCCATCCCACCCTACTCAAGAGTCAAGAGAGAAGAGTTCAGCAAAGAGAAAGGACAAGACGGTTTGAAAAAAAGAGTGACCCCACTCTCTTGTTTCCCTTCATTGATACGTTGAAATTGTGGGCTTAGCATTAATTTTGCATGGGATGCAATCAAGTCCGTCACATCACTTGAATCATGGATGATCGATGCGCCCACATGACTTACCGAAAATGTGGGCTTAGCATTTCAAGAGAGAAGGGCTACCTAAGGAAAGGACTACCTGAAAATAGGTAAAGCCGTCCCTAGAAGAGAAAAGGGTTGCCAATTGTTATGACATTAGTATCTAAATCCACAAGAGAGAAGGGCTATCTAAGGAGATGGCTACCTAAAGTTAGGTGGAGCCAACTATTATGACATTAGAATGTAAATCCATAAGAGAGAAGGGCCATCTAAGGAGAAGGCTACCTCAAGTTAGGTGGAGCCAACTATTATGACATTAGAATGTATTAATCCACAGGAGAGAAGGGCTATCTAAGGAGAAGGCTACCTCAAGTTAGGTGGAGCCTTCTCTGGCAAAGAAATGGGCTGCCAACTGGATGATGCCCCCACATGGCTGCCCGACTTCTTGTCCACAATTCTGCTAAAATCCTCTCAAGTTTTAGGGGTCATTTTGCTATGGACACAGTATAGGCCATGGATCAGTTTGACAAAAAAGTTTGAGTTGGGGGTCATTTCGCTAAAACCATCCCAAATTTTTACTGAGAATGCATGTGGATGGAAATCGAGCGGAAACCGCGATCTCTCCACTTCTTTTCTTTCTCAATTCTCCCGCGAAGCCAAAGGCAGTACTGAGATTCAACAATAATATCAGCCGTCCGATCTCTATAAATAATCCCTCTCCACTCCACAACTGTGCAACGCACACACACACCCACTCCATGGAGGTCCAAGTGCAGAGCTCCATCACCATCAACCCCAATGGCGACCCACACGCCGAGCCGACCGAGGTCCCCCTTACCATCTTCGACCGCTTCGCCTCCTACATCCACATCGCCGTCCTCTTCGCCTTCACACCGCCGACCCCGACCAACTCGGCCATCATCGACGGCCTCTCCAAGACCCTCCTCCACTTCCCCACCCTCACCAGCCGGCTCGGTACGACCACCCACGGCCGCCGCCTCCCGTGCTTTCTGGTGGGAGGCCCCGACGGGGGCGTCCTGGTATTGGAGGCCACTGTGGCGGCGAAGCTATCCGATCTCGGACGGCTCGAGCCGTCGCCGGACTTGGAGCTACTGCACCCTCCATGGGAGGACGTCCCCTACATCTTCCAAGCCCAGCTCAACCGCTTCGAGTGCGGCGGGCTCGTGGTCGGGATCACCGCCAACCATCGGGTGGCCGACGGTCAGGCCATGAGCGCCTTCTTCGTGGCGTGGGGGAAAGCGGTTCGAGGCGTCCCGATCGAGCCGCTTCCGGTCCACGACCAATCATGGCTCAAACCCCGGTTGCCTCCAAGATACGAGTTCCATCACTGGGGTCGGGAGTTCATCCCCATCCCGCCGCATCTGGACGGCTTCTCTCACTACCAGATCAACGTCGACCCGGAAAAGATAACCAACATACTGCTGCACTACTCCAGAGAGTTCATCACGGAGAAGCTGAAGGCGAGCATGCCGGAGAAGCACAGCACCTTCGAGTCCTTATTGGGCCACCTCTGGAGGAAGATAACGGTGGCCCGCGGCCTCGACGGCGGGGATTTCACGATGATAAACTTGTCCGTGAACGGTCGGCCGAGGCTCCGGCCGCCCGTCTCGAAGGAGTACTTCGGTAACTTGGTCCTCTACGCGCGCCCGAAGGCGAAGGTGAAGGATCTTGTCGACGGTGGGGTGGCCGGAGCAGCTAGGATGATTCACGACGCGGTGTCGAGGACCGGGGAGGAGTATTTCCAGTCGTTCGTGGATTTCGGGGCGATGCATGCGGAGGAGGAGCTGGTGCCGGTCTACGACGAGGACGGTAACGTCCTGGCGCCGAATCTGGAGGTGGATAGCTGGCTGGGAATTCCGTTCCAGGAGATGGATTTCGGCGGCGGGGGAGCCCTGCGTGCCTTTGCGCCGACGTGGGTGCCGGAGGACGGGTTGCTGATTTTCCTTCCGTCGATGCGGCCGGGCGGAGGGATCGACGTGGTGGTGGCCTTGCTGGGGGTGCACGCAGAGAAGCTGCGCCAGATATCTCACTCTTTGGATTAGATATTGATGTGCGGCTGTGATGAGCGCCGGGCCCACCGGACTGGGCGAGAATAGTTAATATGCTCAATAACAGCCATCACAGCCGGAAGTCCTACCATTCGAATGGATAAGATTGCATATTAATGAAAATGTGGGTGGAGCTGCTTTTCTCAAACTCAAGTGGTTTCATTTAGCCCAAGTCCTCCTTTTATGATAAACTTGAACTATATACACCCCCCTTTCTATTTTTCTTTTTTTCCCCTCCTCTCTTCCGAGCAGCTCTAGCGGTGGTTGCAGGAGAGGCGGTGAGGGTCACTGTCGGCAGCGGCGGCAACGATGAGTAGCTCCGATTGCAACTACAGCAGAGGCGTCAACAAGCAGCTCCGACGGTGGCAACGGCAGCATCAAAGGCGACGGCGGCGAGAAGCAACAGAGGAGGAGGCGATGGCGTCAGCATCTCCGAGGTGGTTCGGCTGAGGTCCCTAGGTCTAGGGTTCATCCCATGGCATGTAGATCTTAGGGTTTGGGTTAGGTTTAGGTTTAGTTTTATGTTTCGTTCGGTTCGGTGGCGGCAGCAAGCACTGACTATGGCGCACTGGTTCGGTGGCACACTAAAAAAACATTTAAAATACTATAGAGATTAATTTTGTCCACAATATTTTAAAATCCTTAGGCTTAAAAGCATCTCCTTCACTCCAAAAAAATTACAAATAGTGAGGCAAAGAAATGAGATCAAAACTTTATGTATCATACTCTCATTGCCTCAGTTCCATATCTTTTAGTACCAAAAAAAAAATAAAAGTTCCATATCTTCAGGCTAAGCTTCGACCCTCCACGTACCTTCTTTGAACCCAATGCATTTCGGATTTGACGTCAATAGGTCATCACACCTTGTTGAATGGTTGCTCAATGGGAGCAATTGGTAGTGAAGTATAGAAAAAGAAACTATGTAAAGTTTTATTTTTCTTTATAAGCAGACAAATGTATGATGGGAACGATACAGAATCACATGAATACAAGTACTTACACTCATACGCATATTGTACGTACACTGGGTTTGCCGGGTTGGGGAAAGTTTTCAGCATATCCTGCGTACCATACAACTGTGGGGCCCGCAGCGCTACACAAGACATGGGGTAGTAGGTCCGAGCACACGGGGGTAATGGTCCCCTGCATTCGGGGAGTGCGACAAGTTTTGGGGGCAGTGGGCCCCACAGTCGTACAGTATTGCTGAAAATTTTCATGCCAGCTAGGTTGTTGGGTGTGAGGCGCCGCGGCTATTGATTCCACCACAGTTTGACACATGTAGCTACAACACATCAAACTTGAAATCAACACATCTAAGTACAATTTGGTAAAATGTAGATAGCACAAAGAAATTATACATATGTATGTTAGAAGGATAGGAATATTTAAAGGAAATATGTTGTAAACTTCAAAAATATTGCATAACTTGCCAATCGAGTGGAATAGCAGGTTCCAAGTCAGGCGCAATATTCTAATTTGTTCCTATAGGTCATACTGCGTTGACGTATAGTATAACATCCGCCCCAAATACACAAGATATTGTCCGCTTTGTTCGTGCCCGCACGAGAACTTCCTAGAGTGGTCACCCATCCTAGTACTACTCTCGCCCGAGCACGCTTAACTACGGAGTTCTTACAAAATCCGTAGTGGCTCACGGTTTTAAAATGCGTCTTCTATGTTTGGGAGGAAAAATTATATAAGTAGTTCAGGATCTCCTTATCCCCAGGCGATGTAGGGCTAACTCCTGGCCTTGTACACCTCATCTCATTCATCTTGGCATCACAGCCTCAAGAGTATTGGCTCTTGGTCTATTGGATCTTGGTCGTCACATATAGTGCCGCCAAAAATCCTAAATTTCAGACTTTGTTCATTCTGTGCCGACGCATCATGCCATTTATGTACACAAAATCCCTAATTTTTCAATTAAAATGATGCAAGATAATTCAAAAAAAAAATAAAAACATCGTCGTAAATTTAGAGTTGAAGGTTTCACCATCGAAAATAATGAGGCATATGAAAAAATTGGGAATAAAAATCATACCGGGGTTTAGGAAGGATCGGCGACGGTGATAGACGACACCTATTCTCCGACGACGGAAAACGAAACGGAAACGATGAACGGATAAAAAGTGTTGGGAAGAAGGCAAACAATTGGCCCATTAGGTACAATACGTTAAGAGGAGGGGTAGAATGGTCATCAAATTAGGTTATGTTAATTTCATACGTGTAGGGTCAAAAAAAAAAAAGGGCTAATGTGCCTAAGGTCCCTGACAAGAGCTAGATCCATCCCATGAAAATGACCCCTACAGGTTTCATTTAGCCTAAGGTCTCTGCCTTTTCATGATAAACTCGAAACTAAACTCAGTCTTCCCCCATCTCTCTCCCGAGCGGTGATAGCGGCAATGAGAGCAACGACGCGATTCGACCTCAGGCGACCTCGACCCCGACCTCGACCTCGATGAGCTTGACCCCAACCTTGATGATCGGGACCTCGATGAGCTTGACCCCGACCTTGATGACCAGGACCTGGACCTCAACCCCGACGATCTCGCGAGTGGCGGAGGCGGCAGGCTGCGGCTGCGGTGGGGATTCGGTTAGGTATAGGATTCATCCCATGGCTTGTAGATTAGGTCCGACCGGGGGCCGGAGGGGAGGGGGGGTTCGGTTAGGTTCGACGGCGACGGAAGAGAAGGATGGGAGTGGAGGCGGTTCACTGATTCCGTGGCATTTCAGAAAAAAAATTAAAATACTGTGATATTTTAGTCCATAGTATTTTAAAGGACTTAGACTTAAAAGCATCTCTTTGTCACGTGTGGCTCACTAAGTCCCCCCCAAAAAGTAACGCCAATGAATTTTCGGGGAAAAGAAATAAAAGATCGGATCAGTTTGACTAATTCGTGTGAGCTGGGGGTGATTTTGGTAATATCCTCTCAAATTTTACTGAGGATACATGTGGACGGAAATCGTGGCGGAAAGCGGACTCTCTCCACTTCTTTTCTTTCTCAATTCTACAGCGAAGATAAAGGCTTTTTTGAGATTCAACAATAATATCAACCGTCCGATCTCTATAAATAATCCCTCTCCAGTCCACAACAGTGCAACACACACACCCACTCAATGGAGGTCCAAGTGCAGAGCTCCACCACCATCAACCCCAATAGCGACCCCCACGCCGAGCCGACCGAGGTCCCCCTCACCATCTTCGACCGCTTCGCCTCCTACATCCACATCGCCATCCTCTTCGCCTTCACCCCGCCGACCCCCACCAACTCGGCCATCATCGACGGCCTCTCCAAGACCCTCCTCCACTTCCCCACCCTCACCAGCCGGCTCGGTACGACCAGCAGAACCACCACCCACGGCCGCCGCCTCCCGTGCTTTCTGGTGGGAGGCCCCGACGCCGGCGTCCTGGTGGTGGAGGCCACTGTGTTGGCGAAGCTATCCGATCTGGCAGCGCTCGAGCCGTCGCCGGACTTGGAGCTACTGCACCCTCCATGCGAGGACGTCCCCTACATCTTCCAAGCCCAGCTCAACCGCTTCGAGTGCGGCGGGCTCGTGGTCGGGATCACCGCCAACCATCGGGTGGCCGACGGTCAAGCCATGAGCGCCTTCTTCGTTGCGTGGGGGAAAGCGGTTCGAGGCGTCCCGATCGACCCGCTTCCGGTCCACGACCAATCATGGCTCAAAGCCCGGTTCCCCCCAAGATCCGAGTTCCATCACTGGGGTCGGGAATTCATCCCCATCTCGCCGCATCTGGACGGCTTCTCTCTCCACCAGGTCAACGTCGACCCGGAAAAGATAACCAACATACTGCTGCACTACTCCAGAGAGTTCATCACGGAGAAGCTGAAGGCGAGCATGCCGGAGAAGCACACCACCTTCGAGTCCTTATTGGGCCACCTCTGGAGGAAGATAACGGTGGCCCGCGGGCTCGACGGCGGGGATTTTACGATGATTAACGTGTCTGTGAACGGCCGGCCGAGGCTCCGGCCGCCCGTCTCGAAGGAGTTCTTCGGTAACTTGGTCCTCTACGCTTGCCCGAAGGCGAAGGTGAAGGATCTTGTCGACGGTGGGGCGGCCGGAGCTGCTAGGATGATTCACGACGCGGTGTCGAGGATCGGGGAGGCGTATTTCCAGTCGTTCATGGATTTCGGGGCTTTGCACGCGGAGGAGGAGCTGGAGCCGGTCTACGACGAGGATGGTAACGTCCTGTCGCCGAATCTGGAGGTGGATAGCTGGCTAGGGTTTCCGTTCCAGGAGATGGATTTCGGCGGCGGGGGAACCCTGCGTGCCTTTGCGCCGACGTGGGTGCCGGTGGACGGGTTGCTGATTTTCATTCCGTCGATGCGGCCGGGCGGAGGGATCGACGTGGTGGTGGCCTTGCTGGGAGAGCACGCAGAGAAGCTGCGCCTGATATCTCACTCCTTGGATTAGAGATAGATGTGCGGCTGTGATGCACGCCGGGCCCACCGGACCGGGTGGGATTAATATGGAACTTGGCTTGGTTGTACCTCCTCTCACCCATATTGGAGAGATTCCCTATTCAAAATAATAAATAATAAAAAATTATTAGCAGATAGTACTATTTGTTTTCCCCCACTTACCCCCGGGTCCCGCACTGCAGATTTTTAATTTATTTTTTAATCCCTCTCCGTGATAAGGGGTCATCCAAGATCGTCAACTTGTAATTAAATTAAGGATGACTTAGTGAGCCGTCACCAACAAAGAGACCTGTTAAGCTGAAGAACTTTAAAATGCTATGGATGAAAATAACTCCACAGTATTTTATTTATTTATTTTTGCGATGCCACAGAACGGTGAAGTATGTGGGGAATGATCTTCGAGCCGAGCCGAAGACTCCGCCCAACCTGTCAATCGTGTCGAGCCGAAAGTCCGATCGGATGCTTGTCTAGTTTGTACGTTCGGATCTTGATGTCTTCAAGTTGAACTTCTGAATAGTTGAAAGGTTGTTGACATAAGATGTGATCTCGGAATTCAGCTGAAGCCTACGTCTCCGTGCTTTAAGGAGCAACATGAATTCACTAACACTTGAACTGTAGTGACCTCGACAGGCCGAGTGTCACTTCTCTTTCGTCGAAAAGAAGATCGAAGGTTTAGGATGTCAGAGCTCTTGATTTTTTGGAAGTCTGGTTTAGAAATCAGATATTCGATCCGTTACATTTTTAGGGTTCGCTATTTATAGAGTTTTTTGGAAATAAAATGGGGTAGAAGGCGGTTTCTATCGCCGTCGTCTGGGTTCTGGCGGAGGGCCGGTGGGTCCCACCGTTGTCCTTGTGGACCTCCAGGCAGGGCTGGTGGGTCCCGCTATTGTCTCTGTGGACCCCAATGCAGGGCTGGTATAGGTCCCGTTGTCATCTCTATGGACCCCCAGGCAGGGCTGGTGGGTCCCGCTACGGGGCGTTGGTCAAAATTTGCACCCACAGTTACCCCCTCCAAGTTAGCTAGAGGCCGATCTTCATGACTTGTAACCCAGGTGCAATATTCAAACCCCTATCAAGGATTGGTGTTACCGAGCCTTCTAGGACTGGCGATAGTCAAGACAGGACCCGTTGATAGGTTGTTTGTTTGATCGATCAGCCCAATTTATCCGATCGGTCAAATTTGTCTGATCGGTCAAATTTGTTCGATCAATCCAATTTGTCCGATCGGTCAAATTCAACCAGTGGAACTTGGGTCGATCGGGTAAAAAGCTGTGTTTTTTGCCCGATCCTTCAGAAATTCACCCGATCGCCTGCCTGTCGATCGAGCGTAGTCTTCTCCGATTGGTCAAATTCAACTGATGGAGCTTGGGTCGATCGAGTAAAAAACTGTGTTTTTTGCCCGATCTTTTGGAAAATCACCCGATCGTCTGTCTGTCGATTAGGCAAAGTCTTGTAGCCGATCGGTCAAAATTGTCTGATCGGATAAATTAGTCTTATCGATTAATTTCAACCAGTGGAACTTAGGGCGATCGGGTAGAAAACTGTGTTTTTTGCTCGATCCTTTGAAAAATTGTTCGATCGTTTGTCTGTCGATCGGGTGTAGTCTTCTCTGATCGGTCAAATTTGTCCGATCGGTCAAATTCAACTGATGGAGCCTGGGTCGATCGGATAAAAAACTGTGTTTTTTGTCCGATCCTTCGAAAATTCACCCGATCGCCTGCCTGTCGATCGGGCGTAGTCTTCTCCGATCGGTCAAATTCAACCGGTGGAGCTTGGGTCGATCGGGTAAAAAACTGTGTTTTTTGCCCGATCCTTTAGAAAATCGCTCGATCGTCTGCCTGTCGATTGGGCGAAGACTTATAGCTAATCGGTCAAAATTGTCCAATCGGATAAATTAGTCCGATTGGTCAATTTCAACCGGTGGATCTTGGGGCGATCAGGCAAAAAACCATGTTTTTTGTCCGATCCTTTGGAAAATCGCCCGATCGTCTGCCTGTTGATTGGGTGAAGACTTGTAGCCGATCGGTCAAAATTGTCTGATCTGATAAATTAGTCCGATCGGTCAATTTCAACCTGTGGAACTTGGGACGATCGTGCAAAAAACTGTGTTTTTTGCCCGATCCTTTGGAAAATTGCCCGATCATCTGCCTATCGATTGGGCGAAGTCTTGTAGCCGATCGGTCAAAATTGGCTGATCGGATAAATTTATCCGATCGGTCAAATTCAACCGGTGGATCTTGGGGCGATCGGGTAGAAAACTATGTTTTTTGCTCGATCCTTTGGAAAATCGCCCGATCGTCTGCCTGTCGATTGGGCGAAGTCTTGTATTGGCGTTTCATCTTTCCCATCGTTTCCCTTGACCTGACGCTTCGTCTGGTCCGACGTTTTGTCTGGCTTGGCGCTTCATCTGGTCTGACATTCCGTCTGGTCTGACGTTTCATCTTTCACCAGTCTGGTGGCGCCACGTGTCATATAGGTTTTCTCGCCAAATTTTTCGGGGCTTATAAATCCTGTCCCGGAGTTCATTTTTCCCTCATGCTGTTAGAATTTTTTGATTTCTCTATTTTTTCTCCCGAGTTCTTGCTTTTTGTTTTTCCTGTTCTTTCATTCAATTGTGATGGCATCTGCAAGCTGCACCAAGAATATCGTCCGTCCGAAGGTGAGGCCATCGAAGAAGGGGAAGGCCACCGTTGAGCCCTCGTCACCTAAGATCATGGGAAAAGGCAAGGCCAAGGGCAGCCTTAGCGTCCTTGGGAAGAGGGATATGGGTGTGGGGTTTGCCTCTGCACCAACCAAGTCAGAGAACATACCCAAGTCTGACTTCATGCTGAGGCCACTGAAGTCTCTGTCTAAGGAGCCCTTTTTCGAGTACGGGATCGGTAGGAAGCCGACTGATGCAAAGAGGGAGAAGTGGGAGAGGTTACTGAGCTTCTTCACCGAAGGCAATCACCACCCTGCGCTAGCTGGAGTACAGGCTGTATTCGGGATCGACAAACGGTCGATCTTCACTGAGGTGGCTAGCAAGGAGAAGATTATGGGAATAATCGTGACGATCGGGCAGCTCAATTGCGGGCTGCGTCTGCCCCTTCTTCCGTTCGTGGCCAGGCTGCTGAATACGTCTGGGCTTTGCCCCGGACAGCTGACAGGAAACTCATGGAGAATCATCTATGCTTTTTGTCGGGTAGAGTCTGACCACTAGGAGAATCAATCTGTATGGTGTCTCCGCTTCCACCCGATCACCGATACGGTACCCTCCGAAAAGCTCTACACCGACTGGCCAATCTCTATCGCAGGGGCGTGGATTCCCCTTTTCTTTCAGGAGATTTCGTGCGCCCAAGTCCACAAGGAGTTGGAGTGATACGGACTGGGCGGCGATCTCTGCTACTCGTCCGGGCAGGTAGGGGCGATCGATAATATGTTCCTAAAGTTAACTTGTGGGACCCGATCGTGGAAGCAGTTTTCCAACTACCCGATCCACCATGGCAACGCCAACTTGATGCACAGGCTGCCGATGAGGTACGAGGACAACGACACGTTGTACTTGGATTACGAAGAGGACCCTGAGACAAGAGGGGTGGTCCACTATGTGCGGGTCGAGAAGAAGGTCTACAACAAGCGGAGGCGCTCGGTCCCCGGGGAGGAGAAGTTGGTTGTGACCAGGCGGGGCCAGGTCAAGAAGAGGAAGGTAATGAAGGAGGGAAGGAAAGAGGAGGAAAAGAAGGGAGAAGAAGAAGAAGAATATGAGGAGGAGAAGGGTGAAGAGGGGGAAGAAGAGGAGGAAGAAAGAGGAGAAGAAAGTGGAGAAGAAGGTGGGGAAGAAGGCGGGGAAGAAGAGGAGGAAGAGGAATAAGGAAGCGATAAGGAAGGAGAAGGTGAAGAGGAGGGGGCCAGAGATCGGAAAAATATGCCTCCCACCCCGCCAGGCGCAGGCCAAGTCCCTCCCATCGACGAGGCTAAGGCACGTGGAATGGAGGACGATCTGGACACGATGGATGACGGAAAGAAAGCGTCGATCGTCTACCACTTCGAGACCCTGAAGCGTCCTATACGCATCAGGGTTAAATACTCGGGGAGCGATGTGGTGTACGACCCAACACCCATTGCGCAGGTGCCTCCCGAAGGCCTTCGGCAGAGCGAGGTCTCTACAGGACAGGCCTCGGTGAGCGGAGGGCTGGAGGCGGATAAGTCGAAGCTGGCGCCTTGGAGCGATGCGACCATGGTTGCAGTGGAGGCCGCCGTGCTCATGTCTGCCCTCCTGCAAGGGGCGGACAAGAGGGTTGACGAAGAAGGAGCTTCGTCGCCTCCTGAAGTCCCTCTCCCCGAGCCGAAGGGGGACGAGGGTCAGGGAGAGAAGAGGGATGACGGAGCCGGTTCTGATAGTTGCTCCTGTGCAGAAGACTCCCACCCCAAGGAGAAAAGCACTTATCGAGGGAAAGGACCGGCTCGACCCTCCCATGGGGGCTCCTTAGGCAAGAGTAAGTCCTAACTCTTTACTTCGTCTTCGTTGAATTGAAAAATTGAATATGTCACTCCCCAGAAATCTGAAGACCGATTCCTGAGGTGTGAGGTGAGAAAAAAGGGGTTTTGGGATCAAATCATTTGACTATACCAATTGGGATTCTCACCGGACTTCCATTTCACTCACTCATAAAAAGAAAGAAGTATTTTAAACTTGACTTTATAAAACACATTTTTTTTCCTTAATAGATAATTAAAACAGAGAGAGGGGGTTTGTCAACAGAGAACGAGGCTCAAGCCTCCGACGGTGAGCTAAGTAGCCTCACCCACTCCCTTACACTCGATATACTGGCTTAGAGGTCCTATCTACTGGGCTAGTCAATTAGGTTATTTCTTTTCTTATATTTTCATTGTGATCTAACCTAGGCCTGGGGCCTTGAGGAGAGGTCTACCCAAAAGATTCAGCTGGCACATTACCACTTATCAGACTAGCTAAATTATTATTGCAATCCAGTTCGATTACATCGAATGAAACAGAACCACTGCTAAGATTGACATAATAGAAAGACAAGTTGCTACCCTAAGCTAGCTGCTCGACTCTTACTGCTGCTCTAGTGCCTCCGTTCCTACAGGAGAGTCTACTCGTGAGAATGAGTAGCCCTCCAAAAATACATTTGGGAGATTAGCCAAATTAATGGCTAGTGACAAGCTAACAGTTTTAATAATTAACAATGCTCACTTTTTAGTACAGTTTACTGATTAACTTAATTGTCAAGCTATGTAGGGGTGTTCATTGGTCCGGGTTGACCCGCCAAACCGAACCGAACCGGTCTATTTGGTTCGGTTTGGATCGGGTATTTTTGACCGTTTGGTTTGGTTCGGTTCCAAAAAAAAAAAACCCGCTATGGCCGGTTCGGTTCTGGGTTGTGAGTTTTTTAACCCGAACCAACCCAATCCGAACCATTGGTACTACAACCTCAGTAGTTACTACTATACAGTGTACAGTCTCACTAATATTGTACATTACATGGTGGTGACCCCAATTACCGGCCACCATTTGATGCATTCAAAACTTTCAAGTGTTCAACGGTGTGATGAAACTAGCACCCCCAAATCCCAACTTATAAAATATCTTAAAAGTGAAAAATTAAGGGTAATTCTATAGGTGCAAATAGCAGCATCCAAAGTTAAAAGCTTAAAAATGAAATCTAAACCAACTCAGCGGCTCAACCATTCATGCCTCACGGTGTGATGACAAACGATTTGAAAGACTTGCAGAACCGAACCGAACCAAACCGAACTTTTCCGGTTTGGTTTGGTTTGGTTCGGTTTTTACCAAGGAATGGTTTGGTTCGGTTCCATTTTCTAGAGAACCGATCAACTTCGGTTCGGTTCCAAATCTATCAAAAAACCGAACCAACCCGAACCATGAACACCCCTAAAGCTATGTTCTCAATCACGTCCTATATGTCCTTGCAATTTCTACATTCACATGCAAATCCTACTGTTACTAGGTCATCGTGTAAACAATCATACAATTCTGATTCAGTAAAGAGACATACACACACTCAAATGTGAACCTCGGATATTTGTTCAACCTGCCTCCGGTCGGGCATTACTATCAGGCCTTTTATTTCGATGTAGAGGGCCAACTCTCTCGCCATGCATCCACCAACACTATGCACTAATCACCCAGATGATCATAAGGGGTTTCCCGTCTTTCACGGTGGAGCTCTACCGCCCAACTTGTTGTACTATAGGGACTTCAACTCCCCGGGACAGGGTTGCTAGGTCAATCCCTACTCGAGGGCACCTCCTATTGGCTTTATCACAACCCTTGCCCGTGACCCCTAACCTACTTAACTTCGGCTGTATGCGCAGGGTGGTTCACTGCCCTTGCGCGCACGGGGTCCCTACCCTCTAACCAAGTAGATTTTCAACAATTAACATATCACATTGCATTAAAGAAACTATACAGTGATTAACCCTTTTTCGATGGTTTACCCCGGGATTCGCACTCTCTTACCACCCAGTATTACATAAAAGAAAACAACACAGTAGTCTCGCCCAGGAACCCGTGTATTAGGATTGCCACATTCCTCTCAGGAGGGTGGGTCCCGATAATTCTTTAATCATTTATTTATTCATTTTAAGGGAATACCTATCTATAGTGTCCATGCAAGCAATAAAATAGTTATTATTAAATTATTAACTTTTTATGCATGCGTCGTCGGACTCGCGACTCCGCATGCAAGGCGGGGTCCAGTCGACCATATGCGACGACGTCCGGCGGGACTCGCATGCAGCGTTATGGACACCTACCCTTAATTTCTATATCATCATTATTAATTATTAAAGAAAGCGTGCTGTGTCACCTAGAAAGTGTGCTCGGGCTGATGCTGCTAGGCACCCTCCGCTCCGTCTCCGACTTGGTTCATGCGCCCACTAACTGCCAAACATGCCAACAGCCTATGGTCATTAAGTACTACTAAAATATTGCTGGCTTAGCCCCTGATTTGCCGAGTCGAGAATTTATGCGTCATCGGACGCCGGTCTACTAGCACGCAAAACGATACGCCAAAGGTACCGTCTTGGTTAGTCGGTATTGTCAATGCTAAAAATCATTTCAGGGTTCAATGGCGTTATCCCGTTCAAACGCTCGTAACCGCATCGGTCGATGGAAAAATCGACAAAGCCGATCACGATCGGGTTGCTTTGCCAAAGGATGCGTTTGCACGGGAATCACACTAGTGACCATCCTAGGTTGCTAAGTAGCACCTCGTTGCCACTAAAAGGGTCGATCTAGTGCGCAACAACTATATACGGTGTTTGGACCCACATCGGTATCCTCAACCTTTAGTGAACGTGCTTTGATGAGATTGGGCCTGCTAAACTCGAGTGTGGCTCATGGCTAAATCAACATCATGGGGAGGTCGGGGTTGGTGTGCCAAGCCACAACTTGGCGTGAGATCATCGGGGCTACCTGCCGCCGGTCCATCGGTTGTCAAGCAATTGGCAACGGTCGTGCAAGGGAAAGATTGCGTCTAGCTCGGTTGGCACGATGGTGGTTGGGCGCGAGATGGTGTCGAGCCAAGGGCGATCGGGTGCGCTATCCATTGCCCGGCCGCCAACGGCGAGGCCGTCGTTAACCTCAGCAATGAAACAACCAGGGTAGCACCTAGCTAATTGGGCCGGTCGAATGGGGGTTTGGCTTGGCTTGGTTGGCTTTGCCGATCGCAATGCTACCGGCCACTTGGCCGGTAGCCATGGCTGTATTGGAGGCAAAGCCCACGGGGGTGGGGTCGATAGGGTCTACAAGAAAAAGATGCCATCAGAACCGGGTCGGCTTCGCCGGCTGCACAGCCACCAGCCACATGGCCGATGGCCATGGTCGCACAGGTCACAACAGGGGAGGGTCTCACCGGCTGCACAGTCGCCGGCCATCGGGCCGGCGACCATGGTCGTGGCATGAGAAGAAGATGCGAAAAGGGGGGTGGTTGTGGTCGGTTAACCCGCAACACACACACACAAAAAGGAAAACAGAAAGGGGGAGGAGAACGAGACTGACATGTCCTTAGCTCCAGTTGGGCTCCTCCCTCCAAGCTCCGGTCGGTGGTTCTCCTCCAGCCGGCAGCGCTCCGTCTGCCACGCCACACACACACAGCAAGAGGGAGAGGAGAGAGAGAGATCGGATGGGGAAGAGAGAGGGAGAAATCGGAGGGAAGAGATGAAGGATCGGAGTGGGGTGAGGGGGGTTCAGACTGAGGAAGGGGGGAAAGGGGGAGTGAGGCAGGGGTTTTAAAGGAGGGGAGGGGCGGCGGCTGATGGGATGAAGGGGGGTGCCCGGCGGTGAGGTCAAAAAGGGGAGGCGGCGAGCGGCTTGATGTGATGGAGGGGGGGACGGCCTGCGATAAGGTCAAAAAGGAGATGTGGTGGCGGCAGGATAGGGGCGGCGGCCGTCAGGGTAGGGGCGACTGGCAGGGTAGGGGCGCCATTGGGTTTGGGGGGAGAACCGGGTCAAATCGGGTTCGGTTTGGGGGGGGAGGAGGATCGGGTGAGAGGGGGGAACGAGATCCGAGAGAGGGGGATGGAGGAATCCGAAGAGAGAGTGAGATTTGAGAGAAGAGAGAGAGAGAGAGAGAGAGAGAGAGAGAGATCTGAGAGAAGAGAGAGATGGGAGAGAAGAGAGTGAGAACGGGTTGGGTTTGGGGGTTGGGTTGGGGATGGGTTTTAGGTTTAGGTTTTTAGTTTATTAGTTTTTTATTTATTTATTATATATATATTTTTTCTCTTTCTTTCTTCTTTCTCTTTTTTTTTCTCTGGATTTTTTTTTTGCCCGCGCCGCGCCTGACTCGACCTCGACTCACGTCGAGACGCGCCGGCTTGCGAACATCACCGGGTCCGATAGACCCGCCATAATGAAATAAATAAAAAAAAAATATCGTTCGTGACTCTCCTCGATACACGTGCTCAGGTGCTCGTGACTACACCTCAATTGCCGCCCAACAACTCGTACCCGGGACCCACTGCCTAGTCCCGCTCAAGCACAACTAAAAATATCACTGCTAATATATTAAAATAATATTATATAGAACTGTTTTGTTCTAGGCAAAAACATCCTGAAATGCCGGTCGTTACAGAACATGTCTAAGCACTTGGAATATTCTGTCTGTTGGTGCACCAGGCAGTCTGCAGCTTATGCTGCGGGATTTGGGTGAGGTGGATATCAACCGCCCAACTGGGTCGTTGAGGAAGCTCTGCAACCTGCCAGATGCGACCCTCGAAGAAACGTCTAACATGCTAGAAGTGATGGTGAGTAGTTTCGACTTCGCCTCAAGTATTGGTACTTCCATCCGATGTTCCTGACTTGTTCTTGTTTTTATGCAAATGTCTGCCTTGCTGAAGCTAAACAACAGGGTATTTAAGAAGGCCGGAGAGAGGGAGGCCGCCAGCGAGATCTCGCGCTTGAACTCCCTCCTAGAGGAAGCTAACGAAGAGACGGCGAGGCTATCTACGGCGCTCTCTTCAAGTCAGCAGTCTTTCTGAAACGAGGCACATATGAAGAAGAAAATGGAGGATGAGTTCGTGGGAGCTAATAAAAAACTTCAGAGCCTGAAAAACAGATTCTTCAAGTTGGAGAATATCTCCTTCGATCGTGCTGACGAGATAAAGCGGCTGAAGGCAGAGCTCGCTGCAAAGGAGGAGGCCCACGCGCTAGAGATTGAACAGTTGAACGTCGACTTGGCCAGCTTCAAGTCGACAGCTGAAAAAGTCGTGGAAGCTCTCAGGCTAGCTCATGGCAGAGGCGCTCAATCTTCGAAGGCGTCCGTGGTCAGCAAGGCCAGAGGTGGTTTTGAAGGAGATAGATCGCGTGCGCAGAGTGTAGCTAAGCTTTGATGTATTTCCCTTCTTGTACTTGTACTTTTGAATGATAGAAGATACTTCATTTCTTTTGGAATGAACTCTCTTTTATGTTGAATGTTTTGAATGGAATGGTTAATGTCTTGTATTGAATGATCGAAATAGTATCTGCCAGCTAGGGGTCGTGTCTTAACACAAACACCCAAGCTGTTTTATAGATTAGTCAGTCAGAAGTTGCGCCATGTCGCAACTTCTAAACTATTAATCGACCTGCTAGTTAAAAGTTGTGATGCCTCACAACGTTAAAACTATTTGTTTCTGCCTATAAGGGGTCGTGTTGCAACATGAACACCCAAATTATTAATCGATCTGCTAGTTAAAAGTTGTGCTGTCTCATACCGTTAAAACTATTTGTTTCTGCCTATAAGGGGTCGTGTCGCAATATGAACACCCAAATTATTAATCGATCTACTAGTTAAAAGTTGTACTATCTCACACCGTTAAAACTATTTGTTTCTGCCTGTAAGTGGTCGTGTCGTAACATGAACACTCAAATTATTAATCGATCTGCCAGTTACAAGTTGTGCTGTCTCACAACGTTAAAACTATTTGCTTCTGCCTGTAAGGGGTCGTGTCGCAACACGAATATCCAAACTATTAATCGATCTGCCAGTTAAAAATTGTGTTGTCTCACAACGTTAAAACTATTTGTTTCTGCCTGTAAGGGGTCATGTCGCAACACGAACATCCAAACTATTAATCGACCCGTCAGTTAAGTGTTGTGCTGTCTCACAGCATCTAAACTTTTTATGATTATGTGAGCATATAGAATTTGTGATGACCAAGATCTAATAGGCCAAGAGCCAAGACTCTTGAGGCGGGAATGCCAAGATGGATGAGGTGAGGTGAGGTGAGGTTTACAAGGCCATAAGTTAGCCCCATATCGCCTGGAGAGAAGGAGATCCTGAACTACTTATATAATTTCCCCTCCCAAACATAGAAGACGCGTTTTAAAACCGTGCGCCGCTATGGAATTCATAAGAACTCCGTAGTTAAGCGTGCTCGGGCGAGAGTTGTGGGGGAAAATCTTCGTGCCAACCCGAAGACGTCGCCGCACCAGTCAATTGAAATTCGAGTTGAAGATCGCTGTTCGATTTGTTGATTGAAGTTGAAACTTTCGATATGCAAAAAGAGAGAGTTTGACACAAGAGATGTGATCTCGGAGTTCAGCCGAAGCCTACGTCTCCGTGCTATAGGGAGTAACCCGAATTCACTAACACTTGTATCGAAGTGATCTCGATAGGCCGAGTATCACTGAAACCACTCTGATCTCTTCAAAGATAATAAAGAGATCGAAGAGAGGAGGTAGAGGGATTGAAAGATAGAAAATCCAGAGCTCTGGTTTCTGAAAATCAGATCTCAGAACTGAAATTTTGATCCATTTACATTCGAAGGGCTGCTATTTATAGGATTTTCTGGTGGTAAATGGCGGTTTCTGCTGTCGTATCTGGGGATCCTCCAGGTAGAGCTGGTGGGCTCCGCTACCGTCTCCTGGGGGATTCCACAGGTTCTTGAGCCCACCAGGCAGGGCCGGTGGGTCCCGTTTGTAGTCTTCGGGGGCCCACCAGGCAGGGCCGGTGGGTCCCGCTGTAGTCTCCGGGGGCCCACCAGGCAGGGCCGGTGGGTCCCGCTGTAGTCTCCGGGAGCCCACCAGGCAGGGCTGGTGGGTCCCACTGTAGTCTCCGGGGGCCCATCAGGCAGGGCTGGTGGGTCCCGCTGTTTGCAGACTTCTTGCCAAAATTTGCACCCACAGTTACCCCCTCCAAGCTAGCTAAGAGGCCACCTTGGCTGGCTTGGATTCTTCGTGCAAAGCTAACGACCCCCTACCACATATGCAAAGGAGCTCGTCGAGTGTTAGCTTCGAAATAAGACTGATCGGTCAATTTCTGACTGATCGGTCAAACTTGACCGATCGGTCAAGTCTGACCGATCGGTTAAATTCAACCGGTCGAGGTTGAAGTGATCGGTCAGAAAACATAGTTTTCTGACTGATCCAGTAGAAAATCGACCGATCGGTTGAATTTGACCGATCGGTCAAATCTGACAGATCGGTTAAATTCAACCGGTCGAGGTTGGCGGGATCGGGCAAAAGGCCAAGTTTTTTATCCGATCCAGTAGAAAATCGACCGATCGGTTGAATTTTACCGATCGGTCAAGTCTAACCGATTGATTAAATTCAACTGGTCGAGGTTGGCGGGATCGGGTAAAAGGCCAAGTTTTTTGCCCGATCAAGTAGAATATCGACCGATCGGTTGAATTTGACTGATCGGTCAAGTCTGACCTATCGGTTAAATTCAACCAGTCGAGGTTGGCGGGATCGGGCAAAAGGCAAAGCTTTTTACCCGATCCAGTAGAATATCGACCAATCAGTTGAATTTGACTGATCGGTCAAGTCTGACCGATCGATTAAATTCAACCGGTCGAGGTTGGCGGGATCGGGCAAAAGGCCAAGTTTTTTGCCCGATCCAGTAGAAAATCGACCGATCGGTTGAATTTGACTGATCGGTCAAATTTGACCGATCGGTTAAATTCAACCGGTCGAGGTTGGCGGGATCGGGCAAAAGGCCAAGTTTTTTGCCCGATCCAGTAGAAAATCAACTGATCGGTTGAATTTGACTTATCGGCCAAGTCTGATCGATCGGTTAAATTCAACCGATCGAGGTTAAGTTTTGAACCTGCCGAGTTGAGGTGGTAGAAGAGCCTGATTTTCTGCGAGGTCTTTTGGTAATTTACCCGATCGTCTGCCTGTCGATCGGGTAAAGTCTTCGAGCGGCGATGGAGTTTGATTTTTTCTGCTTGAATCTTCGGTCCATCTGGATCGGGTAACCTTTTGAACCGGCGGTCCGGTTGGACAGGCGGTTCTCTTGGACCGGTGGTTCGATGCTTCGTCTGGTCCGACGATTCGCCTGGTTTTGCGCTTGTTATAGATTGATGCCACGTGTCTTTTCAAAAACACATGATTTGATATAGTGAAGACACGTGTCCTCTCGATCTTCGCGCCAATTTTCCTCTGGGTTTATATGCGTCTCTGGGTTTCATTTTTGCCTCGCGCTTCCATAATTTCTCGAAGTCCAGAACTCTTGCTTTCGATTTCTTGTTCTCTACTTTCACCCGATCGATCGAAATGGCCTCATCTGGTAGCGTGAAGAAGGTGAATGTGGTCCCCTCGAAGAGGAAGGGGAAGGAGATTGCTGAAGTTTCATCCGTTCCGAAAGGCCGTGGCAAGGGCAAGGCTATGCTTGTCGAGCTTGGTGAATTGGGCAAAAGGCACATGGGAGTTGGATTTGCTTCTGTACCAACCCAGCCAGAGCACATCCCCAAGGCAAGTTTTGTTCTGGGTGATCTGACGTCGCTGATGAAGGAGCCTGCCTATGTGTACAACACTGGTGGCAAGTTCACTGATGTGAAGAGGGCGAAGTGGCAGAAGCTGCTGGCCTGTTTCACGGAGGGGAAGAGTCGGCCATCTCTCCCTGGAGTTTTGTCTGCTTTTGGCATCGACAAGCAGACGGTCTTCGTGAATGTCGCCAGCATGGAACAGGTGATGGGGACAGTGATCACAGTAGGCCAGTTGAATTGCGGACTGCGCCTTCCACTTCTGTCGTTCGCTGCGAGGCTGCTAAACACTTCAAGACTTTGGCCCGGACAGCTTACTGGGAATGCATGGAGGATTATCTACGCTTTCTGTCGCGTGGAATCTGACTTCCAAAAGGAGCTCAGGGAGTGCTACTCCAGCATCCCCGATGATAAAGAGGCCCGGATCGAGCTGGGATACTTCTTCTACCACTATCGATGGGCTTCAAGGAAAGATAGCCCGTTCTTCAACTTGACAGGTGTCTCTGCCTTGCGTCCAATTATCGACACCGTCCCTTCTGATAAGCTCTATACCGATTGGCCACTTTCGGTTTTCGGTGCCTGGACCCTTCTCTTTGTGCCCGAGACCCCCCAGAACGACGTGAACAAAGAGATAAAGATGTATTACACGGGAGGTGCCTTAGCCTGGCCTTCGGAGCGGGTTGGTGCCATCGATAATCTGTTCCTGGAGTTGACATGCGGTACTCGATCATGGAAGCAGTTTTCGAACTGCCCGGTCAGGTATGGCAATGCCAATCTCTTCCATCGACTACAAGCTTGGTACGAGGATAATGAAGTCTTGTACTCCGATTGCGAGGAGGATCCTCAGTCGGGCAAGATTATCAGAAGAATCCGGACTGAGAAGAAGGCATATGGTGCGAGGCGTCGATTGCCCACCACAGAAGAAAAACTGGTGATAAGCCGCCGGGGCTAGGCGAAGAGGAGGAAAGTCTTCATCGAGGAGGAGAAGAAGGAAGAAGAAGAGAAGGAGAAAGAAGAGGAAGAAGAAGAAGAAGAAGAGGGAGAGAAGGGAGATGAAGAAGAAGAAGAAGAGGGAGAGAAGGGAGATGAAAAAGAAGAAGGTGGAGATGAAGATGACGACAACGGGGAGGACGATGATGGCGATGGAGATGGTGATGACGACGACGACGATGAAGATGGGGGTGGTGAGGAAGACATTCCTCCCACCCCCACTGGTGGTGATGGTGGAAATGGGGGTAGTAAGGAAGAAATTTCTCCCACCCCCACTGGTGGTGAAGAAGGACATGGGGGTAGTGAAGGAGAAATTCCTCCCACCCCCACTGGTGGTGAAGAAGGAGGGGAAGACTCGCAGCCTATCCCCATCGACGAGGCTAAGGCCCGTCGAATGGAGGAGGCGTTGGATGCAAAAGGTGACGGCCGGAATGTGCAACCCATTTACCACTTCGAAGAATTGAAGAAGCCCCCAGTGCGCCTTAAGATCAAGTTCTCGGGGAGTGGTGGGGTTGGTAGCAACCCCATGCCCCTCGACCAAATACCTCCAGATGTCCCTCGTCTTGAAGGTGCTACGACGAGCGGCGAGATAGAGGTTGAACAACCTACTCCTGCCACTCGTCTGGCCGAGGAGACGGCCGCACTTGTGGCCAGGATCGTTCAGCCGGAAGAGCAACAAGAGGAAGGGGAGATTACTCCTCCATGAGACGTTCCTTCTCCCGTTCACATGGAGGGAGGGAGTCGAGTGGATGCTGGGACTCCCCAACCTCCGCCAGAGACAACCCCTGTCAAGTCGATGCCACAGGTGTTCTCTTGCTCACTTCTTCTCTCGATTGCATTGTCTTTGAAGTTTGAAAATATTATAACTCTTTGAACTTCTGTACTGATTGCAGGTACTCCTGCTGGCACGGCTCAGAAGTTGAAGAACTTGGGTGAGGTTGACATCAACCACCCAACGAGTGTGATCCGGAAGCTCTGCAATCTTCCATATGCTACTCTAGAAGAAGCCTTTGAAAGGCTTGAAGTAGTGGTATGTGCATCAGCTTGACTTGATTCTTGAGTTGTATCGTCAGAAATAATTCTAACTCTTTTGTTTATTTGCAGAACTCAGCAGTTTTGAAGTTCGCTAGCAAGCTCTTCAGGAAGGCCGGAGAGCAGGATGCTTCATCTGAAGTATCTCGCTTGACTGCTGAATTGGAGGTTGCTAACGAGTAGAGGGACAAGCTGAGGGAAGTTTTGTCCTCAAAGAAGGAGGCCCTCAAGGCCAAGATCGAGGCTCTTCGCAAGGAGAGGCTTGAGTGCAAGGGCTGGCAAGATGGTTACGCTGCTCGAGGTGATGAGCTTGAGAAGTTAAAGGATCGATTCTATAAGATCAAGATTTTGTCCATCGAGTGCGCAACTGAAATAAAGGAGTTGAAGGATCGACTTGCTGCAAAGGAAGCTGCCCTGGCTACCAAGGAAGCTGCTTTCGCTGCCAAGGAAGAGTCCTTCAAAAAGGAGTTGGAGCACACGCGCGCCGAGTGTGAGAGTTTCAGGGCAACGGCTGAGAAGGCGGTGGAGGCGCTCAGGGTTCATTCTAGCAGCGTCCAATCTTCGAAGGCCTCTGCAGCGAGCAAGGCTCGAGGTGGATCCGAAGGGGAGAGGTCGCATGCTCCAAGTGTGGAAAAACCCTGATGCATTCTATCTCTTTTTTGTTGTTGTACCTGTAAACTTTTTCATATAGAAAGCTCACTTCTGTACTTGAAAACTTTTTGATGAATAAAGATATCTTTTTGGTGTTAGAAGCTGTCTCTCTCTTGTGTTGAACATCTTTGAATGTTTTGTTCTGAATGGTATTGGAATGATTGAATATTCATACACTTGAATGTAGGGGGTCGAGTCGCAACTTGATCACCCTAACTTGTTAAGTAACTTGAAAATTGAAGATTGTGTTGTAGCACAACTTGAAATCGTTAACATTTGTATGTGAGGGGTTGAGTCGCAACTCAAGCACCCAAACCTGTTAGACGATATTGAAATTGGAATTGAAGGTCATTTAACATTTGTAAGTAAGGGGTAGTGTCGCAATATAAACTCCCAAACCTATTAAATAGACGTAGTAATTTGAAGGTTGTGTTGTAGCATAACCCGAAACCGTTTAACATTTGCCTGTAAGGGGTTGAGTCGCAACTCAAGCACCCAAACTTGTTAAACGACCTTGTAATTTGAATGTAGAAAATTTTGAACTTGAACGTAGATAACTTGATAACTGCTCTAGAATTTGAATTGAGAAGCGATCATTTGAACATTTGAAAGAGATCTTTATTCATCATGGAATTTACATCATGGATAGTACATTTTGAGATGTCTAGCATTCCAAGCTCGTGGTAGTCTTTTTTCTTCTGGTGAAATCAGCCGGTAAAACCCTTTGCCTCCTACTGATTCGATGATGTAGGGTCCTTCCCAGTTGGGAGCTAGTTTTCCACTACTATGCTCCTTAGTGTTGTAAAAAACTGCTCTGAGGACCAGGCTGCCGATTGGGAACTGTCGCTTGTAGACCTTTTGATCGTAGGCTTGTTTGATTTTTTGTTGATACTTGGCAATTCGAACGATTGCTTGATCTCATAGTTCCTCAGAGAAATCCAGATCGTTGGCTCGAAGTTCCTCATTGATCCCTTCTTCAACTGCTCTGGTCTTCAAAGTTTTTGATATGTTTTCTGTTAGGAGTACTGGTTCAGACCCATAGGTTAGGTGAAAGGGTGAGAACCCAGTTGATCTTCTAGGAGTTGTTCGATAGCCCCACAGAACTTCTGGTAAGACTTGCTCCCATAATCCTTTCTTGCTATCAAGTTTCTTCTTGAGTATACCCAAAATGGCTCTGTTTGAGGCTTCAGCTTGACCATTGCATTGAGGGTATCTTAGAATTGAGTAGAAAAACTTGATTCCGTTGTTCAGGCAGAACCCCCGGAACTTGTCGGAGTCGAATTGGGCTCCATTGTCAGCAACTAGGACTTGTGGTGTGCCAAACCTTGAGAAGATATTATGTTTGATGAACTTGATCACTTCATCGTCGGTCTCCCGGAAGAGTGGCACTGTCTCGACCCACTTGGTGAAGTAATCTGTGGCTAGCAGCAGATACTTCTTCTTGCTTGGAGTTGGTAGGAAAGGACCTAAGAAGTCTAACCCCCATTGATGGAAGGGCCATGGGCTTGTCAATTGGTGAAGCTCGTCTGTTGGGAGATTGATAGCCCGAGCATGTCTTTGGCAAGGCTCACATCTTTGAACCACCTGGTGCACGTCTTTTGTCATTGTTGGCCAGTAGTAACCTTGTAACTTCGTCTTGGCTTCAAGAGATCTTCCTCTCGAATGATTTTCGCAGGCTCCGGAGTGGATGTCAACTAGGATTGCCTTTGCTTGTTCAGGACCAATGCATTTGAGCAACATCCCGTTGTGTGATTTGAAATATAGATCTACTCCTTGAAGGGTATAGCATGGAAGCTTTCTTTGTAGTCTTCGGGCTTGATTCGGATCTTCAGGCACCTTACCATGTTTGAAGAAGTCGAAGATTGGCTGTCTTCAATCATCGAGCTCATTTGAGGTGTTAAGGTTCGAGACCAATTGTCCTCCACCCCCAGATCTTTCTGTAGCGATGAAGATCTGTTGCCCGGGGGTGGTCTTTGGCGATTCTTGATAATTGATATGTATTTGTCTTCCTCCGAGTGAATCTCCAAGAACTAAGGCAGCGTTGGCTAGAGCATCTACTTCTCGATTTTTTGCTCTTGGGATTTGAATAAACTCAATGTTAGCAAAACGTTGTCGAAGACATCGTACAAGGGCCAAGTAGAGTTGCATTCTTTCTTCTCTCGCCGTGTACTCCCTATTGATCTGTCTTATGATTAGTTGGGAGTCGCTGTAAACGATGATTCGATCCACCTCCAGGGATTCAGCCATTTCGAGCCCGGAAATGAGTGCTTCGTATTCGGCTTCGTTGTTGGTGGCATTGAATCCAAGGAGAGTGGCCTTCTGAAGATGATCAAGTTCGGGGGATACTAAGACTATCCCAATTCCCAAACCGATCGCACTTGAAGCTTCATCAGTATAGAGCTTCCATGGAGTTGGTGTTGTAGCCGGAGCTTTGAGACTTGGATCGATTTTTGAAGTTGTATTAGATGGAAGTTCTTCTTCGTCTTCAAGACGCATGTCGACATCTTCTTCCCAAGTGATGGGGTCTTCAACTGGAAAGTCGGCCAGAAAATCAACAATTGCTTGCCCCTTGAGTGAAACACGAGATTCGAATTGAATCCCCAGAGCACTCATCTCGATTACCCATTTGGTCATTCGACCAGCTCGACCCGCCTTGTCGATGATATCTTTTAGGGGTGTTCTAAAATGACTGTGATCTGATGGGAAACAAAATAAGGTTGGAGACGACGTGATGCAGTGAGTAAGGCTAGTATGACCTTCTCCGTCTTTGAATAGCGAGTCTCTGCCGGAAGAAGAGTATGGCTGATGTAGTAGACCGGGTGTTCGACGCCTTCTCTTTTGCTGACTAGAACCGCACTGATTGCTTGATCGGTGATGGCGAGATAGAGCCATAGATCTTCTTTTGGAAGTGGAGCTGTTAAGATGGGAGCTCGCACGAGGTATCTCTTGACGTCTTGAAAGGCTTGTTCGCAAGTTGGACTCCAGCTAGATGTATCCGCCTTTCGTAGCTTATCGAAGAATGGTTTGCACTTGTCAGAAGACTTCGAGATGAATCGATTGAGGGCAGCAAGTCTTCCAGTGAGGCGTTGCATTTCCTTTCGATTAGTTGGTGACGGTATATCGAGGATTGCTCGAATTTGATCAGGATTGGCTTCGATGCCCCTCCTGGTCACAAGGTGACCCAGGAATTTGCCTGATTGAACTCCAAAAGCGTATTTGGCTGGATTGAGCTTCATGCGATATTTTCGAAGGACTTGAAAGGTTTTCGCCAGATCGAATTGATGACTCTTTCGAGTAGAGCTCTTGGTGAGAAGGTCATCAACATAGACTTTGACATTATGCCCAATCTGATCTTCAAACATCTTCGTGACTAACCTTTGATAGGTAGATCCCACGTTCTTGAGGCCGAAGGGCATTACGTTGTAGCAATAAAGTCCCCGGTCAGTCACAAAGCATGTCTTCTCTTGATCATCCGAGTGAAGCAGAATTTGATTGTACCCAGAGTATCCATCCATGAAAGATTATAGCTCGTGGCCAGCAATGGCGTCGACGAGCCTATCTATCTTTGACATGGGGAATGGATCTTTGGGACAAGCTTTGTTGAGGTTGGTGAAGTCGATGCACACTCGGACCTTCCCGTTCTTCTTTGGGACAACAATTATATTGGAGATCCAAGTGGGATACTCTACTTCACGGATGAAGCCTGCTGCGAGTAGCTTACTGATCTCTTCTTGAACTGTAATTTGTAGTTCTGGTCGGATTGTGCGTGGCTTTTGCTTGACAGGCTTCACTTCTTCTTTGATCGCGAGCCGGTGGCAGGCGTCATCTGGATTGATCCCAGGCATGTCTTCAAAACACTAGGCGAAGACGTCGATGTTGGATTGAAGGAAGGATACCATGTCTCGCGCTTCTGCGTCGCTAAGACCGGTACCGATGAATGTTTGTTGAGGGAGATTTCCACTGCCGATATTGATTGGAATGATTTCTTCGATTGAAGGTGAGGCCTCCCACTCGATCGGTGGGGGCTCGGTCAGTGGAACCTCCTTTGATTGCTATTTTGAAGAGGGACCAGCTTTATCTCGTGGTCGCTTTGGAGAAGCAATGTTGATCTTGCGATCTGTTTTTGCAGCAGCAGCTTCGCAAGATCGATCGGCTTGTTGATCACCTCGAATGCAGACAATGCCTTCTCCCGTTGCAAACTTGAGAAGTTGATGGTATGAAGAGGAGATGACATTAATCTGGTGGAGGAATGGTCACCCGAGAATGGCGTTGTAGCTGGACGTTCCTTCGACGATCGCGAATCTCACCGAGACTCGAGTCTCTTGGCTGAGGTTGAGGGTGAATCTTGATTCGCCCACCGTTATACTTTGCTCGCCGTTGAAGCCCGTGATCACCGTTGGAACGACGTCAAGGCTTGAATATTTATGTCCTAGATGTTTGAAGCAGTCTGAGAACATAATGTCGATGGAACTCCCAGTGTCGATGAGGATCCGATTGACAGTGCTTCCATCGATAAGGAGCTTCAGGACCAGGGGGTCTCGATGTGGAGTATGAACTCCTTGAAGGTCGGTGTCGTTGAAGATGATAGAAGGCCAAGCTAAGCCTTTGATAGGCTTCTCGATCTAGGTGTCCTCCTTATTCGTCGTAGAACGAACGTGGAAGATGCGTCGAACTTGTCTATCAACTTCTTTTCCGGTCAGTGCTTGATTGTGCAATGTTCCGTGAATACCAAAGACATTGTCATTCACAGTGAGAGGTGACCGGTTGGAAGAGATTTGATGGATCCAGCAAGCCTCTTTTCCCTTGGCGGAGGTTCGGCGTTGATCTTGTCCACCTCTGACAAATTCTTAAAGATGGCCTTCGCGCAATAGATCTTCAAGATGAAACCTCAGCCAATAGCACCGATCGGTGGAGTGACCATGACTTCGGTGGAAGTCGCAATAAACTGTTTTGTCAGCCGTGGCCTTGGTGTCAGGCTGCAGAGGATTGGGCCTTCGAAGGAACTCTTCATGTTGAATGCGGTCGAGGATCTGCTCGATCGGTAAATTCCATTCGGTGAAAGTGGTCTTCTTTGGGTGAGATCGGCGTTCATCATTCCTTGACCATTTGTTGGCAGGGGGAGCTGCTGCCTCAGCGTTATGAGCTTTTGCAGCATACTTCGGGGCTTCCCTTTCGGAGGGTCGTCTCTTCGTCTCTCGCCCCTTTCGAGCTACTTGATCATCCTCAACCTAAATTTCCCTTTGGATTCGATCAAACATTGAACCCAAGGAAGGAGGAGGATTGCGAATGAAGTCGTTGTAGATATGTAGGTCGAAGCGGAGTGCATTCTGGAAAGCCAACATGATAGCTTTATCATCCAGATGCCTCCCGGAGAGGGCGGCGTGCTCGTTGCGGAATCTTCTTGTAAAGCTTCGGAGACTCTTGTCGGCGCCCATCCTCAGCCGGTAGAGGGAGTCGAGTTTCTTCTCAGGTTTCAAGTTTAATTGATAATGCTACACGAAGAGATTGGCTAAGACGCTGAACTGGGTAATGGACCCAGCTCGGAGATTATGGTACCAATCGAGGGATGGCTCGTCGAGGCTTCCGGCGAAGGTGCGGCAGAGCACGTTGTTCTCTTCTTCGTGCGGCATCAGGGCTTGCTTGAAAGTGAGTACATGGAGAGTTGGATCTCCTTTGATGCAATTGAATTTGGGGAGAGTAGGAGTTCTCCATCCCCTTGGAAATGTTCACTCGAACAAGCTCCGATGGAGAGGTCCGGCTGAGGAGTACCCATCTCTACGACCATGCCCTCAACTTGGATGTAGATCGAGAGGCAAGATCGAGAGGTCTTGTTCAGGCCTCTGAGTATCAGCAGGTTGGAGTCGGTGACGAAGGTCCGATCCAAGCCCACGTTGAAGCGGAATAGATGGAGAAACTCTACTCTTTGAGGGAGCTCCTTTCATCTGGTGTCTCCTTGAGATATCAGGTTTTGAAGGTGCCTTCCTGTCGCAGTTACGACCGGAAGAGGATTGGGAGGACTCATCGTCGAGGCGATCCCAAACACTCTGCTTCTATGGGGCAGCAGAGGGAGTTGGGTCACGACGAATCCTCTCGAGGGCAGCAGTGCCCGTCGACCTCCGTGGTTCGGAGTGGATCGATTGCCGCGGTAGATCGACTCTCTCGTTGGTCGAGGGAATCGGAAGAGCGATCCTGGCTTCAGAGGCTGCTTTCTTGAGAACATCTCTTTCAGCAGTGAGAGCGGCATTCTGCTTAGCCAGTTAAAGCAGTTGAAAGTCGACTGCAGAAATTTGATAAGTCGATGGAGGGTCATCAGCTGGAACGGGGGCAGTTTGCCCAATTGACTGTCATGCGGGTTGGGCGATCGGTCGATCGACAGATCTCCCGCTTCCTGAGCGAACCCCTATTTCGGGGACAGCAATGGGCTGTCCGAAGTTGAGCCTTTGACTCATTGATCAAGTCTCAGGACAAACTTGTTGAGTGTTACTTCCTTCAGGTTGACCCTGATGCTTCGTCCTCGCCATTTAGAGAGCGAAGGGTGCAACGAGAGTGCCGGTGTCCTAACGGTTATCTGCTCAACCGAAGGGGCGAGGAAGTTTGGCTATCTAGATCGGTTGTCTGCTCAACCGATCTAATAGTCGTTGTAGAGAGGACTTGGCTTTTCGTCCGATCTCACAGACGGTGCCAAACTGTGGGGGAAAATCTTCGTGCCGACCCGAAGACGTCGCCGCACCAATCAATTGAAATTTGAGTTGAAGATCGCTGTTCGATCTATTGATTGAAGTTGAATCTTTCGATATGCAAACAGAGAGAGTTTGACACAAGAGGTGTGATCTCGGAGTTCAACCGAAGCCTACGTCTCCGTGCTATATGGAGCAACCCGAATTCACTAACACTTGTATCGACGCGATCTCGACAGGCCGAGTATCACTGAAACCACTCTGATCTCTTCAAAGATAATAAAGAGATCGAAGAGAGGAGGTAGAGGGATTGAAAGATAGAAACTCCAGAGCTCTGGTTTCTGAAAATCAGATCTCAGAACTGAAATTTTGATCCATTTACATTCGAAGGGCTGCTATTTATAGGATTTTCTGGTGGCAAATGGCGGTTTTCTGCTATCGTATCTGGGGATCCTCCAGGTAGAGCTGGTGGGCTCCGCTACCGTCTCCTGAGGGATTCCACAGGTTCTTGAGCCCACCAGGCAGGGCCGGTGGGTCCCGTTTGTAGTCTTCGGGGGCCCACCAGGCAGGGCCGGTGGGTCCCGCTGTAGTCTCCGGGGGCCCACCAGGCAGGGCCGGTGGGTCCCGCTGTAGTCTCCGGGGGCCCACCAGGCAGGGTTGGTGGGTCCCGCTGTAGTCTTCGGGGGCCCACCAGGCAGGGCTGGTGGGTCCCGCTGTTTGCAGACTTCTTGCCAAAATTTGCACCCACAAGAGTAGTACCAGGATGGGTGACCCCCTGGGAAGTTCTCGTGCGGGCACGGGCAAAGCGAACAATATCTTGTGTGTTTGGGGCGGATGTTCCAAAATGGTATCAGAGCCGGTTCTCCTTGGGATGGGGGGGTCTAATCCTACACGAGGACGTGTAGCCCTAAGGGGGGTGGATTGTGACGACCAAGATCCAATAGGCCAAGAGCCAAGAGCCAAGACTCCTGAGGTGGGAATGCCAAGATGGATGAGGTGAGGTGAGGTGAGGTGTACAAGGCCATGAGTTAGCCCCACATCGCCTGGAGAGAAGGAGATCCTGAGCTAGTTATATAATTTTCCCTTCTAAACATAGAAGACGCGTTTGAAAACCGTGCGCCGCTACGGATTTCGTAAGAACTCCGTAGTTAAGCATGCTCGGGCGAGAGTAGTACCAGGATGGGTGACCTCCCTGGGAAGTTCTCATGCGGGCACGGGCAAAGCGGACAATATCTTGTGTGTTTGGGGCGGATGTTACAAAATGGTATCAGAGCCAGTTCTCCTCGCTATGGGGGGGTCTAACCCTACACGAGGATGTGTAGCCATAAGGGGGGTGGATTGTGATGACCAAGATCTAATAGGCCAAGAGCCAAGACACCTGAGGCGGGAATGCCAAGATGGATGGGGTGAGGTGAGGTGAGGTGTACAAGGCCATAAGTTAGCCCCACATCGCCTGGAGAGAAGGAGATCCTGAGCTACTTATATAATTTCCCCTCCCAAACATAGAAGACGCGTTTTAAAATCGTGCGCCGCTACGGATTTCGTAAGAACTCCGTAGTTAAGCGTGCTCGGGCGAGAGTAGTACCAGGATGGGTGACCTCCCTGGGAAGTTCTCATGCGGGCATGGGCAAAGTGGACAATATCTTGTGTGTTTGGGGCGGATGTTACAGAATTGAAATAGACAAGATTGAAATTGAAACAAACATTCATTCAGTACAGGGTTTACATCAGGGGTAGAATATTTTGAGATGTTTGACATTCCAAGCTCTTGGTGGCCTATCTCGTTCTAGTGAGATTAGGCGATAGGCCCCTTTGCCCCCAACTGACTCGATGATATAGGGTCCTTCCAAGTTGGGAGCTAGTTTTCCGCTGCCGTATTCCCTTGTGTTAGAGAAGACTGCTCTAAGGACTAGATCTCTAATGTGGAACTATCTTCTCCTAACTTTTTGATCGTAGGCCTGCTTGATCTTCTGTTGATAGTTGACGACACGAATAATTGCCTGGTCACGTAGCTCTTCTGAGAAGTAAAGATCATTGATCCGAAGCTCGTTGTTTATCCCTTCTTCAATCGCCTTAGTCTTCAAAGTTGGAGATATGGCCTTGATTGGAAGAACCGCTTCTGACCCATAGGTTAGGCGGAAGGGGGAAAATACAGTCGATCATCGAGGAGTGGTCCGATAGCCCCATAGGACCTATGGTAGGATTTTCTCCCATAACCCTTTCTTGTCACTTAACTTCTTTTTGAGTAGACCGAGGATTGCTCTGTTGGAAGCTTTAGCTTGTCCATTGCATTGTGGATACCTCGGAGTGGAGTAGAAAAGCTTGATTCCATAGTTCAGACAAAACTTTCAAAATTTATCTGATTCGAATTGAACTCCGGTATCGGCGATAAGTATTTGAGGTATACCAAATCTGGAGAAAATATTATGTCTAATGAATTTTATAACCTCGTCGTCTGTTTCTCGGAAGAGTGGTACAGCCTCAACCCATTTGGTGAAGTAGTCGGTGGCCAACAATAAGTATTTCTTGTTGCTTGGCGATGGAGGAAACGGACCCAGGAAGTCCAACCCCCACTGATGAAAAGGCCAGGGACTTGTCAAGGGATGTAGTTCATCTGCCGGGAGATGGATCGCTCGAGCGTGTCTTTGGCAGGGATCACATCTTTGAACAAACCGACTAGCGTATTTCGCCATGGTTGGCCAATAGTAGCCTTAAAGTTTGACTTTGGCTTCGAGGGATCTTCCGCCAGAGTGATTGCCACAAGATCCAGAATATATGGATTTTGGCTAGAATCCCTTATGTTTGCCCAGGACCAATACATTTGAGAAGTGTTCCTCCATGCGATTGGAAGTAAAGATCTTTCTTTTGGAGGCTATAGAACGGAAGCTTCCTTTGAAGTTTCTTAGCTTAGGTCAGATCTTCTGGTATTTTGCCTAGTTTGAAGAAGCCAAAGAGTGACTGTCTCCAATCTATGGGTACATCTGCCAAGGTAAGAGTGAAGGTTGGCTGTCTCCAATCCCCAAAGTCTTTCGTCATGGCAAAGATTTGTTATTCGATGGTAGTTTTGGGCAACTCTTGATAGTCGATCTGAATTCACCTTTCTTTAAGGGAGTCTCCAAGCACTGAAGTAATGTTGGCTAGAGCATCGGCTTTTTGATTTTTTGCTCTCAAAATTTGCATGAATTCAATGTCCAGGAATTGTTGCTTGTGTTGCTGCACGAGAGCCAGATAGTGCTACATCATCTCTCTTCGTACTTCATAGACTCCGTTGATCTGCCTGATTATTAGCTGGGAGTCGCTATAAATGGTGAGACGGTTCACCCCCAGGGTTTTGACCATCTCTAGTCCAGAAATGAGTGCTTCATACTCGGCTTCATTATTGGTAGTGTTGAATCCGAGGAGAATTGCCTTTTGGAGATGATCGAGCTCGGGGGATATCAGGACTACTAATTCCCGAACCGATCGCGCTTGAAGCTCCGTCAGTATAGCGCTTCCGTCTAGTTGGCAAAGTAGTGGGAACCTCAGGGCACGGATTAATGGTCACAGGACTGGGATTGAGGGGAGGTTCTTCACCATCGTCGAGGTGCATCTCGATGTCATCCTCTAAAGTAATGGGATCCTTCACGAGGAAGTTGGCAAGAAAGTTTGCAATTGCTTGCCCCTTGACGAAAACTCGAGGTTCAAACTGGATGCTGAGGGAGCTCATCTCGATCACCCACTTACTCATTCGATCAACTCGCCCTGCCTTATCGAGGATGTCTTTGAGTGGGTGTTCTGAGATGACCATAATTGGGTGAGAAACAAAGTAGGGTCGGAGCCTTCGCGATGCTATAAGCAATGCCAATGTGACTTTTTCTATCTTCGAATAACGAGTTTCTGCCGGAAGAAGAGTATGACTGATGTAGTTGATGGGGCGCTTAATGCCTTCTCTTATGCTGACTAGAACTGCGCTAATGGCTTGATCGGTGACAGCAAGGTAGAGCTAGAGGTCTTCTTTTGGTAGTGGAGCCGTTAGGATAGGAGCCCAGGCGAGACAGTATTTGACGCTCTGGAAGGCTTGCTTGCAAGTTGGATTCCATCCGGAGGTGTCTGCCTTCGGTAACTTATCGAAGAGTGGCTTGCACTTGTCAGAAGATTTAGAGATAAACCGGTTAAGAGCAACTAATCTTCCTGTGAGGCGTTGCACTTCTTTCAATTGGAGAGCGAGGGCATTTCAAGAATTGCTTGAATCTGATCGGGGTTCGTTTCAATGCCTCTGCTAGTCACCAAATGACCTAAAAATTTTCCCGATTGAACTCCTAAGGCACACTTGGTTGGACTGAGTTTCATGCGGTACTTTCGGAGGACTTAGAATGTTTCTGCCAGATCGGAGAGATGATTCTTACGACTGAGGCTCTTGGTAAGGAGATCATCGACATAGACTTTGATATTACAGCCGATTTGCTCTTCGAACATCTTTGTGACTAACCTCTGATAAGTAGATCTAGCGTTCTTGTGGCCAAAAGGCATAACATTATAGCAGTAGAGGTCTCTGTCTGTCACAAAGCAAGTCTTCTCTTGATTGTCGGGATGCAAAGAAATCTGGTTGTACCCTGAGTATCCATCCATGAAGGACAGAAGCTCATGCCCAGCAGTGACGTCGACGAATCTGTCTATTCTTGGCATGGGGATGAGTCATTAGGGTAAGCCTGGTTAAGGTTGGTGAAGTCGATGTAAACCCTGAGCTTTTCGCTCTTCTTAGGAACTGCAACGATATTGGAGACCCAAGTTGGGTACTCTACTTCAAGGATGAAGCCTGCCGCGAGCAACTTGGTGATATCCTCTTGAACAGCCGTCAAACGCTCTGGGCGAATCATCCGGAGCTTTTGTTTGATAGGTTTTGCTCCTTCCTTGATGGCGAGCCGGTGGCATGCATCATTCGGATTGATCCCGGGCATATCTTCGAAACACCATGCGAAAACGTCGATGTTGAACTGGAGGAAGGATACCATGTCTCGCACTTCTACGTTGCTGAGACTGGTACCAACGAATGTCTCTCGAAGGAGATCACCACTGCCAATGTTTACTCAAGTGATCTCTTCGATTAAAGGGGAAGACGCTCACTCGACAGATGGAGGTTTTATCGGTGGGGGCTTCTTTGGTTGCTAGCTCGAGGAAAGGCCAACTTCTTCTCTTGGACACTTTGGCGGAGCGAGACCTACCGGCGATCTGTCTTTACTGTGGCGGCTTCACAAGATCGCACAGCTTGTTGATCACCTCTAATGCAGATAATGCCCTCCCCTATTGCAAATTTGAGGAGTTGATGGTATGAGGAAGATATAGCATTGATCTGGTGAAGGAAGGGTCGCCCAAGGATGATGTTGTAATTGGAAGTACCTTCAATAACAGCGAACCGCACAGAGACTCGAGTCTCTCTACTGAGGTCCAGGGTGAACCTGGATTCGCCCATGGTCTTGCTCTGCTCTTCGTTGAAGTCGATAATGATAGTGGGGACGATGTCCAGGCTCGAATACTTATGACCCAGATGCTTGAGCAATCTGAGAACATAATATCGATTGAGTTGCTGATGTTCGATGAGGATTTGGTTAACAGTACTTCCGTCGATGATCAGCCACAGAACAAGGGGATCCCGATGTGGAGTATGCACTCCTTGGAGGTTGGAGTCGTTGAAAACGATCAATGGCCACGACAAACCCTTGACGAGTTTCTCGATCTAGGTATCTTCCTTATTTGCTGCAGAGCGAACGTTGAAGATGCGTCGAACTTGCCGATCGACTTCTTTCCCGGTCAGCATTTGATGGTGCAACGCTCCGTGGATGTCGAAGACGTTAGCTCGTATGACGACTGGTGACGAGCTGATCGAGATCCCGTGGACCCAACAAGCTTTCTTCCTTTTTGATAAGGAAGGTGGGCATTGATACCGTCCGTTCTTAACGAACTCCCGGAGGTGGCCTTCACACAACAAGTCTTCCAGATGATACTTTAATCGGAAGCATCGACTGGTTGGATGACCGTAGCTGTGATGAAATTCGCAGTAAACAGATCTGTTGGCAGTGAGCTTGGTATCGGGTTACAGAGGATTCGGCCATCGAAGAAATTCCTCATATTGAATCAGGTCAAGAATCTGCTTGATCGAGAGGGTCCAATCGGTGAATGTTGTTTTCTTTGGAGGCGATCTATGACCTTCTTCTCTTGGTCGCTTGGCTGGCGGAGGTGCTGGTGCTTCTGCATTGTGGGCTTTGGTCGTATGCTTGGATGCTTCCCTTTCGGCAGGTCATCGTCTGGTCTCATGTCCCTTCTAGGCGATTTGATCGTCTTCGACCTTAATCTCCCTCTGGATTCGATCGAACATCGCACCGAGGAAAGGCGGGAGGTTACAAATGAAGTTGTTGTAGATATACAGGTCGAATCAGAGAGAATTCTGGAATGCCAGCATAATGGCTTCGTCATCGAGATGTCGTCCGGAAAGGGCGGTATGCTCGTTGCGGAATCTTCGCGTGAAGTCTTGAAGACTCTCATCGGCATCCATCCTCATCCGATATAGAGAATCCAGTTTCTTCTCTGGTTTGAGGTTGAGTTGATAGTGTTGCATGAAGTGGTTCGCGAGGACTTCGAACTGGGTGATCGATCCAGCACGAAGATTGTGATACCAATCGAGAGAGGGCTTGTCAAGGCTTTCGGCGAAGGTTCGGCAGAGCATATTGTTTTCTTCCTTGTGTAGCGTTAAAACCTGCTTGAATACTAGAATGTGGAGGGTTGGATCTCCCTTCAAGCAATTAAACTTTGGCAATACTGGGGTTTTTCAGCCCTTGGGGAAAGATGCTTGAAATAGACTTTGGTGGAGAGGCTCGACCAAAGAGTATCCTTCCCTATGACCTAGTCCTCGTCCTTGCTATTGAACCAGGAGTAAGATCAAGCGGTCTTGATATGCATCTTGGATTGTCGCCGGGTGGGCTTGGTGATGAAAATCGATTTGGGTGTCTCAATAAAGGAGAGGGGACGGAGAGAAACGGCTTTTCGACGCGGTCTCTTTCATCTGATGCCTCACTCATAGATTGGGTTTGGACTGTACCTGCCTAACACAGTTACGGCCCGAAGATGATTATGAGGACCGATCGTCGATTCGATCCCAAACACTCTGCTTCCGCGGATCTACTAAGGGGGTGAGCTCGCATCGGCTTCTCTCTCAGTTCGCATGACCGATCGCCTGGCTCATAGACTTTAGTTGCTCGGAGTGGACGGATCGTCGTGGTGGATCGACCTTATCATTGATGGAAAGGGTGGGAAGAACAACTCCATCCTCAGAGGCTACTTTCTTGATGGCATCCCTCTCCGTAGTGAGAGTGACATTCTTCTCCGCCATTTGTAGCAACTGAAAGTCGAGTGCCGAGATCTGGTAAGTTGGCGGAAGATCTTTCGCTGGAGTAGGAGCGGTTTGCCCGATTGACTGTCAAAGTGGCGGGGGAATAGGTCGATCGACTGATCTCCCATTTCCCGAATGAGCCACTATCTCGGGGTGAGTAAGAGGCAGTCCGAAGTTGAGTCGTTGACTTATTGATCGGGTTTCTGGGCGAGGTTGATTCTATCGAGTGTTACTTCCCTCTGGATGATCCTGATGCCTCGTCTTCGCCATTTAGGAAAAGCGGAGAAAGCAACTAGATCGCAGGCATCCAATCGGTTGTCTGCTCAACCGAGGGGGTTGGGAAGTATGGTTATCAAGATCAGTTGTCTGCTCAACCGATCTGATATTATCGTAGAGCAAAATGAATTTCTTGTCCGATCCCACAGACGGCGCCAAACTGTGGGGGATGATCTCTGAGCTGACCCGAAGACTCCACCCAACCAGTCAATCGAGTCGTGTCGAAAGTCCAATCGGACATTTGTCTAGTTCGTAGGTTCGGATCTTGATGTCTTCAAGTTGAACTTCTGAATAGTCGAAAGGTTATTGACCCAAGATGTGATCTCGGAGTTCAACCGAAGCCTACGTCTCCGTGCTATAAGGAGCAACCTGAATTCACTAGAACTTGAATTGTACTGACCTCAACAGGCCGAGTGTCACTTCTCTTTCTTTGAAAAGAAGATCGAAGGTTTAGGATGTCAGAGCTCTGGATTTTTCGGAAGTCTGCTTTAGAAATCAGATATTCGATCCGTTATATTTGTAGGGTCTACTATTTATAGAGATTTTTGGAAAGAAAATGGGGTAAAAGGCAGTTTCTACCGCCGTCGTCTGGATTCCAGCGGAGGGCTAGTGGGTCCCACCATTATTTCTGTGGACCTCCAAGCAAGGCTGGTGGGTCCCGCTGTTGTCTCTGTGGACCCCTAGGCAGGGCTGGTGGGTCTCGCTGTCATCTTTGTGGACCCTCAGACAAGGCTGGTGGGTTCCGCTGTCGTCTCTGTGGACCCCCAGGCAGGGTTGGTGGGTCTTGTTGTTGTCTTTGTGGACCCCCAGGCAGGGCTGGTGGGTCCCGCTGTTGTCTCTATGGATCCCTAGGCAGGGTTGGTGGGTCCTGCTGTGGTCTTTGTAGACCCCCGACAGGGCTGGTGGGTCCCGCTGTTGTCTATGTGGACCCCTAGGCAGGGCTGGTGGGTCCCGCTGTCATCTCTGTGGACCCCCAGCTAGGGCCGGTGGGTCCCATTGTGGTGCGTTGGCCAAAATTTGCACCCACAAAGCACCTAATCAAATCATCGAACTGCTTGTCGCTGTCGGAGTTAATCGCTCACCGCCATCGCTGGAGCTACGCTCGTTGCCACCGCTGAACCGAACCAAATGCCGCCGCTAGAGCTGCTCGCTGTTGCCGCCGCCGCCTCTGTCTCTGCTGCTCGCCATTGCCACCGCCGCCGGAGCTACTCGAGAGAGATGGGAGAAGAAGCAAGATGGGTAATTTCGGGTTTATTGTCTTTGTCGACCTTAGGCTAAATTAAATTTGAGCGGGTCCCGTTCATGGAAACGATACGTTGCCAGGGACCTCTCACACATTATCCCTGAAATTAAAAAAAAATATATACAATAAAAAAACCTTGAGTAATCCGACCTCTGTCAAAGAAATCAAGACAAATGACTCATCTCATAATAAAGACACTCTCTATCAGAGAAAATGACTCCCCAACAAGATTGCACATTAATGAAAAACTCACTAACGTCATGGGTGATCGCCCCGGCCCCCACAATCATAAGAGCGCAACATATATATATATATATATATATATATATATATATATATATATATATATATATATATATATATATATATATATATATAGGATCAGGATCAACAGCCAACACTTTTGGTGCCAACACTGGTGCCAACACTTCAAAAGAGGTTCTTAGAGGTTTTGAAATTTGTTGAAATTTAGTGAGAATGACCACCTTCCATTAGATAACAAGTCCACAAAAAATTAGAATATTCTAAAATTTCTAGATGCGTCAAATGTGAAGAGCTTTATCGACCGTCCATGCTAACTGTTAATTTGAAGATGATCATTTGAAGCACCTAGAAGTTTTAGAATGTTCTAATTTTTTGTGGATATGCTATCTATAGGAAGGTAATCATCCTCACCAAATTTCAGCAAATTTTGAAACCTCTATGGACCTCTATGAATGTGTTGGCACCGGTGTTGGCACCAAAACAGTTGGCTGCGGATCCCGACCCATATATATATATATATATATATATATATATATATATATATATATATATATATATATATATATATATATATATATATATATATATATATATATATATATATATATATATATATATATATATATATATATATATATATATATATATATATATATATATATAGAGAGAGAGAGAGAGAGAGAGAGAGAGAGAGAGAGAGAGGAATGTTACAGTGAGCTATGAGCTACGGAAGGAGAAAATGAGCTACGATCATTTTGACCACCCTAGAAGTTTTGGAATTTCATAAAAATTGGTGGGTGTGTTTTCTATGGTAAAATGATCATCCTCACCAATTTTCAAGGAATTCCAAAACTTCTAGGGTCATCAAAAGGTAGAAGCAAAATTAACGATTACTACGAACGGTAGATAAAGCTTCTATCGTTTGATGATCCTAAAAGTTTTAAAATTCCTTGAAAGTTGGTGAGGATGATCATATTACCCTAGACAACACACCCACCAATTTTTACAAAATTCCAAAACTTTTAAGGTGGTCAAAATGATCATAGCTCATTTTCTCCTTCCATAGCTCATAGCTCACTGTAACATTCCTCTCTCTCTCTCACTCTCTCTCTCTCTCTCTCTCTCTCTCTATATATATATATATATATATATATATAGAAAGAGAGAGAGAGAGAGGAATGTTACAGTAAGCTATGAGCTACGGAAGGAGAAAATGAGCTACAAGCATTTTGACCACCCTAGAAGTTTTGGAATATCGTAAAAATTGATGGGTGTGTTGTCTAGGGTAACATGATCATCCTCATCAATTTTTAAGGAATTCCAAAACTTCTAGGGTCATCAAACGGTAGAAGCTTTATCTACCGTCCGTAGTAACCGTTAATTTTTCTTCTACCGTTTGATGACCCTAGAAGTTTTGGAATTCCTTGAAAATTAGTAAGGATGATCATGTTACCTTAGACAACACATGCATCCACCAATTTTCACAAAATTCTAAAACTTCTAGGATGGTCAAAATGATCGTAGCTCATTTTCTCCCGCTGTAGCTCATAGCTCACTGTAACATTCCTCTCTCTCTCTCTCTCTCTCTCTCTCTCTCTCTCTATATATATATATATATATATATATATATATATATATATATATATATATATATATATATATATATATATATATATATATATATATATATATATATATATATATATATATATATATATATATATACAGAGAGAGAGAGAGAGAAAACGAGGTATGAGCTGACAGCCCATTGCAATTTGAGCTGCCAGCCACGTGTCACCTTTTAAATGGACAGAATCAAAAAAATAAAAATAAATAAATAAAAAACAAACAGCTGTAAAACACCCCAGCTCCACCACCCTCTGTGTGTGTGTGTGTGTGTGTGTGTGTGTGTGTGTGTGTGTGTGTGGCTAAAACCCGACAACCGACTGCCGACCACTGACCGCATTCCCCTCCGGCGGCTATCCAGTTCCACCTCCGGCTCGGACCACCGGCAGCCCCCGACTACCGGTCCCCCTATGACTCCGGCCACCGCCGCTGTCACAGAATTCTTCCCCGACGCTGGCAACTCCCCCTCCGATCCAGCCCGACCACAGAATTCTTCCCCGACGCTGGCAACTCCCCCTCCGATCCAGCCCGACCTGTCTCGCAAGCGGCAGCGGCAGCACCCACTCGCCCTCCCTCCGGCCTGGCTTCCTCCCTACGGCGATCGACTCCCTCTCCGGCGATTGGCCGCCTGACTCGCGCCCCGCGCTATCTGCGCCCCAGCCCCAGCCGCCTGACTCGCGCCCCGCGTCGCCTGCACCCCAGCCCCGGCGATCGGTCGGAAGGTCGCCGGAGGGGGGATGCGATCACGCCGGAGGGGGTCGGAGAGGGAGCCGATCGGTCGGAGGGGTCGGGGGTCACCGTCGGAGGCCGGAGGGGTCGGGGGTCACCGTCAGAGGTCGGGGGGTGGCCGGCGGCGGTCGGGGGTCGCCGGAGGGGGGACACGATCACGCCGGAGGGGGTCGGGGGTCGCCGGAGGGGATCGGGGTTCGCCGGAGTGGGTCGAGTCGGTGAGGAGGCTGAAGATCGAGGATGGGGGGGAGGGGTTTAACTGTTATTTTTTTTTTCTTTTAAACAAACGGTCTGTGATCACGATCGGATGGCTGTTAACTGACAGCCCAAATGTCCAAGTGGGCTGTCAGCTCATACCCCGTATCCTCTCTCTCTCTCTCTCTCTCTCTATATATATATATATATATATATATATATATATATATATATATATATATATATATATATATATATATATATATATATATATATATATATATATATATATATATATATATATATATATATATATATATATATATATATATATATATATATATATAGGGGACGGGGAGCCTGCACCCGAGGTGCAGCAAGAACGCTGCACCTCAAGCATTGTTTACCAACCTAGAAGTTTTGGAATTTGATGAAATTTAGTGAGGGTGTTGTCTAGTGTAAGATGATCATCCTCACAAATTTTTATCAAATTCCAAAACTTCTAGGGGGGTCAAATGGTCGAAGCAAAATCAGCCGTCCGCAGTCACCGTTAAAATCTGCAGATTTTGCTTCGACCATTTGACCCCTCTAGAAGTTTTGGAATTTGATGAAAATTTGTGAGGATGATCATATCACCCTAGACAACACCCTCACCAAATTTCATCAAATTCTAAAACTTCTAGGTAGGTAAACAGTGCTTGAGGTGCAGCGTTCTTGCTGCACCTCGGGTGCAGGCTCCCCATCCCCATATATATAAATATATATATATATATATATATATATATATATATATATATATATATATATATATATATATATATATATATATATATATATATATATATATATATATATATATATATATATATATATATATATATATACTATATACTATATACTAAAATGGAAGCCTCTCTCCCGTGTTGTGACACGTGGACGCCTTTTAAAGAGTTAGAATTCTTCTTCCATGTGTGAACGCGGCTCTTTTTTAAATCTATTTAAAAACCTAACATAATGATGATAAATTTGCATTCAATGGCATTTAATGGTCATTTGATGTTAATCTCTCTCTTTCTAACAAGTGAATCACACTCACTTCAAATTTCACACTTCTTCGAACAGTTATGATGTCGTCTTTGCCAAATGACGTGCATCAAACACATTCGGGCATTGCTCGGGTTTCTTACTAGTATATACTAAAATGGAAGCCTCTCTCCCATGTTTTGATACATGGACATCTTTTAAAGAGCTATAATTCTTCTTCCGTGTGTGAACGCGGCTCTCTTTTAAATCCATTAAAAACCTACCATAAAGATATAAATTTTCATTCAATGACATTTAATGGTCATTTGATGTTAATCTCTCTCTCTAACAAATGAATCACACTCACTTCAGATTTCATACTTCTTCGAACATTTGCAATGTCGTCTTTGCCAGATGGCATGCATTAAGCACATTCGGGCATTGCCCGGGTTTCTTACTAGTATATATATATATATATATATATATATATATATATATATATATATATATATATATATATATATATATATATATATATATATATATATATATATATATATATAGAGAGAGAGAGAGAGAGAGAGAGGGGTGTTACGTTGCGCTATGCGCTGCGGGGGGGAGAAAACGCACTACGGAAGCGTGGCCGTCCGATCGGATTTGATCGAACGGCAGCCCGAAATCCCGCTCCCGAACTCCCTGCGAAGCCCTAACCGTCTGATCCCATTGACCTAGCCGTCTGATCCCATATAGTGCACCCCGCCCGGCACGAAATCAGTCGGTTCGATTGCCATCCGTTGGATCGATGGGAATCGAACGGACTGAATTGATTTTTGCTGTTACTGTAGCGGCTACAGTAATAGCAAAAAACATTTCAGCCCGTTGGATTCCCATCGATCCCATGGATGGGAATCACCTAGCCTAATTGTGTGTTAATTGGATTCCCATTCGTTGGATCTATGGGAATCCAACGGGCAGAAATGTTTTTCGCTGTTATTGTAGCCGCTACAGTAACAGCGAAAATCAATTCTGTCCGTTCGATTCCCATCGATCCAACGGATGGGAATCGAATCGACTGATTTTGGGCCGAGCTGGGTGCGTGCACGAGATCAGACGGCTGCGTCAATGGGATCAAACGGTCAGGGCTTCGCAGGGAGTTCGGGAACGGGATTTTGGGCTACCGTTCGATCAAATCCGATCGGACGGCCATACTTCCGCAGTGCGTTTTCTCCCCGCAATGTCGTCTTTGCCAGATGGCATGCATTAAGCACATTCGGGCATTGCCCGGGTTTCTTACTAGTATATATATATATATATATATATATATATATATATATATATATATATATATATATATAGAGAGAGAGAGAGAGAGAGAGGGGGGGGGGGGGGGTGTTACGTTGCGCTATGCGCTGCGGGGGGGAGAAAACGCACTGCGGAAGCGTGGCCGTCCGATCGGATTTGATCGAACGGCAGCCCGAAATCCCACTCCCGAACTCCCTGCGAAGCCCTAACCGTCTGATCCCATTGACCCAGCCGTCTGATCCCATATAGTGCACCCCGCCCGGCACGAAATCAGTTGGTTCGATTGCCATCCGTTGGATCGATGGGAATCGAACGGACTGAATTGATTTTTGCTGTTACTGTAGCGGCTACAGTAATAGCAAAAAACATTTCAGCCCGTTGGATTCCCATCGATCCCACGGATGGGAATCACCTAGCCTAATTGTGTGTTAATTGGATTCCCATTCGTTGGATCTATGGGAATCCAACGGGCAGAAATGTTTTTCGCTGTTACTGTAGCCGCTACAGTAACAACGAAAATCAATTATGTCCGTTCGATTCCCAACGATCCAACGGATGGGAATCGAACCGACTGATTTTGGGCCGAGCGGGGTGCGTGCACGAGATCAGACGGCTGCGTCAATGGGATCAAACGGTCAGGGCTTCGCAGGGAGTTCGGGAACGGGATTTTGGGCTACCGTTCGATCAAATCCGATCGGACGGCCATACTTCCGCAGCGCGTTTTCTCCCCGCAATGTCATCTTTGCCAGATGGCATGCATTAAGCACATTCGGGCATTGCCCGGGTTTCTTACTAGTATATATATATATATATATATATATATATATATATATATATATATATATATATATATATATATATATATATATATATATATATATATATATATATATATATATATATATATATATATATATATATATATATATATATATATATATATATATATATATATATATATATATATATATATAGAGAGAGAGAGAGAGAGAGAGAGAGAGAGAGAGAGGGGGGGGTGTTACGTTGCGCTATGCGCTGCGGGGGGGAGAAAACGCACTGCGGAAGCGTGGCCGTCCGATCGGATTTGATCGAACGGCAGCCCGAAATCCCGCTCCCGAACTCCCTGCGAAGCCCTAACCGTCTGATCCCATTGACCCAGCCGTCTGATCCCATATAGTGCACCCCGCCCGGCACGAAATCAGTCGGTTCGATTGCCATCCGTTGGATCGATGGGAATCGAACGGACTGAATTGATTTTTGTTGTTACTGTAGCGGCTACAGTAATAGCAAAAAACATTTCAGCCCGTTGGATTCCCATCGATCCCACGGATGGGAATCACCTAGCCTAATTGTGTGTTAATTGGATTCACATTCGTTGGATCTATGGGAATCCAACGGGCAGAAATGTTTTTCGCTGTTACTGTAGCCGCTACAGTAACAGCGAAAATCAATTCTGTCCGTTCGATTCCCATCGATCCAACGGATGGGAATCGAACCGATTGATTTTGGGCCGAGCGGGGTGCGTGCACGAGATCAGACGGCTGCGTCAATGGGATCAAACGGTCAGGGCTTCGCAGGGAGTTCGGGAACGGGATTTTGGGCTACCGTTCGATCAAATCCGATCGGACGGCCATACTTCCGCAGCGCGTTTTCTCCCCGCAGCGCACAGTGCAATGTAACACCCCTATATATATATATATATATATATATATATATATATATATATATATATATATATATATATATATATATATATATATATATATATATATATATATGCGTGTGTGTGTGTGTTAGAATTGGTGAGGTCTACAGCTCGTAAAAACCTATAGTTTAGCTATGTATGGTTGATAGTATAGGATTGCATATTGGTACGTACCTTAGTACGTGTTCTGATTACAAAACAGAGAGCCATGGCTACATGGTAATCTACTTGAGTGGGAGACTCAAGGGACTGGTCTCATGCAACCTAAATAAGTTCGCAGCTCTGATTAGAATTGGTCGCCCTATCAGGATAAGTTATTGGGATGACAGAGCATGGGTGTCTCCACCACGGTCATTACCAGGCATAGTGTCTGTAGCCGAACAGAACTAACACGGTGCACAGATCGATGAGCAAACACCGGTGCTCTAAACCGTGTTTCTGCTTAGGGTAAAATGGTCCTAAACCCTGAGGAACCATGTCTGGTGGACTAACCAGTTGTGTGGTGCTTTGGCGCACCAATGTATGAGGATCCGGATGCAGTGATCCAAAACCACGGTGTACTGGGTTACCCGACTGGTGCTGTATCAGCGTGTCACTCCTGCAGGCTATCCACACCCCTAACGGGAGGTGCGTTCCTTGGTCTGATCTACATCGTATTAAACCCTGGCTAGGTGGTCATCAGTTGGACTAGTGACGGATCCAGTTGCTCGTCAGAGTGATCGGAGGATGATGTTTATGGTCAACCTGGAAGGAACCGAGTCATATGAGCACTCGAGTCTGACGGTGTTCTCCACCGCTCAAGTTGCGTCATGGCACTAGATGGAGGGACAACGGGTTTACCATACTAAGTGGAGAGCAGAGTATGAGGGAGAACATAATAAGTCCGGGGGAATTGGAGTGCAGCCTACGTCGTACTCTAGGTGGCCACGCAGGTTAACTCGGACTCAGAGGATCGATGGTACACTCGGGTAGTGTGTCGATCGAGTCTAAGTTAGAAGCCATGAACCCTGGTCCCTGAAGGTTCCACCTTATCGACATTATATACGGTTCTTATACCATCTCCTCGAAACACAGAACGTAGTTAGAGGAAGCGCGAAGTCCAAGCCTACGCTTCGTGAGTGCTTCACACTAGTGCACGGTAGATGCGTAGCTAAGTGTGTGCACTAAGGGGAAACCCTAGGTTAGTGCAGAAACACATATAGCAATTCATTGCCATAAGTGGACTTTGCTATATGGGTGCGATGCACCGGGACATGTTGCGAGCTGAATAGTTGACTTCACTAGGGGCACCCTACGGGAACCTCAGAGAATAGTGAAATCACTGGTGCACTTCACTTATATGTGTCTTGCAAAGTCTCGTACACGAGGAACGACCAACTAGTGACATAAGGGCGTTTTGGTCATACCATACGCCACTATGCACTAGGGGCGGCGGCCCTAAGTATTGGGAGACTGGTCAAGGCCGGCCCCATTGGTTTCAAAAGGTTATTGCCTCCAATGATGGGGCCGGTCATGAGGCACAGAAAATGGGCTGGTTTTGACTATTTTCAAAAACAAGGAAAAGATAGAGATAAATGAGAGATATATAGGGAGATATTTGAATTGGTTGAACCTTATCCGTTCTAGACTCATCCATAAGGATAGGGCAGCCCTATATAAGGGAAAGGGGATAGGAGGGGCAGCGATGGATGCAAGCCCTAGGGGCCGGCCATGCCATGGTGAAACCCTAGCCGCCCCTTCTCATCTCTTCTCTTCACCTCTCTCGTCTCTCTCTCCCTCGCTTGCACTATTGGATGGCGACTTATCTTCCTCGCGTAAGGTTTCGTAGAAAGAAAAGGCTCATCGGATAGAGGCACTCAGAGATCCATCGACGAGGCGTCGTGCATCGTGTGAGATCGGGTGAACTAGAAGGCATCTCCCGCAACCTTTTGCTGTCCAGAATCTGCACAGATAATCAGTATTGTTTCTGTGATTTCGGGAGCTTCAGAAGTCCAAACGAGGTGAAACTTGTTGCTAAAATTTCTCTCGAAGTTGGCTTCCTACAGTCCAAATTTTAGCCCAATCCGAGTTCGGACCAGAAAGTTATAGCTGTCTCACCGAAGCTATATCATGCAGATCCGAGCCCGTCTCCATCGACAAAGAAGAAATTTGTCGCGGTGAAAGAATCCGCACGCAGGTATGATCTCTAACATGTAGATCTAGCATAGATAGAATATGCATGCTAGATTATTCTTTCACGTTAGATCGACGTTAGAGGTTCGCGTAGTTGTCATGCAAGATTTATACACACACGTGTAGATCATTTCGATGAAAATTTTGATATATAACGCACACCGCTCTCGATCCTCGGACCTTCACTTTGCTTCCGCTGCGGGCCTCTATCATGGATTTATTTCCAACAATTGGTATCAGAGCACCCTAGTGGTGTGTGTTTCATGTTTTTTCATGAAACCGTAATGTGCGCGCATGAGTATATGTGCCGCCATCGGGGTTCTACGAGTAGATCATGTATAGTATATTTTGTGTGTTCTATGTATCGTTCTTGCAGGGCGCCGATTCTAAATATTAATCTACATATGTGATTGCTTGCTACCGGGGGTCGGACCCCATGTTAGAGAATATGTCTGGATGTGTTTTCTTCTGTGTGGATAGATTTTAGAGCCATAGTTGGGTAAGTGGTAGAGGTTGATCACCCTTGATTCCCAGGCTTTTTTTCTAGGTTTGTTTTCCTTTTTGTTCTAGAAAATTATGTACGAGCGAGCACTTGCTCGAAGCATACTAGAGCTTTTTCGATTACAGATTGAAGAGAAAGACTTGCCATGGAGATCCACTACCGGGAGGACGAGCGGAACCTTGGAGGACGATGGCGATCCGGCAAAGTGTACACGATGACGGCAAAGGGCAGAAAGCGTCAGAAGATCATATACAGAGGCTTGCATCAGATCGAGGTGCCTTCCGAAGGAGACGTAGGGCCTATGCTGTGCCAGTCAGGTTCAGCGGTCGAACCCTGAACTTGATTCAGTCATGTAGTTGTTTCTTTCTACCGTTCTTTATATTTCTGTAGAGAACCCCGATGCGATAATTTGATTATCTGTATTAGAGGGATGCCATTTCCCCTCGGGTCCTAGCGACCTTATTAGGATAGGATTTCACTAGTGATGCCTATTTATTTAATTGGCCCTTGATGATAGTAAGAATTTCTCATATTTGGTTATGCCACCATTAGGTCAACACCCGATTAGTCGGGTGTGCCTATATGGCCAGCATCGAAACCTAGAATGAGTTGGAATTCTACTATGACATCATTCGTCAAATTTATAAGAGACGCGCCATGGTAGTGGAAGACCTTTCCTGTCAGTATGACCTTAGGCTAGGCTCCAGAGCATTAGCGTGATAGCTAGGTTTGCAAAGTATCGATGTTCTTGGGATATGTAATATAACACTTGAATGGAAAAATTCACTTGAGGCAAGGACTATGATATTTCGAGATCGATTAATACTTTGTGAAAGGCTTGAAGCACTAGTGGGAGCACGGTATGACCAGGGTCTAGTGTATAGGTTGTTGTGACCTTAGTGTACACTCATACTTGCATAAAATAATCCTCAAATTTAATAAGGGACGCAATAGAGGACTTTTAGAGATCCCCTGGCCTCCACGACCAATCACTTCGTACTCGGGTAGGAGGGCATAACTCAACAACCCCCTCGGGTGAGAGCTGTGTTTTTTCATGCCAAGCAACTTAGTGATCTCCCTCAGGATATGACGATTACGGCGCCAAGGGTTCAGGCTTTTACTCACTCTCGTGGGGGCCGTTTGAACTTCTGTTCCGTAATTGCCTAGGCTCGTGGGTAAGCATCCGAAGTACACGTGAGGTGTTCGTTGCGAAGACAATGGTGATCACGTGGTACTGGCCAAAAGATAACCATGATTCATCAAAGCCCTTAGTTGGCAGATTTGGATAGGGTCAAGGAAAAGACCCGTATAAGCGGAAGACCTGCACACTGCCCCTTCGGACAGGTATAGTCGATTCCGAGATCTTACATACATGGTTAAATTAATCCATAGAGGTGTCTTCGCTGTGAGGGTAGCACTGACATTTGGATATAATTAGCTTATTTTTAAAATCCATAAAAATAAGTTTTTCTGCATTCGTTTTCATTCAACCATATAGTTCCTGTAACATCCGCCCCAAACACACAAGATATTGTCCGCTTTGCCCGTGCCCGTACGAGAACTTCCCAGGGAGGTCACCCATCCTGGTACTACTCTCGCCCGAGCACGCTTAACTACGGAGTTCTTACGAAATCCGTAGCGGCGCACGGTTTTAAAACACGTCTTCTATGTTTGGGAGGGGAAATTATATAAGTAGCTCAGGATCTCCTTCTCTCCAGGCGATGTGGGGCTAACTCATGGCCTTGTACACCTCACCTCACCTCACCTCACCTCATCCATCTTGGCATTCCCGCCTCAGGAGTCTTGGCTCTTGGCTATTGGCCTATTGGATCTTGGTCGTCACAATCCACCCCCCTTAGGGCTACACGTCCTCGTGTAGGGTTAGACCCCCCCATAGCGAGGAGAACCAGCTCTGATACCATTTTGTAACATCCGCCCCAAACACACAAGATTTTGTCCGCTTTGCCCGTGCCCGCACGAGAACTTCCCAGGGAGGTCACCCATCCTGGTACTACTCTCGCCCGAGCACGCTTAACTACGGAGTTCTTACGAAATCCGTAGCGGCGCACGGTTTTAAAACGCGTCTTCTATGTTTGGGAGGGGAAATTATATAAGTAGCTTAGGATCTCCTTCTCTCCAGGCGATGTGGGGCTAACTCATGGCCTTGTACACCTCACCTCACCTCACCTCACCTCATCCATCTTGGCATTCCCGCCTCAGGAGTCTTGGCTCTTGGCTATTGGCCTATTGGATCTTGGTCGTCACAGTTCCCCTATCCGTTATCCCATAAGAGAACTAGTTATCGGGTCTCTAACTACATAGAGCGGAAGCACTATCTTTAGCTTATGCTTAGGGTAGTAAACGTACATTGGTTTGCAATCTAAATATCCATGTACTAGACCTAACGGGTCCAGATATCACTAGGGCACTAACTAGGGCATATGACGACTAGCGAGAGTCTGAGGAGATATGCAAGTTCTGTGTTATAGCAGACTTGCGGACAAATCCTTAGAAGCAAGTCAGAGATATGTCAGGTCTTCTCAAGTAAAGTTTTACTTGCATTAGATGTCTGGAAGGCAAAGTCAGTCGACTCATCGCCTTTCTACTAAGATACTTGTCGGTACTGAGATGTCTGAGGATATGCTTGTTCGGGAACATATACTTGAGTTCCAGATCGAACTAGATTCCAAAGACATAGTACCAGATGACGAGGTGGTGGAAGACGTCTATCTTGCATCCTTGTCTGGAACCTTCGAAGGCGTTGTCAGAGACTTTAGCTTTAACAAGCTAGACATGACAAACGTAGAACTTCTAAGGAGATTTCTAAGAGATAAGGGATGGGATCAAGATTAAAGATAATGCTTTTAGTGCTTAACCTAGGTCTTCTTTAGAAGAACCTAAGGGAGTAACTTATCAGAGATCGAAAACTATTCTAGTGCAGAAACTAGTATGGACTCCTTAGTTTGGTAATGCTAAGGACGGAAGTGTTTCCGCTTTGGCAAGTATAGGAGATATTTGAAGATAGTGTATGGCCTTAGAATGTTAGGAGTTGATTCGCTATCTAGTAGCAGTTCTTATGCTTCTTAGAATGTAGACTTCGGGTCTACAGAGATTCAAGAAAAGCAGAAGGCTACTTTATAGTGAAGTAATCCTAACATAGGTATTGATGCCATAAGCCACTGCGGAAGCTGTTAGATATGATTGTCTTAGTTTTTTTTTCCGAAACATGGATTTTGATTTTTAGAGATATAATTTTGGTTCCTCTTTGGTAAATAAAGTTTTAGTTTTAGACAGCACCGTATGTGTGTATCTTAAACTGAATAGATAGCTTCATTACTAGAGGAATAGATCAGAATAATCTCTTTGTATTTAATCTTAATTCGGAAATAGATTTTATGACAGCAGCAGCGTTTAATTTAAATTCATCTAAATCCTTCAGAGAATCTATCTCATTTGTGATCCATCTGATTTAGATATTTTGCCTCAGATAAATTCAGAGGTAACAGAAGGCCGAGTTTCTGTTCATAGATTCATCGGAGATCCTTCTAACCTATGAGTGTAATCTAGAAGACATAATAACTAAAAGGGCCACTAAGGTATTGGTGTTAGTTAAATTTGACGTCTATGGTTCTAAGAGCGTCCAGATGATAGGAGTCTCTCTGATTTTATCGAGGGAACGAGAATCTATCGAATGGGTTCTATAGAATCCTAAAGGAGCATGGGATTATCTCCCAGTTAAATGCTCCAAGGATAACACGGAAGTCTCCGAGAGAAGGAATCGGACTCTGTTTGACATGGTCCATAGTATGATGAATATTGCCAAGTGTACTACCCACCTTCTAGTAGGGTTGTACCTTAAAACAGTAGCTTATATCTGAAACTATCTCTCATCTAGATCAGTGCCTCAAACCTATAGAGAGCTATGGTTTAAGCAAAAGCTCACACTATAGTATCTCGAGATATAGGGTTGTCCTGCACTTGTGTAAAAGGACAAAAGAGATGAGATGGAGATGTAGTTCCAGGTATATCTGTTTATAGGTTACCCTTAGGAGGCATAAGGTGGACTGTTCTATGATCTTGAGGTTTGGAAGGTAATCGTTTCTACAAATATCATCTACCTAGACCAGGATTATATTATAGACCATAAGTTTACCGGTAAGGTAGTTCTGGGTGACCTACTGGGTACTGGTAGAGAGTGCGCATCTAAAAACATAGTGGGAGTATATGATACAGAAACTAGTATACCAGGTACTATAGAAATGATTCACTTTATATCACCACCACCTCGTCGTTGTATGAGCGTTAGAGCTCCTGATAGATACTATGGAGAAACTTCGATAGTTAATCCAGAGTTTCAGGAGGATGATCCCTAGAGCTACGAAGAAGTAGTGGGAGCTTCCGACAGCTCGACTAACAAAAGACTATGAAGGCAAATTTGCATCAATGTCCCTTGGAACAGTCTTGACACTTATAACACTATCACCCTTCAGGGTGTAGGAGGTGTATAAGAAGTGCACCCGATTAAGACTTAAGTAGCTAGATTAGTTGCCAAAGGAGAAGGGATTGACTATGTCAAATCCATTTCATTGGTAGCTATGCCTAAGTCTATTTCGGATCCTCTTAATCCATCGCAGCCCAATATAGTTGGAAGATCTGGTTGATGGATGTCAAGACAGTTATTCCCTAACGGGAATTTGGAAAGGACATATGGATGATGTAGCCCCAGGGTTTGTGTCAGTAGGTCAGGAAGCAATGGAATGCAAGTTGCAAATGTCCATTTATGGACTGATGCAAGCATCCAGGTTGGAATATCTATTATAATCAAAAAAATCTCCTCATACGGATTTGATCAGAATAATGATAAGCCAAGTGGGTACAAGAAAAGTGAAATAGCTACAAGGGTGTACTTAGTACTTTACATTAATGATATTCTACTGATTAAAAATAACGTAGGAATATTGTTTACGGTAAAGGTTTGTAGTCATCACAATTCGATGTGAAAGACTCTAGTGAGGCGAGTTATGTTCTGGGAATCAACGTAACTCGAGATTACTAGAGCAAGATTCTCTTGCTGTCACAGGCTACGCATGAAGATAAGATTCTAGCCAGATTCGGTTTATGAGACTAGATATCTATTACGTAGCAGGATTCATGGGTCAGTTTCAGTCGAACCCGGGTCCAGATCACTGGACTAAAGGGAAGGGTATACTCAGAAGTCCTCATCCAGTGAGGATTGTGAGTTAGCTTATACTTCATAGGTCCTTATATCGATTGGACACACAGGGTCTGACTTTGGTGTCAGATGTACGTTCCAGAGAATCGATTTCAGGAATTGTTTTTATCTTGGGATTAGAAGCGGTAGTTGGTAGAGTGTGAAGCAAGTGCATCACAGACTCCACCACAAAGACTGAGCATGTTGTTGCGTACGAGGTAGTCTATCAGGTGGTATAGCTTAGGAAGTTCTTAAAGAACTTGGGACGCGTACCAGAGGCTCAGTTATCTGTTGTTGCAATAGAAGAGCGGTAAGCAAGGTCCAAGGAGACTAGGCACCGCCGTGAGGGGAAATCCATCAAGTACAAACTCCACTTGATCTGACAGTTATAGGAGAAAATGCAAGTAGCGGTACTGAGGTGGAATCTACAAACAATATTGCCAATTCCCTTAGGGAATTCCTGCAAAGGCTTTTGGACAGCATGTAGAAGCTACAGAGCTTAACACCGTTATTCCTCGTTAGACCTAGTGGGAGATTGTTAGAATTGGTGAGGTCTACAGCTCGTAAAAACCTATAGTTTAACTATGTATGGTTGATAGTATAGGATTACATATTGGTACGTACCTTAGTACGTGTTCTGATTACAGAACAGAGAGCCATGGCTATATGGTAATCCACTTAAGTGGGAGACTTAAGGGACTGGTCCCATGTAATCTAAATGAGTTCGCAACTTTGATTAGGGTTGGTCGCCTTATTAGGATAAGCTATTGGGATGACAGAGCGTGGGTGTCTCTACCACGATCATTACCAGGCACAGTGTCTGTGGCCGAACGAAACCAACACGGTGCACAGATCGGTGAGCAGACACCGATGCTCTAAACCATGTTTCTGCTTAGGGTAAAACGGTCTTAAACCCTGAGGAACTATGTCTGGTGGACTAACCAGTTATGTGGTGCTTTGGCATACCAATGTGTGAGGATCCGGATGCAGTGATCCAAAACCACGGTGTACTGGGTTACCCGGCTGGCGTTGCATCAGTGTGTCACTCCTGCAGGCTATCCATACCCCGAACGGGAGGTACGTTCCTTGGTTTGATCTACGTCGTATTAAACCCTGGCCAAGTGGTCATTAGTTGGACTGGTGACGGATCTGATTGCTCGTCAGAGTAATCGGAGGTACGATGTATATGGTCAACCTGGAAGGAACCGAGTCATATGAGCACTCGAGTTGTATCATGGAACCAGATGGAGGGACAGCGGGTTTACCATACTAAGAGAAGAGTAGGGGTTTGAGGGAGAATATAGTAAGTCCGGGAGAATTAGAGTGTAGCCTGCGTCGCACTCTGGGTGGACACGCAGGTTAACTCGGACTCAGAGGATCGATGGTACACTCGGGTAGTGTGTCGATCGAGTCTAAGTTGGAAGCCATAAACCCTGGTCCCTGAAGGTTCCACCTTATCGACATTATGTACGGTTCTTATACCATCTCCTCGAAACACAGAACGTAGTTAGAGAAAGCGAGAAGTCCAAGCCTACGCTCCGTGAGTGCTTCGCACTAGTGCACGGTAGATGCGTAGCTACATGTGTGCACTAAGGGGAAACCCTAGGTTAGTGCAGAGACACATATAGCAATTCCTTGCCATAAGTGGACTTTGCTATATGGGTGCGATGCACCGAGATATATTGTGAGATGACTAATTGACTTCACTAGGGGCACCCTACGGGAACCTCAGAGAATAGTGAAATCACTGGTGCACTTCACTTATATGTGCCTTGCAAAGTCTCGTACACGAGGAACAACCAACTAGTGAGATAAGGGCGTTTTGGTCATACCATGCGCCACTATGCACTAGGGGGGGCGGTCCTAAGTGTTGGGAGACTGGTCAAGGCCGGCCCTATTGGTTTCAGAAGGTTGTTGCCTCCAATGATGGGGTCGGTCATGAGGCACAGAAAATGGGCTGGTTTTGACCGTTTTCAAAAACAAAGAAAAGATAGAGATAAAGGAGAGATATATAGGGAGAGGTTTGAATTGGTTGAACCTTATCCGGACTAGCCTCATCCATAAGGATAGGGTAGCCCTATATAAAGGAAAAGGAAGAGGGGGGTCGGCGATGATGCAAGCCCTAGGGGTCGGTCATGCCATGGTGAAACCCTAGCCGCCCCCTCTCCTCTCTTCTCTTCTCCTCTCTCATCTCTCTCTCTCTCTCTCTCTCGCTTGCGCCATTGGATGGCGACTCGTCTTTCTCGCGTAGGATTTCATAGAAGGAGAAGGCTCATCGGATAGAGGCACTCAGAGATCCATCGACGAGGTATAGAGCATCGTGTGAGATCGGGTGAACTAGAAGGCATCACCCGCAACCTTTTGCTGTCCAGAATCTGCACAGCAAATCAGTATTGTTTTTGTGATTCCAGGAGCTACAGAAGTCCAAACGAGGTGAAATTTCTTGTAAATATTGCGACTCGAAGTTGGCTACCTGCAGTCCAAATTTTAACCCAATTCGAGTTCGGAACAGAAAGTTATAGCCATCGCACCGAAGCTATACCAAGCAGATCCGAGCCTGTCTCTATCGATAAAGAAGAAATTTGTCGCGGTAAAAGAATCCGCACGCAGGTATGATCTCTAACATGTAGATCTAGCATAGATAGAACATGCTAAATTGTTCTTTCACGTTAGATCGACGTTAGAGGTTCGCGTAGTTGTCATGCTAGATTCATACACACACGTGTAGATCGTTTCGATGAAAATTTTGATATATAACGCACACCGCTCTAGGTCCTCGGACCTTCACTTTGCTTCCGCTGCGGACCTCTGCCATGAATTTATTTCCAACAATATATATATATATATATATATATATATATATATATATATATATATATATATATATATATATATATATATATATATATATATATATATATGGGTCAGGATCGGATGACCCAGTAAATTTTGACCCATTAATAACCCAGCACCCTTTGAGGCACTTAGAGGTTATAGAATGGGCTGAATTTTTGTAGGGATGTTGTCTATGGTATGTTGATCATCCTCACAAAAAATCAGCCCATTCTAAAACCTCTAGGTACATCAAAGACGCACTTCAAATCAACGGTTTTTCACTGTCAATTTTAACCGTTGATTTGAAGAGCACCCTTTGATGCACCTAGAGGTTTTAGAATGGGCTGATTTTTTGTGAGGATGATCAACATATCATAGACAACATCCCTATAAAAAATCAGCCCATTCTAAAACCTCTAGGTGCCTCAAAGGGTGCTGGGTTATTAATGGGTCAAAATTTTGCTGGGTCATCCGATCCTGACCCTATATATATATATAGTAGTGATACATTGCGGTCTTAACGTGCGGCACCCCTTTCTAGGGCATTTTTGGATTTTTTTTTTTTGGGGGATTGATCACCCACCCTTAAATAGCACACACAAAAAATTTCAGCCCGATCCAAGACCTGTAGGCCGTCCAAATGTGTTGATCAAAATAACAAGAAAAATGAACGACCGATAAAAGTCGATCACATTAACCCTTAAATTAAAAAAAAATGTACAATAAAAAAAGCCCGAGTAATCCGACCTCTGTCAAAGAAATCAAAGACAAAGGACTCATTTAACAATAAAGACACACTCTCTATCAGAGAAAGACGCACATTAATGAAAAACTTACCAACGTCATGGGCGATCGCCCCGGTCCCCACAATCATAGGAGCCCTATATATATATATATATATATATATATATATATATATATATATATATATATATATATATATATATATATATATATATATATATATATATATATATATATATATATATATATATATATATATATATATATATATATATATATATATATATATATATATATATATATATATATATATATATATATATATATATATATATATATATAGGGCAGGGATACTCTTACTAATGGAATCTTACTAATGACTGTTACAAATCGCCTTTTACCTAACCTAGATGTTTCAGAATTTGATGAAACTTGGTGGGGATGCTCTCTATGGCAAGTTGATCATCCTCACCAAAAATCATCAAATTCGATGACCTCTAGAGGCATCAAATGTTATAAGCTTTATCAATCGTTCATTTTAACCGTTAATTTGAATAACATATTTGATGCTCCTAGAGGTTATAGAATTTGATGATTTTTGGTGAGGATGATCAAATTGCCATAGAAAGCATCCCCACCAAGTTTCATCAAATTCTGTAACCTCTAGGTTAGGTAAAAGACGATTTGTAACTTTTATTAGTAAAAGTATCCCTACCCATATATATATATATAGAGAGAGAGAGAGAGAAAGAGAGGAATGTTACAGTGAGCTATGAGCTATGGAAGGAGAAAATGAGCTACGATCATTTTGACCATCCTAGAAGTTTTGGAATTTTGTGAAAATTGGTGGGTGTGTTGAAGATGATCATCCTCACCAATTTTCAAGGAATTTTAAAACTTCTAGGGTCATCAAACTATAGAAACTTTATCCACCGTCCGTAGTAACCGTTAATTTTGCTTCTACCATTTGATGACCCAAGAAGTTTTGGAATTCCTTGAAAATTGGTGAGGATGATCATGTTACCATAGACAACACACCTACCAATTTTCACAAAATTCCAAAACTTCTAGGGCGGTCAAAATGATTGTAGCTTATTTTCCTTTCCATAGCTTATAGCTCATTGTAACATTCCTCTCTCTCTCTCTCTCTCTCTCTCTCTCTCTCTCTCTCTCTCTCTCTCTCTCTCTCTCTCTCTCTCTCTCTCTCTCTCTCTCTCTCTCTCTCTCTCTCTCTCTCTCTCTCTCTATATATATATATATATATATATATATATATATATATATATATATATATATATATATATATATATATATATATATATATATATATATATATATATATATATATATATATATATCTGCACGAGTATGTCTAGCTATCTTATTCCAAAATACTTTAAGTTGGGAGGGCGGAGAAGCTGGGGCAGATATCTCACTCCTGGGATTAAAGATCGATGTGTGGCTGTGATGCACGTCGGGCCCACCGGACCGAGTAGGATTACTTTGCACAATCATAACAGGCAGCCCTACCATTTGAATAGCTAAGATTGCATATTAATATACCACTAAAAAAAATACTTTAATAAAAATGTCGGTACCGTTGTTTTCCTTGAATCGCATCGTTGTCTACATTGAAAACTCACCAACACTGCCCCACCGATCCCGTCCCCGGACTGTGGAAAATTTTTCTTTCTATATACTTTAAAATTTTTAGAAATCCCACTTGGTGATGGAGAGTCGATCTTAAAGATAATCTATATAGCATGATACGGCGGTCGACAAACTGACTTGACAAAAACAAACAAACTGATTAGATAACAAGGAACGTAATAGATTTGACCAGAAAAAGAAAAAGAAAATTTTACTATTAGACGAGGCGGATCGATTACTAAATAAATAAAAAAATCGCTAGCTTTCATTGACTTGCTATAGCACGACACGATCAATCAATCAAAAAACCTTAAGGATACCATTATCAATGAATGGAATAAAATTTTGTAAAAGGGAAAGAGGGGTTCTGGACTGTTAGGGGAGGTGGGACCGGTTACTAAATAAAAAAAAGGATTATTTTGACTTTGCCCCCCAAATTTTGACTTGAATTAGACTTTACCCGCCATAATTTCATTAGTTAGACTTTACCCCCCAAAACTAACTGTTCCGTCAGCTCACCATCTAAGAGAAAGGATTAGCTGACGAAAAAGAAATAAAGTTTTGAAGGGTGAGCTGACGGAACAGTTAGTTTTGGGAGGTAAAATCTAATTAATGAATCATGGGGGGTAAAGTATAATTTAAGGCAAAATTTGGGGGGCAAAGTCAAAATAACCCTAAAAAAAAAGGAAAGAGATCCCTTTTTCATAGACACGGAGGGACCGATTATTAAATAACAAAAAAACAAAGGAAAGAAGATAAAAGAGGTAGCTGTCATACCTCATATGCATCGCTAGCATACACCACCTCCAGTCGCCGGGTGCGACTAATTTGCACGTACAATAACAGCTATCACAAGTCACAACAGGTAGTCCCACCATTTGATTGGATAAGATTTAGGGGGTGGCAATAGGTCGTGTTCGTATCGTGTCTAGTTTCGGGTCATGTCCAAAATCCCTAGATCCGGACCCGACCCGTTTAACTAATCGTGTCTAGTTTCGAGACCCTGGGCCCCAACTGCATAATTATTTTTTTTAAATCTCTGTTAGTGATGGAGCCGGGGTCGTCCTAGACCCCAACTAGTAATTAAATTAACGGGGACTTAGTGAGCCATCCCTAACAAAGAGATCGACTAAGCTGAAGGACTATGACATACTGTGGACGAAAATGCCTCCACAACATTTCAAATTTTCTTTTGCCACGCCACAAATCTAGTAAACCAGTGAAGCACCTAATTGAACGCTACCGCCGGAGCTGCTCAAGAGAGATGGGAGAAGAATAAGGGGAGGGTAATTTTTATTGTCTTTGTCGGGGACCTTAGGCTAAATGAAATCTGAGCGGGTTCCGTTCACGAGAACGATCTGTTATCTAGGACCTCTCACAAATTAAGCCTTAAATTAAAGAAAATGTACAAAAAAAACAACCCGAGTAACCCAACCTCCGTCAGAGAAACCAAAAACAAAGGACCCATCTTACAACAAAGACACACTCTCTCCGAGAAAAAACGACTCCCCACCTGTATCCATATCTCGGGTGTAATGGGGGAGTGCTAGACACGACCCAAAGATGGGCATTCTGTAGCCTTATGCATCAGCTCCCTATTTCTCTTAGTCACGAATGCACTTGAGAACATTCACTGCACCCCCCGAACCAGCAAAGGTGAATCCGATACCCTCTAGGAGCTGGATGAGGGTGACATCCTCCAAGTGGTTGAGGGATAGAGATCTCATACTGGGAGAATCCTTATTTATCCACACTTGCCCTCTAATAGGGGGTAACCTCCGCATCGGGTCAACCTTCTTCCAAGAAGCCAACATCTTGCGGACAATCCTCCGCACCCGCATGGCGTGAGCTGATACCACAGTCATAGGATCCTCCGACACTATAGTTGTGACCTCACCTCCTAGATTAACTCCAGAAGAAGCCGAGCAAGCATGCTCAACTCCTTATTCTTCCTACAATCAACAGTTCTTATATATGAGCGTCCCTCAAGCACCAGAGAGTCATGAGAATCCTCTACCATCGTACAATTAGAATCAGCACCATCATTAAATCCTTCGTGTGTCCCTCCATCAACGCCATCTCCATCAACCTGAAAATGGTCATGGGATATAGCTACACCTACTTTTGCACCTCTATCTGCCTCCGGCACCACCTTGGCCTCCTCGCCAACCCCACCTCAAAGAGACCTCTATATTGACGATGTGGCTCCAAACAAGCCATATACAACTTCAAGGTTCGTGCACAAAGTTATGGCGGAAGACAGAGCACTGGAGTAAAGAAGGATCGGCCAGCCACAGTCGTGCGCTCGACTTTTCTAGGTCGTGCGCACGAGTGGCATCAGCATATTTGTCAGGCAAGAAAACTAGGTCAAGTCGTGTGCATGACCTCCCCAGGTCGTGCGCACGACTGGTCACGGCAGTACGCATGTGTGGTGGTTCGGATTGTGTTTTCTTGTGGGTTTCCTTCTCCAAGTCTTGCACGATTGTATACCTATATCATGGCAGGTCTAGGACGAAACTAGGAATAGAGGGAAGCCATAAGAGAGAGTAACTTTCACCAAGGGAGAAAGAGAACGATCCAAGGAGGCTTAGGGCTTATGGGAAGGATTCTCTCTAGTTTCTCCAAGATGAAGATTGTGGATTTAGTCTCTTGTGGAAGGGATTCTCTTTGAGGGTATTGAGAGGGATTGGTGAGAGGTAATGTTTTTTGTACTCAGGTTATCTCCTCAATAGTGAATCAATCGATCGTTATTGCCTCATATCTCGTGTGTTTGCTTTATGTTTTATTTACTCTTTTGTTTCGTCTTCTCGGTAGTGATGAGCCATCATCCTTTTCGTAGAAGTTCCTTGCAAGTTGGTATTCCCTCGCTTCATCTGCTGCGCGAGGACTTTGGATCTCAACAAACTGGTTTCAGAACTTCTTGTTTTTGATTCGGAGGAGCTAGATCGATGTCGAAGAATTCGGAGATGACGACTCAAGGTTCGAACCTATGGTTTGAGATCGAGAAGTTCGATGGACAAATCAATTTTGGCTTATGGCAAATACAGGTTAATGATACGTTGATTCAAGACAATCTGGCACAAGGCTCCGAAGGGCGTCATGCTAGACAAGATATCGAATGATGATTGGATTGAGTACGATTTGAAGATGGGAGGCGCAATTCGAATGTCTCTTGAAGGTTGTACTGACAAATATCTCCAAAGAAGACTCCATGGCAAAACTGTGGGAGAAATTGGAGAGTTTGTACATGATCTGGTCTTTTACGAACTGGTTATACTTGAAGAAGAAGATCTATGTTTTTTAGTTGGCAATAGGTACAAGGATTTCGGAGTATATTTTGGTCTTCAATCAACTAACGGAATATCTCAATTTTGGTGAAGACATGAAGGAGACGGATAAGGCGCTTCTTCTTCTGAGATCTTTATCCAAATACTACGAGCATCTAAAGGTTAAGATGCTCTACGGGAAAGACACAATCAAGTTTGAGGATGTCACGGGTACACTGCTCACAAACGAGCTCCGATTGAAGGAGTCAGGCGAGGCGGAAGGTGACAACCAATTAAAGACGCTAATGGTGGTTGCAGGGCAAAGAAGAAGAAGAGGCAAGGCACTTGTTGGAAGTGCGGAAGGTCCGAGCACTTGAAATCGACGTGCAAGTGGAAAGGTGGAGCAAGACCAGATTGCTCAGGGTCATCCAAGGGCAAGGATGACGTATCCGACGGTTATGCCTCATCGAGGGATTCCAGTGAGGTGGATGTTCTGATGTCAAGACTGGATAGCAGGGCCACACATCATATTTATTCGCACAGGGCATGGTTCGATAGGTATGTGGAGTGTGATAATAACAAGTTGACGGCTAGCGACGACTCCAAGGTGTGGATAAGGGGCGTCAAGGATATTTGACTTAAGATGTCTAACGATCAAGTACGGACACTAAAGGATGTTTGTCATGTTCCAGGGGTAGAGGGATAATTTAGTCTCTCTTTCTAGGCTAGATTCCCTCGAGTGCAACTTCACCGGTCAAGATAGAGTTATGAAGGTTTGGGATGGAGCTTCCATGATCATGAAAGGGGCCTTGGGTGGAGGCCTATACAAATTAGCCAGGAGGGCAATGGCACAAGCACAGTGTTCGGTGAAGAACAAAGGTATATATGGAGCGTGCTTAGGGGCGAGGATGATCAAAAGGTGGGTTCCAGTGGCCAAGTCGAAAGACTTGGGCAATCACCAAGCTCGATGATTGGGTTTCCAATTTTGGGAGAAAAGGCGGTGACTGCGATCAGGCGATTGATTCACGATGTCAAGATAAGAAGTTCATGTACAAGGGGATGCTCATGTCTTGTTATGAAGCCAATGTTGAGATTCTTGAAGATGTGGCTCCAAACAAGCCGCATACAACTCTAAGGTTCGTGTGTGAAGTTACGGCGAAAGATAGAGTACTGGAGCAAGGAAGGATCGACCAGCCACAGTTGTTGGCACAAGTGGCATCGACATATTTGTCAGGTGAGAAAACCAGGTCAAGTCATGTGCACGACCTCCCCAGGTCGTGCGCACGACTGGTTACGGTAGTACGTAAGTGTGGCGGTTCTGACTGCATTTTTTTGTGGGTCTTCTTCTCCAAGTCTTGCACGATTGTATGCCTATATAAGGACATGTCTAGGACGAACAGAAAGAAGCCATAAGAGAGGGTAATCATCACCAAGGGAGAAAGAGAGTGATCCAAGGAGGGTTAGGACTTCTGTGAAGGATTTTTACTAGTTTCTCTGGGGTGAAGATTGCGGATCTAGTCTCTTGTGGAAAGGCTTCTCTTTGTGGGTATTGAGAGGGATTGCTAAGAGGTAAGGTTTTTTGTACTTAGGTTATCTCCTCTATAGTGAATCAATTGATCGTTGTTGCTGCATTTCTCGTGTGTTTGCTTTATGTTTTATTTGCTCTTTTGTTTCGTCTTCTCGGTGGTGGTTAGTGATCGTCTTCTCCGTAGAAGTTCTTCGCACATCGGTATTCCCTCACTTCTTCCGCTGTGCGAGGGCCTCAGATCTCAACACCATGAACAGCCACCTCCTCACCATTGACAGCAGCACCCATCCCTCCATCGATAATAACACCATGAACTCGCCTCTCCATCAGCGGCAACATTCCCTTCCTCATGAACTTCTACTAAGAACACCTCATATCTATTACATACCCAAATTCCTACAGCAAGCGAACCAGAAACTGCATTTATTTCCAGCTCCAAATATGAAGACCTCATGCCCCCTATCCTCCATTCTATCTAAGACATTAATCCCTACCTTAAACACTGCATCAACATCAGCATCAACATCAGACCCCTTAGCATCAGCATCATCCGAAATCCCCTTTTTGAAGCCTTGGAAGTTTTTTTTTTTTGAGAACCCCTCCAGAAGAAGGGAGGGTTAGGCAGCCCCCGACCAGTTATTATAAGCTAGAGAGTCAGGTTACAATACGATTACAAAAGACTCATGCTTCCTCACTGAAGGAACCAACCCAAGTTTGAAAATGGAGACCACTGATCTCCGAAGTGCTTCGACCTTTGACGTTTTGTCGTTGAAGATCCGATTGTTCCTCTCTAGCCAGATAACCCAAAGAGTTGCCATCGCTAAAATGTCCCAAGGGCCACGTATCTCCTTCTTCACCCTCCTCCTCCTCCATCTAGACCAAAGCGCCTTCAGGTTCCTCGGGTGGGATGAGATCCCGCATATGCTCTCAAAGTGGTCCCATACCCGCTGAGCAAGGGGACAAGAAAGGAGCAGGTGGGATGCACTCTCTTCCTCTAATAGACAAAAGGTGCCAAAAGAGTGTGATATTCGGGTTCCTCCTCTTGAGCAGGTTCGCTTTGGTTAGGATCTTATTCCTCGCCGCCAAAAGGGAGAATACCTTGATCTTTGCTGGAGCCTTCGCTCTCCAGATAGCTCTCGAAGGACTGTAGCTCTCATCTTGAGGCAACAATCGCCTATAGAGGATCTCACCGAGAAGGTCCCCGAAGAGTGCCGCCAACGCCACTTCACACTATTCGGCCCCATACGAAAGCTAGCTACCTGGAGTAGCTACAACAAATCCTCCAAGTCTCGCTCTCTCTCTGACGATAATGGAACTTTGAGTCTTGGGCTCTAACTCCAGATGCATCTTGAAAACCGTGCCTGAGAGCGCACCGAGGAACCATGAACTCGGGCCAAGGCAAAAAGGTGTAGGAACAGGTGGCTTAGCGGCAAGTCACCCAACCATGGATCCTCCCAAAAACTAATGTTGCGGCCATCACCTAAAGATAAAATGTTGCCCTGCTTGTAAACGTCACACACCTTTAGAATCCCTGAATTCTGCCCGAAACTCTGCTCTTGGCCTGGAGGGGGGAGAATCTCCTAAAATATCTAGCAAGCATAATATCTCTCCATGAACCACCATCCTTTTGTTGAAGCCTCCACCACCATTTGCCCAACATCGAAATGTTGAATCTTCTCAGATCTAGCACTCCAAGACCTCCAAGCTTCTTTGGGAGGCAAACTTGGTCCCACCTCAACAGGTTATAGGACCCCCCTGAACCGTCAATACCTCGCCAAAGGAAGGATCTACGGATCTTGTCGATTCATTCTATCACCCACGTTGGAAAGTAGAAGTAGGCTAGGTAGTAAGAAGGGATAGACGATAGGACAACGTTCACCAAGACCAAACGCCCACCTATGGAGAGGAACCGTCCTTGCCAACTCTCTAGCATGATCTCAATATTCTGAATCAGTTTCTCCCACTCCTCCCTCTTCAGAGCTCTGTCACTGCCCGGAATCCCCAAGTACTTCATAGGAAGGTTCGCTTCTTTGCAATTTAGCATTTTAACAAAGGCCCTCCAAAGATCCTCTTTGTTGCCAATGAAGTAAATATTACTCTTAAGAAAGTTTATCTTCAATCCCGAGCTAAATTCTAGGCCATATAGTAAGATCTTCAAAGATGCCAGCTGAAAGGGACTAGCTTCACAAAAGAGGAGAGAGTTGTCGACATAGTGCAGGTTGGAAGTAGACCACCCTCTTCCCCCTATCCCTTTTAGTAGACCCTCAGAATTCGCCTTCCTTATCAGGGCGTCAAACACATCAACTACCAAGATGAAAAGATAAGGAGACAGAGGGCACCCCGCTTCAAGCCTTTGTACACTTTGAACTCCTTGCCTTGCACTCCATTTATCTGGCAAGCGATCTTCGAGGATGAGAGCATGTCTCTAATCCATCCTATCCACGCCTCAGAGAAACCCTTCGCTCTCAAGTGCTCTAGAAGGAAGTCCCATTGTACTTGATCAAAGGCCCTCTCGAAATCTAGTTTCAGCAAAATGCCATCTCTGCCTGTCTCCCTCAAGTGCAGGATAGTTTCCTGGGCCGCCGCAACACTGTCTAGGATCATCCTTCCTCTAATGAAGGCTGATTGCGAAGGGAATACTAAAGTGCTGATATTGGCGGCCATCCTGTCAGGTAACACCTTCGAAATGATCTTGTAAAGACAGTTAGCCAGGCTGATAGGACGGAAGTCTCGAAAGCAATCTGCACAAACTTTCTTAGGCAACAAAATGACCCAAGAGTAATTGATACAATGAAGGTGCACTCTACCTCGGAAGAAGTCTGATAGCAGCCGACACAGATCTAGTTTAACGACCTCCCAAAACTTCTAGTAGAAACTCATCGGGTAGCCATCTGGGCCTGGAGCCCTATCACCTTTGGAGCTGAACACCGCCTTTCAAAACTCCTCCTCCGTGAAGTCCACATCCATAGCTAAATCCGAACTCAATCAAGGCATGTGAAGAGACTCCCAATCAACCAATGCCTTAGCCTGGCCGTCATCGCAAAATAACTCCCTAAAGAAGGAGGTCGCACCCTGTAGGATATTATGAGTCGACGAAAGGGCTTCTTCCTCATGATGCAGTAACGAGATGAGGTTCTTCCTCCTCCTCCCATTGGCCACCCAGTGAAAGTAGGCCGTGTTGGAGTCCCCAAGCTTCACCCACTGCTCTTTCGATCTCTGGCGCCACATGACCTCCTTTTTTCTGAGAACATCTCCTAGGACTGAATTGAGCCTCTCGAGCTCAGTTCTTTCCACCACTGAGAGAGGAGCTGCCTCTTCTTTGACCTCTAGGGCAAGAATGGAAGCCATAAGAGAGGCCTTCTGCTTGGAGATGCTCCCGAAGTGGTCCCTGCTCCAAGCTTTCAGCCTCTTCTTCAGAAATCTCAGCTTGCTAACCATGTTCAAGGCTGAGTTCTGAAGAGTGACTGGCTCGCTCCACCAACCTGCCAGAAGATCCGAGAAACCCTCCTGCAGTGTCCACATCATCTCAAATCTGAAGGGCGATCGAACAACAGGTAGTGAATCTGTCGCCAACAACAGGGAGGCATGATCGAACATGCAAACGGCGAGGCCCACCTGAGAGGTCTCCAGGTAAAGGACATCCCAATCAACCGAGATTAAGAAGCGGTGTAGTGTGGCCATAATTGGAGCTTCTTTCTTGTTGCTCTAAGTGAAGTTTCACCCCGAGAGCAGTAGATCCACTAGTTCCTGCTGCCTAATGAAGTCTGAGAAGGATCTCATGGCCGATATGCTACCCTCACTGCCTAGCCGCTCGTCCGAGCTCCAAGTGATGTTGAAGTCGTCGGCTAGTACCCAAGGCCTATCGAACTCTAGCCTCAGGTACAATAACTCCAACCAAAACTCATCCCCCCGGCTATGATCCGTCGGTCCGTACACCGAGGTGATCATCCATTCTCTACCATCCGACCTGTTCTGGAGGACTACTGATAGGGAGAAAATACCGACAACTGAACTCCGAAGCAGAAAATGGTCATCGTTGAAACCTATCAATATGCCTCCAGTAGAACTCGTTGCGTCTTTGAACTGCCACTGGTCTATCTTCCTGGTGCTCAGTGACCAGAAGAAATGATTCGTCGGGTTCTCTCTCTTCGACTTCTGAATGCATATTACATCGACATCGTGCATCGAAGCAAAGGAGCTAGCAGCTCTCCTTTTCTCCGATTTGCCCAGAACTCTAACATTCCACGATAGTATCTTCATTCAATGATCTGCCAACACCACCACAAGCAAGAAAGCACCATCAAATCGACTCTGCATTCTTAGCCCTCTAAGCCTCCAAGTCTCTGATTCTATCTAAAAAGAATCTAGCACCATCAAGGTCCGGAGGAGATATGAACCCACACTTTCTAGCAATATCCAAAATCTTACCATATCTAAGCAACGTGAGAGAAAAGGAGATGCTAGGATCTGCAAGGTCTAGCTCCAATAGATGCAGTTTCGAGCACACAAGTGCCTGCTCCAGCGTGTGGTTCTCCATCGAACGTCGCAGTAGCTGTCTGAAGCTCTTCCTCAGGATGTTCCAGGCTTGTAAGTTTGATTGCCTTGGAAGTCACTATTGAAACAGCCACATACCCTGCATCAACACCACCCCCACCATCCGATGGAGCCATAGAATGGACTGCCCCAACCCAAACCCTATCACTAAATTAGTGCCATCCTCTGCCCCTGCACTGGTTCTGCTCTAGCCCGAGCCCCTTGCATTGGTTTAACACCAACTTCAGCTCTTTGCACAAGTTCAGCATCACCCTGAGCCGAGGTGTTCACTACCATGACGCTATCCACTGTTCTCCCTACAGATCATAGAGCCATTAGTTAGCATAGCTCGTTCGCTTCTACTCATAGATAACTTTTTGCATAAAAAGAACTTTCTCATTTTCATCTCGGCTCAAGACTTGGCACATAAAATCATCCTCAAATTTGAGTTCAATACAACAAATGACATAATTCCGTCTCTCCTGCTTGACAGTAGCTCGATCTCTCACAAGGGGAACCCCTATCAGACTCTTCAAAGGACTGATTCCCTCTTTAGACCACCAATCAATCGGAAGATCCGGTGGCCTCACCCAAATGGGAATTTTATCAAGCGAGTCACGATCATAATTGATATCTTTGTTCCACCTCTTCAACACCACAAGTCGTCCCTCGAAGTGCCACGAACCTTCTTCTAGCTCTCTCGTGCTATCACTCTTGGCCTGAAATTTAAAGAGATATAGTATGTTTTCTCTTGAGAATATTTCCAAGATGCCGCTTAGTTTCTAGATTTTTGGCATCACCACTTGAAACTTGGGGAAGAAAGGCTTCCGCCCCTCAACATACACCACCAAATTGTGCTCCTATCCACTAAAATTAGCTCCAATCTTGCTTGTAAGAATAATAGCATAATTTATATCATCCAGAGTTGCCGACTTGACATAGTGGAGACGAAGGTCCTCCTCCTTTTTGAAGGAGGATCCTCCACATATTGCGCTTCAAGATTGACCCATATGACAGTTTACGTCGCTCACCCCTCTAGAAGTCCTGGATTCAGTCAGAGCAGGCCCCTTGTACGGTTCAGGCATTTTACAAAACACTTACCGTGCGCCAGACTGCTCTAAGAGTCTCCCCACCTTCGATCTCCACCATACCCAAGGTTATAGATCGACCATGGGCTAATTTGGGACTGTGCAGGGTACAGTGGAGGGGGGGAAATTTCACTAAGTTTTCCAAATCAGCATCCAAAACTAACCGTACCGCATCCAACTTTCCACCATTGCCTTCTGATCCCGCCGAACCCTTTGCCCATGTCCCCTTCTACACTGGGGCTTCAAACAAGCCATCCATGAACTGCTCTGTCACAATTCGTCCCAGGGACTTGCTACATCCCTTGTAAGTTGTAACTCCAGCTCCTACACAACTAGGTTCGATTCCTCCACACCATGGAGAGACCCCACCCGAGCCACCGGATCCATCAACTCCCCGTCGTAGAGACCTAGATCCTGAGCCCCTGCAAGCCATGATGGATTCATGGAGGGAGGGGAGTGTCACTAACAAGACTCCATTTTTATATAATAGAGTCGTCGCCATGATCTCCTCTCAATTTGAGAACTTCATAAAAGATCATGGTATCGGAGCAATCCTTGAATATTTCAAGAGATATTTTGGAATTCGGAGAGGAGAGTGCCATAGACCCAACCGAATATGAGTTTGCTCACGTTTCAGCCATTGTGTCTTTTATGGGTCATCTTGGTAATATTACTTCTCCCTCACCTTCGAGTGAGACTAGTAAGAGCAAGTACGATGATAATAAGTATCGAGGGGATTTTATGTGCACTTTTTCCATGGAGGATGTCGATAGAATTATGAATCTCAACAAGAATCTTGAGAGGAGTTTTAGCATCTTTGCCTCTGAGAAAGAGGTTGCCCCCAAGAAAAGTGAGGAGGCATGTATTCTCGCTCGAGAACAATCCTTGAAAATTTTGAAACTCAAGGAGAATGTAAGGTTTCTAGAAGTTGAACATGCCCAAGGGGGCTTCTTGCATAATTGAGAAGTTTGCTCTAGATGTGAGGACCAAGTGCCTTGATAAACTTCTCAAAGTTGAGAAGGTGGCCATTTGGCTAAGATTTAGATGTTAGAGAAAACAATAAATGACTGTTCATTGAAGATTCATAAATTTGATGCAGATCCATTCGCTTGACTAAGTTTTTGGATGTCCAAAAGCATGTCCACGACAAGCGTGGTATTGGTTGTGGGAGCAAAAGTAATACCTCCACCATAGCTCAAACTATGCTTTCTAGTACATCTTTTTGTTCCCCTATTGCTAAGAGCTCTAATCCAATTACGTTAACTCTTTTGGCCTCCTTTGTCAAGGGAGTGTATGTTTGCTCTTGCTGTAGGAAGAAGGGACACCTCAATGACTTTTGCTTTAGTCTTTGGGGGAGGCGTGTCATGGAAGCTTTTATTAGGAAGGAACAGCCTATGAGGGGGAGTAATTTTGGCAAGTCTATCACCTCACACGAATAACCAAAAATTATTAAGGAGAAAACCTCTGTTGGAAAGCCTAGTGCCACTTATGTGGCCATCCAGTATCTCCGTAAATGAACATTTCTCTAAGCTTATCCTATAACTTATATTTATAGCACTTATAGGTCGTTGTTTTTTGAAAGTTTCTAAAAGGATCCTACGAATAGACACTGCACCAATACTATTAAAAAAGGACGAGCAATGATCGTTTTTTTTCAGTATGTCGTTTTTCAATCTGTCATTTTTCAATGCCCGTCATTTTTTACCACTAAAAAATATGTATTGATCGTCGTTGATTAAAAGACAAACTTTGCCCGTCGTTTATTTATGTAGTTTATTCCTCAAATTGGTATAGTAAACTAAGGTTTGTTAACGATCTCTAGCTACAATCCCAGGGACATCATAAATAGTACATAGGACTCCTACTTTTACCACTTTGGATATGGGCTACACATTCCCATACCAATGAGAGCTTCATACCCACTTGCCATTTTTGTGCCAAAAAGGGACATATCCGCCCTAGTTGTGTAGAAGGGGTTTTCTGCCATGCCCACCAGATGATGACACGTGTATCGCAGGACCACCCGGTCTGGTCTAGTGTGGAGATCCGTGGGACCCGATGGCATGAACCAGACCCAAGTCTACCATACCCGGCCCGCGAGCTGCTATGTTAGCAGAAGATTAAGCCCGGGGAGAAATCAAAGGAACCCGAGATCCTCGATGGGAGCCAGGTCGGGGGAGTAGCAGGGTAGGTCGTGATGCTAGCTCGGCTACCTGACCACACGGCTGACCCGACCTGATCAGCGCCAAAGAACCGCCATTAAGCAATGAAAGATCGAAAGACACCGTAACAGCCGAGATACATGCCAGGCTGGGCAATCCTGAGGAAATCTTGTCTATCGGGCCGTGGGTTACTCGCGATGAGGTATAACACCCATGGGAGCATAGAAGAAAGATTTGAATGGCGTCCGATCGGAGGGGATCCGCCGTAACAGACCCAAGATCATCGGAGGACAAACGACAATGATTGCACACACGTAAGTGTACAAAAGAAACCCTGTCCTTTCATGGGCAGGGAAGCAATTTGAACTCTTGAGAAGCAATAAGCAATTCAAGGGAATTGAAACCCAAGAGAGGCAATTCGCTTCTGGACCAACTACCACACTACACATCTCTCCCTTCTCTGACTTGAGCATCGGAGGGGCCTTGGCTCGGAGGTGAGCCTCGGTCTTTTTGCAGGTACAGCGGGAAGGCGGTGGAGGGCATCCAGCTCTATTTGACGATTGGGTATGGCCTGAGAGTCCCCCCCCCCCCACCTACATTCTTTAGTGCCATATGTGGGAAGAAATCTACAAAAGAAACCTCGCCCCTTCATGGGTAGGTAAGCAATTCGAACTCTCGGAAAGTAATAAATAAATCAAGGGAATTGAAACAATTCGCTTTCGGACCCACTACCACACTACACATCTCTCTCTTCCCTGACTTGAGCGTTAGAGGGGCCTTGGCTCGGAGGTAAGCCTCAGTCTTTTTGTAGGTACCGCGGGAAGGCGGTGGAGGGCGTCCAGCTCCATCTGACGATCGGGTGTAGCCGGTGGGATCCCCCCCCCTCTTTGCGCCATCTATGGGATCATTCTTTGACTTCTTCTCCAACTAATCGCGGTGATGGTGATGACTCACCAGGGCAAAGATAAGTTGATTATTCCGGCGTCCTCCTCCCACACCGATTGAGGAGCTCGCCTGAATCAAGAGGATTAGAATCCTCCTAACATTCTTCCCTCGCAACAACTGCTAGAAACTCTCTTGGCCCACAAAGAGAAGATGTTCCAGAGGATGGAAGGCTTGGTGGTAGCGAACCATGCCAACCGGCGGACGGATCTTCGGGATCACATCAAAGAAGCTCGGGGGCAATCTAGGGTGACGGAAAGGAGCCGATCCTAGGAGAGGATGTATCGGTGTCACCACGTGCCGGAAAGGAACCCCCAAGGGCACCCTCCGATGTCCATGATAATGAAGCGATCGAAGACATTCTTCGGGACTTGGCGGGGCAAGTCGTTGCTCCCCAGGCGCCTGAGCCAGAGCACAGTGAGTCACGTCCCAACGTTTGGGACCGTCTCGGCCCTAACCGCAGCGGCAGAGCGGTGGTTCACGCTGGCCTCGGAAGGCCAGGCTAGTGCAGCTCCATTCGGAGAATCCTCATCCTCCAGTGGGGGTCATCGACGTCCTCGATGCCAAGGGAATGGTCAGTCAGGGCCGGCCCATCGCCCGGCGCTCCTCGGTGCCCGACGCTAACATCTCTACTAGAGGAGCACCCACGTCTGCGGCAGGAGGATTTGGTCAACTTGGTAGTCCAGCATCTTGGATACCGGGTTGACACAATGGTGCAAAACGCCATGAAGGGGGCAGTGGAGAGCCCCCTCACTACGAAGGTGCAGGCAACCCATTTCCCCCATGATTGGCGAGCCTCGCGATTCAAGAGGTTCGACAGGTCCGATGATCCATGTACTCACCTACTAGAATACAAGAACAAGATGAATCTGTATTACTCGATGGACGAGTTATGTCTGATGTTCCAACAGAGACTCAAAGGGCCCTCACTGGAATGGTACTCTCGACTACCCATCGGCAGCATTGACAACTACACCGACCTGTTCCTCCAGTTCCTGGACCAGTATGGGTGTAACCGGAGGCAGCCTAAGGGGATTGACTCCTTGTTCAACCTTCGGATGACACCGTGCAAGTCCCTGAAGGACTTCACCCTCCGCTTTAAAATGGAGGTTCTGGCTCTTGACAATCTGACTGGCTAGGGCGCGACGGTGGCTATGGCGTTCCGAAGCAGACTGAGACCTGGCCACACCTTTCAGAACTCCGTGGTTAAAAAGCCCGCCTTGAGCACGGGTGAGCTATTCAACCGGGCTGAGCGCTACATCCATATGGAGGAAGATGCCCAAGCGACGAAACCCGCTGCACCGCAGCAGCATGAGATCAAGACGGCAACTAACCGCGATGAGTCAACGAGCCAAGGTGCCAAGTGCAAGTTTTCAGAATGCTCGGGACCGGCGGACAGGAGGAACAGAAAGTTTACTGTCCTCACGCACCCTCCGAATGAGGTCCTACGGTAAATTTGGAACAAGAGGTATGCACGCTGGCTGGCACCAGCACATCAAGGGATAGCTGGGGGACAGGAACAGAATAGGCGATGTGAGTATCACCAAGGTCGAGGCCACGACACATGCTACTATCGAGCCCTGATGCATGAGCTGGAGGACCTCATTGAGAGGGGGTACCTCAAGGAGTTTATAGCGCAGCCCGACCCCACCGGACAAGTTGCTAAAGAATGCCTACCTCCTCCCCCCCCCCCCCCCCCCCCCCCGTGCATTGGAGGAGCCGCGCAACCGCCATCGCCTGAGCGGCTGGATCCACGAGTTGCTCCACAGTTGAACATGATTCACGGATGCAGGCCAGGGCCAGCCCCCTCCTTGAATTCCATACAGAAGCGGGCGAAGGAGGTCCTCCGAATCTAGACAGTGAACAACGTCATCCATGTACCCCAGGAGGATGGAGTGCTGGACGACCTGGAGGGCCTAACCTTCAACAAGAACGACCTACAGGGGGTGAGCCTCCCTCACAATGACCCCCTAGTAATCCAGTTGATGATTGGAGGATGGAACGTCCACTGATGTCTCGTGGACACGGGAAGCTCCGTAGAGGTGATATATCTTCGAGTTTTTCACCAGCTAGGCCTCACTCGTGAGCAGTTGGAGTCTTCAAGCACCGTGCTATATGGCTTCGTCGGGAAAACCACGAAGGTAGCTGGAGAGATCACCCTGACGGTGGTCACTGGACCTACGGCACGCCAGGTCCGGTTCATCGTGGTCGACATAGAGTCACCTTACAATGTGGTCTTGCGACGACCATGGCTGCATGATGTGGATGCCATCATGTCCACCAAGCATCAATGAATGAAGTTCTATGCCGGAAGGAAGGTACTCTATATCAGGGGAGACCAACATGGCCCGCGCCCAGATTGAGGCCGTATGTACTGGCGGGTCTTCTGCAGAGCCAGGCTACTAGAGGGGGTAGCAACCACAGGATGACCTTGCCCTTGCGCAAGAGCGCATAGATGAATGGGTAGGGTCACCCTCGATCGAACTGCTTGACGAAGTCTAGCTGGGAATAGAAAACCCTCAACAGCGAACTTGTATAGGGAGTGCTTTGTTCCCTGACAAGAAGGCATCGCTGCTGCAGTTCCTCTAGTCGAACCATGGTGTGTTCGCCTGGAGCCACACCGACATGACGGGAGTCAATCCGGAGGTCACATACCATCGGCTGAATGTCCGAGCAGACGTAATCCCTGTCAAGCAGAAGAAGCGGCGTATCTCTGACTGCAAGAAGGAGGCTATGAACGAGGAGGTCGACAGACTGCTCCAGTCCGGTTTTATTTGGGAGGTCGAATATCCGGACTAGCTCGCCAACATCGTTGCTGTACCGAAGAAGAATGGAAAGGTGCGGGTCTGCACCGACTTTACAAATTTGAACGAGGCCTGCCCCAAAGATTCATTCCCGTTGCCCGGATTGACGCTTAGTTGATTCCATGGCGGGGGCGCAGGTGCTGTCGTTCATGGATGGGTACTCAGGGTGGTCACGCAGGTTAACTGAGACCCAGAGGATTGACACAGACACTTGCGTATTGTGTTGATCGGGCCCGATTGGAAGCCATAAACCCTAGTCTCTAAAGTTCCACCCTATCCATAATCGTTTTAAACTTTTACTTTCTCCTAGTCTCACTACATAATTAGAGTTGAAGAAAAAATGCCCTAACCACCCTGCATTTAATGAGTGTATCGCACTGGAGCATGGAAGGTGTGCAGGGCTGAGTGCGTTCACCTGGGAGCGATCCCAGAGTAGTGTAGAGACGCACGACGTTGCCTTTATATTAGTTTCGTGTGTGCGTGTCGCACTAGAACGCTTGATGATCATTTAGTGATTTTTACTTAGAGGCACCCTATATTTTACTGAGGGCACCCTAATAAATAGTAAAATCACTATTCAGTGACCCATGGTGTGATGACTAAGTGTGGATAAGTGCGTTAATTGTTAGGGTGCATTATCGCACACGAAAAATGGATAGGCCGTGGGGGGGGGGATGATGCTGTGAGAGAGAGAGAGAGAGAGAGAGAGAGAGAGAGAGAGAGAGAGAGAGAGAGAGAGAGAGGCAGCGGTAGATGAGATCACCTCCCCATCTTCGAGAACCCCAGTGGGCTCCCATTATCAAATCGAACGGGAGGGGACAAGTGTCGTTGGCTGGACCCCTAACCACGATGATTTCGTGGTTCGGGGAACTATTTTAAGTCATTCACCTCCTTTATTAGGCGTGTGTGGCCGGTACGGTCGCTGGATCGGCTGGCAGTTTTGGGTGGGCTTAAATGGGCCGGTTATTCGGGAATATGATGGGGTTAAGATATGACACGTGGTGAATTCTTTTCCTATTTGAAGCCCAATATAATTGCCTCCCCGCACGTCATGCGTTTTCATATCTTCCCTCATCTCTCTATATGGCCGGAAATGAGGATCGCGATGTGTTTGATTCGTTCGATTTGATAGGATGGATAACTTATCTCTGCGCAGTTTTGAGGATGACAGGGTTGTAAATAACTCGAACGGCCCTAACTTGTTATATAGACTAGTGCATGCCCGTGCCTGTCGTCACTGCAGCGGGCCGCCTTCGACGGCAACACACCCCCCGGGCATCACCATCCCCACCGTCGTATGTGACGACAATACACCTGACCGCCTTCGGCATGCCCGTGCCGATTGGCACAAAGCGGGAGCCTTCGGTGCGACCAACCAACCCCCAACTCCGCTACCCCGGGAGAGAGAGAGAGAGAGAGAGAGAGAGAGAGAGAGAGAGAGAGAGAGAGAGAGAGAGAGAGAGAGAGAGAGGGCAGGGCCGTCTCGATACAAACTGAGGCCTAAGGCGAAAATTCTAAATGGGGCCTTTTTTTATTTATTTTTTTTCATAATGGGCCGGGCCTAAATGGTGGGTATGTTGGCCGTGAGTGAGGTAACCAAATCACTGGGCCGTTTTGGTAGCCAACCCAACCCGACCCGACCCGTTTAGTAAACGGGTCGGGTCGAGTTTAAGTTTTTGACCCGTTTATTAAACGGGTCGGGTTCGGGTTGGGTGTTTTGCCCTTATACCTATGTCTCGACCCGACCCGACCCGACCCATTGCCACCCCTACTTGAAGGCAGACGTAGGGCTGCAACTTGGGCGGGCCAACCGGAACCCAGCCCGAGCCCAACCCGAACCCAACCCAAATTTGGGCGGGCTAACCTGAACCAAACCCGAGCCCAATCCGAATTATTTCTCCTCTACCATATTGAGGCCGATCAACCCATCCCGCACAACCTGATCAACCTGGCCAACCCGACGGATTAGGCTAGGGCTAAAGAAGTTCAAACAGACCTTGGGTTGGGTTGGGTTGGGTTGGGGGTACAAAATATTCTAAGTTAGGGCTTTGAGGTTTGGGGTACAAAAGAAAAGGACAATGTTGGTATTAAAGGGTCGATAGGGAGACGGGGCTAGTTACAGATTTTTGGGGTATGAATAAAATTTTCCAAAGATTAGGATAAATTACACTTTGCCCCTCTGTAGTTTTGCTCAAAATCACTTAACTCCCATGTAGTTTAATTTGTTCCAAATCGCTCCCTAAAGTTTGAAATGTTAGCACAATACACCCATTTGTCAGCTACATAATTTCCTTGTTTGGTGATTTTTATCTGATCGAAACTGAATTGGAGGGGGCAAAATGTTGTTTTATAGCTATAAGAAGGTTTAGTGTTTTTAAGCTAAACTTCAGGGGGCAAAGTGTAATTTACTCTAAAGATTCTTATATTAATTGAGATTTGAGAGTGATTTTGGTGAGGGATTTTCGGTGATTGGGTTGCCTTCTTTGTGAGCCAATTAATTCTGACTTCCCTTGTGAAGAAGTGAAGGGATGAGTCCCACCACTGGCGGAGCCAACTAAGGCCCAGTGGGGGCAAGTGCCCCCACTGAGCTTTCAAAGAGGATAAATTATACTTACCCTCCTGAAGTTTAGCTCAAAAACACATAACCACCCTATAATTGAAGAATTAGATTTTACCCCCTTCATTTCTGTTTTGATCATAAAAATACCAAATGAGGAAATTAATTGGTTGGCAAAAGGGTGCCGTGCTAAAATTTTCAAACGTTAGGGGGCAATTTGGAACAAAATAAATTATACAGGGTTAAGTGTTTTTTAGCTAAACTTCATGGGGTAAAGTGTAATTTAACCAAAAAAAAACAAATTCATCTCTTTCGTCCCACCTCAGCACCTCGCAGGTTTGTAGTACTCGCAGATTGCAGTCACGCACACAGACTGCATCGCACTATCATTCTCGGATCATTAGACTTCCTCCGTATCTATTCTGTCTGAAACTCGCGATTGGCGATTGCGGCATGTTCCTTACCCCCGGCCAGACGATTAGTTGAGTCCCCCTCCCCCAAAAAAAAAAAAAAGAGACAAGTTGTATGTGAAAACCCTCTCTCTCTCTCTCTCTCTCTCTCTCTCTCTCTCTCTCTCTCTCTCTCTCTCTCTCTCTCTCTCTCTCTCTCTCTCTCTAAGAATTTATGCCCCCATTAGAGTGAATTTCTAGCTCCGTCACTGAGTCCCACTCTATGGTTAGATCAAGAGATGATGATCAAATCTATCCGTTCATTTTTGTCTAGTCAGCAAGTTGTTCCATTTTGTCTAGTCAGCATATAGACCGTCGTGCCATGTTATATAGATTGCAAAACCTCTTAAGCTACGAAACCATCTGATTGATCGGTTGCAAAACATCTTAAATTATGGAACCTCTTAAGATGAGAAAACGTTTGGTTGGCGTTCAATTGCAACCATCGTGGATGACTGGGATTAGTTCCCACTCCCACAAAACCTGCCTATCTCGATTTTAACGCGCCCCTCTCATCCCTGCACCGGTCTCCTCTCTCGCCGATCGGGCTCTCACCGGCCTCCCCTCTCTCCCATCGGACTCGCATCATCCCTTCATCTGGGTCGGAGGATCCGAAGATGACGACAAATCTCGGGTGATCCCCCCCCCCCCCCCCCCCCCCTCTCCTCCTTTTTTTTTTCTGGGAAGTATTTTTCCTGAGAGTATGAGATGGTAGGCTGCTTGGTTTCCGTCTCTGATGTTTGTTGGGGGGAGCTAATGTATATGTCCTTTGGCAGGACAAGGCATTGTTGGAGTCTCAAATGAAAAGATTATCGGGACTACAACTCTAAGTGATCTCCTAAGAAGGGCTTCTGGCTAATTCTTCGAAAAAAAAAAAAATCATTGCTCATTCAGGGAACAAAAGACAGGCACTAGTCAATCTTTAACCTAACTAAACCCAAACCATCATCTCACTATCCAATGGCAAACTTACCCACGGAGACCCGAACTTGAGTCCTTGACCCGTGTCTAAGTTTTCAACGAGGGTGGATGGTTTTGGTTGACACGGGTAAGACAAGGCCATATCATGTTAACATCTATCAACTTTGAGAACGACTCTGTTCCAACCCCCTTAAAGTGATTGAAACATTCGTTGGTCCATTTCGAAGGCCTTTGATCATTTCTCCATGATTAATGGCATGAAACACAAGCTCTAGAAATGGATCAATGAGAGAGCCGTGAATGTTTCAATCTTTTTAGGATGGAGCAAAATTGTTCTCACTAGAATAAGAGGCACTCCTCGATCCAACCAATGTTTTCAAAATCGTACCTGAAGGCGAACTGAAAAGACATCTGATTTGATCCAAATCAGTTCAAACCGATGGTTCAACCGTTTGAACCGCATGAAAATAGATTTTTTTCTAATAGATATTTACTAAGTTCTTCCATGAAAAGTTTGATTTCTGGGTTAACAAATAAACCGGTTTATTCAAAGATCGAACCGAAACATACTCCGATCTAAACTGGTCGAACCGTCCGATCCAGTGGGTTGGCCCTGGTCGTTGGGCCCGGCGTGCATTACTACCACATGCAATCGGCTGGAGTATGATTCACTTTAGGTTCGCCTGCAATCGTGCAGATGGGATGCGCACGGGCCCACCGACCAGGGCCGACCGAGTGGAGGAGATCTGAACTCAAACAGAGTTCAAGTGCACAGCTCACTGTAGAGCACTGTTGCCGCTGGTCATGGCCTCATGGGTGGGCACCCACGGCAATTATTCCTGAAATTGTCCCGGGACTAGTGGTGGCAATTTTTGACCCGACCCGCCAACCCGACCCGAACCCGACCCGAAGTTAGCGGGTTTGGGTTTGGCCTAAACGGGTTCGGGTCATAAACGGGTCGACCCGATTGACCCGTTTATTTAATGGGTCGGGTTCGGGTTTGTACTTATAACCCGATTGACCCGACTTGACCCGTTTAACAAATGGGTCGTGTCAACCCGACCCGACCCGACCCGACCCAACCCGAACCAACCCGACCCAACCCGATCAAACCCGGCCCAATCCGACTGGTCTTTACCCAACTCAACAGGTTTACATGGGTTCTGTTGACCCAACCCGAGCCAACCCGACCCGACACGACCCGACCCGTTTAGTAAATGGGTTAAACGGGTCGGGTCGGGTCAACCCGTTTATTAGGCGGGTCGGGTTTGGGTTTAAGTTTTTGACCCGTTTATTAAACATGTCGGGTTCGGGTTGGGTGTTTTGCCCTTATACATATGTCTCAACCCGACCCGAACCCGACCCGACCAGACCCATTGCCACCCCTACCCGGGACCGGTGTACATGCTGATGTGGGCCGGTTGCTGCGGGTCCCACTACCCCCAGAGCCTATCCGGTTGCTGTGGGACCCACTACCCTCATGGCCCATGCCTCTTGAATTACAATGGGTCCCCATGTTGTATGGCACGTATAGGGCTGTTAATGGGCCGGGTTTAGTCGGGCCACCCCTGCCCAGGCCAGCCCAAACTTATAAAGGTGTGGACATATCTGGTCCAGGCCCAAATTAAAATTTTGGGCTTGATCCAAATCCGGCCTGAAACCTTTTTACGAAGCCCAAGTCCAATCCCGACCCAAATTAAGCTCATATTTCTAGCACGGTGTATGCCTATTTTTTTTTTTTTCTCTTGATCACATAATGAAAGTAAAAATTAGCATTGATTATCATACGCATTAAAAGGATATATGTGAAATAATGCTCTAGGCATTGATGTTTATAATGTGGGCTCTTTTAAAACTATGTATTTATTATATGTTAAAAAAAAATAAAAATATTTTGGGTTTCGTGTCGGGATTAATGGTCGTCCATACCCAGCCCATAATGCAGTCGGGGTTGAATGTACAAGCCCAATCCAGCTTATAGCCCAAGCTAACTCTGTCCAAACTAGCTAAAATCGGACCTGCCATAGTGGGCCTCGGGCTGGCCCGAGCCTATTAACAGCCTTAGGTACGCAGGATGTGCTGAAAATTTTTCCATCGAAATCAAAGGTGATCTCTTCATGTATTTAGAATCATTCCCAATAAATTCAATTGTATATCTGATTTATGGTTCAATTATGATTTTTCCTTGGTGTAATTTTTTTTTTGGAAAGTATTTTTCTTGAGTGTATGAGATGGTTAGGGGTGTTCATGGTTTAGGTTGGTTCAGTTTTTTTGATAAATTTGGAACCGAACCGGAGTTGATCGGTTCTCTAGAAAATGGAACCCAACCAAACCACTTCTTGGTAAGAACCGAACCAACCCAAACCAAAAAAGTTCGGTTCGGTTCAGTTCTGCGGGTCTTTCAAATCGATCGATAGCTTTAAAAATCGCCTCCTAGACTCTTTTCAAATACTTAATTGACAAAAATTATGAGATTGAATTGGCAACGAACATCCTACCAAATATTCTTGAATCGGCAGTGAAGCGTGAATGGCTGAGCCGCTGAGTTGGTTCAGATTTCACTTTTAAGCCTTTAACTTTGGGTCTGCTATTTGCCCCCATAGAGTTACTAGCAACACCATTAACTGTTCACTTTGAGATGTTTCATAAGTTGAGACTTGGGGGTACTAGTAATTATGTGGGTGCAAATAGCAACACCCTTCACTTTCCAGTTTCATCACACGGTTGAACACTTGAAAGTCTTTAATGCACCGAATGGTGATGATTAGGGTGGGGGTCATCACCATGTAATGTACAATATTAGTGAGGTTGTACAATAGTAACTACTGAGGGTATATATATTACCAATGGTTCAGGTTGGGTTGGTTCGGGTTAAAAACTCACAATCCAAGACCAAACCGTTCTTAACGGGTTTATTTTTTGGGAACCGAACCGAACCAAGCAGTCAAAAATACCCGATCCAAACTGAACCAAATAGACCGGTTCGGTTCAGTTTGGTAAATCAACCCGAACCGATGAACACCCCTAGAGATGGTAGGCTGCTTGGTTGCCGTCTCTGATGTTTTCTGGTGGGAGCTAATGTATATGTCCTTTGCAGGCTGAGGCATTGTTGTAGTCTCAAAAACAAACCCTTATTGCACCTAGCCAGAATTACATTATACGCCCAAATTTAAAAGGACTACCATCAACAGCAGTGAGATCGAAACGATAACTACGATGTTAAACAGGCAATCCACCACTTGCCAATTGGTTGCCTTCGGTCGAAACTCGGTAAGGATTCAATGACTGGATTTGTTGAGGCTGCATCATCGACTCTAGATGGCGGTTAATGAGATAGATCAATGCTATTCATCCCTGAAGGTTTTTCCGATTCCGCGCAGTACGACTAACGTGGCATCCTACAACTGATGGTTGAATTTCACTAGCGACATTTAAATCTTTAACACCACTAGTTGTACATTGCCACTTCAGTCGTACTGAGTGGAATCGAAAAAACCTTCGGGCTGAATAGCATTTCTCATTGAATCCAATTCAATGTCACCAACATGACACTATGTGTGAGCATTTAAACAAAAAAAAAAAAAAAAAAAACAAAACCGATTGGACTTGGGCTATTTAAGCTTTATTCATATAATAACAAGCCCAGCTCAAGCTCAAGAAACAACTCATAAACTCAAAAGCAACCCGAAATCGCATTGTATAAGAAGTGCAGACTACAAGTTCTTACAATTACGTATCATTATTCGTATATATCAAATACGAAATGTGATAGAAATTTTTTTAAAACCAAATGCATACCTTCATTAAGTGATTCTGCAATGTGCATTTGTTGTACTAAAGCCTGTGATTCACCGAAAATGATTGTCTTCTGCTCTGGAATTGCACGTTAAATTGAATTAAATTACACTTAGGAACATTGGAAATGTAATTAAGTTTTTTACAAAGCACTTAAAACTATGCTCTTTTTTGTTTATTACCTTCCTTTTAATATCGAGCAATTTTCGCTTGTCATGATTGACTCCTCGTTTTCCACATCCATTGCAAAGTCGTTGACACTTATAGGCCTGTTCAATTGATTTTTTCTTCCCCCTTTAATTTGCTTTTTGTTGCCCTTTATTTTTGACATAGTCGGTGGACGAATAGTAGATTGTATGTCATATGAATAATTGTTCATATTTTTGTGTATTTCATTCTCGGCAATTATCGCCAGTTTGTTAAACTCTTCTTTCATGCATAGTAGATGTTTTTTCATAATTGAATCGGCCTCATGGGATTGATATGCTTTACTTCTACATTTTTGCCACATTACATCTATCTCACTTGTGTTCACCGATGATGTCACATGACAACCCCCACCTACCACACATCCATTACTCTCAAAAATTGATTAGTTATAGCTGTTGTAGTCCATTTATCAAGAATGAAATGTACATGTAACTCATCACAAAACATATTCCGTAAAATCGCCAAGATATGTCTACAAGGAATTTCCTCATTCTCAAACATCTAACCCTCACACCATGCCATATGCAAAGATGCATCATAAGTGACATGTCTTACCTTGGCTTCTACATATCTTGTAACGACAAAAATGGGTAATAGTCCATCATTTGCAAGATCATGAGCTCCACACTCTATACTTGCTAGCAATTCATCTTGAAAGATATTAAAAATTTCAGAAGTGTATATCTCTGTCATTTGTTTCTCCATTACAAACCAAGTCTTCATTTGTTGTCTGCTATGCATCAATATATTGTCTACCTCCAACTGCCTATGCTTTTGTTTCTTCACAGCTAGCTCAAAATGGCTATAAAATTCAACCAACGAATTTTTTTGCTTATATAGTGGTCAAAAAAAGAGTTCATACTCTCGCTCCTTTGGGTAGTCCTTATTCCTGCTAAGAATACATCTTTTGAGTAAGAAAGAATCCATTCACAACGTATTTCATATAAAGAAGCTAACCAATCATTTACATGAAAATGATAATAATTTATAATCTCAACCCATCGGACCTCGAACTCCTCGGGAGTATCAGAGTTGTAAACACAACTTTTAAAATGTTTATTGAAATAATTTTAGTGGAACATAGCACCTAACTTTTCTGAACCCTTCTTCATTATGTGCCACATACAGTATTGATAAAAAATATTTGGCAAAGCTCTTCTAATTGCAGCACCCATTGCAAGATCCTTATCTGTATTTATAGCAATTGGATGCATTCCAAACATCGCCTCTATCCATTTCTGAAATAGCCAGATGAAAGAATCAATTTTCTCATCTTTACGAAATCCACAACTTAATATTGTCGATTGTTCATGATGATTAACTCCAGTAAAAGGAGCAAATATCATTGAATATTGGTTGATGTCGTATGTTGTATCAAAAACAACATCACCAAAATTGTTGTATGATTTTCTCGCAAGACTATCAGTCTAAAATAAATATGTCAATCTTTTCTCACTATACATTTCATACGCATAGTAAAATGATGGATTTACTTTTTTCTCAATTTTGAAATGCTCTACAACATTCTGCGCATCGATTTCCCGATCTTCTCATCTGTTATCTCTCTCATTGTTTCTTAAATCTCTTTCCTTGTATCCAATTTTATCTAAACCTCCAGCTTGTATCCCAAAGACTTGAAGAATTTTAGAAGTGCCTATGTTGGCTTTTTTCTACTACGTAAAAAGTACTTTTTAAATATGTGTAAGATTTCCGTGTGTGGGAATCAAATGTACTTTGTTCAGTGGACTGAATGGATGATTGTGTCCTTCTACAAACCTCACAACCAACCACGTTCCATTTGACTCTTTTTTAATTTGTATCATTGTTTGACAACCTTCTCTTGAATATCTTCTTCTTCTTCTTTGTCCACCCTCGCCCCCAGGATTAGATTTTTATTTTGCCACAAATAATCCTTCTTTCCAACATACAAATATTTTAGAGTTGAGTTCTTTTGTCTTCTTATGATACGTCGTTGTGGATTTTCTAATGCCAAATCCTCTCGCCTTGGCATAATTGTCATAAAAAACTCTCCCTTTCTCTAATGATTTGAATGATATTTTGACTTTAGGTTTTATCTCTTCAGCAACTTAGGGGATCCAAATACTACTGTTCTAGCATTCAATTTCTTAAAAATTTGTAGATGATCCATCTTCACCATTCATCTTTCATAGGCAAATTCCAGACAATAACTGTAAAAAATAATGTATAAATAATACTCCTCTATAGCAACCAAACAATTAAAATATAACCAACCGCTCATCAAACCATATTATAGAAAGAAAAGCAATAGAATGAAAACAGTGAGATTAGAGCAACACCCTCTTACCCTGTCTCGGACTCACAAAATACTAATCCACAACATAAACCGGAGAGGAGAAAAATTAACCTTTTAACACATATTTGCTTTGCAGCATAAATGAAATCAGAGCGCAACAGAACACACAAATGAAGGCAAGCAACTAGTCAAGCACGAACTTTCTTGCCATGAAACATCTAAGTAGAGTGAAGGAGCTATTTCTCCAAGCAATCTAGATAATGAAGAATCAAATCTAAACATCAAACAAAAAAACAAATTGATTGAGTAGTTTTTTTAAAAAATACCTAAAATGAGATATCGCCAATGATGGCCAAGAGAGGGGATTGCAGGTGAGGTTGTTGATCCGATCGGTGAGAGGCTGGGTAGTCCAATGAGAGGGCCTTCCGTCCGCAGTGCAGGGATGGAAGGAGGGCGCTCCAGTTCGTGATAAACTCAGAGCGAATTGAGAGAAGGGATGAGAAGCAAACCTTTGAAGATATACATTTCTCCTCCGCGACGACATCAAAAAAGGATTAATTGGGGAATAACTCAATTTTGGAGAAAAAGAATTAGGAATAAGAAGCAAACATTTCAAGATTGATTTTTCTCATGGATTAATTAGGGATAAACTCAATTTTAAGAAAAATAAATAAATTGGGGATGAGTAGCGCGCAAACCTTTCAAGATCGATTTTTCTCCTCTGCGACGACATCAACAATGGATTAATTTGGGAAAAAATTCAATCTTGGTGAAAAAACGAATTGGGAATAAGAAGCAAACATTTCAATATCGATTTTTCTCATGAATTTATTTGGGATGAACTCAATTTTAGGGAAAAGATGAATTGGCAGTGAAAAGCAAACATGTCAAGATCGATTTTTCTCCTTCGTGACGGCATTGACAATTGATTAATTGGGAATGAACTCGATTTCAAGATGAGAAGCAAATATTTCAAGATTGATTTTTCTCCTCCGCAACGGCATCAACAGTATATTAATTGGGGATGGACTAGATTTGGTGGATAAAATCAATTTTGGGAGATAAATCAGCCCCAAATTTTGAGAAAATAATCTATGTCATTAGATTTTGGCCATAATATTCAGCCACCTAAGCAAGGCCAATATCGAAAGTATCCAGCTCATTCAAGCCAGCTCAGTTTGCCTAACACACCCTCCAAACTGCTCAAAGACGGAATGGGGGGTAACATAATTGTTTTTTAAAATGTTGGACTATAATCAAAACGGCCCCTAAACTTGGGGGTGTAAATCAAAATATCTCTAAATTATTACAATACCCGGAAGGATACTAGAGTTATTTATAATACTAATATTTGTTGAGGTGTATATACAAAAATGCCTTCTACAGATAGTGTAACCCCATCACCAATATTAATATATTTTATTGGCAATGTGAAAAAAGGTAGTTTTGCATATATTGATACAAAACTATTGTTATTATACAAGACCCCTCACTTTTAGGTTTTATGAATAACCCCCACATATCTCGATTTTTGAACCTTTCACATATCTCGATTGTTGCAAAAAAAAAAAACATGTAGCTTATTTTTTCTACAAAATAAAAACCTACAACACTGCTTTTATATATGTTCTCCTTAAAAAACATCTTTGACAAATTTTTCAAATTCTAAAATCATCTAAACTTGATTTTTTTAAAAAAAATTTTGTTTGCGTTGCATTTCAAAATCTCTAAACCATACGACATTTATTGAACGTATTCCAAATTTTCTAAATTTCACCTAAAAATAAATATCATACAATATAATTAGTAATTAATAAATAATTTAAAATTTTAATTGTTAGTTAAATACATGATGTTTCATGATTGAATGAGCAACACACGTGCCCACCAACTAGTTTTAATAAAAATGTTGGTCCAGTTTTTATCCTGAATCACAACGTTGTCTATATTAAAAACTCACCAACGGGCTCTTGATTTGGTGGCACTTCCTCTCTCTCCCATGTTGGAGTGGTTACTTGACTCCCGGTATGGACGCAGTGGAGTGAACTTTCCCTCGAGGTCAATCCGATCCAAATCAAACTGGGATAGGAATCCAATCCAATTAAAATCTATTTGAATTGCATTGGATGGTTGGTTTGGACTTTGGCCAATATGCTTATTGGGCTTTTTCTATGGGGACTTGGTGAAAAGCCAATTTTGGAAGATAGTTTTGGTTTTGAGCTCCCCTACCGACAAGAAGTTTGTTTGAGCTCCAACCCCTCTCAAAAAGGCATGTTTATATCAAATCCCTCAACCTTCATGGTTGACTTTTTAACCCCTTACAAATGACAAAATTGCTTTTCCTTCATTGTCGCACAATATCATTGTGGTTTTGGAGTATCAATTCGACTACTACAGTGTGGTTTGGAATATCAATTCAATTACTATAACGATTTCACTGTAACAATCGTGAAATCACTACAACTGAATTGTCACTGGTATATGAAATTACTAGTTGCTATAATGAAATCACTAAAGCATTAACAATTTACTTTGGAGCATCAATTCGAGTAGCAAAGTATATATAAATTTAGTTGCAACATTGTTTTCACTGTAGCTGATGTTCTGTTGCGCAACAAAGCGCATACCAGATCGAGTTGCTCTGTTTATATGTAGGATGTATGGATTTTCATATGATGCCATTATCATGACTAGAAAAAATATATATAACGACTCTCAAATTATAACAACCATTACCATAATATTTTTTTTTGTAGGAATTACCATAATATTCATGTTTATTAAAAATATAAAAGCCCAAACTTAACTGATGATGACAACTATATATATACACTAGTAAGAAATCTGGTCCTTGATAAACTTGATGCACGCCACTTGGCACATACGACTTCACAGTCATTTGAATAAATAGAAACCTGGAGTGAATGTGATTCACTCGTTCGGGTACGATTCACTTGTTAGAAAATGAGATAATACTAATGATTTTTCTAATTAAAATCAAATGACCATTAAATACTGTGGGGGAGGATTTTGTGCCGTCGTACGTGACCCTCCTCCAACAGTCGATTGAAGGTTTGACCCTTTGGGATGTGGTGCACTTCGAAGCGCTGAGCTGTAACTTGCTAGGCTGTCACACAAGCACTGTAGAGTAGAGAGAGTTGACACGGGATATGATGACAAAGTTCGACCGAAGCCTACGTTTCCGTGCGGTAAGATGCAACCTTTGAGTCCACTATCTCTGAATGCAGTAGAGCTACTCTCGACAGGCCGAGGATTGCTTCTTACAAGATGACAGAGGGTGGAGAGGGAGTCTGAAAACCAGAAAGCTCATGGAGCTCTGGAAAACAGAAAGTGGAATTTTAATCTGGATTTTGGAATCTGGAATCCGGAATCATTTATAGGGTCTGCTATTTATAGAGGTTTGGTTTATCTTGGCAATATCCTAGGAATATTTCTCAAAATATCCAGGGTTTAGTAAATACCCAAGAAGATTTACCAGACCCCAGATGGCGCAAATGGGCCCCAGGCAGGGCTGCGGGTCCCACCATTGTACAGGTGTACCCCGGGCAGGGCTGCGGGTCCTATAGTCATCTTCGTTGGCCTTTGTATCGATTACACTTAGGCGAAGCGCCATTTCAACCGAATCTACATATCGGGATACATAGCTTTGTACCGTTGCAGGTTACTAGGCTGTATCGTAACGCGAATCGAACTAACTGTGGCGAGGCACTAGTGCATGTGTTGTCACGCCCCAGAAATCCGGAACCGATCCCTGGGGTGTGAAATGAGAAAAACCAAGGGTTTTACGGTTTGGTCGCCTAACTACACCAATTAGGGTTTCTCACAGGACTGCAGCTCTCTCCTATATGAAGAAGGAAAAGGAGAGAGAAACAAGGGGTATTTTAAGACTTAATTTTTTAAAAAATATTTTATTAAGAGAAAAACCGAAAGAGCTAAAAATTTCTGATAGAGATGACTACGCTCAACCTTCAACCCGGCCTATCCTCTCAGCATGTGTAGCTTGCCGGTGCCCCACATGCTGACAGAAGTCCCTCTTAAGGGAGCACGAGACTCAAGCCTCTAACGGCGAGCTAGGAATCTCACTCACTCCCTGATACTTAGTACACTGGTTTAGAGGTCATATCTACAAGGCTAATCCATTAGGTTAATTATTTATATTATATTTCCATTATGATCTACCCTAGGCTTGGGGCCTTGAGGAGAGGCCTACCCAAAAAAAATTCAGCTCGATAATCACCACTAACAGTCACAAAGCACCGATTAAACTAAATAATATTTATTCCAATCCAGTCGATTACACCGAATGAAAGAGTACTATTACAAAAATTTGACATACTAAAAAGGAAGACAAACTAAGACTCAAACTCTGCCTCTGGACTACCACCGCTACTCCGATCCTGAGCCTCTAAACCTGTATAAGAGCCTACTCGTGGGAAAGAGTAGCCCCCAATGGAAAATTGGGAGATTAGCCAAATTAATGGCTAGTGACATCCTAGTAGCCTTTAATATTATGAGACAACCAAGCTAATTGACTTAAATTTAGCAGTCCTATTACATAATATTAATATTTACAGACGAATATCCTAATCCTACCAGCAGTCTATTTTCACATGCAATACCTACTGTCACTAGATTGTCTAACGTAAAGTTCACTCGATATTTTACAGTAAACTATTTAAACAAAAAGATCATCTAAATGTTACCAGATTGCCAATGCTCCAAAATTCCACAATCCAACATTAAGATTCCAAACTTGTTAATTAGTAATCATATAAAATATCTATCCTAATATGAACCCTGGATATTTTGTTCATCCTGCCCCCGGTTGGGCATTACTATAGGGCCTTTTATTTCGATGTAGAGGGCCAACTCTCTCGCTGCGCAAACTCCGACACCATGCACAAAGTCATCCATATGATCATAAGGGGTTTCCCGTCTTTCACGGTGAAGCTCTACCGCCCAACTTGCTTTCTTTAGGGTCTTCTACTATCCGGGACAGGAATTGCTAGGCCAATCCCTACTCAAGGGCACCACCTATTGGCATTACCACAATCCTTGCCCGTGACCCCTTAGCCTACTGATCTTCAGTTGTGCGTGCAGGGTGGTTCACGGCACTTGCGCGCACGAGGTCCAATCTTTCCACAATATAGATTATCATATTCTACTATTTTAACAAGGTGCCAAAAACTCAACACAATGAATAACTACCTTTAAATATATACCGAGCTAGATAGATAAAAAGGTACATGTGTTAATGATTTGCAACGGTTTAACCCTAGTTCCGCACTGCTCTCATAACCCATAATAGCATTACAGTTAAAGGTCACATCGCTCTTAAAGCGATTCAACCTACACTCCCCCAAAACCAGTATATTAGGGTTGCCATTCCTTATAGTAGGATGGGTCCCGATAATCATTATTTATTCAAATTATATTTTAATATAAGAAAATATCTAATTACGGTGTCCATGCAAAAATTATAATTATTCTATTAATATTTTAAAGCATGTTTATTTTAATAATACTTTAAAGCATGCGTCAGCGGACTCGCGACTTCACATGCAAGGAGGGGTCCACGTGACCACATACGGCGATGCCCGGCGGGACCCGCATGCAATACCATGGACACCTACCCTAGTTGTTCTCATTTCCCACTATCAAAGACCACGGGAAGGGGAGTAGATGTCACCTGATTGTCGAACACGGGCTTCTGCTAGCAACCTCCGTTCTGTCTCTATCTAGGTCAATACGGTCACGAACTGCCAAGTACACACATAACGGCGCACGATTATTGCTTGCTACTGAAAACACTGGTTTAGGCTTGAGTTGGCCGAGACGAGAATTTATGCGTCATCGGACGCCGGTCTACTGGCACGCAACCGATGCGCCAAAGGTAGCGTCATCAGACGCTGGTCTACTGGCACACAATCCGATGCGCCAAAGGTAGCGTCATCGGATGCCGGTCTACTGGCATACAAATCGATGCACCAAAGGTAGCATTATCGGACGTCGGTCTACTGGCATGCAAATCGATGCACCAAAGGTAGGGTCATCGGACGCCGGTCTACTGGCATACAAACCGATGCACCGAAGGTAGCATCATCGGATGCCGATCTATTGGCACACAAACCGATATGCCAATGGTAGCGTCATCGGACGCATGTCTACTAGCATGCAAAACGGTGTACCAAGGGCATCGTCTCGGTTAATCGGCATTGTCAATGCGAAGAGTCGCACTAAGGTCCAATTATACTAATCCGACTAAACGGTCATACCCGTGTCGGTTGTTGCCACTATTATGCTATCATGCTCCGAGGGACCTTCCGTATCACAACCAAGGTGTGCATCGGTAGGGCCAGTTGTAAACAAGGTTGGGGGTCGATTCGTCATCCGCCCCAGATGACTTCGGCTAGATACGGATCTAGATGGTTCGTTCTTTTAAATGAGGGACTCACACGAGAATCGCACCGGTAGCCCTTCTAGTATCGTTGCCGCCAAGGGGTGTCGATCTCGTGTGCAAATGGCTATGCAAGGTGGTCTGGCCCGCATCGGTGATAGATCATCATGACATGGTTTGAGACTGGTTATGATCATCTTGTTGGGGTTCCCGAGGGCCAAAGGTCTAGACTCATACATCACATGGCTGTGAAGGTCAGTGATCGGGTTATGACTTGGCGAATCAATCGTCGGGTCTGTTGCCAATAATATAATAAGGAAAAGAGGAAGATAACAGTCATAACCGAGGTTTTTGGCTTCAGGTGCTCGGCCACGACTGGCAGAGGGAAAAATATTATATTAAATATTGAATAGGTTTCTCGGCCACCGTTCGCAAGGCACAATAGCCATAGCGATGGAAGGATAGGATTGGCTAACATCACAAGGTGCTATGTGATGATAATCAGCCAACATCGAGCAGCTCTGTTGTCGGTCCAAAATCCAAGAGAGACCACAGCAAAAAGGGTCACTATAGGGTCGGCGCGACTAGTGGCTAAGCACGGGGTAGTGTGAGACCGAGGATGATCGGAGTCACTTATTGCCTGGCCATGGATGGTCAGGCTACCGTCAGCCGTTATAGCACGGCACAGGGACACAAAAGGGTGGTCGGTGGGCCTGGCCTAGCTGGGTTGGGTCTCACTGGTTGCACAGTCGCCGGCCACCGGGCCGGCGGCCATGGCCGCGCCAAACGGAAGGTGACAAAGGGCTGGGGGTTGGTCAAATCCATACTTAAAAAGGAGAAAAGGCAGGGGGGGTTCCCGGGTTGGTATCAACAGAACCAAAGGAAAAAAACATGGGAAACGAAAGGGTGGCTGACCTAGTCGGTGGGGTAATTAGCTGCGGGTCCTCTTGTGCCTCTTGCTCCGTCCGTCGTGCACAAGACGATGAGAGAGAGATCTAGAGAGGGTCGGGCTGTCCTGCTCAGTGGGGAGGGGTCAGCGGCTGCAGCTCCTCCTCCTCGCTTCTCTCCGACCGGCCGGCTTTCTCCGGCCGCTCACGTAGCACACCACCGGCGATAGATATCAGAAGGGAGAGGAGGAAATCGAAGAGAGAGGGATGGAGATCGGAGAGAAGGGGGGAAGAGATCGGAGAGGGGTTATGGGGCTAGAATGAAGGAGGGAAAGGGGGGGTCGGCTTGGGGTTTTAAAGGGGAGGGGAAGAGCGGCAAGTAGGTTGGCTGCGGTACGGTAGGGGCGGTGGGTAAAGCAACTGCGGCTGGGTAGGGGCGGCGGTTAGGGCTTAGGGTCATGGAGGGGGCGGCTGGTAGGGGGCGGCGGCCGACTTGGTAGGGTGGTAGGCGGCCGGGTAGGATCGGGTTTTGGGAGAGAGAGAGAGACAGAGAGGAAGGGAGAGATCCGGGAGAGAAGAGAGAGTTCGGGTGAGAGAGTGAGAGAGATCCGAGAGATAGAGAGAGGATCCAAAGAGAGAGAGAGATCTGAGAGAAGAGAAGAAAAGAGAGAGAGACAGAGAGAGAGAGAGAGAGAGAGAGAGAGAGAGGGGTCAGCTGGGTTGGGGTTGGGTTCAGGTTTTAGGGGTGGGCTTTGGGTTTGATTTTGATTTTTTTTTTTCATTTCCTTTTCTTCTTCTTCTTTTTTTTTTCTAATACCGGTCGAGCTTGACTCGCGCCGAGCCTGACCCACCCTCGACTCGGGTCGCGCCGAGACGCACCGGCGCGCAAACCTCGCCGGGTCCGACAGACCTACTACAGTATTTGATTATTAAAATTATATATATATATATATATATATATATATATAAATAAAATGTTCGTGTCCTACCTTGATTCACGTGCTCACAAGCTTGCGTAACTACATCTCCGATACAGCCCTGCGACTCGTGCCCGGGATCCGCTGCCTGGTCCCGTTCAAGCACAAACAATGAATCCAAATAATTATTCCAGAAGTGGCCTTAAAATAATATTTAAATAGGACTGGGTTGCCCTGAGCGAAATATTCTGGAGTGCCGGTCATTACATCCTACCCACCTTAATAGAATTTTCGTCCCGAAAATTTAATATCTAAACTAAGGATACAAAATTGTCATCTATATTATCACAACGACGGAAGACAGATCTATAATCGGTATTATTTACCTCGTCAATGAGAAAAGTAAGCCACTAAGCCACATTTCCCAAAAAGATATGCCTTACACTCCACTACTCGCAATTCTACCATCTCAACTAACCTAACGTAATATGAATCGAGTCTCATAATTATTAGGATAGAGATGAAACTCCAAATTCTCGCATCGCGAATATGAGTTTTGGGTTTTCATTTTCCATTCTAATCATTAAGGACTAATATAGATTTTCATGAGTTCAGATCGTTTCCTTTTTCTTGATAAAGAGTGTCCCCCTTATCCAGAAGTAAGGTAACAATTTGACTTATGAAATAAGATCACGGGACACTCTTATCTAACGATACAAAAAAAATAATCATATATACACAGAGAACTACCCCCATACACCTATAGATCCAAACTAAAGACGATAATCAGACGACTCAAGCTTGCACATCTAGACCTAAGTCCGACAATCTTTTCTTCTGGAGTAAACACCTCTATTACCTACACAACCACTACCATCCTAATAACCTACAAGGAAGACACCACTATGATACGAATTGGATACCCCAACATACATACTGACTAAACTAGAAGTTGTTGAGTCCAAGATAACACAAATACGCTACAAACGAACAAGAATAAAGAGGGAACAATAATGAATCGTAAAATGCTGATAATCAATGAAAGACTTGATACCAATACTCCTAACTATACCATTATGACTCGAAAACCTTCTAAAGGGTACACTATGACGCATGAATTATGTAAAGAAGGAAACTCACTACCTGAGTAGAGAATAATAAAATAAGAGAATAACTAATCTAGTGATAGAAAGGAGCTGAAAACTAGGATACGACACATACTGTACGACTGGATGACTAGTCGTAAACTAAAGCAATTCTGAAAGTCTATGAATGACACTCTAAAGCACAAATCAGAGAACACTAGACTAGGATAATTTCATTGATTGAAGGAAGTCGAAAACTATGATACTGACACCAAGAGCTAGAATTCTACACTAAACTAATCATCGAGTTAGTGCATAGCCTTATTATGTCATCTGCCGGACAGTCACAACCCACTGCTCAAGTTTCTGAGGAACAACACATACCCTATCGCGAGGGTCTCTATCGAGGTATTCTAAAATCTGCTAACCAAGAAAATTCAAACCATCACCAGATATTTTCATCTCCTGGTGCACTCCTTGAAACCACTACCCCTAAGGGTCATCAGCATTACTTATTGGAATGACATATAAGCTCTATTCCGACCCATGATATACCGGATAAAACCATCAAGAAGATCAAACCAATCATTTTACCTAGAACGAGATAATGGACGATCCTAAAATACCGACTAAGTCTCTATTTCTAAAAGTTTTTGAGGAATCAGGAAATCCTATGATACCGGCTAGGTCTCTAGTGCTAAGGGTCAACGAAGATTAGGAAGTCCTAAAATAGCAGCTAGGTTTCTAATGCTAAAGGTCAACAAAAAAATAATAAAAACCAACAAAATGAATAACCTTACAACCATGCTAGACAAATCATCATAGATATACATCTTCCCAGACATAATCGATATGTATTCATCTCCCAAAAACCAATCAACCATGTTACCAACTAAAGTTTGTTCTCTAGTTCTCGGTCAATTCATTACCACTAGCAAATCCAAATAAACATTCATCATTAAATCCAAAACAAATACTCTGAGGTTGACTCCAACACTATACTTGGTTATGACGTTCTAGGCAGTTCCTACCTGAGTCATCGTAACTAGCTATGAGCCTAAACATTAAGGTCCGGAAATAAACATAATCCTTATCAATCTGCATAAAAATTATATTGACTCCTCAAGTCCCTTTTCAATCAAATACCCAAGTATGAACAATTTCTTAACTCCCAATCAATTCGTTTAACCTATCCAATTCTCCAAGTACAATAAACCCTATACTCTCATCCTTAGATACGCACACTAAGCTACCACTGACTATTCTAAAAAATACTACCAAATCAATTTCTCGACGATCTCTAGAATCACCCTAGCACTAGTACAGCCTAAACCTCACATCCTAATGAAACCCCTAGGAACCTATCCCTAAGCTCTGATACTAGTTGTCACGCCCCAGAAATCCGGAACCGATCCCTGGGATGTGAAATAAGAAAAACCAAGGGTTTTTAGGGTTTGGTCGCCTAACTACACCAATTAGGGTTTCTCACAGAATTGCAGCTCACTCTTATATGAAGAAGAAAAAGGAGAGAAAAACAAGGGATATTTTAAGACTTGATTTTTAAAAAAATATTTTATTAAGAGAAAAACCGAGAGAGCTAAAAATTTCCGATAGAGATGACTACACTCAACCTTCAACCGGGCTATCCTCTTAGCATGTGTAGCCTGCCGGTGCCCCACATGCTGACAGAAGTCCCTCTTAAGGGAGCACGAGACTCAAGCCTCTGACTACGAGCTAGGAATCTCACCCACTCCCTGACACTCAGTACACTGGCTACAAGGCTAATCCATTAGGTTAATTATTTATATTATATTTCCATTATGATCTACCCTAGGCTTGGGGCCTTGAGGAGAGGCTTACCAAAAAACAATTCAGCTCGATAATCACCACTAACAGTCACAGAGCACCGACTAAACTAAATAATATTTATTCCAGTCCAGTCGATTATACCGAATGAAAGAGTACTATTACAAAAATTTGACATACTAAAAAGGAAAACAAACTAAGACTCCAACTCTGCCTCTGGACTACCACCGCTACTCCGGTCCTGAGCCTCTAAACCTGTATAAGAGCCTACTCGTGGGAAAGAGTAGCCCCCAATAGAAAATTGGGAGATTAGCCAAATTAATGGCTAGTGACATCCTAGTAGCCTTTAATACTATGAGACAACTGAGCTAATTGAATTAAATTTAGCAGTCCTATTACATAATATTAATATTTACAGACGAATATCCTAATCCTACCAGCAATCTATTTTCATATGCAATACCTACTATCACTAGATTGTCTAACGTAAAGTTCACTCGATATTTTACAGTAAACTATTTAAACAAAAAGATCATCTAAATGTTACCAGATTGCCAATGCTCCAAAATTCCACAATCCAACATTAAGATTCCATACTTGTTAATAACAAATCATATAAAATATCTATCCTAATGTGAACCCTGGATATTTTGTTCATCCTGCCCCCGGTCGGGCATTACTATAGGTCCTTTTATTTCGATGTAGAGGGCTAACTCTCTCACCGCGCATACTCCGACACCATGCGCAAAGTCACTCATATGATCATAAGGGGTTTCCCGTCTTTCACGGTGGAGCTCTACCGCCCAACTTGCTTTCTTTAGGGTCTTCAACTACCCCAGGACAGGAATTGCTAGGCCAATCCCTACTCGAGGGCACCACCTATTGGGTTTACCACAATCCTTCCCCGTGACCCCTTAGCCTACTGATCTTCAGCTGTGCTCGCAGGGTGGTTCATGGCCCTTATGCGCACGAGGTCCAATCTTTCCACAATATAGATTATCATATTCTACTATTTTAACAAGGTGTCAAAACCTCAACACAGTGAATAACTACCTTTAAATATATACCGAGCTAGATAGATAAAAAGGTACATGTGTTAATGATTTGCAACGGTTTAACCCTGGTCCCGCACTGCTCTCGCAACCCATAATAGCACTACAGCTAAAGGTCACATCGCTCTTAAAGCGATTCAACCTACACTCTCCCAAAACCAGTATATTAGGATTGCCACTCCTTATAGTAGGATGGGTCCCGATAATCATTATTTATCCAAATTATATTTTAATTTAAGGAAATACCTAATTACGGTGTCCATGCAATAATTATAATTATTCTATTAATATTTTAAAGCATGTTTATTTTAATAATACTTTAAAGCATGCGTCGTCGGACTCGCGACTTTGCATGCAAGGAGGGGTCCACGTGACCACATACGGCGATGCCCGGCGGGACCCGCATGCAATACCATGGACACCTACCCTAGTTGTTCTTATTTCCCACTATCAAAGACCACGGGAAGGGGAGTAGATGTCACCTGATTGTCGAACACGGGCTTCTGCTAGCAACCTCCGTTTCGTTTGTCTGGGTCAACACGGTCACAAACTGCCAAGTACATACATAACGGTGCACGATTATTGCTTGCTACTGAAAACACTGGTTTAGGCCTGAGTTAGCCGAGCCGAGAATTTATGCGTCATCGGACGCCGGTCTACTGGCACGCAACCGATATGCCAAAGGTAGCGTCATTGGACGCTGGTCTACTGGCACACAATCCGATGCACCAAAGGTAGCATCATCAGACATCGGTCTACTGGCACACAAATCGATGCGCCAAAGGTAGTGTCATCAAACGCCGGTCTACTGGCATGCAAATCGATGCGCCAAAGATAGCGTCATCGGACGCCGGTCTACTGGCACGCAAACCGATGCGTGGAAGGTAGCATCATCGGATGCCGATCTATTGGCACGCAAATCGATATACCAATGGTAACGTCATCGGACGCATGTCTACTGGCACACAAAAATGTGTTCCAAGGGCATCGTCTCGGTTAGTCGGCGTTGTCAATGCGAAGAGTCGCACTAAGGTCCAATTATACTAATCTGACTAAACAGTCATACCCGTGTCGATTGTTGCCACTATTATGCTATCATGCTCCGAGTGACCTTCTGTATCACAACCAAGGTGTGCATCGGTAGGGCCAGTTATAAACAACGTTGGGGGTCGATTCGTCATCCGCCCCAGATGACTTCGACTAGATGCAAATCTAGATGGTTCGTTCTTTTAAATGAGGGGCTCACACGGGAATCGCACCTGTAGCCCTTCTAGTACATCGTTGCCGCCAAGGGGGGTCGGTCTCGTGCGCAAATGGCTATACAAGGTGGTCTGACCCGCATCGGTGATAGATCATCATGACATGGTTTGAGACTGGTTATGATCATCTTGTCGGGGTTCTCGAGGGCCAAAGGTCTAGACTCATACATCACATGGCTGTGAAGGTCAGTGATCGGGTTATGACTTGGCGAATCAATCGTCAGGTCTGTTGCCAATAATATAATAAGGAAAAGAGGAAGATAACTTTGGCTTCAGGTGCTCGGCCACGACTGGCAGAAGGAAAAATATTATATTAAATATTGAATGGGTTTCTCGGCCACCGTTCACAAGGCACAATAGCCATAGCAATGGAAGGATAGGATTGGCCAACATCACAAGGTGCTATGTGATGGTAATCGGCCACCATCGGGCAGCTCTGTTGTCGGTCCAAAATCCAAGAAAGACCACAGCAAAAAGGGTCACCATAGGGTCGGCGCGACTAGTGGCTAAGCACGGGGTAGTGCGAGACCGAGGGTGATCGGAGTACTTATTGCCTGGCCACAGATGGTCAGGCTACCGTCAGCCGTTACAGCACGGCACATGGACACAAAAGGGTGGTCGGTGGGCCTGGTCTGGCTGGGTTGGGTTTCACTAGTTGCACAGTCGCTGGCCACCGAGCCGGCGGCCATGGCCGCGCCAAACGGAAGGTGACAAAGGGCCGGGGGTTGGTCGAATCCACACTGAAAAAGAAGAAAAGGCATGGGGGCCGCCGGGTTGGTATCAACAGAACCAAAGGGAAAAAACATGGGAAACGAAAGGGTGGCTGACCTAGTCGGTGGGGTAATTAGCTGCGGCTCCTCCTGCGCCTCTTGCTCTGTTCGTCGTCCGCAAGATGATGAGAGAGAGATCTAGAGAGGGTCGGGCTGTCCTGCTCAGTGGGGAGGGGTCAGCGGTTGCAGCTCCTCCTCCTCGCTTCTCTCCGAACGGCCGGCCTTCTCCGGCCGCTCACGTAGCACACCACCGGCAATAGATATCAGAAGGGAGAGGGGGAAATCGGAGAGAGAGAGAGAGGGATGGAGATCGGAGAGAAGAGGGGAAGAGATCGGAGAGGGGTTATGAGGTTAGACTGAAGGAGGGAAAGGGGGGGTCGGCTTGGGGTTTTAAAGGGGAGGGGAAGGGCGGCGAGTAGGGTGGCTGCGGTAGGGTAGGGGGGACGGGTAAGGCAGCTGCGGCAGGGTAGGGGTGGCGGTTAGGGCTTAGGGTCAAGGGGGGTGGCTGGTAGGGGACGACTGCCGACTAGGTAGGGGGTAGGCTGCCGGGTAGGATTGGGTTTTGGGTGAGAGAGAGAGGAAGGGAGAGATCCGGGAGAGAAGAAAGAGTTCGGGTGAGAGGGTGAGAGAGATCCAAGAGATAGAGAGATCTGAGAGAAGAAAGGAAAAGGGAGAGAGAGAGAGAGAGAGAGAGAGAGAGAAAGGGTCAGCTGGGTTGGGGTTGGGTTCAGGTTTTAGGGGTGGGTTTTGGGTTTGATTTTGTTTTTTTTTTTTTTTTCATTTCCTTTTCTTCTTCTTCTTCTTCTTCTTCTTCTTCTTCTTCTTCTTCTTCTTCTTTTTTCTAATACCGGTCGAGCTCGACTCATGCTCGACTCGCGCCGAGCCTGACCCGCCCTCGACTTGGGTCGCGCCGAGACGCACCAGCACGCAAACCTCGCCGGGGCCGACAAACCTACTACAATATTTGATTATTAAAATTATATATATATATATGTATATATATATATATATATATATAAAATGTTCATGTCCTACCTCGATTCACGTGCTCACAAGCTCGTGTAACTACATCTCCGATACAGCCCTACGACTCATACCCGGGACCCGCTGCCTGGTCCCGTTCAAGCACAAACAATGAATCCAAACAATTATTCCAGAAGTGGCCTTAAAATAATATTTAAATGGGACTGGGTTACCCTGAGCGAAACATCCTGGAGTGTCGGTCATTACATGTGTCCTTATGTGACAACAGGAGCATGTGTAACGCTAATGATTCGAAGTATTCAGCGTAGCGCCTTTGTATCGGTTGGACTTAGGCGAAGCATCGTTTCAGTCGAACCTATGTATCGGGACACTTAGATTTGTACCGTTGCAGGTTAGTCGACCATGTCGCAACGTGAACCGAACTAATTGTGGTGAGGCACTAATGCATGTGTTCTTACGTGACAACGGGAGCATATGCGATGCCAATGATTCAGAGTACTCAGCGTAACGCCTTTGTATCGGTTTGACTTGGGCGAAGCGCTGTTTTAGTCGAACCTATGTCTTAGGACACATAGCTTTGTACCGTTGCATGTTAGGCGGCCATGTCGCAATGCGAACCGAACTAACTAGAATTAAATAGAATTCAAAGTGGGCAAGGTTCAATAGACTCTCATTGAATCTGAAGTGCTATCCTGTTCATTGATAACTTGATGGAAATTACATTCATTGATAAAACTTCTGGAGAGGTGATGCATTCCATGCTCTTGGTAGCCGCTGCCCTTCTGGTGTCACTAGTCGGTATGATCCTTTTCCTCCGGTCGACTCGACGACGTATAGTCCTTCCCAGTTAGGGGCGAACTCTGACTCGAAAAGAGATAGAGCAGCAAGTACGACGTGTCCATCACGTTCGCACTCTCGCTCAAGTTGAAGACTCCAGGATAGAGAATCTGATCAAAGGCCTCCCATGGTCAGCAATCATCTTTATTGATCAAGATCTCAACGGAGTGTGCACCCCCCACCGAGATCCCTTAGTCCTTCAGCTCATGGTCGACGGAAGCTCAGTCAACCAGATACTTATCGATACCGGCAGCTCTATCGACATCATGTTCTCTGATTGCTTCAAACGTCTCGGTCATAAATATGAGAGTCTTGACATAATCCCAACCATTATTACCGGCTTCAACGAAGAGCAAATCATGACGATGGGCGAAGCAAGATTTACACTCGATCTTAGTAGCGATATGCGAGTGTCCGTCCGTTTTACTGTAGTCGAGGGAACTTCAAACTACAATGTCATTCTAGGCAGGCCTTTTCTTCATCAGATCAATGCTGTCTCCTCCTTTAATCACCAACCCCTCAAATTCCCAACTGAAGAGGGCATCAAATGCATCCGAGGGAGTCAACAAACGGAAAGATCATGCGAAGCGGCGGCCGTGCAAAATCAATCAGCGCCCAACGCTACACCAGCAAAGCGTTCTGCTAGTGAAGCCGGTCCCTCGACCAGATAGCAATCAAGGGAGCCCCCAATGCCCGAGCTTGCACCTCTGGAATGGGAGGCTCCACCTTCAGTCGAAGAAATTATTCGAGTTGACCTCGACAACGACAATCCCCCTCGAGAGACTTTCATTGGCACTGGCCTTAACAGTGTAGATGTACAAGACATGGTTTCATTCTTTAAATCCAATGCCGACGTTTTTGCTTAGAGCTTCGAAGACATGCCCGGGATCAATCCGGACGACGCATGTCATCGGCTCACGATCAAAGAAGGGGCACACCCAGTCAAACAGAAGCCTCGAACCATCAGACCAGAGCGACTGATTACGGTTCGAGAAGAAATCGATAAGTTACTTGCTGCTGGCTTCATCCGCGAAGTTGAGTATCCAACTTGGATCTCAAACATAGTCGCTGTCCCAAAGAAGAATAGGAAGATCAGAGTCTGCATCGACTTCACCAACCTCAACAAAGCATGTCCCAAAAATATGTTCTTTATGCCAAGGATAGATAGACTTGTAGACGCCACCGCTGGGCACGAGCTACTATCCTTCATGGATGGATACTCGGGATACAATCAAATCCCCCTGCATCGGGATGATCAAGAGAAGACATGCTTCATGACAGACAGGGGTCTCTACTGCTACAATGGCATACCCTTTTGCCTCAAAAATACGGGATTAACCTACCAAGGCTAGTCACGAAGATGTTCAAAGAACAGATCGGTCGCAACGTCGAAGTCTACGTCGACGACCTGCTTACCAAGAACCAAACTCGAGCGGAACACCTCTCTGACCTCGCCAAAATATTTCAAATCCTGAGGAGATACCGCATGAAGCTGAATCCAGCCAAATACGCTTTTGGAGTGCAATCAGGGACGTTCCTGGGTCACCTAGTAACCAGAAGGGGCATCGAAGCAAATCCCGACCAAATACGAGTGATACTCGATATGCCATCACCCTCTAATCAGAAAGAAGTTCAGCGCCTCACGGGAAGGCTAGTAGCACTCAATCGATTCGTATCCAAATCCTCCGACAAATGCAAGCTCTTCTTCGGCAAACTCCGCAAGGCTGACACATCAGGATGGGACACAACTTGTGAACAAGCTTTCCAAAGCATCAAGTTCTATCTCACCCAATCCCCTATCCTGATAGCATTGTTGCTAGCGGAACCGCTGTGGCTCTATCTTGCCGTCACCGGTCAAGCCATCAGTACAGTCTTGGTCAACAGAAGGGATGTCATCGAACGTCCTGTCTACTATACCAGCCACACTCTCCTGCCGACCGAAACTCGTTACTCGAAGATAGAAAAAAAATTTCTTGGCTCTACTTATGGCCTCCCGACGACTCCGCCCCTACTTCGTATCCCACCTGGTCACCATATCTTCCGAGCATCCACTCAAAGACATACTCGACAAGACTGGTAGAGCTAGTCGGATGACCAAATGGGTAATTAAAATGAGTTCGCTCGATATCCAATTCGAATCTCGTATTTCTATCAAAGGGCAAGCAATAGCCGACTTCCTAGCAGACTTCCCCGTGGAAGATTCTATCACCCTTGAAGACGATCCCGAGATGTACCTCAATGACAAATACGAGGAACGCCTCAGTCCAGGTCCTGAGGCCCCTTGTCCGAGCCCAAAGACTCCATCAACGATCGCATCGCGATGGAAGATCTACACCGACGGAGCTTTAAGTACCATCGGTTCGGGAATTGGGATAGTTCTGATATCCCCCAAACTAGACCACTTGGAGAAAGCTATCCTTCTCAGGTTCAATGCCACCAACAACAAAGCGGAGTACGAAGCTCTCGTCTCAGGATTAGAGACTGCTCAAGCACTGGGGGTAGAGCACCTCGACGTCTATAGTGATTCCCAGTTGGTCATCAAACAGATCAACGGAGATTACATAGCAAGAGGCGAAATGATATTGCACTATCTCGACCTTGTACAACACCTCAAGAAGCAGTTCGCAGACATCAAGTTCCTCCAAATACCAAGGGCAGACAATCGTGAAGGCGATGCCCTCGCCAATGCTGATTCAGTGTTGGGAAATCCAGTCAATCAATGCCACATCAGCATCGAATACCAGGAGTTGCCCAAAGCGAACCTTGAGCAACACGGAGTTATCGCCACGGCAAACGGAAGAAGGGGTTGGAAGCAGCCGATCTTCACTTACGCCTTAAGCGAAGATCAGTCAGATTGATAATGGTCAATCCTCAACTTCTTCAAGCACAACAAAATGTCGGAGGACTCGATTCAAGCCAGACGATTGCAAAGAAAACTCCCTCTCTATCGCCTTGAAGGAGAGGATCTTTACTTCCAGTTCCACAGTGGAATCCTTCTCAAATGTGTCAGCCTTGGACAAATAGAAATTATATTAGCAGACATCCATGCCGGAGCTTGTGGAAACCACTCTAGCGGTAGATCTCTCGAAGGAAAAGTCAAACTCTAAGGCTACTATTGGCCCACTATGGCCAAGGACGCTCGGCAGTTCGTCCAGAAGTGCGAACCTTGCCAACGGCACGCTCGAGCAATCCATCTCCCTGCATCTGAGCTCCACCCTCTGACGAGTCCTTGGCCGTTCCATCAATGGGGGTTGGATTTTCTTGGTCCATTCCCACCTTCTCCCAGCAAGAAGTACCAACTGTTGGCAACTAACTACTTCAAGAAATGGGTCGAAGCTGTGCCTCTCTTCCGTGAGACAGATGATGAGGTCATCAAATTCGTCAGGAAGAACATATTCTCACGATTCAGCACGCCCCTAGTGCTCATCGCCGACAATGGAGCACAATTCGACTCGGATAAATTCTGGGACTTTTGGCAAAAGCATGGGATCAAACTTTTCTATTCAACCCCGAGATACCCTCAGTGCAACGGTCAAGCGGAAGCCTCCAACCGAGCCATCCTTGGCATACTTAAGAAGAAGTTAGAAGACAAGAATGGGCTCTAGGAGAAAGCCCTTTCTGAGGTGTTGTGGGGGTATCGAACCAGACCTCGACGATCGACCGGATTCTCACCCTTCCACCTAACTTACGAGTCGGAAGCAATTCTGCCAACCAAAGCCATATGCCCAACTGCCACGTCCCTCGCAATCGAACGAGAGATCAACGAGGAACTTCGCATCGATGATCTCAACTGCGTAGACGAACTTCGTGATCAAGCGGCTGTACGCATCGCCAACTATCGACAAAAGATCAAGTCAACTTTCGACCGCAAAGTTAGTGGAAAACAGTTCAGCATCAGTGAACTCGTTCTAAGAGCGGTCTTCCCAAACACCAAGGAACATGGCAGTGGCAAGTTCGCTCCGAACTAGGAAGGACCATATATTGTCGAGTCGGTTGGAGGGAAAGATTTGTACCGACTAGTGACACCGGAAGGACATCGACTACCAAGAGCATGGAATGCATCATATCTCAAGAAGTTTTATCAATGAATGTAATCTCCATCAAGCTATCAATGAAAATGCTAGCACTTTAGATTCAAGAAAAGTCTATTAAATTCAACTTCAAATTCTATTCAACGCCACAGTTAGTTTGGTTCGCGTTGAGACACGACCGACTAACCTACAATAGTACAAAGCTACGTGCCTGAAACATAGGTCCGACTGAAACGGTGCTTCGCCTAAGTCCGACTGATACAAAGGCACCACGCTAGGTACTCCGAATTATTGGTGTCGCACATGCTCCCGTTGTCACGTAAGGACACATGCACTAGTGCCTCGCCACAGTTAGTTTGGTTCGCGTTACAACACGACCGACTAACCTGCAACAGTATAAAGCTACATGCCTGAAATGTCAGTCCAATTGAAACGACACTTTGCCTAAGTTCGACTGATACAAAGGCACCACGCTGAGTACTCTGAATCATAGGCATCACACATGCTCCCGTTATCACGTAAGGACACATGCACTGGTGACTCGTCATAGTTAGTTCGGTTTGTATTGCGACACGGCCGACTAACCTGCAACAGTACAAAGCTACATGCCTGAAATGTAGGTCCGACTGAAATGATGCTTGGCCTAAGTCCAACCGATACAAAGACACCATGCTGAGTGTTGGAATTGGATCCGTGTATCAGAGTCGCAGCGGAAGCAAAAGAAAGATCCAAAGATGATACGGTGTACGTTTCATTACAATTTCGCTATAAAACAATCTACATGCAAATCTACAATCTTAGCATATGTGCGGACACCCTAGAGGCATACTACGATCTACGGAAGACATGAATGCATCTACTTAGGTGTTTAGATTCATCATACCTTATGGATCTATGATCCGGAGATGACAGAACGATGAAGAACCGCACTTTAATTGCAAGGGAAACTATCGGATAGCACCTTGTCCTTTGCGAATTGAAGAATCCTCGAAATCCCGTCTCTGAGTGCAAGGATTTCGAGCCGACGGAAGAATCCGTTGTGAAGACGATGGCGAGCCTCGAGATTTTCTCCTCCTCTTTCTCCTTTCTTCCTTCTCCTTCCTTCCTCTTCCTTCTCCCTTCTTCTTCCTCTCTTTTCCTTGGCCGAAACCACAAAGGAGGAGCACAAAGGGGTCGGATTTTTGGAGGAGAGGGAGTAGAACCATTAGGCCGGCCCCTCCCTCTCCCAATTCCTATATAGGGCCGGTCTCCCATGGCTCCAAGGAGGCCAGGGCCGGCCCCTAGGTGGATAGGGATAAGGGGGGGCGATTTTTAGGGATTCCGGGTGTCTATCGTGAAGCCCGGACGAAAACGCCCTTCACGAAAAGCGGAAAACTGAAAGAGCGACTGAGTGAGGTGCGCTACTCGGAATCGAGTTCCGTCAGTGCCTGTGAGCTCCTGGAATTATTTCGCTTACTTTAAGATCCATATTCAATATGTTCTGAGCCATATTTCAGTATTTACCAAAATACCCCTACGGCCCGTAACACGTGTGAATTAGGTTCTTAGGCTCCGGGCTTGCGCTCCATCGTGCTACTTCGCATCAAACGTATCCAACTAGGTCGGGGAATAATTCCTATACGCAACGACAGGGTGGAACATTCAGGGTTCGGGATCTCTAGCTTCAACCAGATCCCTGATTAACTGTTCCGGTGACATACCGAAAGTTCCGTTAATCAGCCCTAATCCGATTAACCCGCGTAGCCACCCAGAGTGCGACGCGAGTTGAACTCTAGTGATCCTAAACTTATGTTACTCCCTCGTAACCCTGTTCTCTACTATACTCCGATAATCCTTAGTCCCTCCTATTACTGGTGTCATGATACGACTCGGGCGGTGGGGAGCACCGTCAGATCCCGATCGATCATCTGACTAGGGTTTGATGACTTGTCATCTATAACACCACACACCTTCTGGTGCTATGCCTAGCATCCGGAACATCGCCAGTCATACTGATAACCACCAGGCCTGGGTTAACTGTGTGGACAGATTAACTCATCAAAACGCACCCATCCAACACTGGACGTCGGATAACCTGTAGGGATTACATGTCACTCAAGCGCCAGCCGGGTAACCCAACGTACCGTGGTATTGGACTATGGAAGGTTCGCACACGTTGGCACATCAAAGCACCACACAACTGGTTGGCCTAGTGTATATGGTCCCTCAGGGTTAAGGACGGATTATCTATAGTAGTAAAACGGTTTCTGCACCAGTGTCTGAATCACTGAACTATGCACCATCTTGGTTCCTGTTCAACACGATCATCAAGCTTGGTCAGGTGAATGGGAATCCCACGTTCCAGTGGTGGAGACTTCACCACATCCTCTACCTGCCAATAGCTTATTCTCGGTGAAGCGACTAGCATCACCAAAGCTGTGAACTAGTTCTAGGTCTACACAGAACTGGTCCACTGGGTCTCCCAAGTATGGATCCTCCATGCGCCTCAGTGGCCTACTGTGTTCCCTAGGGTCCTTTTATTATATAAGTATTATCATATACCAGAGTAGTATTCTAATTAAAGCAATAACCAAAGTCATCTTTATTAGTGTTAATACAGAAAATCCACGCTAAGGACACACGAGCTACAACAATCTCCCACTTGGCCTAGTGGGGAACAACAGTCTTAACTCCCATGGCATGCATGTGCTTCTCAAAAGCCTTGGTCGGTAACGCCTTTGTGAAAGGGTCCGCCATGTTATCTGCAGACGCCACCTGAGTCACTGCAACCTCCCCTCGCTTCTGCAAGTCCCGGATAATGTAGTATTTTCGCTCGATATGCTTGCTCTTTTGGTGATATCTTGGCTCCTTGGATTGTGCTACCGCTCTACTATTATCACAGTAAAGGACAATAGGATCTTGAGCTCCCGGTACGCATCCTAAGTCCGTGAGGAACTTCTTGAGCCACATCGCCTCCTTAGCTGCTTTGCATGCCACAACGTACTCAGCCTCTGTCGTCGAATCCGCGATGCATCCCTGCTTCACGCTCCTCCAACTGACAGCTCCTCTTCCTAATGAAAACACAAACCCTGATGTCGATCTCCTGGATTTCGGATCTGACGCAAAGTCAGAATCTGTATATCCAATCGGCATCAGTTCCTGTGAAGAGTAAACTAACTCATAATCTCTCGTCCTACGGAGATACTTGAGTATACTTTTCACAGCAGTCCAGTGCCCTGGACCCGAATTTGACTGATACCTGCCCATCATGCCTACTACATAGTATATATTTGGTCTCGTGCACTGCATGGCATATATCAAACTTCCTACAGCCGAAGCATAAGGTATCTTCTACATCTCTGCCCTCTCCTCAGGAGTCTTAGGACCCTGATCCTTGGACAACTTCATTCCATGTCTGAATGGAACCATTCCCTTCTTGGAGTTGTGCATACTGAATCTGACCAAGATAGTATCTATGTAGGCTGACTGTGACAGCGAGAGAATCTTGTTCTGGTGATCTCGAGTTACCTTGATCCCCAGAACATAACTCGCTTCACCCAGGTCTTTCATGTCAAATTGAGAGGATAACCACACCTTCACTGTAGACAATGTTCCAACATCGTTTCCGATGAGCAGGATATCGTCCACGTAAAGCACTAGAAAAACTACTGCAGTCTTATCGCTCCTTTTATAAACACAAGGTTTATCCACGTTCTGTTCAAATCCATAAGACTGGATAGCCTGATCAAAATGCATGTTCCAACTTCTGGATGTTTACTTCAGTCCATAAATGGACCTTTGTAACTTGCACACCAGACCTTCCTGACCTTTTGCGACAAAGCCTGGAGGCTGAGACATATAGATGTCTTCTTCCAAATCCCTGTTGAGGAATGTGGTATTGACGTCCATTTGCCAGATCTCCCAATCATAATGGGCTGCAATGGACAAAAGGATCCGGATAGACTTAAGCATAGCCACTGGCGAAAAGGTTTCGTCATAGTCGATCCCTTCTCACTGGGTATAACCCTTAGCGACTAGTCTAGCTTTGTAAGTCTCAACGGTACCATCCGGACCTCTTTTTCTTTTGTACACCCACTTACACCCAACAGGTTTAATGTTGTGAGGTGGTGTTACAAGTGTCCAGACCGAATTTTGGGACATCGATGTCAGTTCTGCCTCCATAGCTTCCTGTTATGATGCATGGTCAGAGGATACCATCGCTTCATCATAGTTCAGAGGATCATCCTCCTGAAACTTTGGATCTACCATAAAGGCTTCTCCAATGTATCTATCAAAAGCACTTGTGGTCCTCCTACTGCGACGAACCTGCGGTGGTTCCATAGGAGTCGATTCTACAGTATCGTTTATCTTAGTGGTATCGGCTCCCACTATGTTTTCTGTCTGCGTACTCCCATCAGTACCAAGCAATTCTTCAAGAACTACTTTACTGGTGGGCTTATGGTCTATTAAATAATCCTGCTCCAGGAATATGGCGTTCGTCGAGATGATAACCTTTCTATCCTCAGGATCATAAAATAAACCACCCTTTGTCCCTTTTGGATACCCAACGAACAAACATACCTTAGTTTTTGACTCCATCTTATCTCGCTTGTCCTTCCGCACATGTGCTGGACAACCCCAAATCCTAAAGTGTTGTAGGCTTGGCTTTTGCTTTAACTGTAGCTCCCAAGGAGTTAGGGGTACTGACTTTGATGGAACAAAGTTCAAAGTGTATGCTGTCGTCTCTAGGGCATATCCCCAAAAACTAGGTGGCAATGTGACATAACTCACCATAGTCCGAACCATGTCTAACAAAGTTCGGTTTCTCCTCTCAGATACATCGTTCTGTTGTGGTGTCCCTGGTGCAGTCAACTGGGATACGATCCCATGCTCACGCAGGTACCCAATAAATTCATCCGATAAGTATTCGCCTCCTCGATCCGATCGAAGAGACTTGATACTTTTACCCGTCTGCTTTTCTGCTTCATCTCTGAACTCCTTGAACTTATCAAAGGATTCAGACTTCCGCCGCATGAGGTATATATATCCAAACCTCGAGTGATCATCTGTGAAGGTGATGAAATACTCGAAGCCTCCAATGGCACGGACACTTATGGGCCCATATACATTAGTGTGTACTAACTCCAATACCTCCTTAGATCTGCTACCTTTGGCTCGGAAAGACCTTTTAGTCATCTTCCCTTCCAGGCAAGACTCACACGTCGGTAGGCTTTCTGAAATATCTGGACTTAAGAGTCCTACCTTAACCAACCTATGAATCATGTCTGAGGCTATGTGTCCAAGCCTTATATGCCAAAGGAGTGTTGGATTATCTGAGGGAATTTTCCTTTTAGATGAATTAATCACACAAGCTTTAGTTATGCTATCCTGCTTATGATTGGAGTTAATTACATAGAGATCATTCTGTATCTTTCCCTTACAAACAAAGGAACCATTCAATTTGATTGACAACCAGAAGCATCAATTAAAACTGACAAACCTTCATTATTCAATAAGAAAACAGAAATTAAATTTCGTCTCAAGGACGGTACATAAAACATGTCTCTAAGTAATAAACTTCTTCCATCAAGGAACTGCAAGATGACATCTCCAACTGCTCCAGCCTCTGCCACGGCCTCAATTCCCATGCTTAGGATTATCTCCCCATCACCCAGTTTTCTTGTCTCCTTGAACCCCTGCAAATTATTGCATGCATGGTTAGTGGAATCAGAATCCACAATCCATGAGACTGGAGAACAACTGGATGCTACTAGGGATTCCACTATGTGGATTTGAGATATACCTGTCTCAGCCTTCTTGGGAGCCACGCGGCAGTCGCCCTTCCAGTGCCCCTTCTTGCCGCATCGAAAATATTTTCCTTTGGGCTTCGCCGGACCATTCTGCTTGGGAACCTGCAACTGCACCTGACCCATCTTCACGGGCTTCTTAGACTTTCTTTTATGAAACTTGCCCTTGGCTTTCAGAGAAGAATTCCGCTCCACGTTTAGGGATTGGGCTCCTGCCTTCATCCCGTCCTCTGCCGCCTAGAGCGCCGCTAGGAGCTCTGCGTTAGACATCTCCAACCGGTTAAGGTTGAAGTTGGTAACGAAGCCCTCAAACGCTCCTGACAGAGACACGAGGAAAATGTCGGTCTGGATCTCTGCATCCAAGATGACATCGAAGGAACCAAGCTCGTTCACATAGCCAAACAATTTCAGCATATGATCCCGAACTAAAGTCCCCTCTGTCATCTTCGTGGACACCAATTTCTTGATGGTTAGGTAACGAGTTACCCGAATACGACCCTCGAACATTTCCTTCAGGTAGAGCATCATGTCTGAAGCAAAGACCATGTCTTCGGCTTGCTTCTGAAGGACGGTCTGCAAGGATGTCACAATGTAGCACTTGCACATCTCATCAGCATCTAGCCAGTCTTTCCATTCCTTTAACTGGGCCTGAGTTGCACTTGGTCCCGGCATGGCCGGTTGAGGGGTACTTAGGGCAATTATGTGTTTGCCAACCCTTAGGACGAGCATTAGGTTACGCTTCCAGTCCTCGTAGTTTGGTCCCGTAAGTTTGTTATCATTAAGTATGGAGGCAAGGAGGTCGAGCTTGGTCATGATTTCTGTAAACAATGGTTTAAAGCAATAGTTAGGGTCTACTACAATCTATTTCATGGAATTTAGAAATAGATACTGTCTACTCCAGCCGCTATGTCTTCACCACCTCAAGTGGAGACATCCAGGAATCTAAATTCCCTGGGCTCGAGCACTGAGACTATCGGCCCTGAATTAGAGACAGCATCTCGGTGAGAGCATGCAACCGCTTCTGCCAACGGGATTTTTACGACCCAGTCTTTATCAGAATTATCCACAGCAAACTGAAAGACCTCCCAGTCTCCTTTTGGCCAGCTTTATGTGACCCACGTGCGCAGCAACAGTGGCTTCACACAAGCTTTCGGATGCTTCCCACAAATCTAGGTGGTGTCGACAGGGGGGTTCATAGGCTCCCGCGGTGCAGGATAAAACCGTCACCCACTGCCACCGGCATCCTCCATGTCCCGAAGGAAACTACTAGGTGAACCAGCATGGAAGGAAATACAGCTCTTACCCGGTGGGAATATCGAACTGCGTACCTCCCACCCAGACCCTTAGCCGGTTGATTGTGGAGGCCAGGGGCTCCCCTTTGGAGGGAATCTCTTACACATCCCTTCTTTATGAGGTTTTATGCATATCTAGAAAGGTCACGACCTCCTAGACTTAGACCCTGGTCTACCGCGCTCGCACTAGGATTACAAACCTTCCCGCAAAGCATTAGTATCCTCGGAAAATATCATAGTCCCTACCTTGAAGACTCAACTTTCACCTTTTTTGCAGGGATCACATTACATAGATTCCAAGGATCCCAATACTTTACTAGTTTGTCTATAATCCTAAGATCTGGAGCCTAGCCTAAGGTCAACGTGGAAAGGACTCCCACTACGATGACGTCTCATTCACAATTTGATGCCTGATATCATAGTAGACCTTATCTCATTACAGGTTTCGATGCTGGCCAAATAGAGACATCCGACAACCTCCGTCAGACCTCAACCTAATGGTGGCATAACCAAATCGTGATGAGTTCATACTACCATCAAACATCATCTAGAAACAGGTATCACACAGTGAAATCCTAACCTAACTTGGTCGCTAGGACCACGTAGGGAAAGGGCATCCCACTAGGGTTATCATACTTCTTATGGAGACATTAGTTAATTATCTCTAAACAAATCTAACACTGCGTCTATCTCGGTGCACAGTACTTGGCTACCTGAACTACCACGAGGGCGGTTACCACCTTTCCTTTTAGCTAGCCACCGGATTCGCACGTGTTAGAAGCATATAGAGACACCGATGAATCCATAATTTTAGTACTAACCCTAAGCCTGATCTAGAGACAAACTCACAAGCAAAATAGATAATCACATTATCATCGGGGTTCTCTAAATACGAAATAAAGAGAAACAATAGAAAAACATCCAAACTGAATCACGTCTAGGGTCCGACCCCTGAACCTGAATAGCACAGCCAAGATATCCCGCTCTTCCGTTCTGCACGATCTCTGACGACGATCCCCTTCATCGCCAACGTGCACGCTTTCGCCGGGTCTTTGCACGCCATGGTACCGCTTGCCCGAACCGTGGATGTAGCATCATCTCCTTCTTCCTATGACCGAAAAACTAACACGCTCCGAGCAAGTGCTCGTTCGTGTATAATTTCGCTAGAAAGAAAAGAAGACAATCGTAGAAACATGGCCAGGGAACCGAGGATGGTCAACCCCCACCATCGCCCATCTAGAGCCTTAAAATTCACAATAATAATCAATGCAAAATTAAATCCGAGGTCTGACCCCCGGATGCATGTAATCACAGATTACTATTCAGCACGGCACCTATAAAAAGACGATACATAGCACAATCCATATGCATGATCTACGCCGAACCCCGACAAAAACATATGTCATCATATGTTCACATGATGTTTTCACGAATTTATGCATGAAACATACACCAAAGCGTGCTCTGATACCAATTATTGGAATTGGATCCGTGTATCAGAGTCGCAGCGGAAGCAAAAGAAAGATCCGAAGATCATACGGTGTACGTTTCATTACAATTTCGCTATAAAACAATCTACATGCAAATCTACAATCTTAGCATATGTGCGGACACCCTAGAGGCATACTACGATCTACGGAAGACATGAATGCATCTACTTAGGTGTTTAGATTCATCATACCTTATGGATCTATGATCCGAAGATGACGGAACGATGAAGAACCGCACTTTGATTGCAAGGGAAACTGTCGGATAGCACCTTGTCCTTTACGAATTGAAGAATCCTCGAAATCCTGTCTCTGAGTGCAAGGATTTCGAGCCGACGGAAGAATCCGTTGCGAAGACGATGGCGAGCCTCGAGATTTTCTCCTCCTCTTTCTCCTTTCTTCCTTCTCCTTCCTTCCTCTTCCTTCTCCCTTCTTCTTCCTCTCTTTTCCTTGGCCGAAACCACAAAGGAGGAGCACAAAGGGGTCGGATTTTTGGAGGAGAGGGAGTAGAACCATTAGGCCGGCCCCTCCCTCTCCCAATTCCTATATAGGGCCGGTCTCCCATGGCTCCAAGGAGACTAGGGCCGGCCCCTAGGTGGATAGGGATAAGGGAGGGCGGTTTTTAGGGATTCCGGGTGTCTATCGTGAAGCCCGGACGAAAACGCCCTTCACGAAAAGCGGAAAACTGAAAGAGAGACTGAGTGAGGTGCGCTACTCGGAATCGAGTTCCGTCAGCGCCTGTGGTTAAATGACTTTAGTTTTTATTAAATACTTAGTTTTTGTTAATTGCTTAGTTAATCTAATCAGACTCTCAACCATTGTTAGCTAGATTAGGTTTCAATCAACTTAGATTTATTAAGTTTTCTATCAAAGTCCCTGTGGGATTGACCTCGCTCCGCTGCACTATAATTCACGATTCGTGCACTTGCGAGTACAATTAAAATATCATAAAAACTACATGCAAAAATTCATTGCCCAAGATTTTCTACAAAGAAGAACCCTAGCAATATGAATTGGCTGGGGGTGGCGAAGGATCGGTAAGACCTACCTTAGGTAAAATCATCCACCATCAAGCAAAAATCCTACTCCGAGAGCCCTTGACCCCCCATGAGTTGGGTTAAGCCAAAAAACCTCCCCAAAAAAGACTTGGTCGATAAAGTTAAAGAGCCGATTGGGTGAAAGCCCGACCGGTCAAAAGACTCAATGTTGAGTATGATCGGTCGGTACTTTCACCTCTCAAAGAGTGGGGGTAAATCTTCAACGCTAACTGATCAACAAACTCAAGGAGTTTGACCGACAGGTGAAAAGTCCGAGCGATATATAACACCCTAAAGTGGGTTCTATCGCTCGACGGGAGCAAAGACCAAGGGGCAGTAAAGATCAACTGGTCTAAAGACTCAAAAGAGAGTATGATCGGTCGATGAAAATGCCCAGGGTGAAACACTCCTTATTGAGTAAAGACCAATCCGCCGTAAGACTGACTAGTCGAAAGACTCAACAAAGAGTATGACTGGTCAGTGAAGATGCGTGAAAGGTGAAACACTAAAGACCAATCCGCAGTAAAGACTGACTGCTCGAAAGACTCAACAACGAGTACGACCGGTCAGTGAAGATGCACGAAAGGTAAAACACAAAAGTCTCCTCCAGGGGCACTTGACCCCCGCGAGTTGGGTCAAGCAAAAGTCTCTTCTGAGAGCCACTTGCTCCACTTGCGGAACAGGGGTGAGTTTTCGAAGCCGACTGGGTATATAACACTCCAAAAGGAGTTCTACCCAGTAAAGTCCTCGCAGGAAAGATCAATCGGTCGACAGACTCAACAAGAAGTATGACCGGCCAAAGAAAAGTACCTGGAAGGTGAAACACGCACTGAAGACAGACCAGTTAAAGACTCGGCAAGGAGTTCGACGAGCTGCTGAAAAAGTTCGAGTACTAATGAGTGATCGGCTCGCAAGACACAATGGCGAGAATGGCCGATCGGTTAAAGTGTTGCACGGGCAAGAGAAAAATGGTTAAGTGCTTAGAACTGGCAAGTTGGGCGAGTGCGAGTTAGGAATAGTCTCGATCGGCCGGACCATGAGACCGACCGATCGAGAGAGGGTATTGTGTGTACCTTAACAAATAAAAAAGGTGGAAGTACCCGACCGTGTACTTCGCCCGACCGGCCGCGCAACTCGTCCCGGCCGGCCGCACACTTCGCTGTGCCCCAGTCGCGCACTTCACTTTGCTGCGTCCGGTTGCGCACTTCACCTTGCTGCACCCGACTACGCACTTCGCTGCGCCCAGGCCGCGCGCTTCATCTCACTGCGCCCGATCACGCACTTCACTTTGCTGCGTCCGGCTGCGCACTTCACTTTGCTGCACCCGACTACGCACTTCGCTGCGCCCAGGCCGCGCGCTTCATCTCACTGCGCCCGATCACGCACATCGCCCACCCACACACATTGTTGCGCCCGACCGTGCACTTCACTGCGCCCTAACCATGCACTTCATTTTATTGCATCTCGCTGCGCACTTCAACGCGCAGCGTCCGACCGCGCACTTCACTCATTGGAGGATCCCAATTCCCAATTTGTACCATCAACTGATAGCTGCTTCGGTTCTCGTCGAAGGATCGCAAGGTCGGAATGAACGAAGTACAACGTGTTTAACAAGGAAAAGGGTATGGCTTCTCTCGATTGTGCCAACTAATGAAGTGACACAATGATCTACGAGAGGTTCTACCAGTAAATAAATGATTTCCGTAGGTTTTATGAAGTAAATCATTTTGGCTATTAGTAAATCTCCACGCATTTACTTTACTATATCTTTTGGTTTAAATCATTTTGACTCAAGAGTAAAACACTTCTTTACTTTACTGATCAGCATATCGATCGAATGCATACATATCCTTAGTTTTTAAACAAGAAAAATTATATTCATATCTTAAAACTACTTTGTATATCTTGTTTTCTTCTAAAATAATAAATTCTCTGTTTTCTCCATCACCGTCAGTGCTACCGCCTGTGCTCGTCGCCGCCGTTAGCCCCAACGTCCGCTTCACCTCAAACCAGATCTCGATCCTCCATCCTCGATGGGTCTTCCGATCCTACGCTGACTTCATCCCTGAATCCTCCGTCGGCCTCTCGTTTCTTGGCCTCCTTCAGGACCTACGACGACGGTGTCGGAGACGTCAACCACGACTTCACTTCCCTCTTCGTCGGCGGATTCTCACTATTGCCGCCGCCCTGATCCGGACCCAAGATATATCCACCCCCGCCTGGGCCGTGCGGCCCGTGTCGTCCAACCACGGCATTGCCCACGACGCCACCTGGAAGGTCGTCGAGGAAGGCTCTAATCAGGTCTCGAATTAGGGCTCTTAAACAATCACCAGTACAAGGACTAGACCGGGCATCACCCCGGGTTCGACACTGGTTGAGTGATATGATCGTATGCGAAGCCATGTTCGCACGTTCTTCACGGTCAAAGAAGCATCCGGCGCCGATCTTCATCCAAAACGGCACGGCTGATGTCATCCCCTTCGGAAGACGCCAAACGAACGAAACGCCCCCACACACAGTTTCCATATCCCGACACACAAACGCGGCCAAAAGGGCCAAAGACTATCTTCAGATTCAACAAACGGTAGTAAGTCCCCTACCTAGGGGTGTTCATGGTTTGGATTGATTCCGTTTTTTTTGATAAATTTAGAGCCGAACCGGTGTTGATCGGTTCTCTGGAAAATGAAACCGAATCAAACCATTTATTAGTTAAAACCGAATCAAACCAAACCACAAAAGCTCGGTTTGATTTGATTCGGTTTTGCGGGTCTTTCAAATCGCTCGATAGCCTCAAAAATCACCTCCTCGATTCTTTCTAAATATTTGATTAACAAAAATAATGATATTGAATTGGTACTGAACATCCAACTAAATGTTCTTGAATTGGTAGTGAGATGTGAATGGCTGAACCACTAAGTTGGTTCATATTTTACTTTTAAGTCTTTAATTTTGGGTCTGCTATTTGTCTCAACAGAATTACTAGCAACACCCTTAACTTTTCATTTTGAGATAGTTCATAAGTTGGGACTTGGGAGTGCTAGTAATTATGTGGGTGCAAATAGCAACATCCTCCACTTTTCAGTTTCATCACACCGGTTGAACATGTGAAAGTCTTGAATGCATGGAATGGTGATGATTGGGGTCACCACCATATAATGTACAAAGTACAATATTAGTGAGATAATACAATAGTAACTATCGAGGGTATACTACCAATGGTTCGGGTTAGGTTGTTTGGGTTAAAAAACTCACAATCCAGGACCGAATCGCTCTTAGCGGGTATTCTTTGTTCGAAACCGAACCGAACCGAATGGTCAAAAAAAACCGATCCAAACCAAACCGAATAGACCGGTTCGGTTCGGTTTGGCTGGTCAACCCGAACCGATGAACACCCCTAAGTCACTACCTGTCAAGCGGTGGCATAGGACTCCTGTCAGCCGTCCGATCTCTATATATAATACATCTCCACTCCACATGAGTGCAACACAACCACACTACAACCTGGTCCCCGGCCATGGAGGTCCAAGTGCAGAGCTCCACCACCATCAACCCCAATGGAGACCCACTCGCCGAGCCGACCGAGGTCCCCCTCACCATCTTCGACCGCTTCGCCTCCTACATCCACATCGCCGTCCTCTTCGCCTTCACCCCGCCGACCCCGACCAACTCGGCCATCATCGACGGCCTCTCCAAGGCCCTCCTCCACTTCCCCACCCTCACCAGCCGACTCGGTACGACCACCTCCACCACCACCCACGGCCGCCGCCTCCCGTGCTTTCTGGTGGGAGGCCCCGACGGCGGGGCCCTGGTGGTGGAGGCCACCGTGGCGGCGAAGCTATCCGATCTCCCACCGCTCGAGCCGTCGCCGGAGTTGGAGCTGCTGCACCCTCCATGGGAGGGCGTCCGCTACGTCTTCCAAGTCCAGCTCAACCGCTTCCAGTGCGGTGGGCTCGTGGTCGGGATCACCACCAACCATCGGGTGGCCGACGGTCAGTCCATGAGCGCCTTCTTCGTGGCGTGGGGGAAAGCGGTTCGAGGCGCCCCGATCGACCCGCTTCCCGTCCACGACCAATCATGGCTCAAACCCCGGTTCCCCCCAAGATGCGAGTTCCATCACTGGGGTCGGGAGTTCATCCCGATCACGCCGCAGCTGGACGGCTTCTCTCTCCACCAGATCAACGTCGACCCGGAGAAGATAACCAACACACTGCTGCACTACTCTCAAGAGTTCATAACCGAGACGCTGAAGGCGAGGATGCCGGAGAAGCACACGACCTTCGAGTCCTTATTGGGCCACCTCTGGAGGAAGATAACGGTGGCCCGCGGGCTCGACGGCGGAGCTCATACGATGATAAAGGTGTCCGTGAACGGTCGGCCGAGGCTCCGGCCGCCCGTCTCGAAGGAGTTCTTCGGCAACTTGGTCCTCAACGCGTACCCGAAGGCGAAGGTGAGGGACCTTGTCGACGGTGGCGTCGTGGGGGCGGCCAGGATGGTTCACGATGCGGTGTCGAGGGTCGGGGAGGAGTATTTCCGGTCGTTCATGGATTTCGGGGCGATGCATGCGGAGGAGGAGCTGGTGCCGGTTTACGACGAGGACGGTAACGTTCTGTCGCCGAATCTGGAGGTGGATAGCTGGTTAGGGTTTCCGTTCCAGGAGATGGATTTCGGCGGCGGGGGAGCGCTGTGCGCCTTTTTGCCGACGTGGGTGCCGGTGGACGGGTTGTTGATTTTCCTTCCGTCGCTGCAGCCGGACGGAGGGATCGATGTGGTGGTGGACTTGCTAGGAGTGCATGCAGAAAGGCTGCGGCAGATATCTCACTCCTTGGATTAATTATGCTCGCTAGGGTTAATTTGCTTCTTCAGTACTGTACTGTCTAAGGTAAAGAAGTGGTCAATAAAGGTCAAATTTGGTCAAAATTGGTCAATAAAGGTCAAATTAGGTCAAAAGTGGTCAACGTGATAATGAGTCATCTCAACCATCGGATTACTCGTAGTTGATTTCCACGAAACCATGGGCGGCGTGAATGGTGAGGACTGACTGACATGTTGAGGGCTAGCTGCAGAGAGGTTGTTGGGTGCGGAGTAGCTGCATGGCTGGCCGGCTGGCACTCGGCCAGGTCCTTTGCGGCTGACGTGGCGGCTTGCTAGGCGTTCGAGCCCGCAACCGTTGTACGTGCGGTGCCCTCGAGGTTTATATATACTTGTGGTTCAACATAAACTTCGATCAGGTATCCATATCAAGGGGCATGCTATAATGCGGTATGCGGTATGCGGTACGTGCGGGTATTACATTATAGCCATCTGATGCATACGCTGCGTGCATCGCATGCACACAGCAATGTATCAAACGACTGCAGTGCGGTGCCACACTTATCGTATGCCGCATTATAGCATTTTTGTCCATATCCATTCGAGTAATGCTATATAGACAGCTTGTTTGCCAACATCACGTGATGCGGAGTGCTGGCAGGTCCTTATTGCTGGGAATATTTTTCTGCGGGCTATGGGATGAATCCTAGGCGGATGCGACCTAGGCAACTTTAGGTGGCATCCGCCTAGGACTCATCCCATGGCTCCGACAAAAATGTTACAAGCAATGACTACCTGCCAAACACTTCACGTCACGTGGAGTCGGCAACAAAATTTGGCAAAGGAGTTGGCTATATAGCATCACTCCATATCCATACCCTCTAGATAAATCCTCACTTTTGGATCCTTTCATCATTTTCCATCGGTTTCCATTTATCCCTTCACCTTATTCATACCTAGTATTTTGAATTCTATGTCATAAACAGAAACACAAGGGCTAGGACTGTAATATCCTATTTTTATCTTTTCCGTTTTATCCCTACACAAATCACAAGTACCATCGAAAAATATTATATTTTTGCCACTAATCAATTGAGTCATATTTATCAATTTAAAAAACCATGGGCAATAGCCCCCTAAATAAATCCCCACTTTTGGATTCTTATATCGTTCCATCCTTTTCCATCAGTTTCCATTTTATCCTTCACCATATCCATTAATCCATATCCAGTATTTTGAATCCTATGTCATGAAACAAACACAAGGGCTAGGACCAAAATATGCCAATTTTATCCTTCTCGTTCTATCCCTACACAAATCACAAATACCATCAAAAAATATTACCCTTTTACCATTAATCAATTTAGTCTTATTTATCCATTTAAAAAATCAAGAGCAATTATTTATATTCATACCCCCCCCCCCCCCCCCCACCCCAAATAAATCTCCACTTTTGGATCCTTACATCCTTTTCCAACAGTTATCATTTTACCTTTTGCCTTATCCATTAATCCATACCCAATATTTTGAATCCTATGCCATGAAAACAAACACAAGGTCTAGAACGTTATATGCCATTTTTATCTTTTCCCTTTTATCCCTTCACAAATCACAAATGCCATCAAAAAATATTACCCTTTTGCCACTAATCATTTGAGTCTTATTTATCCATTTAAAAAAACAAGGGCTATTATCCATATCCATACCCCCCCAGATAAATTCTCACTTTTGGATCATTACATCCTTTCATCCTTTTCCATCAGTTCCCATTTTACCCTTCACCTTATCCATTAATCCATAACCAGTATTTTGAATCTTATGTCATGAAAACAAATACAAGGGCTAGGACCGTAATATGCTATTTTTACCCTACCCGCTACACAAATTACAAATACCATCAAAAAATATTACCCTTTGACCACTAATCAATTGAGTCTTATTTATCCATTTAAAAAACCAAGGGCTATTATCCATGTTCATTACCCCCCCCCCGGATAAATCCCCACTTTTGGATCCTTCCATCCTTTTCCATAAGTTCCCATTTTACCTCTCACCTTATCCATTAATCTATACCCAGTATTTTGAATCCTATGTCATGAAAACAAATACAAGAGCTAGGACCGTATATGTCATTCTTACCCTTCCCGTTCTATCCCTACAAAAAATCACAAATCCCTACACACTGCATGGAATTGGTGGAGTCGGCGTCGGTAGTTCTTGCTCACGTCAGGGGCAAGTTGGGTTTTTTATAATGCCGGGGCTGCCCTATTAATATGTGCAGTGCCAATAGCCCAGCCCTGCACCTTAGGGGGTGTTTGGCATCATTCCGGAACAGCCTATTTCCATTCCGAATTCCTTGATTTGAAATTAACGGCTAGTAATTGTTCCAGTGGAATGAAAGTCTTGGGAACTAAAAAATCTCACTCCCGCTGTTTCTGTACCAACGGGAGAACTGTACCATCAAATTGCATTGAAAATAGTAATTGACGGTAATAACCCCCTTCTGGAAGAGGATTAAGGGGACAGCTGTTCCACATACCAAACACCCCCTTATATTCTTATGCCATACCTTCAGGTTCTTCATTATATCCCACTTGTCCCTGTTTTTGCAAACAAAGTCTCCCCCTGTCCTCTTTTCCTGCTTGTTTTCTTTTCAGAAAAAAAAAAAAGAAAAGAAAAGTTTTTCCACAACAACAATTTGATACATTCCAAGACATAATACGAGTTATTATGCGACTTTATTGATCACAATCTTCCAAACCAATGCAAAGTATCAAAGTTACACATCAACCACCTTACGAACATCACCCTGCATGAGATCTCTGATGAAAGAGTTGAGACTAGCATTCGACGATCCATCCGCTTCGATCGCTCCACGAGAAGCCTCACGGAGCTCCATGGCTCTCCTCCTCATCTCCCTACCTTCAATCCCATCCAAGTCCATCAACCTCCTCACAATCTCTGCAATCTCCTCTCTTCCAATCAAATCTTTCCTCCCCGCCTCTTCCTTCACACTCAAACCAACCTTCCACTCATCCACTATGAGTCTGCTATCCAGGCTCTGATCCCAAAAGATTGGAAAAGTAAGCATCGGCACCCCTGCAAACACAGCCTCCAGCGTCGAATTCCACCCGCAATGCGTCAAGAATCCTCCGACAGAAGGATGGCAGAGGACCCTCAACTGATCGCACCACGGAATTACCAACCCCATGCTGCCGCTCATCTCCTGCGTCCGAGAAGTGTTCTCGCGAGTGATCCACAAGAACCGGCTCCCGCTGCCGCGGAGACCCATCGCGATCTCATCCATCTGAGGGCCTGAGACAGACAGGAAGCTGCCGAGCGAAATGTACAGCACGGAGTTCTTCGGTTGAGAATCCAGCCAATCGTAGAAGTCTGTGTCGTTGCTGGAGTTTTGCAAAGGATTGCTTGGCTTTTCATTAAGCATCATGTAAGGAATGGAAGGTCCAACTGAGTACACAGGACATTGGAGGTCTGCTCGTAGTGCGTCGATGACACGGGGCTCGAGCTCGTAGAAGGAAGTGAAGAGGACACCCTGCGCCTCCCTTGCTCGAGATAAGGCTTCCATGGCTCGCTTCCATGGCTTCTCCATGCTGTGGAGTGACTGGATATCGGATAAACGTACGGAAGTGAGACCAGGGACATACTGCTCTAAAGCCTCATCTGCTTCTTCTACAGCGAAAAAAGAAAAAACAAAAGAAAACAAAAGAAGGTATCAGAGCACTTTTGAGAGAGGAAGTGTTTTGCAGACGGGATAATATAAACCCTTTTTTTTTATTGAATATAACCTTTCCTTCAAGAGGTCCTCTGTGGATGGTTTTTTGAGATGGAACTCAGCTATCAATATTTGAAGGGAGAACGCGAGAGCTCCATGAGAGATAAGGGCAAGGGTTTGGCGGAGGAGACCCCCCTCCACCACCCGGGCAAGCAGGGACGGCAACCAAGCCAAGCCACCTCCTCCACTCACGAAAGGCCAAATAATCTGATCCAAGGTTTAAAATCACAGTATCGGTCGCTGTATCGGTCGGCCCTGAACCGGTATATACCGGCCGGTATGTACCGGCCGGTATGTACCGGTACCGGCCGATACGGACCAATACAGGTTGAGAAAAAAAACCCAAAAAAAAAAAATTTAACCTTCTGTACTGGTCCGTACCGGCCTGAACCGGCCAATAAGGACCGGTACATACCAGTACAGGCCAAGTATCGGGATCGGATGCAGTACCGCTCTCGAACCGGCCAAAACCGGTACGTACCGATATCGGCCGAGATTTAAAACCCCGATCTGATCATCTCTTCCCTTGAGGGAAGAAAAGATTGGTCCGCTTTAGCTGCCCTCCGAAGAGATTCACGTCCACGTCGGACAGATTTTCTTCCAGATCCCATGAGGTCACAACCCACCATGTTAGATCATGAGGCCCACGGGAGGATCGAAGGAGACAGGGAGGGGCACTAGATTCAAAACCGCCTCCTTCATCAATAGGGACCACCAACCCCGGCCCATTGATGATCCTTGGGTTCGGAAAATACCTTTTCACAACTGTCGTCGATCCTTTGCCCAGGTTTTGAAGGAATCCCCACCGCCCAAGTCCCCACACAACTTTCATCACCATTATGAGGGCGGTCAGAGGTCACATCAAGATCCCGATGGGTTTCATCGTCGGAGAGTCTTTAACAAGGGCCTTTGCTTCAGATGCGGAGGCAGAGGGCATTTCGCCAAAAGATACGTGATCCGGTAGTGTGCTTTACCTATCAGAAGGTGGGTCATAGAGTAATGAAGTGCCCGTCAGGGAAGGAGATGAGAGGGAAGTGGAAGGAGATGATGGGGAAGGGGAAGTAGAGACGGCTACATTGGAGAAGGAGATCATGGGGAAGGGGAGGCGACAATATCTCCGGCAATTTGGAAGGGGTAGGAGAGACAATGGCAGCTCTAGCAATGGGGAGGTGGGGGAGGCTGGTGGGTTATGAGATGCCCAGAGCAGGTAAGGGCTGGAACCTAGAGGTGGTATGAGGTAGGGTGAGGTAAATGGACGGCATACTTGCCATGCAAAAAATTTAGGGTAAATTACACTTTACCCCCCTGAAGTTTGGCCCAAAATCACTTAACCCCCCTGAAGTTTTTTTTGTTTCAAATTGATCCTTAAATCAGTTCGTGTAAAGCGTTAAGTACGGCTAAAGTATCATGTTTGTGTTACACCCTCTAAATGAAGATTGATTAAAAGCAAGTGTTAATTGTTAATCAAATCAAATGTTAAATGACTAAATTAACCTTGTATTATTTATTAGGATTTAGGATTTAGGATTAAGGGTTTATGATTTATGATTTAAGATTTAGGATTAAGGGTTTAGGATTTAGGATTAGGGATAGATCAAGTGTTACCTAAGCAATCATTGTAGGAGTTACTATAGCAGCAACAATGAAGTCACTGTAGCAGCTACATCAACTACTACAGTAATAGTCATTCGGGTTAGGGTTTAGGAATTAGGGTTAGAGTCAGTGTTAGGTTTTAGTATTTAGGGTATTGAACTAGGGTTACGGTTTAAAATTTAGGATTAGGATTAGGGTTAGGGTTTAGTATTTAGGGTAAACAATTAGGGTTAGGATTAGGATTAGGATTAGGGTTTAGAATTTAGGATTAGGTTTAGGTTTTAGACTTAGATTTAAGATTAGGTTTAAGGTTTAGACTTTAGGATTATGGTTTGGTTTAGGGTTTCACAACACGACAAAAAAGTTTTGAAATTTCAAAACTTTTTTGTTGTGTTGTCAAACTGGTTGCCCCAGATTGGATCAGCTAAAGGTCAAAGGGCAATTTTGTCATTTTAAGGAGGGGGGGGTCAATATTTGCGACTGGGGGACTTGCTGTAAAACGCGTCTTTCGGGAGGGACCTGGTGAAAAATCCCCCTAGTTTAAATATTAGCACAATACCCCTTTGTGTTTTTTCAACTACTAAATTTCCACTTTTAGTAATTTCGATCTAATCAAAACAAAATTGAGGGGGGCAAAATGTAATTTATTAACTATAGGATTTTGGATTAAACTTCAGGGGGGCAAAGTGTAATTTATCCCAAATTTGGGGGAGTCAGCAATAAGGTCTTTTAGAGATATCATTTTGAGCTAAAGGACAGACAAGGTTTCAGTTTTACACCAGATCCCTCCCGAAAAAAACACATTTAAAAGCAAGTCCCTAAACCACAATTGTTGGCTTTTTCAACCCATTTAAATGACAAAATTACCCTTTCATTACCCATCCACTCGTACCAACTATGGGCAACCAATTTCATACCACAACAAAAAAGTTTCAGAATTCTGAAACTTTTTTGTCATGGTATGAAACCCTAAACCTAGCCCTAATCCTAAACCCTAACTCAAATTCTAAACCTTGATCCTAATTACTAAACCCTAATCCTAAATTCTAAACTCTAACCATAATCATAAATTCTAAACCTAAACCCTAACTCTAACCTGAACCGTAATACCTAATCCTAAATTCTAAACCTAAACTGTGACAACCAAGATCCAATAGGCTAAGAGCCAAGACTCCTGAGGTTGTGATGCCAAGATAGATGAGGTGAGGTGAGGTGTACAAGGCCACGAGTTAGCCCCACATCGCCTGGAGAGATCATGAGCTACTTATATAATTTCCCCTCCCAAACATAGAAGACGCATTTTAAAACCGTGCGCCACTACGGAATTCGTAACAACTCTGTAGTTAAGCATGTTCGGGCGAGAGTAGTACTAGGATGGGTGACCCCCCTGGGAAGCTCTCGTGCGGGCATGGGCAAAGCGAACAATATCTTGTGTGTTTGGGACGGATGTTACAAAATGGTATCAGAGCCGGTTCACCTCGGGATGTGGGGGGTCTAACCCTACACAAGGACGTGTAGCCCTAAGGGGGGTGGATTGTGACAGCCAAGAGCCAAGAGCCAAGACTCCTGAGGTTGTGATGCCAAGATGGATGAGGTGAGGTGAGGTGTGCAAGGCCACGAGTTAGCCCCACATCGCCTGGAGAGAAGGAGATCCTGAGCTACTTATATAATTTCCCCTCCCAAACATAGAAGATGAGTTTTAAAACCGTGCGCCCCTACGGAATTCGTAAGAACTCCGTAGTTAAGCGTGCTCGGACGAGAGTAGTACTAGGATGGGTGACCTACCTGAGAAGCTCTCGTGCGGGCACGGGCAAAGCGGACAATATCTTGTGTGTTTGGGGAGGATGTTACATAAACCCTAACCCTAAATACTAAACCATAACACTAATTCCTAAATCCTAATCCTAAATTCTAAAAGGGGACATAATCAAAAGTCCTTTTAGAGATATCGTTTTGAGTTAAAGGATAGGCAAAGTTTCAGTTTTGCACAATGTCCCTCCCGATAGACACGTTTTATAAAATGTCTTACAACAGTAATTATTGACTTTTTCAACCCCTTCAAATGACAAAATGACATTCCAGTACCCATCCAGTCATACCAACCGCGTGCAACCGATTTCACACCATTCCGAAACTTCTTTGTTGTGGTGTGAAACCCTAAACCTAACCTTAATCCTAAAATTTGAACCCTAAACATAAACCTAAGCCTAAACCCTAACCCTAATCTTAAATTTTAAACACAAACCCTAATTCTATTCCCTAATTACTAAACCCTAAACTTAACCCTAATCTTAAATTTTAAACACAAACCCTAATTCTATACCCTAATTACTAAACCCTAAACTTAACCCTAATCTTAAATTTTAAACCTAAACCATAACCCAAACCATAATCCTAAATTCTAAACCTAAACACTAACCCCAACCTGAATTATATACCTTAAGTACTAAACCCTAACCCCAATTCCTAAATCCTAATCCTAAACTCTAAAAGGGGACACATTCATTAGCCCTTTTAGAGATATCGTTTTGAGTTAAAGGATAGGCAAGGTTTCAGTTTTGCACAATGTCCCACCCGAAAGACACGTTTTATAGCAAGTCTCACAACATTAATTATAGACTTTTTCAACCCCTTCAAATGAAAAACTACCCTTCCAGCACCCATCCAGTCGTACCAACCGCTTGCAACCGGTTTCAAACCATTTCGAAACTTAATCCTAACCTTAATCCTAAAATTTAAACCCTAAACATAAACCTAACCCTAACTCTAATGTTAAATTTTAAAGAATAACCTTAATTACTCAACCCTAATCTTAAATTTTAAACCTAAACCCTAACCCTAAATTCTAAACCTAAACACTAACCCTAACCCTAATTCTATACCCTAAATACTAAACCCTAATTCCTAAATTATAAACCATAACATTAACCCTAATTTTATACCGTATATACTAAACCCTAACTCTAACCCTGACATTTAAACATAAGGGGACTTTGCATTACATCCCCATGACAACATTCCGGAAAGTGTAGGTCTCGACAAAAGGTTTGCAGCGTTAAAAACCCTTTAAAGATCTGCTTACAATTAGTCAGCAGATGGCAAAATTATTATGGCAACCCGTGTAACTATAGCATCTACTATAAATTACTTAATCATTATAGCAACTCGTGGCACTATAACACCTAATGTGAATTAACATGGGAGGATCTCATGGCTATTTTTGGTATTAAAAAAAAACTTTATCCAAAACGGTTAGAAAAAATTCTTTTACATGCAAAAAACGTGGGAGATGATCACCTTTAAAAATAATTGTTGCTTGTGGACCTATTGTAAACAAACAAATGAAGCTATCCTCTTAATCAAACAGAAATGTTACCGTCGACTTGCACCTAATTTTCCCTCAAAAATAATTAGTTATGGTGGGACTTAATGCCAAACGCAACTTAAACTTGTCCTTAAGGGAAGAGAGCATTTGCTCTAGGGCTAGACTAATTTCACCAAAAACTTATACGCAAATGGAGGGAAAACGGTAGGGGTGCAAGTTGGAACGAAAATTCCGATTCCATCCGAAATCAATCTTAAAAATTCCGTCTTTTGCACCATACAATTAAATCCAAATTCCAAATTTTCGATTTCCAAAAATTCCGAAAAGAAATCAGATCGGAATTGGAAGAGTGTTTAGTATACCAAAAATTCCGATTTTCGATCCGAAAAAATTCAAAAAATTATGATGTTTTATTCCGACCCAACCCAACCCAGACCCATCCGAAGCAGTGTTGTTCAGTGTTGGCCCTTGGGCAAATACACCAAAGTCGTTGCTTTGGGCCTCACCCAAGGGCAGGATTTTTTCTTTTACTTAAAACGGATCCAACCCAACACCAACGGGCTATTAGCCCACGATGCACTGCATATAAAACTTAAAAGCCCTAAATCCAAACCAAATCCTACTCTTCTGTCTCCGTCCTTTCCCCGAACCGACCCACCCCGGACCCATCCGAAGCAGCAAGTGCTGTGAAATTCCGAAAATTCCATAATTTTACCAAAATTGAAATTTTCTGAAAATTTTCAAAATTCTACCAAAATAGGAGAATTCTAAAAAAAATTGAAAATTTCATAAAATTTAATATTCCGAAAATTCCAATAATTCCGAATCAGAATTGGATTCTAAAATTCCAAAACTTCGAATCGGAATACCATTTTAGAATTCCGAAAATTTTTGAACATTTCCAACACCTCTTCCGATCCGATCTGATCCATCCGAAAATCAGCCCTAGAAAACAGGGTATTTTAAGTAAGGAAATTTGGAGGGTGATTAAATTACCCTAGAGTTGGGCCCATCGGGTCCGACCCAAGCCCTTGGCTCGAGTAAATGGGTCACCACTGGTTCCAAAGAGAGCGAGTTCGGATCTCCTCCAGTCGGTCGGTGGGCCCTGTGCTCATCACAGCCGCAAACAGTCGGATGGAGTTCAATTCACGTTTGGGTCGACGGCCAATGTGCGGTTGTGATGCGCACGGTCCCACCGAGCGAGACTGGAGAAGATTTTTTTGGGTTATTTTGACTTTGCCCCCCAAACTTTGCCTTGAATTATACTTTACCCCCATATTTCATTATTTAGACTTTACCCCCCAAAACTAACTGTTCCGTCAGCTCACCATCTAAGAAAAAGGGTGAGCTGACGGAAAAGAAATAAAATTTTGGGTTATTTCGACTTTGCCCCCCAAATTTTGCCTTGAATTAGACTTTACCCCCCATCTTTCATTAATTAGACCTTACCCCCCAAAACTAGCTGTTCCGTCAGCTCACCATCTAACAGAAAGGGTTAGCTGACGGACAAGAAATAAAGATTTGGGGGTGAGCTGACGGAACAGTTAGTTTTGGGGGTAATGTCTAATTAATGAAAAGATGGGGGGTAAACTCTAATTCAAGGCAAAACTTGGGGGGCAAAGTCAAAATAATCCTAAATTTTGGGGGGTGAGCTGACGGAACAGTTAGTTTTGGGGGGTAAACTCTAAATAATGAAATATGGGGGGGTACAGTCTAATTTAAGGCAAAGTTTGGGGGGCAAAGTCAAAATAACCCTTTTTTTCTTTTGCCGAGAAATCTGAACTCAAAGAAATCAAGCTCCGTACCCTCCACGAACCTTTAGGTCACGTGGGAGGCTGGGGAGCACCTCAAAGTCTGATCATACTGTTTCTGTTCGGACACCGTGTGGGCTACGCTGGTTACGCACCCACGTGGACCGTGTAACAGATGGAGAAAGCGCAGCCGTTCGATCAATCAAACGAGTAAAGAACAGGGGGAGCGAACGGACGCACCTGATGAGGGCACCAGCAGCTGGGAGTCGTCGGCGATGGGGAGGCGATCGGCGTGGTAGAGAACGGAGAAGAAGGAAGCGGCCATGGGGTATAGCGAGTACACCGGGACCCCTCGGCGGCGGCCCACCGCCACCGCCCACGGCAGGTAGGTGTCAGCCACGATCCCGGTGGCCGGCGGCGACAGCCGGTCGAGGAGCCGCTCGAAAGGGGCATCCATCTTGGTGTAGACGGCCTCCAGGAATCCGACGAAGTCGACGGCGCGGCCCACCTCGGAGGGGATGACGTTGGGGATGGAGCTGAGGCGGAGGTTGGAGGGCAGAGGCGGCAGCGGGGTGGGGCCAGAGCGAAGTAGGCCGATCCACTCCTCGGTGAGGACGACGGTGACGAGGAGGCCACGGGAGGCGAGGAGGCGGCAGAGGCTCAGCATGGGGTTGATGTGGCCTCGCCCCGGGTACGGCATCGCCACCACGTGGTGGCTGCCGGTGGCTCCGTCCACGTGGTCTTTATCCATGGGACGGGGTATAGGACCGAAATTGCTGTGGATGTGCTCATCTCAATCTAGAGTTCAGACATCGGGAGAAATAGACCTACTGCGGTTTGGGGTATTTAAACGGACCCCCTGGAGGTTTGACGTAATTACACAAAACCCCTGAGGTTTAAATAATTACGCAAACGTTAATTTCCCTTTTGTTAGCCCATTATCTATATAATAAGGGACGGCGATTTTATGCGGACTAGACAAAACAGAACAAAAAAGCCGACTGGACAAAAATGAATCGAATATATCTAACCAATCGTTCAAAAATCAACGCACGATTTCTTCTTGGTTTCAAATCCCAACCTATTTAAACTGCATTAAACCCCTAAAACCTCGACCCATTGAAACTGCACTAAATCTGACTGTTTATCCCCGTGATCATTGTTCGAATCAAAGGCTATAAACCCGCCTGCTGAAATTTCAGCCGCCCCAAATCATCGGGTCGATCTTGAGGAATCCGTTCAAACAAAGACTGCTATAATTGATCGATTATAGGGGGAGGGGGAGTTGGTCACACCGAAGGCACTCGCTTCGTGCCAATCGGTACGGACGAGGAAATGGGTGTCCCTATGAATGTTGGTGTTGTCGTCGAAAATGTTTTGTTGCCGAAGGCGTTCAGGTGTGTTGTGTTAGGATTGATGTGTTCTAAGCTTGTAAAACTTTAAGTTTTGGTCTAATAAAGATTGATAGTTATTATTATATGAGATGCATATTGGTACATAACATAATTATGTGTTCTTTAATGAACAGAGAGTCATGGTTATATGGTAGTCCACTGAGTTGAAGACTGAGTGGATTGGTCCCATATAATCTAAATCAGTTCACAGCTATGATCAGGTTGGTCGCCTCATCATGATAAGCTGTTGGCGATGACAGTTCATGTGAAGTCTTCACCATAGTCATCATCAGGCACAATGTCTGTGGCTGAACGAAACTAACACGGTGTACAGATCAGTGAGCAGACACTGGTACACTAAGTCATGTTTCTGCTTAGGGTAAAATGGTCCTAAACCCTGAGGAACCACGTCTGATGGACTAACCAGTTGCGTGGTGCTTTGGCGCACCAATATGTGAGGATCCATATACAGTGATCCAAAACCACGGTATACTGGGTTACCCGTCTGGCGTTGCATTAGCGTGTCACTCCTGCAGGCCATCCATACCCCTGAAGGGAGGTGCGTTCCTTGGTATGACTTACACTGTACCAAACCCAGGCCTGGTGGTCACCAGTTTGACTGTTGACCGGGTTTGATTACTCGACGGGGTAATCAGAGGTACAATGTATAGGTCAACCTGGAAGGAACCAAGTCATATGATCATTCGAGTCTGACGGTAGTCTCCACCACTCGAAGTGAATCATGGCATCAAGTGGAGGGACAGCGGGTTTACCACTACTAAGCGGAGAGCAGGGGTATGATGGAGAACATAGTAAGTCTGGGTGAATTGGAGTGCAGCTTGCGTCGCACTCTGGGTGGCTACGCAGGTTAACTCGAGCTCAGAGGATCGATGGTACACTCGGGTAGTGTGTCGATCGAGCTTGAGTTGGAAGCCATGAACCCCGGTCCCTGATGGTTCCACCTTATCAACATTATGTACGGTTCTTGAACCATCTCCTCGGAACACCATAAGCATTAGGAGGAAGAAAGAAGTATACGCTCCGTGTGTGCTTGGCACTAGAGCACAGTAGATGCGTAACTACATACGAGTACTAAGGGTTATGCCCGAGACTAGTACAGAGTCTTTCCCCTCCGAGCGGTGGATATTAGTACAGGGTCATATTAGTTCTTTATGTTTCATATCGAACCCCGATGAGATAATGTGATTATCAGTTTTCAGAGGGATGCCTTTCCCCTCCGGTCCAAGCGACTGTTTGAGGATAGGATCCCGCTAGATGACGCCTATTATTTAGTTCACTTTTGATGTTAGTGGGATCCCATCACATATGGTTATGCCACCATTAGGTCAGCACCCGACTAGTCGGGTGTGCCTATTTGGCCAGCATCGAAATCAAAGATGAGATGGAGATCCATTGAAAATCAATTGTCAAATTTATAAGCGAGGCGCCATGACTAGTGGGAGTCCTTTCCAGTGAGTCTGACTCTAGGATTAGCTCCAGAGCATTAGCGTGATAACCAATTTTGCAAAGCATCGATATTCTCGGAATATGTAATGTGATCCTTGAATGGAGAAATCCGCTTCAAGGACTATGATATTTCGAGAATGATTAATGCTAGGCGAAGGGCTTGAACGCTAGTGGGAGCATGGTGTGACCAGGGTCTAGTATATAGGAGGTCGCTACCTTTGCATTTGCATAAATTCATACTCGCAAAATAACCCTCATATATATAAGGGATGTAATAGAGGACTCTTAGAGATCCTCTGGCCTCCACGGCTAATCACTTCGTACTCGGGTGGAAGGGCATAACTCAACAACCCCCTCGGGTGATAGCTGTGTTTTTTTCTATGCCATGCTACTTAGTGATCTCCTTCGGGATATGACAGTTACGGTACCAAGTGTTCAAGCTTTACTCACCCTCGTGGGAGCCGTTAGAATTCCCGTGCCGTAATTGCCTAAGCTCGTGGGTAAGCATCCTAAGTACACGTGAGGTATTCATTGCGAAGACAACGGTGATCACGTGGTACTGGCCAAAAGATAACCATGGTCCATCAAAGCCCGTAGTTGGCAGATTTGGATAGGGTCAAGGGAAAGACCCGTGTAAGCGGAAGACCTGCACACTGCCCCCTCGGACAGGTGTAGCCTACTCCGAGATCTTACATACATGGTTAATTAATCCATAGAGATGGCTTCGCTTGAGGGTAGCGTTGACATATGGATATAATTAGCTTGTTTTAAAAATCCATAAAATAAGTTTTCATGCATTCTCATTATTCAGTCTTTTATTTTCAGATGACCAAGTTAGACCCCCTGTCCGCTATCCTAAATGACCACAAACTTACCGGTCCCAACTATGAGAACTGGAAGCGCAACCTGTATCTGGTCTTAAAGATAGGTAAACACATGACAGCCCTGAATGATCCTGAGCCGGATTTGCCAGGACCCGATGCCACAGAGGCACAGTTAAAGGCTTTTACTAACTGGAAGGAATCTAGTGAAATATGTAAATGCTATATTATAGCATCCTTGCAAACAACTCTGCAGAAGCAAGTCGAGGAGATGCCCGACGCTTCTGACATGATGTTGTATCTGAAGGAGATGTTTGAAGGTCACAATCGCATTACGCGATACCTTACCATCAAGAAACTCGTCGGCACTAAGATATCCAATGGGACGCTGGTTCGGGAACACATGATAAAAATGTTTGGGTTCCAGAACGAACTAGCTACCATGGACATTGTGCTAGAAGGCGAGGTGATGACAGACATCTTCCTCTCGTCACTGTCTGGAGCCTTTGAAGGCTTTATCACCAACTTTAATTTAAACAAGTTGGCTATGACAAATACAGAGCTTCTGGGAGCTCTCCAGGCAGTTGAGGATGGCTTCAAGCAGAAGGGCGAAGCACTTCACGTGCAACGCAGATCCTTCAAGAAGCCTGGTAAACCTCAAGGCAAGAAACATAAAAGAAAACCTAAGTCTGCGCCTGTGCAGGACTCTGTTGGGGCCTCTGGGTCTGGAGAATCAAAGAAACCGGGCATGAAGTGTTTCCGGTGTGGCCAGAAGGGTTATTGGAAGAAGGACTGTAAGAAACCTCAGAATGATGGCGAAGGTAATCTACAACTCTTAGTTGTTGAATCATTTCTTTCAAGTAATAGTTATTTTGCTAGTTGGATTGTGGATTCATGATCCACTAACCATGCCTGTAACTCTCTTCAGGGGTTTCGGGAAAGCAGAAGGTTGCTTGATGGAGAGGTGACCTTGAGCATGGGAACTGAGGCCGTGGCTGCTGCTGAAGCTATTGGAGACGTTAATCTTAGTTTTTCGAATAATAAGACTTTGACTCTTAGAGATGTCTTTTATATACCGTCCTTGAGACGTAACTTAATTTCTATTTCTTCTTTAGTTAATGAAGGTTATTCAGTTTATTTTGATGCTTCTGGTGTGTCGTTTAAACTGAATGGAACTTTTATAATAAGAGGAATGGTTCAGAATCATCCCTATATTGTCAGTCCTAAATTTGAAAAGGATAACATAATAACTTCAACATTTAATGTTAATTCATCTAAGCGTAAGAAACCTTCAGAGAATTTAACCCAATTGTGGCACTTACGGCTTGGGCATATTGCCCTAGACAGGATCCATAGGTTGGTAAAGGTCGGGCTTCTGAAAACAGATCCTACGGAGATTCTTTCCACTTGTGAATCCTGCCTGGAAGGCAAGATGACCAAGAGGGCCTTCAAAGGCAAAGGAGTGAGAGCTACTAAGGTATTGGAGTTAATCCATTCAGATGTATGTGGACCCATGAGCGTCAAGGCGATTGGAGGCCATGAGTACTTCATCACTTTTACTGATGATTACTCAAGATATGGTTACATTTACCTTATGCATCGCAAGTCAGAATCCTTTGATATGTTCAAAGTGTTCAGGGCTGAAGTAGAAAAGTAGACAGGTAAATGTATAAAAACCCTTCGATCTGATCGAGGAGGTGAATACCTATCTGATGAATTCCTTGTGTATTTGGTGGAGCACAGGATAATATCCCAGTTAACTGCTCCAGGTACCCCACAACAGAATGGAGTCTCTGAGAGGAGGAATCGAACCTTGTTGGACATGGTTCGAAGCATGATGAGTTATGCATGTTTACCAATGACCTTTTGGGGATATGCCCTTCAGACAGCAGCATATGTTTTGAATCACGTTCCGTCTAAATCAGTGCCTCAGACTCCTAGAGAACTGTGGTCAAGGCAAAAGCCAACACTACAGCATTTCAGAATATGGGGATGTCCTGCACATGTGCGGGTAGACAAGAGGGAAAAGATGGAGCCAAAGTCCAAAGCATGTCTGTTTGTAGGATATCCCAAAGAGACTAAAGGTGGACTATTTTATGATCCTGAGAAAAAGAAGGTAATCGTTTCAACAAATGCCATTTTCCTAGAACATGATTATATTATGGACCACAAGCCTGCTAGTAAGGTAGTTCTGGATGAGCTACTGGGTACTAGATCAGAAAGCACATCCGAAAACATAGTGGGAGCTGACATTACAGACACTAATATACCAGATATTGTAGAACCTAGCTATTAATCCTGTAACACAACCACCACCTCGTCGCAGTGGGAGAAGCATCAGAGCTCCTGACAGATACTATAGAGAAACCTTATTGGTTGATCCAGAAGGTCAAGAGGATGACCCACTGAGCTACGATGAGGCAGTGGGAGCTTCTGACAACTCTGACTAGCAAAAGGCCATGGAGGTAGAAATTGCATCAATGTCCCATAACGCAGTCTGGACACTTGTTACACCATTATCCAATATTAAATCTATTGGGTGTAACTGGGTGTATAAAAAGAAGAGAGGATCCGATGGTACAATCGAGACTTATAAAGCTAGATTAGTTGCCAAGGGTTATACCCAGAGAGAAGGAATCGACTTTGACGAAACCTTCTCGCCGGTAGCTATGATAAAGTCTATTCGGATCCTCCTATCCATTGCAGCCCATTACAACTGGGAGATCTGGCAAATGGAAGTCAAGACAGCATTCCTCAATGAAAATTTGGAAGAAGACATTTATATGATGCAGCCACCAGGTTTTGAGTCAAAAGGTCAGGAACATCTAGTTTGCAAGTTGCAGAAGTCCATTTATGGACTAAAGCAAGCATCTAGAAGTTGGAACATCCGTTTTGATCAGGCAATCCAGTCATATGGATTTACTCAAAACAAGGATGAACCATGTGTATACAAGAGGAGTGATAAGACTACAATGGTATATTTGATACTTTACGTAGACGATATTCTACTCATTGGAAATGATGTTGGAACATTGTCAACGATAAAAGTCTGGTTGTCAACACAGTTCGATATGAAAGACCTAGGTGAAGCGAGTTATGTATACAAGAGGAGTGATAAGACTACAATGGTATATTTGATACTTTACGTAGACGATATTCTACTCATTGGAAATGATGTTGGAACATTGTCAACGATAAAAGTCTGGTTGTCAACACAGTTCGATATGAAAGACCTAGGTGAAGCGAGTTATGTTTTGGGGATCAAAGTAACACGTGATCGCCAGAACAGGATTCTCTCGCTATCACAGGCTGCGTATATAGATAAGATTATGGCTAGGTTTGGCATGCAAGACTCCAAGAAGGGTTTTGTATCATTTAGACATGGCGTAAAACTGTCTAAGGATCAATGTCCTAAGACACCTGAGGAGAGAGCAGAAATGCTGAAGATACCTTATACTTCGGCATTAGGTAGTCTAATGTATGCTATGCATTGTACAAGGCCATATATCTGTTTTGCAGTAGGCATGATGGGTCGGTTTCAGTCGAATCCGGGTTCAGATCACTGGACAGCTGTGAAGTGTATACTCAAGTACCTTCGTAGAACAAGGGACTATGAGTTGGTTTACACTGCACAAGAACTGACGCCGATTGGATACACAGATTCTGACTTTATGTCAGATTTGGAATCCAGAAAGTCAACATCAAGTTTTATGTTTATGTTAGGAGGAGCAGCGGTTAGTTGGCAGAGTGTGAAGCAGAAATGCATCGCAGAGTCTACCACAGAGGCTGAGTACGTTGCAGCGTGCGAGGCAGCCATAGAGGCGGTATGGCTCAAGAAATTCCTTACGGATTTGGGGTGCGTACCAGAGGCCCAGTTACCTATTGTGCTTTACTGCGACAATAGTGGGGCGGTAGCACAAGCAAAGGAGCCAAGACATCACCAAAAGGGGAAGCACATCGAGCGCAAGTTCCACTTGATTCGACAATTTCAAAAGTAAGGGCGAGTAGCGGTGACACAGATTGCATCTACAGATAATGTTGCTGATCCTTTCACAAAGGCAATACCTACCAAGGCATTCGAGCGACATGTGGACGCGATGGGAGTCAAAACCGTTTTGCTACGCTAGACCAAGTGGGAGATTGTTAGGATTGATGTGTTTTAAGCTTGTAAAACTTTAAGTTTTGGTCTAATAAAAATTGATAGTTATTATTATATGAGATGCATATTGGTACATAACATAGTTATGTGTTCTTTTATGAACAGAGAGCCATGGTTATATGGTAGTCCACTGAGTTGAAGACTGAGTGGATTGGTCCCATATAATCTAAATCAGTTCGCAGCTATGATCAGGTTGGTCGCCTCATCATGATAAGCTGTTGGCGATGACAGTTCATGGGAAGTCTTCACCATGGTCATCACCAGGCACAGTGTCTGTGGCTGAACGGAACTAACACGGTATACAGATCAGTGAGCAGACACTGGTACACTAAGCCGTGTTTCTGCTTAGGGTAAAACGGTCCTAAACCCTGAGGAACCACGTCTGATGGACTAACCAGTTGCGTGGTGCTTTGGTGCACCAATGAGTGAGGATCCATATACAGTGATCCAAAACCACGGTGTACTGGGTTACCCGGCTGGCGTTGCATTAGCGTGTCACTCCTGCAGGCCATCCACACCCCCTTGGTATGACTTACACTGTACCAAACCCAGGCCTGGTGGTCACCAGTTTGACTGTTGACCGGGTTCGATTACTCGACGGGATAATCAGAGGTACGATGTATAGGTCAACCTGGAAGGAACCAAGTCATATGATCATTCGAGTCTGACGGTAGTCTCCACCGCTCGAAGTTAATCATGGCATCAAGTGGAAGGACAGCGGATTTACCACTACTAAGCGGAGAGCAGGGGTATGATGGAGAACATAGTAAGTCTGGGTGAATTGGAGTACAGCCTGCGTCGCACTCTGGGTGGCTACGCAGGTTAACTTGAGCTCAGAGGATCGATGGTACACTTGGGTAGTGTGTCGATCGAGCTTGAGTTGGAAGCCATGAACCCCGATCCCTAATGGTTCCACCTTATCAACATTATGTACGGTTCTTGAACCATCTTCTCTGAACACCATAAGCATTAGAAGAAAGAAGTATACGCTCCGTGTGTGCTTGGCACTAGAGCACGGTAGATGCGTAACTATATACGAGTACTAAGGGTTATGCCCGAGACTAGTACAGAGTCGCATGTAGTAATCCCTAGCCATAAGTGAACTTCGCTGCATAGGTGCGATGCACCGGGGTATGCTGCGAGTTGACTAGTTGACTTTGCTAGAGGCACCCTCTGGTGGCCTCAGTTAATAGTAGGTAACTAGTAGATATCACTTAAGTAATGGCCGCTAGGTATCGCACGCTAGAAATGGTCAAAATGAGGCGTCAGGGCATTTTGGTAAAAACCTCACTCTGCCGGACCTCACTGTTGGCCGACCCTAGCAGTGGGAGATCTTGCTAGGGCCGGCCCTATGTTGTAGGGATTAGAATCCCTCATCTATAGGGGCCGGCCATATGATAGGGATAGGGCTAAGAATTGGTTAAGATCGAGCCCTAAAAAGTGGGAAAACGGATAAATACAAGGAGAGATAAAAAGGAGATAATGGAGAGATAATTATGGGAGGTCTTTATCCCCTTGGATCCTTATCTAAGGGGGAAGGTCGGCCCTATATAAAGGGCTATAGGGGGCCGGTCCTATGGTTGCAAAAAAAACCGAACCCCCCTCCCATCTCATCTCTCTAGTTCTCTCCCAAATCCATCTCCCGTTTCCCGCTTGCAACTTCGTCTTCCTCGCGTGGAGTTCTGAAGAAGGTGAAGGGTCGTTCTTCGGAGGCACTCAGAGATCCGAGAGCGACATTCCGTGCATCGTGTGAGATCGGGTGAACAAGAAGGCAACGTCTCCAATCGTACCATTGGTATCTTCGCGAACGATCTTCCATCTCCATCGACAAAGAAGACAATTCTCCGCGGTTAAAAGATCCGTACGAAAGGTATGTGTAATCTAACATGTAGATCTAGCGAGTATTATGATTTGCATGCATGCTAGTTAATCATTACACTAGATTGCCGTTAGGGTGTTCGATTCACGTGCATACGCATGCACACATATGTAGAATAGTTTCGATGAAAGTTTAAATCGTGTAACGTGCACCATGAACGGTCTTTCGACCGCCAAATCGCTTCCGCTGCGTGACTCTACCATGGAATTATTTCCAACATGTTGCCGCCGAAGGCGGCCCGCTGCAGTGCCGATAGGCACGGACATGCACTAGTTTATATAACAAGGGATAACAGTTTTGTACTGACTAGACAAAAAGGAACCAAATGCTGACTAGACAAAACTCTCTCGTGATCACAGTCGTTTCCTCTCTTCTTCCTCCATTCTTTTTCTCTCTCTCTTCCCAGATCTCTCTGTATCTCCCCGTATTTCTCTCTTCCCGATTTCTCTATCTTCCTGATTTCTCTCTCTCTCTCTCTCTCTCTCTCTCTCTCTCTCTCTCTCTCTCTCTCCGTGTGTCTCTCTCTTTCTCTTTCTGTCTGTCTCTCTCTCTCTCTGTCCGTCTCTCTCTCCAATCTTTCTCTCTTTCTCTCTTTCTCTCTCTCTCTGTCCCTCTCTCTCTCTCCTATCCCTCTCTCTCTCTCCGATCTCTCTTTCCGTCTCTCTCTCTTATCGATTTTCTCTCTCTTCATTCGTCTCTCTCTCTCTCCGATCTCTCTCACTCTTTCTCTCTCTCTCTCTCCATCCTTCTCTCTCTCTCCGTCTCTCTCTCGCTCTCTCTTTTTGTCTCTTTCTCTCTTCCCGATTCTCTCTCTCTCTCCCCGTCCATCTCTCTCTCTCTCTCTCTCTCTCTCTCTCTCTCTCTCTCTCTCCGCTAGGGCTGGCAATTTCGGACCCGACACAAAGTTAGCGAGTCTGGGTCAGGGCTAAACGAGTTCGGGTCGTAAACGGGTCGACACGATAGACCCATTTAATAAACGGGTCAGGTCCGTGTTTAGGGTCTGGACACGGTAGACCCGGGAAGAACCGTTTAAAATTCAAGGGGTCGTGTCGAGTCAGGTCGAGTCTACCTGCAATCCGATATTGTAATATATACTATCAGCGGGTCTATCGAGTTAGGTCGAGTCAAGTCGGATTGGGTCGGATCGAGTCAACTAAATAAACCCGTATGGTAAATGGGTCTAACGGGTCTTATCGGGTCTACCCGTTTATAAACGAGTCGGGTACAGGTTTATGATCTAGACACGATTAGTTAAATGGGTCAGGTCGGGGTCTAGGGGTTTTGGACACGACCCGAAACTAGACACTACACGAATCCGACCCGACACGACCCATTGCCACCCCTACTCCCCGCGTCTCTCTCTCTCTTCGTGTCTCCGTTCCACTCTCTCTCTCTCTCTCTCTCTCTCCCGTCTCTCTCTCTCTCTTTCTCAGTCTCTCTCTCCCCCACGATCTCTCTCTCTCTTTTCAAAACCAGACCTGAAGGCGAACCGAAAAGGCATCCAGTTCAGCCCAAATTTGTTCAAACCAGTGGTTCAACCATTTGAACTGCATGAAAATATGTTTTTAAAAATAAATATATACTAAATTCTTCAATGGCAAGGTTTGATTTCTGGGTACATACAAACCAGTTTATTCAAAGATTGAACTGAAACATGTTCCGGTCCAAACCGGCTCAACCGCCCACTCCAGTCATACAAACCGGTTTATTCAAAGACTAAACCGAAACATGTTCTGGTTCCGGTCCAAACCGGTTGAACCACCCGTCCGGTCCGGTTTTTAAAATACTGCTTTCTCTCTCTCTCTCTCTCTCTCTCTCTCTCTCTCTCTCTCTCTCTCTCTCTCTCTCTGTGTGTGTGTGTGTGTGTGTGTGTGTCTCTCTCTCTTTCTCTCTATCCTCGGTGGTACAAAAATGTGTTATAACCGTGATACCATCTTAGCTGGCATCATGAATCAATCAGAAATATTAGAGCCAATACCTTTCTTCACAATAGTCGTTTAAATCAGAGAAGCCGATGGGTGCAGTTCAGGCTGAGTGCAATGCATCTGTCACGGTGCTGCCATCGTGTGGCTATGATATACTCCGAGAGATGCTAAAGCAGTTGTTATTGATCCGTGATGACAACTAAGTGATATCATGGTTATATGAAAGATTGGGAACCCAAATCTTCAGCTGCATTTCTCTTCCCCATCGTCTGACCCCGAAGTCATAGTCGTCTGTTGCACCCAAACCCGACCGGTGCATCGCACTCATCCCAACCGGTAGGAAAAGTGACGACAGTGATCAGGTACAACCTGGAGCATATGGGGGGGGGGGCAATCACATCAGTTTCTTTGCCTTTCGGTTCGGACTGAGTGTGATGCGGTCGGGTATGGGTGCAACGGATGGTTGTGACTTGGGGGGGGGGGGGGGGGAGGCAGATAAATAGGGCAGAAGATTTAGGTTCGGGGGTTGGGGGCCGGGTTGGGGCAGGCGGTGGTTGTCCGTTTCGTGTCGATCGGGGGGTGTCTTGCCGCCGAAGTCATCTCGTTGCATTGCCGATAGGTGTGTTACTGCCGAAGGCGACCGGCTGCAGTGTCGACAGGCACGGGGCATAGTCTATATAACATGGCACGACGGTTGACGAGCTACTAGACCAAATGGAACAAAAAGCTGAATAGACAAAATGGAACAAGTTGACTAAACAAAAATGGGCAAATCCGGTCATCAATCAAGATCCAATTATTTATTTTATATTTTTATAATTTTATAATTTGGAAAAAAAAAAGGAAGATCATAAAGAGGGATGAGAGAGAGAGAGAGAGAGAGAGAGCAAATCCAATAAATTGATCTCTTGGCCTTTCAAACACATACAAAGAGAGAGGTAGTGAGAGAGTATCACATATTAAATGATTATTACCATATTAGCTCCATCTCTTGGCTGCGCATAAATCTCATTAATACCATATTAGCATACTAGCAAGGAAGATCATAAAGAGGGATGGGAGAGAGAGAGAGAGAGAGAGAGAGAGAAAATCTCATAAATCTATTGGCTGTGCAAACACATACAAAGAGAGAGGTAGATACAGTATTCCATATTAAGTGATTATTAACATATTAGCTCTCTCTCTTGGCTGTACATAAATCCCATTAATACCATATTGGCATATTAACAGTGGAGAGAGAGAGAGAGAGAGAGAGAGAGAGAGAGAGTCTCATAAATCCCACATTACCATATGAGCAAGAAAATATTCAGTGGGACGGACGTACCACATCAGCTGTGGACCCCTCACTCCTAGGGGTGGCAATCAGTCATGTTTGGGCCGGCCCTACCCATACCTATACCCATACCTATTCGAGTATAGCAGGGTTCATACACAACCCATATCCATTCAGATAGAAGAGGGTCCACACCTGATCCATACCCAATCGGGTTTCATGTTTTGGTTCGGGTTTCAAGTATGAATTGGGTATAATTTTGTCTTATTTTATCCATTATTTATGCAATTACTTGAGGAAAAAATGGGTTAATGTGTGAGATGTCCCTAACAAATGATCCATCGTATAAACAGGACACCTAAAAGTTTCATTTAGCCTAAGATCTTAGTCTTTTTTGTTAAACCCAAAACTACCCCCGGCTTCTTCTCCCATCTCTCCCAAGAAGCTCCGGCAACAGCAGCTGCAGCTATAGTAAAGGCGACGGGGGCAGCGACAGCGGCGGCAAACACTGGAGGTGGCGGGGGCAGAGGCGACGGCAACGGCGAGCAATAGAGGCGGCAACGGCCGCGTCAGCGACGAGCAACATAGGTGGTGGCGGCAGCGGTGAGCAACAGAGGCGACGACAGCAACAACGGCGAACAGCTCCGGCGCGGTGGTTCGGTTGAGGTTCCTAGGTCTTTGGTTCATCCCATGGCCTGTAGATCTTAGGGTTTGGGTTTGGGTTAGGGTTAGGGTTAGCTTTAGGTTCGATTCGGATTGGCGACGACTTTTGGTGTTTCGGTTCAGTGGTAGTGTGTAGATCCGACAATGGAAACGAGTAGGTCCAGCGGCGGCGGCGAGCACTAGAGGTGTCAATGGTTTCGGTGGCATTCAAATTAAAATTTGAATTGCAGTGAAGGGTTATTTTGTCCACTGCATTTGTTTGGACTGCAGTTTAAAAGCATCTCCTTAAAAGGAGTTTTCACCAACTCCCCCAAAAAAAATCCAGGTATCACAATGCAATGTTAAGAAGCTCTTTTGGTTTCTTATTACAGTGATTTTAGTAAAGTTTGAGCAGAGATATGAGTTCAGTTAGAATTTTGATATATGACAATGAGTTTGGTGTCGAATTGTATTATCACTTATCAAACAAGCATACACAGATTAGAGGGGCATCGTCCACAATGTTCCCTCAACCCGACAACACACCAATGACCCTTCTTTCTCTCAAACCCTCGACTGCATGCGAACCCGATCAGTGAAACCCCTCTTCCCCCAAGAGCCACAACTCTAAGCGAAAACCCGGCCGCCGCCACTCTAGCGCCAAAGTCTGGCCATTGATTAAAACTTTAGTGAAGTCTTGAACATTGACAAACTTAAAGATAAAGTAGCTCAGGCTTAAAGGTGGGATGTCAAAACACTCTATTGTCATCCGAACAAATTTTGTCGTCCCTCGCCAACTGTGGGTGCCCCTGCCGAAAGTGTTTTGATGGTGAAGGTAGTCGGAGTGATGAACGATGAGATCCAAGAGGCCATTCATATATGGGATCTAGATGGTTGTTAAATAAGGAAACAAAAATAAAAAAGAAGAGTATAAGAAGAGACAAAAGAGGAGAGAAAGAGAGGGAAAGTTATGACAAGATTTTAGAAAAGAGAGAGGTGTAGTTATTTCCGGCTGTAGAAAAAGAAAAGAGAAATAAAAGGAAAGAGTATAAAGAGAAAGGGAAAAGATGAGAAAAAGAGAGGAAAAGTTATGACCAGATTTTAGGAAAGAGAGGTGGAGTACGTTTCGTCTCCCCGTCGATGTGCCATCGCCACCGTCATTGCCTGGAAACCTGAACATCAAGTAACCTCTCGATTTTATTATAAAGTTCATGAGTGTCTTGAAGAAATGAAGTTTGTTCCCCACCCTAAGCCATCAAAGGCGGCCGTTGCAGTACCAAAGCCGCAAAAGATGGCTGGCGGTGTGTTGCCGCCAAAGGTGGATGTCCTAGTACTGGTAGGGACGGGTATGCATTTCGCTACCCTCACCGAAGGCGCCCATCCGAGTGCCAACAGGCACGGATATGCACTAGTCACCCAACACGCTGAATGTGATGATGAGAAACACTTTTAAATCCCTCTTATACCTATTACAATCATCTCTCCCAAAGTTTATTTATTGTAGTCCACTCAATGTTAAACCCTCCCACTAAAGAGTCGTTGGAGTGTTTCTCTCTAAAGAGCCGTTTAAGATGAGGCTCTATTTAAGGGGGTATGAGACTTGGGGTTGCTCCAAAGAACTATGTTAAACCTTCTCATTTTTTTATCTCACTCTTCTTTGGCATGTGTGTGATTTATTTTTGTTTACTTGAAGTTTATTTATCAAAATATATTAAAGATGCTTAAAATGTAAAATCTGATGTTCTTGTGTGGGAGGAAGGCAACTCAGAAAAAGGTATCATCAAGCACGGATGTTACTAGTGTGATCAAATTTTGTAAGAAAAAATATAGGTGTGGGAGGAAAGCAAGAGATAATCTTAATAGATTATATTATTGTTATGAAGAGGGCATATGTCCTTATTTTGTTGGGCGGAATCTTTTTTAGCTTAAGGACCTGGTACAAACAACTGGCCCTCCGATTTAGGAGCCGTATAAAGAAGAAGTTGCAAAGTTACGAAAGGAAGTTAAAACTTTAGTTATTCAAGTTAAAACTACTACAAAAAAACAAGGAATAATGAAGTTTGTTATGATATTTAATTTATTTCTATTTGGGATTGCTATAATCATGTTATTTGTATCTTTGATTGTATTACCACTTGTAATGGCATGAATAAAAACTAAGATTCATTATGCATTACATATAATTGTTTTAATGCTCTTAGCCCTACAATTACACACTGTAAATATTGTCCTATAGTGTTACCGCTTGCTGGGTCTTATCTTTGTTCGTCTTGTTTTGTGGGTCAAACCAATCTGTAAGAGATTATATGTAAATCTTTTATTGTTGAGTCGTGATAGTATTTGTGCTCCTGAAGATTAGTCAATTGCATCACAACGGTTCAAGACCATCTGAATACTCAACAGTCTATCTTGCCGGTTTAGTGGCTCACCTGAGAGTCATGCGATGAGTGGATTTATTAGGGTAGACAGGATTTCTTCATCGTATCATTTACGTCCATTTTTCATCGTGTATCGCTTGCATGCTCTTTGAGGATTCGACTTGTTGTTAATTGTTCTTCATGCTCTAGAGGGAGACATTGTGTCCTCATCATAGACAGTGGTAGCACCAAGAACATAGTCGCTCAGATCATGGTTGATAAGTTAGGGCTCAAGACGGAGAAGCTGGTTAAGCCATACAATTTGTCTTAGTTTAAGAAGGGATCAGAAGTCTCTATTAAAGAGTGATGCCTAGTTGAGTACATCATTGGTAAAATATATAAGGAAGCCATTTAGTGTGATGTAACGTCCTTGGGCATTTGTCACATTCTGTTGGGCCGCCCGTGGCAATACAATAAAAAGATGAAGCATGATGGGAAAAAAAACACATATTCCTTCTACAATGATGATTACAATATCACCCTAGTACCACAGAGGGAGCCACTAAAGCCATCTGGTAGTGAGCCGACACCATTACATGTTATCCTGAAAATACCAAAAGAGAAATCAAAAGCCCTTCCAGTGTTGCTGACGCAAACTTGTTTCAAGGATGAGCTCAAAGAATCTCGCTCAATTGTAATCCTAGTAGCAAAGGAGGCAACAGAGGGCCCTATTATTCCTCATGAGATTCGAGTCCTACTTGAAGACTTCAATGATCTCATTCCAAAGAAACTATCTGAAGAACTTCCATCTCTTAGGGACATCCGATATTGCATTGATTTGATCCCGGGAACGACGCGACCTCACCTCCCTCACTATCGAATGAGTCCATCTGAATATAAGGAATTGCATCGACAGGTTACCGAGTTACTACAAAAGAGACGAATCCAAGAAAGCATAAGTCCATGTGCAGTACCTGCACTTCTGACTCCCAAGAAGGATAGGACATGACGAATATGCATAGATTATCGTGTCATCAATCGAATAACGGTCAAGTATTGGTTTTTGATTCTCCAATTGGACGATATGCTTGATATACTTCATGGCGTGAAAACCTTTTCGAAAATTGATCTTTGTAGCGGGTATCATCAAATCAGCGTACGATCCGAAGACGAATGGAAAACTGCATTAAACACCTGGGAAGGACTGTATGAATGGTCAGTAGTGCCATTTCGTTTGTCGAACTCACTGAGTAATTTTATAAGGTTCATGAATCAGGTGCTCTGATCGTTCATCGGGAAGTTCATTGTCGTATACTTTGATGACATCCTTATCTATAGTACGACACCCGAAGAGCATGTCGAGCACTTGCGAGATGTCCTGAAAATACTAAGGAAAGATAAGCTGTACATCAATCTGAAGAAATGCACCTTCTGATAGACAGGTAGACTTTTCTAGGCTATATTGTGTACTCGAAAGGGATACGGGGTTGATCCAGAGAAGGTCGAAGCCATCAAGTTAAGCTCTTCTAAATACATCCTGATGCACATCCACGGGATGGCCTTCATACATCGATTCGATACTTTATTACCATTCTATATCAATCCCAGTTCTAATCCTAACCGTAATAGTTGGCAGATTCCAAAAAACAGCAAGCAACTACTTGTGAAATCCTTTAGACACATACTCCCACATTTGGTCCCTTGTATCCCTCCAAGTCGAGCAAATCCACACACTTAAATGGTACAACTTCATATATGTAATTGTTGACGGATAGTCCCACATCGGTGAGGGAGGCACCCATCACCTGCTTAAGTACCCCTGTGTACCTCCACTTACGACTCGGGTTTTGGGGTGTCTAACATGGTATCAGAGCTAGGGTTCACCATCTCTAGCTACGAGTGCTCCCCACCTATCGTGCATTGCCACGCATGCTCCGTGTGAAGGGTAGTGTTGACAAATAGTCCCACATCGGTGAGGGAGGCACCCATCACCCGCTTAATATACCCCCTGTGGACCTCCTCTTACGACCCGGATTAGATTGATGCTGCAATTAATTCTTGGGAGAAATCCCACAGATCCCAGAAGCCCATGATCCTTGCAACCCTTCCGGCTATCGAGCGATGGAGATGGAGGCTCGTGGATCCATCAGCGTCCGTTTCTGCCGCAAAACAGGAGTGACACTCCAGACAATGCAGCTGCGGGTGTGACACCAAAAAACTCAAAACCTGATGGGGTCTCTTCGGTTCTTGACTACACAATGTACAGGTTGCAACTGCCGAGGCGCAGCTGCCGCTGGATCAATGAAACTGTTGAGCTAAATAAGCACACCAATATCGCCCTCATTCCTAAAAAGAAAAATCATGTGATCATCTGATTTTACAGATGATTTCTCAAAAAAAAAATTATTATATTTTAAAATTTTCAAATCAACAAGGAGAGAGTAAATGATCTCAAACTACTTTGACATCAATTATTTTCAATGTTATACTCCAGAGAGAAGAGAACAAAGATGATTCTACCCTCTCTCAAAGATGATTCTACCCTCTCTTCTCTCTCTTAACTCTAAAATTATAATGAAAGAACTAAAGAATAATCAACCAATCAGTAATTTAGCGCCACCGCGCTAACACTATTCATGTCGCCGAAGCCCTCAACTCATCTAGCAGTTTCGTCGCCGGAGGACACAATGCGACGGCTCCAAATTTCGCGCTCGAGTATTTCGCGAACACAACCTTCAGCTTACTCTCCGGTGCCGCCAAATGGCAATTCACCAAGATCTGAGCACAGCCCCTGCACGCAAACACAATCAAATCGGTCTAGTCAGTATACTCTCCCACGCCATGCTCCATGAGAAGTCTTCAAGGAATCAACATACAGTAGCTGTGGCTCCGCGAATCCGGTGTGGCGCTTGAGCGTCTCGCTCCAGAGAGGGCCTGCCCTCTTGAGAGTGCACTGTGCTGCATAGACTGCAGCAGCAGCGATCATCGACGGGCAATACATGATCATCGAGTACTGCATCAGACCCAACTCAGCAAGGAAGAAGATCATGTGCTCCATCTGCAATTCAGTAGGAAAGTGCTCGAAATTTTTTTCAATACATGATCATCAAGTATTGAATCATGTCAAAGTGTGTATATACTTAGCCTTGTATAGGTTAGACTAATATTCGGACTTCTCACCTCTTTATCGCACGATGCAGCCTTGACGAAACGTACAAGGAACATGTAGGGGGTGGGAACTGTCAGGTTCCATTCCAGCCTGTTCAGAATCGCCTTCTCCTTTGCCAGGATTTGTTCTCTGCTGTAAGCCCGATCCGATATGCTTATGAAATCATTGACCTAGAACCGAATGCCGATTCAATTTTAAAATGTAGATCAATGGAAAACCAATGAAGAGAGTCAAATTGGGATTGTATGCGCGCGCGTACCTCCGGAGCCCATATCTCCTCGTACTTGCAGGCGATGAGCATCGCGCTGACCCCAACAAGCTGCAGTTCCCGCCTGACGACAGTTTCCAGCGAGAGGTACCGATCGATGATGTGGAACGTGAGGTAGAGCGTCTCGGGCATCAGCTCGAACTTATGATGCACTTCAATCAGCCAGTCTGCGAGAATCGCTCTCATCTTTGCATTGATCTCTACTTGTGAGTCCATGTAGTCGTGGGGCCGGCTGGAGTGCTGCATTCACCAATCGAAACAAAAACTCTTCACCTGATGATACATAGAGAGATAGAGAGAAACAAACGGCAACAGGCTGGGCAAAACAAGGTTCACCTCAGAGAGTTTATAGAACTTGTAGATGTCTTCTATGTAATCTGTGACAGCCAGCTGATCATCGCGATCGAATGCGTCGATATCATGAACTGATTCTTTCGGTTTATCGGTTAGTCCACAAGCAGCCTGGCGTAAATCGAATTCCAAGAAATTGTAAGCATAAGAGGCTATATAGAACAACATGTGGGTTGGTTTGAGTTGATCAAACAATGCAAAGATTGTTTACCTTGCTCCGAGCCGTAAGCACCGAAGTGAGGGTGTGAACCTTCTTCCTCCTCGAAGACGAGCTAGGAGAAGCTGTTTTAGAGACGGATGCTTGTGTCGTTTCCTCATCGGTGCATTGGCGGATCTCGATGACTACCTCAGGCTTGGGCTTGATCGTGACCCTTGGCTTACCTGCTCTCACGCAACCCTTTCCTGCTCCCCCATCAGGCAGAGATACCAGTTTCTGCACATAAAAATTATCAGCATATGGACTGATCGACGATTCATCCATTTCGCAGCTCCGATTGCTTATGACCAGAGTGAACCTTTGTTCTATTAGCAGCGACGGTGGCTGCTTGCGCATTGGCCAGGAGCTGAGCGCCGAAACTTCTGAAATCGAAGAAGGCACAAGTGAGATAAACTTGAACAAAAAAAAATAGAAAGGGATCAGAGCTGAATCACAAGGAGAAGTGATGAACCAGACCTAGTCACCGGACGATTAATCTGAGGCTGCGGCTTCCTGATCAGAAAGAGGCAAGAGAAAAGCTATCAGAGTTCAGAAACACACAGAGATTAATATGGATCTTGCGTGGCGCAAGCTTTGGTGAGCCCTTACCCCTCGATGGCTTGCGTGTTGACCACATTTCCGATGTCTTCGAGGGCTCGGCGGGTCTTCGCGCCCGCTCCGGCGGCAGCCTTCTGCTTGCCAATGGGTACACCCCCACCTGATGATTGCCGGGCAGCACTTGCAATCGTCAGCCATATACCCCCAACACAAAGAAATCAAAAGTGGGGAGAGATGGAAAAATAACAACCAGGCTCCGTATATGGATCTTCACAGGTTTCAACTACGAACAAGAATCCTCGAAATAGGAGGCGATTCAAGAGATAATAAAGAGAAAAAAGAAAGAACTAGGGATCAAAAAGAAAATTTCAGCAGATGAAAAGAATAGGGGAATAAAAGACCCACATCCCATCGACAAATTTCTTTACCTCAACAGAGAAAGAGGGATCGATTGGTGAGAATTACATTCCGAAACAAGAAAACCCAGAATTCGTGAAATCTCTGGAAGGTAGAATCGGGAGGAAATTGAAACAAATCATCATCCACAGAGTGAAGAAATGAATGGGAAAGGGTTTCAAGGAAGAAGGTTTCGTCCTCCTCCAATCTTACCTCTCTGCTGCTGAGGAACCAAAGTCTGGTGATGATGCCTTGAGGCCATTGATGGTGCTTCTTTCTTGCCCGCCCCCTTCCTGATTCCGCCCGGAGAGACTCGACAGAACCTACGAGACGAAGATGGGAAGCGAGAAAGGGGGGAACCAGGGCCAGAAAAAAAAGAAAAACCTTTCTTGATCTTCTCTCTCTCTCTCTCTCTCTCTCTCTCTCTCTGCCCCTTCTGCACTTCTGATCTCCGCCTCGAATGAGTTCTTTCCATTAAAAAAAGGGTGGGTAGGCATGGGAATTTCCATATTGGGCGAGAGGTGCCTCAACGGTCGTATTCCTTTGAATCTCAACGGTTGACATCGATCGGATCCTACGGCTGGGTGAGGCTCGGAGCCGAACATAAATATAGCCGTTGGCGAGTGGGATTAGAGAACTCAGAAAACTAGGAAGAAAACCTCCTATGCGGGCTCCCGCATAAAATGTCCACGATCCATCTAATCCATGCTTCCCGGTTTTAAGGGACTCAGGGACAAGGAGTTGGCACGAAAAAACTCTGCGGGCATCCGGATAGTGTATAAATCAAATAAGGCCTTGCTTGCATAAAATTTGTTGCTTTTGAGTTTAGCCGACTTAAATAAGAGTTTAAAGAGCTCACAAATTAATAGTTGATTTTCGACCCAACTTTAAGCTTCCAAATATGAACTCCAAACTTACAATGTAGTTTCAATGATCTGATAAAACCCTAATTGAGTACTTGTTTTATCCAAACTAGAGAACATCGGGCTCTCTACAACTTTGTTGGTAAATGGCGGTGGCGTCGGAGCTAAAGGTCTCGATAAAATCTTTTCGAGTTATGTTTGTTTCCGAGCAGGTGGAATTCTCAGGAAATGGATCCATTCCCATATACTTTCATAACAGAGCTTGTGAGTTTGCTTGTTCCCTGTAAAATGAGAGCCCATTTCTCAACCAGAACCTAAGACTTTTACATCCCTTTGTACCTCCTGTTGGCTTTGGTTGTCCATGAGTTCGGCCCAACTCTGACGCGGCCCGTTAGGGCTATTTGGCGCGCAAGTAAGGGTTACTTAAAGGCGAAGCAACCCGCAACACATCAAGAGCTAGAAGCGGCAGGTGGATCAATCCCTGCGAGTGGCGTCGAGATGAGGAAGCCGAGAGGCTGTGGTACAATGCCTCCCCTCGGGTAGTGCGGGTCGACGGAGAAGAGCTCGAGGGAGGAGGAAGCGGCTTCCTCTTCCTCCAGGAGATTCGACAACATCGATGGATCACAGTGGATAGCTATGATGGCATAAATATGTGTGGATGCCAGATCGGGGGGGAGCACCTCGATGGCACGTATCTGTGAATATAGCCTGGTCAACGGGTGAATTGTACGTTAAAAAAATTTGCTATTGCCTATGTCTGTTTTCTCCCCTATTGTGTGTTATTTTTTGCGGTAATGTGGCTAAGGTCTCCAGCAACATATTACTGGTAACTGCAAGACAGACAACCTTTTCGTTTAAGGTAAGGTCCCTGATTTTCATCAGAAACCTCATAATTCCCTCACCTGCTCTCTTTCTCCCATCTTCCTCTCGAGCGCAAGCTCCAATGGCGGAGCCTGGAGCGAGCAGCAGAGGCGACAGCGGCAACGGCGAGCAGCGACAGTGGCGTTAGTGGCAAGCAGCAGAGGCAGCGGTGATAGCAACAAGCAGCAGAGGTGGCGGCGGTAGCAGCGAGCAAACAGAGGTCGCGGAAGCGGCGAGTAGCTCCGGCGGCGGCGGTTCAGTGGTTTGGTTGAGGTTCCTAGGTCTAGGGTTCATCCCATGGCCTGTAGATCTTAAGATTTGGGTTAGGTTTAGGTTTGGTTCGGCAGCTGCAAGCAGTTCCGGTGGAGGCGGTGGTGTTCGGTGTTTTGGTTCGATGGCGGTGTGCAGATCCAGCGACGGCGACGAGCACTGGAGGTGATTCAGTGGCATTCAAATGAAAATTTGAATTGCAGTGAAGGATAATTTTGTCAGCTGTATTTGTTTGGACTGTAGCTTAAAAGCATCTCCTTAAAATGAGTTTCACAAAGTCCCCCTTATTTTTTTATAAGCTTGGGTTGAACTCGGGTTAGCATAAGTTGGTGGGTAGGTTCGGGTTGCACGGGTTCGGATAATGCTTATTTTTTTATTTACCCAAAATTTTGATGTTTAAAAAGTAAAATATAAAGAATTTTTATTTTTATTCTTAGTCCTCACCAATAAGGTATCTCCTACCTCCACTATCATAGTTTGTGACTCCTTGTGTTTGGAATATGAGGAATACCATTCATGTAGCCTATAAGGCAACATGTTATACTCAACTCGGGTTTTGGGATGGATCGAATTGTCCGACCACTTGGCCCTAGTCCAACCCAAACCTTGTTCAGGTTGACTTTTTTCAACCCAACCCATCATTCAACAAAATGAGCCCAAACCCGACCCAGAGTTGGGTTGGGCTCGGGTTGGGTTGGGTTCAACCCGCCCAAGTTGCAGCCCTAACCGTGAGGTCCCTTCTGGGGAAAAAAAATGGGGGACTTAGTGAGAGGTCCCTAACAAGAGATCAGTTTAAGGGGAAGGACTAGCAACAAGATGGTGTTATACCAGGTCCCTCTGAAAAAGGATGCAGCTGGAGCAAGTCCCACACATGACTTTTATCCTCATTTAATGACCAAACTACCTCTTAGTGTGTGCCCCTGCATCATTGTCGCTACAGATCGAGCTTAACCCACGGATTTGCTATAGTGATTTCACTGTAGCAAAAAAAAATTTAAAAATATGGATTAAAAAAATTGCTACAGTGAAATCATTGTAGCAATTGTTACTCAATTCAATAATAAAGATTGCTACAGTGGTAGCAAAAAGTAACAATTCAGTGATAAAAGAGTAACAATTGCTACAGTGATTTTACTGTGGCAAATTTTTTTTTTTTTATCAAATCTTGTTTATTTTAAAAAAAAATTACTACAGTGAAATCAGTGTAGTAAATGCTACTCTATATTACCGAAATGTTACTCTTCAAGTGATTTCATTGTACAGCTACAAGTAGGGGTAAAATTGTTATTTTTCAAAAGGTCAAAGGATAAAATGGATTTTTTTTAAATGGGAGGACTTGGTGTAAAGGCATTTTGTTGTTGGTTTTTATCACTATAGTTATATGTTGTCAGGGACCTTATACGCACATTACGCCAAAAAAAGTCGGGTTTCTTTTGACTTAAACAATTTCGTTTTGACTGATTTGTAAAAAAAATCTCATTTTGACTTTCGAGTCCTTTTCTTTTCTCTTATTCTTCAAATGATCCGGCCTCTAAAATTTACTTGAGTTGCCATATAATTTGTAGTGGGGGGCATGTCTAGCGAATTATCATAGGGTTGCTTAGTATCAGTTGTAATCTTAGGGAAAATGAACGATCACAACTGTTCGTTGCACATAGCCCCAATCGATGATCGATGATGAACATCACTAGTGATCTATATAACATCGCACGGCGCCTTCGTGCTGACTAGACAAAATGGCACCAAAAGCTGACTAGACAAAAAAATTGCTGACTAGACAAAACGAAACAAGTTGACTAGACAAAAAAAATAACTACGCATCATCACAACCATCCATACATAAAGGAATAGAAGCTGCACTTGATGGCTCCTTCAGAAATTAAATAAATGCTCTATATAGAATATTAATTGCATTTAATTGCATGCATATAAGGTATTAATGACTGGGTGTAAGGGACGGTTATGTAAGGAGATTAATGGGGATAGAGAGAGGATCACAAGGGGTGTTGCGGGATTTAGATGAGGAGAGAGGGAGGGAGTTTCGGTTACATGGCAAGAGAGAGAGAGAGAGAGAGAGAGAGATCTAAAGAGAGGGGCGGTAAAATAAGGAAAGAGAATCAATTAGAGAGAAAATAGAAGAAATAGGAGGGGGTGCGATCAGATGCTTTTGAATAACACGGACAGCTGTGATAAGGTTTTGATTAAATGGAAATAAAGGAAAAAAGAGAGATAGGGGATAGTGGGGAGTTGTTATCAAGTTGGGCGGTTGGGATTTAAAAGAGAGAGACTTGGATAAGAGCATGCATGCATGGCTTCGCATGGGTTGATGCGGCCATGGATGGCTATTATGTGTGCTATAATGCTTGGGATGGGTTTTTGAGAGCTGTGATTAGGTTTCAAGAGCTAGAGAGAAAGGATGGAGTCATGTGCATGAGATGTGGACTTGCATTGGGTTGGATTTTTTGTTCACTACCTAGAGCTCGAATGAGCTGGTAAGGATGGGTCGACAGCTAATAGCGAGTAAGTTTGTACATGTATGACTTTGAGATTGGGTGAAATGTCTACAGATATGGCAAAAAGATGGGGAGGAGGAAAAAGAACAGTGGACTTAGCAGTAAGTTCCTCATCCCCACCTTTTTGCCATATCTGTAGACAGTTCCGGATTACGTACCAAAAAAATTACATGGAAATGATGAGGTGCGTTCGCACGTGTGATGTGTGTGTGTGTGTGTGTGTGTGTGTGTGTGTGTGTGTGTGAGAGAGAGAGAGAGAGAGACGTATGTGTAGGGGTGGCAATGGGTCGTGTTGGGTCGGTTTTACATATGGTACACCGTCGCGGTGTGGTGCGGTTTCGGTGTTGCAATGCGGTTTTGGTTTTGCCTAAAACCACACCGAAACTGCACCGTTGCCATCCCTAGACGAAAGCGCTAGCTTCATGCTAATCGGCACGGGCGAGAAAATGGGTGTCCCTATGAATGCCGTTGTTGTCATCGAAAGTGCTTTGTTGCCAAAGACGTTCAAGTGTGTTGCCACCGAAGATAACCTGCTGCAGTGCCGACAGGGCGGCTCGCTACAGTGCCGACGGGCACATGCACTATCATTTTAAAAAAATGGGTAGACCCGCTAAGACCCAGTAAGATCCGTTTAAATATTTAATTTTTTATTTTTTTTAATTTTATCTTTCGTTGCAGCTCATCATCATGGGTGTCCTGATCACAGGCGTCTATTGAACCCATCGCATACTACGATCGGATGTTGGGTAGATCATTAGAGGGCCAATCACATCTGTTTCTTTACCTGCCGATTCGGGCCGAGTGCGATGCACGGGTCTGGTATGGGTGCAACGGACGGCTGTAATTTGGGGTACAGATAAATGGTGTAGAAGATTTGCATTCGGGGTTGGGGGGGTGGGGCGGTGGTTGCCCGCTTCGTGTCACTTGGGGGGTGTCTTGCCGCCGAAGACGGCCCAACAAGTGTATTAACGCCGAATGCGGCCCGCTGCAGTGCCGACGGCCAAGTGTGTTGTCGTCGCACCGAAGGCTTCCGCTTCATGCCAATCGGCATGGGCATGCCAAAGGTGGTCAAGTGTGTTGTCGTCGCATACGACGATGGGGGAGGGGGTGGGGGTGGTGATGCCCGAGGGGTGTTTTGCTGGCGAAGGTGGCCCGCTGCATTGTTGACAGGTGTGTTGCCGCCGAAGGCGGCCCGCTACAGTGCCGACAGGCACAGGCATGCACTAGTGTTTGATATGACACGAGGGAGTTTCAAAATGTCACCAGTGAGTTTCGGGAATTGTCATTAGTGATTTATATCCAGCTAATGAGCAGCTGACAGCGTGCGAGGTTGGCAATCAAAAGTTGGCAAACGAGTTGTCTATATAGCATTACTCGTATTATTAGAGAGATTTTTTTCATAATAACATTTTAAAATTATAAATTTATTAAATTATCGTTACAACTTTTGTAATTTTAAAAGTGGTGCTCTGACCATCACGTGGCTAGTCAGTGCCAAAAAACTATCGCTACATGACCAGCCTGTTTGTATTTTTTTTTTTGTAAATTCTCGATGAACCCTACATCCCGGTTGCAGGGTTCTTAATGACACTGATTAACACTAAATGAACCCTGTAACCGGGATAAAGAATTCTATATTCAGGTTTCAAAGTTTAGTGTTAACTGAACTCTGTATTCAGATTTCAGGGTTTAGTGTTAACTAAACCCTGTATTCTGGTTACAAGGTTTAGTATTAATCAGTGTCGTTAAGAACCCTGCAACCGAAATATAGAGTTCGCGGAGAATTCATTAAAAAAAAATATAATCAGACGTGACAATGAGTTTTTTGGCACTAACTGGCCACGTTGCAGTCAGAGCATCACTTTTGAAATTACAAAAACTATAGCGAAATTTTAATAAATTTATAGTTTTAAAATGTTATTATGAAAAAAATCCCAATATTAGACAATGTGAGATGGCTAATAGACTATGGAGGAGCAATGCTACATCCAAATGTATGCACATCCTAAATAATTGGTCAGATACCTCATTTCTCGTGGAGAAGTGAGCATCATTGAGGACTCTTTGGCCTCTTACAACCTCTTGTGGTTCCACCCCTCGAGCATTAAAGATCTACAAGCTGAGGGTATCACAATCAGTGCTTTCTCTCTTATCTTTATTTTTTTTTATTGTGGTACAGAGAGGGTTCTAGTGGGACCCAAGAGGCGCCAACAAGGCCCAAGCTAAACAGCCACCGGAGCCCACTGGCCCATACGAGAAAGCGCCGAATAGGAGTGTGCATCGGTTCGAAGGCAAAACCCAAACCAATCCAACCTTGGTCGGTTTTGAGGATTTTCAAATCCAAACCGAACTGAGATTTGAATCCAATCCAATTAAAATCGGATCGGATTGGATTAGATGGTCGGTTTGGGCTTTGGCCCATATTCTTATTAGGCATTTTTGCCCCCTTCTATTAAAACCTAGTTTCAACTTAAAAAATTATTATTATTATCAAATCATTAGGCCTAAATAAGATTTTTAACCGGCTTTGAGTCATCCTACAATATTGCAAGGGATGTTGATAGCAAGGGTATATGAGGACATATGATATATTTAATAAACTATTATATGTATACATATGCCGGTCTGGTTCAGTTCATGTGAGTTTTAAATATGCGAATCCATCAACCGATCCAATCATGTCTGTTTTTAAAAAACCCAATCCAATCCGATCCATTGAGTGTGTCGAAACCGATCAAAATCAATCGGTTTGGTTTGATATGTTCGGTTTAGTCGGTTTGGTTTGGATCCTGCACACCCCTAGCGCTGAACACAGCACCAGCAGCAGGAACCGCACGAGCAGCCACAGAGAAGGGGCCCACCTGGCCCATAGAACAAGGCACAAGGCAAAAGGTACACGTATGAGACGCACCTCCGCAACACTGAGCGGATTGTAAACAGATTCGAACCCAGATAAGGACGCAGTGGGGGTAGTACCACTACCAGCTGCGCTAGGCAGCAGGTGGTCAATCAAAGCTCTCTCACTCTATTTTGCCATAAATAAGCTGCTAAACATATCTCAAGAGTCGAGGGGTGGCATCACCACCATCATCCAAGTCTATAACACATAATGAGGCTCAACAAAAAAGGCTGACAATAATTTTTCAGCCGTCAGCCAAATGCCGATGGAACTTCGACAAAACTTCGAACAGGATAAAACTGTCAAACTCCGAGCACGCTCCGTTTCTTGGCTGTGTTCATGTAAGGCCTTATCACCCACTCATTAAGAGCCTCACTCTGATCGACAGTGCCCAGCTTAATCTGTGCAAGCGAAGGGAACAAAATATCAGTAACATGTTGCATACTAGTAAGAAACACGGACAATGCCCGAATGTGCCAGATGCACGCCATCTGGCAAAGACGACATCGTAAGTGTTCGAAGAAGTGTGAAATCTGAAGTGAGTGTGATTCACTTGTTAGAGAGAGAGAGAGAGAGAGAGAGATTAACATCAAATGACCATTATATACCATTGAATGAAAATTTATCATCTTTATGGTAGGTCTATAAATGGATTTAAGAGAGTCGCGTTCACACACAGAAGAAATATTATAGCTCTTTAAAAGACGTCCACGTGTCACAACACGGGAGAGAGGCTTCCATTTAGTATAGATATATAGATGTTATGGTTCGTCCGTCCATCGGGTAACCCAGTATCGACTAGCATTTCGGGTTGGGTCGAGCAAGTTTGAGCTTACCTGATAGAGCCGTAACTCAAAACGAGGGCCAACCTCCTTCAGCTCCACTGACTTAGGGCCACCGTGTTTTTCGTACACATGATGCCTGTCAGTTAAAACACCACCAGAAGAAAGAAAGAAAGAAAAAAAAATTTAAAAAAAAAATTGATACAAGAATAGCATTATTCAGACATCATGGACATGCATCACTACCGTCTAGCCTGACATACTATCGCACAATAAATTTCAAATTCCGTTGATGGCACCAATATCAACGTACATCTATAAATAACTATAAAGCTGAGGCCTTTGTGCTACATGTCCGCCTTCCCACCTCTCTCTTAATTTTTTTTACGACCCCCCCACCCCCAACACACACCTCTCTCTCTCTCTCTCTCTCTCTCTCTCTCTCTCTCTCTCTCTCAAAACAATAAGGAGCAGGATTCACTGGATTGAGCAGCACCACAGCCATTCGTTCATCGCATGGGATTAATACTAGTTACATTTCATAATTGAAATACTCTTTGCTTTCTTCTAAGCAGCTTACATCAAGATCATGTGCATGAGCAGACTCAAGCGGTGTGGGTGTGGGTGTGGGTGTGTGTGTGTTTGGGATAGATGAAAAGCAAAAGCCTCACAAACGAAAAAAGAAAAAAATTCTAGTTTTTAGGGTTTATCAATCGAAACAGGTTCATCACTTTTCAACTGTTGGCCATTCTCTGAATTTCTTCAAGAAAGAGTTAAGACCTTCTCTTTTTGATAAATAAGGTCCAATGCTAATTAATTTCAACAATATAATAGCAGGTTGAATCCTGCCTAACCAAGTTATATAAGTTTGGAGGAAAGAATTCTTCCAGATTTGCTCTTTGTGATTCTCAAGAGCAATGTGAGAAGCCAATCCGCTGGTAGCTTCCACCATAATGCACATTATACATGTGCGAACAACATATACTACATCTAACACAAGTTCAGAGAGATTTAAATAGTTAAGACGAATATCATCAACCGAATATATTTACTATTCAAACTTCAAAGCCTTAAAGCTGTGTTCTATTCCTGGGAATTCGAATTCCAATCATGGGAATTCGAATTCCAAGGAAAGGGGGGCATATTCCCGTGTTCTTTCGATAAAACCACAAGTATTAGAAATCTTCCCACAAATGGTTTTATATACACGTACATTCTTTCACCACGAGGATGGTGGGAGGACAGTGGGATTTACAACTCTTTGGTTTTGGTTGAGACATGAAATCCCACAAACAATGGGCTTTCATTTCTCAGGGAACAAGCAAAGAATCATGCCTGCTATGGAAAGAACATGGAAATGGGCTCATTTCTGTGAATCCTAATTCCCAGGAAAAGAACAGAGAAAATATCATACTCAAGCAAATACACCTAGCCCATAATTCTAACCTCATAGTCCCTGCCTGTTAGTGGTGGCTCTCTCCCGCTCTAATGTTTAAGCCTAACTGTCTAGCACCTGATGCAAATGATTATCCTCATGGAATTAAATCTAAGGCTCAGTAAGTCAAATTTCAATAGAAAGAGCCAACTGCCTTTTCAGTGAAGTCGCAAGCTCAGAGTTCAGGAATTATTCGCTTGTAGGAAGAAGAAAAAAAGTAAGTTGAAAAAATGTAGAAAAAACACCGAAAAGTTCCGGGTGGGGTGTATGTGTGTATCCAAACTCTATTTAAATATTAGTGGATGCTAAACCATCAAGAAAAGCAAACTACAAATGGGATTGATAATCAGTAATTTTGAGTACTTGGTGACTTGAATGTAAGTATTATACGAATGGATAGTTACCAATTCATGAAAAACTTGAATCCTCACAGCCTCAAAAAAATCCAGCAGTTGAATAGTTCATTGAATTATTAGGTTAATATAAATTATGTGCATAATTCGAGATTTTTTCAATAAGGAATATTGTGATTGTGCCTTTCAGAGGTAACTTTGTACATACCTCAAGAAGAATTAGTAAATTGCAGAACATTGAGATTGTGCCTTTTCAGAGGCATAACGTGAAATATTGATGTCCATTGGGACGTCCATTTGAAGTGACCTTAGAGCCCTACGAGTTTTACAATATGAGTCTTTGATAGTCCTCTCATCTGGAATTAGAACTGGAATGCAGTTTGAGCCACATTAGGATATGTTTTGTATTGTTTTTGGAAGAATTAGGATTCTTATTTGAATAACCATTGAGGTGAACTTGTTAGGAACTTAGGTTATAATTCTAGTTGGTTTCCGTACCCACAAATTAAAGTTGAATTGTAAATGGATTAAGAGCAGTGTAGTCTAGGCATCACTTAGTCATTTTGAATCTCTGGTTACCTAGGCACTGGCTAGGCAGGCGGTGGAGTCTGGGCGGCCGCCTTGGCGGCCGCCTTGGCGACTACTCGGGCACCTAGGTGGCAGGGTATAGGCACCTACTTTATCAATTTTATTTTATTTTTTTGTTTTTTTTTTTACGAGTCGGATCCAAATTGGGTTTTTTTTTACTTCTGTTGGCTTTATAGGGTCTATGATCCTTTATAGAGATGGCCAACACTGGGGGGTTTAAGAAGGAAAGAGGCGAACGAGTGTGTGTGCACACCAACGAAAAAGAAGAGGAAAAGAGAGTGACTCTAATGTGAATGAAGAGTAATACAACAAAGAGGTAGATAATGATGATTCAGATAAGAGTGGTGATGATGTAGATGGTTTAAATAATTTAGATTACGAGTTATTTTAATTTTGGTTGTTTTGGGACAAGTGGATGTGAAATGTTGGCACGATATAGAACATTACCTAATATGGTTATGTTTATGCTTATGACAGTTCACCCAATATTTATAGTTATGATATCATTATATTTCTCTTGATGATGTGTGATTCCTATTAGTTGCAATATATAATATTGTCGTTGATGCGTGATTCATATTTGCTACAATAATAATGTTTGTGTAGCTTACCATATGCTCTAGATCATACCCAATATTGAATTTGATATTTATGATCATGATATTGTTATGTTTCTCTTACTGAAGTGTAATTCCTACTGCAATATATAATCATTATGGTTGATGCGTAATTAATATTTGCTCCAATAGTAATGTTTTTGTAGCTTACCATATGCTATGGATCATACTCATTATTGAATATTATTACTTCGACCATATCAATCTCTGGAAATTAAGTTTACTGTGTAAAACCACAAATTACTTATGTATATACAGTACTTATATTTTTTTAATTTATTTATTTTGTCACCTAGGTATACCAAATCATCTAGGCATCACCTTGACAACATTGATTTTGAAGTGATTATCCTCTCATGGCGGATCCCAAGGAACAATGGTTTTCAGGATCGATTTTGGTTTCGGTCCAAGATAGGATCGGGGGTTTCAGACGGGATCGACACTTTCGGTTTAGGTTTCGGTTTTGGTTTATTTAAAAATTCTAAATTCTAATAAAAAACTGAACAAGTAGGAAAAATTCAGTAAAAAATAGAAAATCAATATAAGTACATTAATATAAGAATCATAGATATTTCACGCGTACTCGTTCAATCAATGCAAATTGCAAACATAACTACCCCTAATATAGACATACATAATATGAACTCGGAAAGAAGTAGAATATACAATAACTAGTCCTAAGGAACTCAGAAGTGGACTCATTATATCAAGCCAACAATCAGTACCACATGTTGTGGTGAGGATGCATATCATCATCTCGCAATCGTCGATAGTACTACTAAGGATAATAATGCTAGAGGTGCCCGTACCTTATATTTATAGCGATCATTTCAGCGGCAAAGCATCATAATAAAAACAATGGGCAATAATGTACTTTCAATTGATAGGATATAGGCTTAGATCCTCTCTTTGAGTTGTCCCAAAAACCTTGACAGATTTACAACTTAACATTGCACCCATGCGCATTTGACTACCCTCTTGAGACCTTACAAGAATCAGTGTATAGCCATGGATTGAGATTTCGGTCAAAATGCCGAAATTTCGATTTCAGTCACTGCCGAAAAAAAACACCCAAGCAAAACTACAAGAGTGGATTTCAGGTGACTCCGGGGTATTTCAGTGAATTTCAACCGAAACCGGCGAAATTTCGATCGAAAGATAGATTTTGGTGAGATTTTGACAAAATTTCGACTAGATGTGGAGCCCTATAAATTAGATGTCAGCTCTTTCGATGACTTTCGGTGAGATTCCCTCCGAAATCACATGGGCTCGAAAACCAAGGGCATCATTCGAACAGATTTCAAGTTTATGTAAATTTATGTAAATATATGGTGATTATCAAGTTTTTTCAGTTTAATAGAATTCCACATTGGTTATCATGGTCCATGCAAGCTTACAATGTGTTGGGTGTGTGTTTTCCCCAAACCATTCAAGTAAATATGTATACACAACTATAAAAGACTTAAATTAAAAAATCTGCAAATTCAATCTTTTTTTACCATTCCAAACTTTTTTCCACATTTCGGTCAAAATTTCAGTTTTGGTCAGGACCGAAACCAGATACGAAACCGAAATCTCAAACCTTGTGTATAGCACGATTTATGTACGGTTAGTCAAATACAAGATTGATAATGTATTGCGCATGACATTTGTTTGCAATATGTGGAATTAGAACGGTATGGTCACATTAGGGTACCCCTTGCAAAATGGTTTCTTCATTTAACTGATGAATAAATTATAACGAATATACGTGCTACATGGCTCTATTCAAAAAAAGAAGATAGTCCTTGTCCAACCCCATGGGCCATATGGTATGCAACACCCGATACCACTTCATATCGGTCCTGTTTTCTAAAGATAATGATTTTTGCTTTACCTTGATTTTTTTTCAAAAAATTGAAAAATCGTGATTCTGAATTTTGGCCAAATCTAAAGGAAAAATGAATTTTTGTGAAATTAATTTTTTATAGATTCAAAAAAATTTACCAGTACGCCAGTACTTGGGTTTTTAAGTTGATCTAATACTTCCAGATCTAAGATTTTTTCCTTTCTAAAATATTTTGTGGTTTTTGTTCTACAGAACTTTCTTTTTTAGCAAAAACTATAGAGTTTGATTTTGTATAGGAATTGGAAAATAACATTTTGATTCCTTTGGGTTTTAATTTTTCTAATAGTTTTATTAAATTCAAATGGGGGTCTTTACTTATTCACATAAAATAACTCAAAGTAAATGGAGAAAATAAAGATAATGAAAAACGACATTTAATTAAATATTTTTTTATGTAAATATGTTGATATGCAAGCCGTCTACTGAAATACCCCTTTACCCTGAAAACCAGTTCGAAACCCGAAACCTTGAGGGTTTCGGAACCAATTCCAACCAAAATGGATAGGTTTCGGTCAAAACTCAAAACCCTGAATGGAACCCTAATGGGGGCACCTAACGAATCATGGTTTTCTTCTTTGTCTCAGTATTGTCCCTTATCTCTGACTGGATTTGTCTTTTTCTTTAGCACTTATGCCTAATTGTATTACTGCAAACAACCTTAGTCCTCACCAAGCATTACATACAGTGTAGTCAAGGCGTCGCCTAGGCGTTTTGGACCCCTGATCGCCTAGGCCATGGCTAGGCGGGCGGTGGAGTCTAGGCGGCCGCCTAGGCCACCGCCTGGGCGCCTAGGCGGCCGCTTAGGCCACTGCCTAGGCGCTTAGTTTTGTAATTGTTTTAAAAAAAAAAATTAGTCAGGTTCAAATTGAGTTTTCTTAGATCTCGTTTGGTTTTATAGGTCCATGTTGCTTTATCGATAGCTAACACCATGCATCATTAATGGGAAAAAAAACTATTGTGTCCATGTTCTCAGGATTTGAAGAGGGAAAAGTCGAAAGAGACATATAAGGATTATTCATACAAGAGTGACGATGATGTAGATGGTTAGGTGATTTAGATAAGTAATTTTAATTGTTTTTTTTTTTTTTTGATACGTGGTTGTGAAATGTTCCAAAAATAATATATTATCTAATAGGGTTATATTTATGCCGATGTGATTTGTTTGAATTTATGGCTATAATAGGGTTATGTTGCTCTTGCTGATATGTGATTAATATTTGCAACGTATAATCATTGTGGTTGACGCATGATTCCTATTTGATGCAATAATAATGGTTTTGTAGCTTACCATACGCTCTGGATCATACCCATTATCAAATTGTATTATTTCGACCATATCTATCTCTAGAAATTAAATTTTATTATGCATAAAATCACAAATTACTTATGTAGATATATGACTTATATTTATTTAATATATTTAATTTTTATCGCCTAGGCACCGCCTCGCCTAGGTAGACCAAATCGCCTAGGCATCGCCTTGACTACACTGATTATATATAATGGCCTGGTTGTTTCCCCTACCTTCTTATGACATGGAGGAGAACAAAATCAAGTATTAAAGTTCTATAACAATGGTTTTCAGGCATAATCTCCATATGAAGGTTCCCGACATGCCAAAACTAATTCGGCGATCTTAATCAAATTGATAAGAAGCTTGGAGATCAACTCCACCCATATCATTCATGGCTCACGCATACCACAGTAAGTTGGTTCGGTGAAAATCCTATATGCTTAAAATTTAAGTATTGATGCATTAATATTTTTTCTTCAAAAAGGTTAATGACCTTTTTTATCCCTGACATTTCCTAGTGCTTGCGACTTGAATTGGTATTTATGGCTCCAAAGTTGTTAGAAAAGGGCTAGATGTCTGAAAATTTGGCCTTAAATAGAAAGTAGAGACTTGGTAGTGGAAAATGATCTCAAGTTAAATCACTTTTATGTACATTTGATGTAGGGATTAAGCATACCATAAGGTTAGCTAACATGGAGTGTTTGGATGGAATTTCCAAGTGGAATACCCACAATAACATGATTAACATCTTCATGGGGAGCATAGTAAGGTTCCCCGCCAAGCAAGTAATTGTTTTACCCTCGCTTTCTCTCTCATCTTATGATCATTCACTAAAAAGTTAAATTTAAAAACCCACCAAAAATATCAATACATGGCAAATTTGAAGTTATGAAGTCCAAAAGGATGACAAAAAAAATTAAAATGAGAAATGGATAGCCATCCATTGGTGTGGGAAACAAAGGAGATGGCTGGAAGATTATCCTCCATGGAAGAGATGTCAAATATATTGTATGTCTGTCGACTCTATCTTCTACTCGTACTCTTGATTAGTACACATATCAAAAGAAAAACCCATTTAACTAAAGAAAATTTAGAAATTAATTAAGGCAAGGCATATAGCCAACTATCACTTGAGATAATACTTGTGCCTTTATTTTGATTTCAAGTCATGTGAACAGAAGTATCAAGAAAAAATATATATGTAGATGAGAAAGGGGAAATATGCATCAATCACCAAAACTAAGATAGAACAAGTAATACGGATCTAATACCACCTCATGTTGGTGAATATAAAGCAGCTGAATCACCAAACTTTCTATTTCGCATTGATGCATCTGATAGAAACTATGTAGGTACTAAAAAACTGGATGTCGCATTGCTCATGTATGTTAACCACGAGTTGCTAATTAGAATAGAACCTCCATTGCAATGTTCCACTCACGAGTAAATCCTTAATTTACAGAAGCATCAAGGAAATGTACATTTCATTGCCAAAAATCATTCATTAACAGTTCTTATTTCAATAGTTTTTCATTTGGGAGGAGCTAAAAAGGTGACATCTTGACATGTAGGTAAAGTAGAAACATAAGGGCACCAACCTGAATGAGATGTAATCAGACCGGTTAGCGAAAGTGATAATGCGTTTGGTATCTGGCTTAGGTACTGGAAAGAGATGTTTAAGAATGTTCGATGTCCTTTCACCAAGCTGCAATCATTTAACCAGTTGAGTTACTTGAGTATATGGAAACAAATTTAGCAACAATATGAGCAAGATCAAACATCAATGCCAATGAGAAGGGCATCTTGTAACAACACTTGCTGTAAAACAAATAGGAAATCCTATTGTAGTAGCTTCCAAGAAACACTTCAGTTAAGAAGAGTGACAAAGCTGATTAAATGAATATTATAATGATAGAGATGCATCCACCTTAAAGAATCAGAAGATTTTAAGTATTATAAAATACATCAGCTAGATAACGAGAGCAGATCAAATGACATGACAAAAACATAAACCAAGCATCCACCTTACAGAAGCAGAAAAATTGGAAGTAACACAACAATAACCATGACTAGCAAACTTAATCCCATCTCTATGGGGTCAGGTCAGTGAATTCAAGAAGCACGTCTTCCTCATGTCATGTCATGATCGCGCCTCAACCTAAGAGTTTTTTACAGGTAATTACTTCCATCCAGATCTCCTAAGCTCTCCCACTCCTCTTTTTTGACACTCAACACAACCCTGAGCTCTCATTTTTCAAAGAATGTCAATCATTTCTTCATCATCTTCATTCCAATTGGAGTATAATTAAAGTATGACTTCTGGTGTACTCCATTTCTATCACAATCTTCCTCAATTGACCATACACGCACAGGCAACTATTAACATGCTTTGAGGTTTTAGATATAGATGCCTCCACCTTACAGAATCAGAAGCATTCTCATCTTTCCAAGGCTCACCTTACATGTACATGCATTATCTAACATTCCCAAACTATGCACCACTGTCATCTTTTGGAGGGTTTCATAAACCAAAAAAATGATGATGTATGCAGATCTTAGATCTGCTCCAATGCCATTGACGATGATAACAATCACAAAGAACGAAATCGCAGCAGAATCAAAAACCAAACATACAATCATTTGCATCTTTCAATTCCGCATTGTACCCTCACAAGATTCATGGATCATGAATAGTAAATAAAAGCATTTAGATTGTTTATCATTTCATGAACAAAAAAATAAATAAATGTAATCCATATCTTGGCCTTAGATGAAAAAAGATGCTGAAGCTTTCGTTGTCTTTGTAGATCTTCAAGAAAAGATGAAGATTGTAGCCTGACGACCTGAAGATCATCATTCAGATGCCCCATGAGCAAGTTCCAAATTCGAGATGGTGGATTCCCTCCCTCCCCCTCTTTCTCTCTCTTTGTTGTTTTTTAAGGAAGAAGACAAATGCCCAGATCAAGGGAGTTGGCCTACATGCCAATATGCAACCCAAAGGCCAGCCTTCAATTGATCAAGAATGCCACCTCCATCATCATCTCCATGGATTGGCCTATCCTTTTAAAGAAGATTATGCCTTGCCTCCAGGATAAGATCAACAAGGATGAACCTTATCCTAAAAAACAACATATTCAACCTCCTTGTGTGGAGAACTTGGTAAGCTCCACTTGGAACCTACTCATCCTGAAGCAAAATTCCTAGAAGTTTCACTCAAGGTGGTCAGTTTAGTAGGACACACTATGACCGGCTTCCTTGGACAACGTCCTGAAAATCCCTTAGGTTAGCAGCACACTAAGTCATCTGGTGGTACCCATTGTAGTCGGCCTCCTAGGGCTCCCATTGGGAGATTCTATAGGATTGAGTCAAATCGAGTCACACACACACACCCTGAGATGTATAGGTAGTTGGTTCGAACCTTGTCTGCAAACCCACACGTAGGCTCGTTGGGCTCTGGAGGGGAACTTTAGGGTTTCACTATGCTACAATTTGATCCAAATATCTTAATCATCTCATGCCATAATTAAGAACAAAGCAATGTTATTCAGCTATTCAATTTTCCATCTGGAACAAGACATCCTGACATGGCACTTGATCTCAACGGTCCCTTTGCCTGCTAGTCAGGCTGGGTGTGATTCACTTGTTGGGGTGACAAAGCAACTCTTTCCAAGTGACCTGACCTCACCGTTCACCAGTGGAATAGAATGATGCCTAATCAAACCACAATATGTCGTCTTGCGCACACGACTAGTCCTAATAGTCTTTGTTTTATAGTTTGGTACGCAATGATTGATTGCAGTGAAGTTCCTTATGTTGCCATTGACTTGCTGACTGGAACTCATCCTGCAAGGTCTTAAAGAGAATGGCAGTATACTGATTTCTTATTTCACAATGCTTGCCTAGTTTGATTTCAAGGAATGCTTAGGTGCCACATCAGGATGGCCAATTCATAATGGAAAACTGGACGGCTGAGAAGCATTTTCCTAAAGAATACCAATCATATCACATCTAATTCCACTAAATCGTGTGATTGAACACTGAATGAATACTACGCTCATGCCCCTTTTCTGCTAAATCATTACAACCAAGCCCACAACCTCATCAATAAAAAGTTTTTGTCCACCAAAAAGTCTATTTACTTATATGTTTTGAGCACCCAATTTACTGATTTGCTCACTTCTTGAAAACAATGTTCTATTAGAAACACTATGATGTTTTGTAATAAAACATTTCAATAAATAACATTACTAAAAAGACCAAGGCCTTGGATTTCAGTTATCAAATCCTTTAAATCTACTTAAGGGGATAAGTACTACTCTCTTTGTCAGAGAGTATGCAATTCCATCTCAGTAAATAAATGTTCCCATAGCCCTGATGGCGAACATAACAAGGTTTTGATCATCCAATTAGGTCTCCCTCATTGGTAAGTCAAACCACCCAACACCAGTAACTGGAATTAGCATTCCCTCGGGATTGAGAAATTATTATATTTAGCAATGGTGAGAATTGAATCATAGGTGACAGCGTTTGATGATTCACTCTCACATCGATCCCATTAAATGTATTCCAAATACTCTTAAGATATTGATCCCGAGTCTGACAAATACAACCAAGACAAACCAACCTATCAAAGATAGAGGTCAAGTGTGCGACAGTATTTCAGGGGAATTGCACAGTTTCATCAACAACAGTGAACAATGTTTCCAAGTAACAACGAACAAATAGCATGGTCATGTGCACAAGTAACACATATAGACTTCTTTTGTGCACAATGCCACCATGTCACCCAAGGTATTACATGTCGTTTTAGGCGTCCATGTCGGTCAGCCAAAAAAAAAAGAAAAATTTTCGTTTTTCGGTAATTTGTCGGTGGAAAATTGTAAAATGGAAAGACAAATTTCGGCAGAAATATTTCGTTTTTTAGTCAAATTTCGGTGTTTTTCGATGAAAAATTATCGTTTTTCGATCAGATTTTGATTTTGTTCGTTTGATATGAAAAAGATGGAATATTTCAGCAATATTTCAAGATAAAGATGACAGTAAAATATTGTCTATTATAAAAAAAATCAAAATTAAGGGAAAATATAATTTCTTACTGATAAAGATGGTTTTGTTTTGTTAAAAAAGATAAATATTTTCAATGAAATTTTCTGAAAAAAAGACAATGTCGGATTTCGGTCAAATAGCGATCATTTCGGCCAACATTTCGTTATGTCGGAAGAAAATTTGGTACTATTAAAAATTCGGTCAATTTCTATATCGGACCCTTGAAAAAAAGATATATTTCGGTGACTTCCTAGGAAATTTGTCGACATTTGATTCCATGATGTCACCTCCAATATAACTTGTGGACCTTTGACTCATCCCATGAGTTAGTATGCAATGTAGCGTAAGCATAAAATTTAGAAGAATTGTCAACTGAGTTGGCCTTTCTGGGCACAGCACAACTCCTCATATCTTCCATAGCTAAGTATACATTTGCCTTTCGTCTCAATGGCATCCCAAGGTCAAACGTCAAATGCTCGATCCATTATGGTCGAAAGTCCATTGGATCACAAGTGTAGAATAAACTTACATTAGCTGGAAGTTCTATATATCTAGAACTTTTGAACTTAACTTTGTAGTAAATTTTATTGAGATTTTAGGAGAGTTTAAGTTGCACCTTTTAGGATTAAATATATTGAAGGAGTACTAATATAGACGCAAGAAAACCTCTGTGGAATTAAGAAATATCACGTTAGGATTCATGGCTTTAAATATGGATCACTATGAGGTGATGTAGTCGCTACCTCTAAATAAGATACGATACCCTACGTTTATCCAAAACTCAATTAAAAACTCTTCCCACCGTCTTGCCTGAGTTGCTGAAGTAATTTTCACATGGCAAACAATTAAAGCATCTAATGCACCCTGATGTTCATGTACCAAAACAACATCGGTGAATGTTCAACAAGTTAAGCCTAAAAACTACCACTAAAGATAAACAAAACTAGGCCCAACATGAAAGAACAAATTAAGCCTAAAATAACAAGCCCAAAGATGTGGGCCTAGCTTAAAGTTCGACATTGTCCCTGTGAGATCAATATAAGGACATGCAACATTGTAACTTGTTTCAACGCTAGTAGTATAATCCATTACCGAAATGTTTTCTTGGAGATTGATTCTTTCTACTGTTCAGTGATCTCTATAGTTGAGACGGTAGCTGGCCGATGTTCGCCATGTGGCACTAACGTCATTGCAGTCCTCGAGTTGAGTGTGATTCACCTGTCATGTATGCCTACCATTGAGTCTCACTGTGAATCGCACTTAGACAATAGTTGTGATGCCATTAAATGCCACAAGGCACACATCAGTCAACTACTGTTTCCAATTGTAGTTTGCAGGAACTGTACAGGATTTCAACTCGTTTTGCTCTTGAGATTATTACCAAAATGGTCACCAAAGATGACGTATTGTTCAAAATACTACATCTACCCAAAGATGTTACTTTTATGGTCATTGTCACGTGCGAACCGAGCCGCATAGACATATTTTGATTTTTCGGTCCGTTTTACCCCTACACCCATTGGGATCAAATTTGAAGAAGACATTGTTTGTGATTTACCTTGTGGTTCACCTTACGCCCTGCGCAAACTTCGCTGGAGATAGATCTTCGTTGCCGGAGATCATCGTCGGAGATCGCAACGAAATCACAGGAGTTCGTCCGAACATTGCCAAAGGTAAACCCTAATCTAAAAATATGGTTGAAACTAGGTTTTAGTCTTCAAAGATGGGTTTTAGGGCATCGAATTGACCATTTCGATCTTCTTTAAATTTTCTTTAGAGTTCCGTCAGAGGTTCACATGATCTCATAAACTAAAAACTTCAATAAGGTTTTTGACATAATCTCTGGCTACAAACTTCCTAATCTTGGTTTAGTATATAAATGCACTGTGATATTCTTCTGATAAAAACAATTGTTCACAAAATTTCCCTTTCTCCCCAATCCTTCTAATCCTTGAGGTATTTTATGGTTTGAAAAATCTAATGCTCCACTGTATTTGTCACAACTTCAGCAAAGTTGCAAATTCTGGTGCCTCTGTTACTAGTCTATTACCTGACAGCTTCATAAAATCTTCAGACAAAAAAGATATGCATGAAAATTAAAAAAACAGAACTCCATGATATCAGGAAGTTTTCAGTGTCACAGCAGCTAAAATAAAAGTTTAGCTGATCCAACTGAGCTAGTCAAAATCGAAAATTACCTTACTTGTAAAGTTGTCAAGAATTAAATGGGGATAAGCCTCGGACATTGTTCCCACAGCCTTCTTGTCTTTGATATCGTGTCTTGTTACCTGGAAATAAAAAGTTAACACAAAGCTTATCTAAAATTCTAACTAATTTCAAATCATCATCTAAAAGGGAACAATATTCAGCAAATCTGCATACCACATTGAGCAATCCAAAATATGCAGTTGGACCAAATGGCAAATGGCAAACAATTAAAGCATCTGGTTCACCCCGATGTTCATGTACCAAAACAACATCGGTGAATTCATGTGCACGACAAGATTCAATAATTTCTGAGATCACCTGCAAAGAAATAATTGTGATAAAATTTAAATTGATATCTGAAAGGAAATCGAAAATTAAAATCCACTATTTAGATCTTATGCTCCAATTACTTTTATAGATTTCATGCGAAGTAACTGCCTTGCCTCTTTAAATGGTTAGTGTTGTTGATTTTTTCCTATTACCCTCCATATAATCCCCAAATTCTGACACCCCCTAAACAAATTATTGTGTTGTTTCATTCCCTTCTTATAGATGATCTCAAATATACTGTATAAGTAATGTTGTTTTTTATCTATGTGAAAAAAAGCTGAAGAATCCGATCATATTACATAAGTATGTTGTTTTTAATGTGAAAAAACCTGAGAATCTGGTCATATTACATATGTAATGTTGTTTTTTATCTATTTGATTCACAAGCATAATCATCCAAGATTAATGTTTTGAATCGAATTGGACCCACTACCTTGTTTATATTAATTATTCACTACCATCCAGTTTCTGCTGCTTTTAGAAGTTCGAACTGATTCTCATCCACACTTCAAACAGCAGCAAATGGTGTAAAGATTCCAAATACCTAGAATCAGATCTATTGATTCCAGGGCTATGGAAAAGTAGGGAACAATTAACATGTAAGAGCTCAATCCCCATCAGTTATTGCATGTTGCTTGGTTCGTTCATTCATTGTGTTCAATACAAGTCTCCTACTGAAATCCCTTAAAACAAAACTAGCAGATTCGGGATTTTAAACAACTTACTAGACATGCTCTCCAGGGGTCCCAAATATCCCAACCCAAGCAATAAAATAAAAAACCCTAAAAGAAAGGTACAGAAAATTAAATTACCTGAAGATTTTACCAACCTTTTATGAGGATTGGATCCTTTTTGGTATGGTGGTGTGGGGATTGACGAAGGAAAACCCTTTGATTTGTAACTTCTACCCCACTGCCACTGGCTTCGAGAAAGAAAAGGGATGAATTTTGAGGGCTTGTTCCGTTTGGCGGCTGTGGGGTGGGTAGGGGTATTTAGGGTTTTTTTAACCCTCACGGGATGTCAATCTTAGGCAGCCCCATCCGTTTGATTGGGCGATCGGATGGACTAGATGTTTAGTGCCCAGGGTTGGTCCCTACATCACATTTACCTTTTTTCATGCGATTCAGGTGGACAGTGGTATCGTAAATAGATGTCCATTGTTGCAGGGGCTTTTTTTTTTTGGTTAGGTAGCACCATAAATCTGTGTTGGCTGATCCTTTTTTTTAACTATACGTCCTGACACCCATGATGACGGTTCATGAGGATTGATGCGAAATCAAATTGTGTGTGTTGAGGGGGGAGGGGGGCAACTCCGCTAGGAGGGAGCAAGGCAGCTACCGCCCGACGAGGGTCCTCAATACGTGAACGAAAAAAATAAACTCCAAGGGGGGCACTATGTAGGTCCGCCCATAAAGGCAATTAGGTTGTATAGATAGAAATTTTAGGTGCTACAAGTGTCCATACATAAGAAATTGTTGCCACGATGAGAATGCCAAAGCGAACGTATGTGAAAATGCCATTTGGTGTAAGGGTGAATATGTCATAGAGTTCCTTGGCCACTGGCCATGTGGATGATGAACTAATAGATCATCATGATTGTATCTTACAGTGTATAAGGTTTGACTTAATGATTACCTATAGTAATTTCCACATTGGGTTGTTATGCTACATGCCATAACTTAGAACATAGTGACTGAGTTCGGGGCTATATGAAATTTACCTCTTAAAAATTAAATACTTTGAAAAAGTTTGTCGTGCCAGGTTTTATTGCTTGCTAAGAACTAATGCAAGATGAAGGCTTTGTATCATCGATCCCAAGAGGATTATGCACGATTGATTATAATTATTTTTCAAAGAGAAGAGTCATGACATTCAATACTTCTTTAATAAGCTGCATTGTTAAAATGTTAACGATGACCAATTGAGAAATACTAGACAAGTGTGCATGTGAAAGGTAGTCCAATAGATAATTTTGCAACTTTAGCGAGTAGAAGAATGAATTATTGAATACTTGGTACCACACTTGGTGTTGAAAATATATGCCAGAAACTTTGCAGCCAATGGATTCAACACATGGATATATGATACCTACTTCTTGCAACTAAGTCACCAATTTTCCAGTACACTGTCTTCAGCATTCTGGATCCATCTACTGAAAAATATTAAATGACTACAAACTCTTTATTGCTGGTTAAGTGTTTTGGGAAAAGGGGCAAGTAAGAGCAATAAAGGATGCAAGAAGAGAGATGTTTGGAGGAAGTATAAATCATATCAATTAAGAGAGGGTGTGTAAACACAAAAAATTGTATGTTGTGTCTAGAATCTCTAAATATGGCATATATCTGGGAAAGTTTAAGATTAAGAGGATGGGAGATAAGGCACCAGGTCATAGTCTAGTGCCTACAGTCTTCTACTTATAGAGTCTCTTACCTGCCATAGGATTTCTTCCTGCACAACCGCTCCCTAATGCTTTTAGCACCTCTTCCATCAAGGAACTTAAATAATTATTCTAATTACCAAAATCAATTATAATCTATCGAAGCTTATTGCATTGTTTTCAGAAAATTTAAGCTTCCTGATAAAAACATTTTAACGTAGAAAAACATGATTAGACTTTTATTATTTAACTAATAGAACAATAACCAATCTACATCACATGAGAAGGGGTCAAATATGGATCACGACTCGTAGGGCTTGTATGGTTGCTGTGCAAATACTGTACGTGCATATGTCTGCACATGTGACATCACTGATATGTGCACTTAAAGTTTCATGGTTCAGGTGAAACTCTATTTGCACGGCTTTATGTGCAAAAGTTGTACAAATTTAGCATAACGTGCATTTGTTTGCACACGTCACAGACTCACAGCAACCAAATAAGCCCTTAGAAATATGGTAAAAGTATTCAGTAGAGTTTTATAACTTATTATCCAGCAGACGCCAACTCCCTACACGCCAATTGGCCTACCATGAAACATAGGATGCCAATTGGCATGAAGGGAGGCCTAAGATCTCGTTAACTCAATTTAAGCTCATGCAACTAGTGAGCAAACCTACAAAGTTCCTCTAGATTTGGAAAAGGTTTAGGCAAAGAGGAAGAATGAAAGGCTTGATTTAAGGAACTACATTCATCTTTGTGGATTTAATTGAGACAAAGATTCAAGAATCAAACTCTATAATATCTAATACTTCTTAAGTGCTTCCATAAATTTGTCCAGGTTCTTCACCTCACCGGCTCACCCCACCCCTCTGTTTCATTCAGGGCCACAATGAGTTGGAGAAATTGAAATTTGAACCGAATGAGGATTAGGCTATTGGTTGACACCCCTCCCCCTTCGCCAACTGGTTAGACCCTTTGCCTCACCTCACAAAGCCATTTGATATTATGCTCAAGTCCAGATTCCTTTCCTACATTCCTTCTGGATTATAGTCAAGATATGGATATATTAAAAGATAGTGGGTTGAGATCCATTAAAAGCTACCCAAATTTTGAATCCGCATATGGTCATACAACAACATATGGTTATATATGAATCAAAGGGTTAGAGACATAACCATTATTCACGCACACTTTACAATATTCACGGGAAATCCAATATGAAAGCAAGAAAATAAACCAACCTGACCACCACGATTCATTCTCGTTGAGTTGGGGAAGACAAATTTCAATTCCTAAGCAATTGACATAGCATGTTCAGTTAAACTAATGCAAGCTCTGGAACATACTTAGGAACCATATATGAAAAATGATGTATTTGATTAAAAAGAAAAACAGGATAGGACAACTTACCTTGACAAATTGTGTCAGAGGGGCACTTGGGTTACGAGATGTAGTCAACAAAATTTTGGGGTCTTTTTGTGATGAATTGGCATACTCATCATCAATGTGAGTCCTTGGTACTATCCACATCAACACATAATAAAAGAGCATATAAGCTTCAGCATCTATTTGCAGGATTTACAAACTCAACAATTTTATAAAGGGGAAATATGCTATATATAATCGCACTAAAAGGTAATGTCATTTGGGGATATCTACACCCATCTTTTGTGATGAAAACAAACATGATACCAGCCTAATCAGCCATCCAGCATGAAAAAGATCAAATGTGAAAACCTAGACCATCGGTCAATCCATACAATTGATTTGGTTATAATACAAGATCTTATCCAAACTTGATTAAAAAAAAGACTTTTTGGAAATAGCTTTGTCAAATTTCTTGTCAAAAATATCATGATTTTATCTAGATTGATGTAATAAAAAAGCTTCGTAAATTCTTCACGATGACTTTTACAAATAACAAACGTTTTTTTGTAAATATCTTGTGAAGAGTCTTTATACTTCTCGGTTTTGTTTTCCACGTTCAACGATGTTGCACGAATTATGCAACTGTCCAATTTTATTCTGCACCTCACCCCCAAGTTTTAACGATTCTGAACTTTGCATCCGTCGAATAAATCTTAATCCTCGAGACTAGATGTGTGACTTCCATTGAGCAAAAATGATAGGTAAGAGGGAGAGATGGAAAGTATTGACCACCACAGATAACTAGGTTTTTTAATAGCAAATATCTCTAACACTAGTGAAATTTCATTTATCAGGAGATTACTTTAAATTGACAACTTGCAAGATTGTTTCCTTGTGCCCTGAGCATGGATATTATTAAGCAATAATAGAACCATATAAAATATTTTTAGCCTAAGTACTAAAAGAATTTTCCTTCTGGAAACTACATTGTCCATTATAGCTCTAAACCACAAGGTCAACACTAGAGATGGTATTGTATACACACCACTAAAAAGACCATGGTTTCAGGATCCGACTGAATCCACACCTTTTCACTAACCTGATTGGGATTTTAGCCGATTCGAACCAAATGACCATACGAACCGAAGTATGCCCCGATTCGGATCTAGTTCAGTCGAATTGAGTCTAGTTCGACTGAATCGGACGAATTGGATCCGAATCAGAGCATACTTTGGTCAAGGGGAAATTCGGCTCGGATCGGCCAAAATCCGAATCGTTTCGCTTGGTTTGACCGAATCAGAACCTAATCGGCCGAATCAAGTCCGAATCAGCCCTGAATTGGTCAAATCAGATCCGAATCAATCGAATCGGATATGATTTTTTATTTTTCCCTTTTTAATAGTTTTGGCCGAGCCAACCAAACTCAAACTCGAACGGGTCAAACCCAAACTGAGAAACCAAATTCTCAAACCTTGCAAAACACTCATGCTGTAAGAACAATTACTATATTTTGTGACAGTTTCTTTGACGTAAAAACTAAGAAAATTGTAACTTGGGCTTTCACCAATTAATGTTTCATAGAGATCTCCAAAAATCTTTATTACTCTCTAATAGAGAATAACTAGGATGCCTATGAAAATTAATACAGTGCCATCAAGTTCCAGAATTTTCCACTCTTCCTTGAACATGAAACTTCAAAAAAATCGAAATAAAAATGGCACAAAAACAATCATCCTACATCACATTTGTTTGTTTGTTTCTTCCAAAATGAATTGGTCTCATCCTTCAGCCACCAAATAGGCAGAGCTCAAAATCTCGGCTCTTTGGTCAGCTTTGGGTGCCCAATCAAACTGATTCTCCAACCTAATATGTAAAAGGTACATAAAAATTGGATTGAACTCAAATAGACATGACTATACCAGGTTAAGAAAAATGTCGAAGCCTGAAAAAAAAAAAAAAAGTAGACCCCACTCTAGAACATAAGGAAAATTGGGTCGGCCCTAGTCCAAAGCTTAGTCTGCAACAACCTTGGGATGGGTTTGAGTTCTTGATATACACCAACACATCTACACCCCTACATACAACTGCAATATCTTTGGAGATATGATTATCGACATTACCTTCAAGAATCCATCTTAACTTTGAATTAGATAAATCTAATCTTTTTGGCATAAATGAAGAAAAACTTGTAGTTATTATCTCCAAAGTCCAAACTAAAAAACTCCATCTCGTTGCCTCCATTTGATTTCCTCTCCATATGACAATCTTGAAAATCAGAAGTAAAACTCAAAGTCTCATTTTTCTTTTTATCAATAATGCATCTTTGAAAAATTCCTCTTTCTTCACTTGAAACTAACAAACTACACCCTTGCACTACTTTATACTCCAATTCATCAGTTGCCGGTTTTTCAAACTTCTAAGGGCAAACCACCAAAAGGAAGATGCCTCCATTAGTTTAAGAGCAACTATATGAGATAAAGATAGAATGCCACATTTTCTCTAATAAGAAGATGAGCAATGCCATCAAGGATAAAAATATCAACAAACAATTATATGTGATCATAAACAAGTCGAACACTTTAAAAACAAAATCTTTAAAATGATAAGCAGTTTTGATTATGTGAAATGTGGCTGGTCTCTAACATTGTTCCACATCAGATTCAGATTTAAAAAAAAAAAACAAGCATGTATATTATTTATTACGTACCGGTATTACCCACTAATAAAAATCCTACGAGCTGTTGAAAGGATGTCTATTTTGTTTTATTTTTTTCAAGGGTAAATTACACATTGCCCCTCTGAAGTTTTAGCTCACAAACACTTAAACCCCCTTATAGTTAAAAAACGAGATTTTGCCCAGCTTCAATTCTGTTTTGATCAGATAAAAATTTAATCTAAACGGGGGATTTAAGTAGTTGTCAAAAGGGGGTATTGTGCTAACATTTCAAACTTTAGGGTGGGGTTTGGAACAAAATAAACTACAGGGGGGGGTTAAGTGTTGTTGAGCTAAACTTCAGGGGGGCAAAGTGTAATTTATCTTTTTTCAAATGTTATTTCTTGAATTTATGCCAAACTTAATCTAAAACATGTTTTCATGAGATAGATAGGTAGGAGGGGGGGAGAGAAGGCGAGACCTGTGGTCTTCTCGTCCTCGAGATCGATCTCCTGGCGGAGCGCCGCCTCTTCGTTCCTGAGCTCGGTCGGGATCGGCTTCCCCTCTGCGGCGGAGAAGTACGTAAACCATGGCGATTTGAATCGGAAGGAGGAGAGGATCGAATTGGCGCAGTAGAAAAGAATGGAGGTCGGAGAAGTACCTTCGAGGGCTTCCCTGATCTTCCGCTTCTTCTCATAGTACTCGCGCTCCTTCCCTTCCAAGCTCTTCCTGTACAGAAACTCCTTCCTCTTCCTTATGTTCCTCCGCAACATCTCTCTCTCTCTTCTCTCTCTCTCCTCTCTCTCTCTCTCTCTCTGCTGAGTGCTCGACCTCTCGGCGTTCAGAGACTGCTGCGCGCTCTCTCTCTCTCTCTTTGCTGGAGAACCCTAGTTACCTTTGGGTTTGGCTCGTCTCTGTTCCCGGGTGCCTCTATTCCCCTTTGTTCCTTGCTCCCATCCGCAGGATCGAGATTCAACGGTACCGATTAATTTCAATTGGGTTCCGTACGAATTCAATGGCACCGGTCGAAACTTAAAACCTTTCAATCTGCACCGTTGAAGTCCGATCCAGCGCAAGGCACCCTGGAATCGAGGCGAGTCGACGAACCCCGTTCCTTCTGAGACCGATTTTGTTCCAACCTCTTAAGGAGGTTGGAGCATCCCGCTCTCTCTCATTGGTCCATCTCGAGGGCTTTTAATCATTTCACGATATAAACAGTATGAAATAACAAAACACACACTTAGAATGAACCAATGAGAGAGAGCGGGATGCTCCACCCTCTTTAAGAAGGTTGGAACAAAATCGTACTCGTTCCTTCTGGTCAGAAAGAGTTTCACTCCCAATTTCTTTTATTATCTTATTAATTTTTTTCTATCACCCTAGGATTGATCAACCGTCTTGCCAGGGAGTTGTGCCTTCCTCTTAACGAATCCGGTTCTTCTTGTTGAAAATCTAACCGTTCTAAACTAGCAAATTTAGGATTTAATTAAAAATTGATTAGCAAATGTTATTTTCGCAAACAAGGACAAATGACAAAATTTTTTAGGAATGGTTTGCCAAGGCAGGGCGGGTTCTATGGAACCGTCATTCACCTTGCCGAACTTTTCTAAAAGAGGTAAATAATCTATCTAAATTATCTATAATTATTTAGATTTCTCTATTAGATGCAAGTCGATTATTTTAGATCTAATGTTAGGACAAAAGAAGAGTTAGAAACTCTGGCCTATGGTCGAAGCGTGCTAGGCATTGTCCCAAGAAACTTATTGCCCCCCTCGAGCGGGTCTCGTGGCAATGGTTCTCGGAGATACGACGACCCCGGTCAGGCGACCTCCTTCTCGTCGGCACGACTTCAAGAAGGTTTTGCGAACCTCGTGAACTTTCAGGAACCCAGCGACTCGATGACGATCTTCTCGAAGCAGGGAGGGAGCACCGCATCAGAGCTTTGGTCCGAGAAAGGGAGTCTCTTCGGAACAAAGGGGCAGCACCACAGCACCACGACACGAGAGAATGAGAGAGAGAGAGAGGCAGTAAGCAGGGAGGAATTACGATATTCGGACTGTGCTTTCTCTATGGCTGCACTGGGCCTTATATAGGCCTCGGGCAGTTAATAGAGGGCTGAAAGAGGGGAGCGGTTAATGGGCTGCGATTAAGCCATTAACCTCGCACGTTACAGCTTGCAGAGAGCAGCCTCGTAACGGCTAGCATGCAGCAACGGGTCGCATGCAAAACGGCTAGTAGTCAAAAAGGAATTTCATAAATGGTAGAGGACTTAAAAGCAAAAAACAAAAAGAGGGCAGGTGCGGACCAGCCCATTTCGGAGGTGTTATTGTGTCCGGGTCCGCGGGCGCACACACACGCGCCGCCCAGCCCATGCCCGGCTCGGCACGGCACGGCACGCACGCGCGCGCGTGTGTGAGCTAGTGGAGCCCCTCCTCTAGTGTGATGACTAGTGGGGGGAAGTGGGCAATCCTTTATAAGGTGGTAGGGGATTTCTCCCCTTACCGATATGGGACTAAACCCATTGCTATTGTGTGGTTTTAAAACACACACCCAACAATCCCCCACATGTGTTTAAAACCACTAAATATTAAATAATTTAAAAAATTCAAAATATAAAGTAAAAGGACTTTGCTGAATTCCTTATACTACGCAGTAGGTGTAGGTACCTTCCGGTTTGAACCTCCAATTAGTACAGTTGTATACATCCGTGAGGACTTGGTGGACTACACCTTGAACCAGTCTCATTTATCGGGTTTCTACAAGTAGTACACGTAGTACAGTTTTCGATGGTTCTAAACGGGTTTGCGATATTAATGGCCTTGCGTAGATATCTTTTCTTGTATGTTTCTAGGGAGCAGCCCTGGTCCCAGAGTTACGGCCTCACAACGACATACATATAGGTAAGTCCTAATAGGGGTGTGAGCAAGGTGACACCCCGCCTCATGGGTCTTGGACTTATTAAGAGTTTTAAACTCATCCTACCCCTTGCTTTTAATAAGCACTGACGTCATAGGGATGGGAGCATTATTCAGTGCTTCTCATTTTTAATCACTACTACAGTTTGTTTCTACCCATTGAATCTCCGTGAGGTTGGGTTCCCACTGCGGTGATTTTTCTTATGGGCTTAATCACATCCCCCTCGACGATTTTAAGACCACTGTCCTAGAGAGGCCCTTAGTTAGATGATCCGCCAAATTCTTTTCGAATCTAACAAAATCTAGGGCAATTATTTGATTCTTCATCTTATATCTAAGAGATTTATGTCTCACTTTCAGATGTCGATTTATTTTTACATCAGCGTTTTCTTGATTATATTTATCAATAGCTGATCGACAATCACAATGGATAGATATAGCCGGTAAAGGCTTTTCTATTAGTGGGATCTCATATAGAAGATCTCGAAGCCATTCTGCTTCTGTGCTAGTGGTATCTAGCGCTATCATTTCTGATTCCATGGTACTCCTAGCTATTACGGTCTATTTGGTGGATTTCCAAGATATGGCTCCACATCCTAGTAGGAATATATACCCGGTTGTGGACTTAATATCTATTGAGTCACTAATCCAGTTAGCATCAGAGTATCCCTCTAACACAGCTAGATATCCACTATAGTGGAGACCGTATGATATAATTCCCTTAAGGTATCTAAAAACTCTTTCTAATGCTTTCCAATGGGACAAATTCGGGTTAGACGTATAACGACTAAGTCTATTTACCGCGTAAGCGATATCGGGTCGAGTATAGTTTGCTAGAAAACCTAGCGATCCTATGATTTGAGCATACTCGCTCTGTAGTCTAGGTAGTCCAGTGTTCTTTATCATATGGGTATTTGGATCATATGGTGTGGATACTGGTTGACAATCGGGGTCGTAAAATTTTCTAAGGATTTTCTCGACATAGTGGGATTGGGATAGCACTAAACCATTATCCTTCCTAATGATCTTAGTGTTCAAAATAACGTCGGCTTGTCCTAGATCTTTCATGTCAAAGTTTTGGGACAAAAAGTGTTTGATGTCATTTATGATTTCTATGTTTGAACCGAATATTAGGATATCGTCAACATACAAACATAAGATGACAACATTACTACCATTTACTTTATGGTATATATATTCATCCGTTGAATTGATATCAAATCCATAGGATAAGATAACTTCATCGAATTTCATGTGCCATTGTTTTGGGGCTTGTTTAAGTCCATAGAGGGATCAAATTAACTTACACACCTTTCCCTCTTGTCCAGGTGCAGTAAATCCCTCGGGTTGGTCCATGTATATTTCCTCATTAAGGTCGTCATTCAAGAAAGCAGTCTTGACATCCATTTGATGTATGACTAGCTTATAGATTGAAGCTAAGGCGATGAGGATCCTAATCGTGGTTATCCTAGCGACAGGTGAATAGACATCAAAGTAGTCTACCCCTAGTTTTTGGGTAAAGCCCTTGGCTACAAGTCGTGCCTTAAATTTATCTATGGTACCGTCGGGTCTAAGCTTCTTCTTAAACACCCATTTACATCCTATGGTTTTACAACCAGGAGGTAAATTGGTGAGTTCCCAAGTATGGTTTTGAAGTATTGATTGGATCTCGTTGTCTATGGCTTCTTTCCAAAAAGGTGAGTCTATGGACTTCATTGCATCTGTATAGGTGGAGGGAGAGTTCTCCACCAGAAGTGCATAGAAGTCATCAAAGACTTTTTCTACACGGGCACGTTTACTCCTCCTAGGTTCAGTTTGGGTTACCGGTTCAGTCTGGTCTTCAGGTTCTAATTGAACTTCGGGTTCGATCTGAGTTACCTAATTAGAACTAGAAGCCTGGTTATTAGTATTAATCCTAGTGTTGATCTTAGTCTTATAAGGGAAGATATTTTCGAAGTATGAAGCATCTCTTGCTTCGATTATGGTGTTATTGGCTATTTCGCTTATTTCAGAGTTAAACACTAAAAAACGATTAGCGTTACTGTCTGAAGCGTAGCCAATAAAGATGGCATCTACAGTCTTAGGTCCTATCTTCTTCCTTTTGTTATCGGGGATTTTTACCTTAGCTAGGCACCCACATACTTTTAAATATTCTAAGTTAGGTTTTCTATGTTTCCAAACTTCGTATGGGGTCAAGTCATTGTGTTTGAAAGGAATGCGGTTAAGGATAAAACAGGTCGTCATTAAGGCTTCCCCCCACAAGTTCTCTGGCGCTCCAGAGCTTAGTAACATGGAATTGACTATGTTCATTAGGGTCCTGTTTTTCCTCTCCGCTACATCATTGGATTGGGGAGTGTAAGGAGCTGTGACTTCATGGAGTATTCCATAGTCATCACAGTATTCACTTAACTCATTTGAGGTATACTCCCCTACTCGGTCTAACCTAAGGATCTTAATGGTTTCGTCTAATTGGTTTTCAACCAGAGCTCTGTAAATTTTAAATTTACTGAGTATTTCATCCTTGGTTTTAATAAGGTATACGTGGCAATATTTTGAAGCGTCATCTATGAACGTTACAAAATATCGATTGCCACCTCTCGAGGTTCTCCCAGAATCACAGACATCGCTGTGAATTAATTCAAGTATTTGGGAGTCTCGATCAATGGTTTTAAAGGGTTTCTTAGGTTGTTTGGCTTCTACGCATATCTTGCACTTGTCGAGATTCCTAGTATCGAATTTAGGAATAATGTTTAAGGTCATGAGTTTCTTAATAGAATTATAATTTACATGACCTAGTCTTTGGTGCCAAGTGACCAAAGATTCAACATTCAGAATTGTAGACGAAGGATTATAGACATTCAATTTAAATAAGCCATCACAAAGAAATCCTTTTCCAATAAAATTCATTCCCTTGGTGATTACAACCTTATTGGACTCAAATACAAGCTTATAGCCCTGTTGGACTAATAAGGACCCACTAATTAAATTCCTCCTAATCTCCGGAACGTGATGGACTCCGCGCAGGGTTAGGGTCTTCTCCGACGTCAGCTTCAGGTCGATCCGTCCTATCCCTAGCACACGAGCCTCAGCATTGTTCCCCATGTTTACAGCTCCTCCACCTGAGACCTGATAGGTGGAAAACAAAGATTGATCAGAGCACACATGAATGTTAGCTCCTGTGTCAATCCACCAATCAAATGCTTGAAAGATCATGTTAACTTCAGGGGTGAAGAGAACAGACCTGAAAGCGATCCCAGAAGAGCCAGCTCAAGAGGTCACCATGTTGACTTGAGAACCGGGTGGTATTTGACCATTTCTTCTTGGATTTGGAGGTGGTGCTGTCTTCTTGTAGAAGCATTGGTTGGCTATGTGATTGGTCCGACCGCAGACGTAGCAGCAACGCACTCCTTCCTTCTTTTGGTCCTTGGGATGGTTTGGGTTATGGTTGCTATGGTATGGCTTCTTGGTATAGGGTTTAGGCTTAGGATGGAAGGGTTTCTTCTGGAACTTATGTCTAGGTTTTTGGAATGGCTTGGATGGTTGACCCTCTATGTTGTTGACTTTGGGTTTGGATTCAGAAGAACCCTTTTCCCTGAGCCTATGTTGCTCCTCAATTCTAATAGAGTTTAGAGCTTGAGTTAGGGTTAGGTCACCTTGGGTATGACTTAGGTGTTTAGAGAACTCGGACCAAGAAGCAGGTAGTTTATCTATAAGACAGGCTATTTGAAAGGTTTCATCAAGGGTGGAACCATTAGTCTTCAGATGTTGGACTAGGTTCTCAAACTCATGAATCTGATCATTCATGGGTTTGGAGTCTACCATTTTGAAGCTATTGAAGTCAGACGCTTTGAAGCGTTTTACTCCAGCATCATCTAAGCCATACTTACGCTCTAAGGTATCCCATAGGTCCTTAGGGTTTTGAATGGTATAATAGATATCATATAGTCTATCAGATAAGGCCCCTAGGATCCAATGAAGGCCATGGTAGTTGATTTCTTCTGGGGTCCTAGTGGGAATGCCAGAAGTTGGTTCAGATTCAGGTTGAAAAGTGGAGGCTCGGGTACGACGTGTTTGACTAGACCCATTAGAGACTCCTGGTGCAGTTTCACCTATGGCTGACAGTAACCCAAGTGTGGTTAGCCAGAAGCGCATCTGGTTTTGCCACCTCTTGAAGTTAGACCCGTCAAACTTCTCGGGTTTGGCACTAAGGGTTTCACGGTTTGGTGAGGCCATTTCGGACCAAAGTAAGGAGTTAAAATCTAAGGATTGAAAAATGAGTTTTATCAATTTTAAAGCACACTGTATAGATTTGACTTTCAAAAGTCAAAATGAAACTTCCAAATCCTAACGGCCAGATGGGCTCCAGGTAGGAGGTGGAGCACTAGGCTCGCTCAAATACCAAGCTACATTGGGCAATTTAATGCCGGTTTGTCAAGCCTTTCTAGACACCGTAGGCAGTAGAATATTCCAATGATGACTCTTAGTCTTTCTAAAATGTATGCCTCTAATTCACTTTTGTAGAAATATAATTTTGACTAATA